>JAMPIV010006862.1:0-616500 GCA_024509875.1 Oreohelix idahoensis
AGGCTGACATGTTACCTCCTATTTGATTGGCGGAAAGTAAATGTAAGGCTAAACACGATTAGTCGGACTATAAATACTACTTCTTTGTTGCTAGGGGAAACAGTAGTAGGGTACTTTTTTTCAAACGCTTGTGTAAACATGGCACGATTGGTTAGACCCGCCAATATAGTCAATCAGAGGCGTCAGGTCAGCACCACATTTGCAAATAAACTTACTAAAGAACCAGTGCGTTGAGCGCCAGTGCATATTTTTCTAAATAAAAGCCTGGGACATTGGCAGATCGAAATTGTGCTATATTCATTGCCAGTCAACGTAACTGTATTATTCCATGAATTGTGGTAAGCTTGAAATATTTGATATCTTTTTAATGAAAATTGAATGTAAATTGATAATTTATGTCTGTATATATGTGTGGTTCAGTAGCGAACATGAGGTAAAGCCTATATAGTGCTCCAACCTGAACAGAAGGTGTCGGAGGAAAGTAAAACTACATGGAATTGCCAAACAGTACACTGACACCTATCTTATTGACTAGAAAGAAATCATGCTGGAATTGCAGAGGCGTAGTAACCATTAGGGAGGAGTATACTGGTGAAAATTGTTTCAGATGAAGATAGCAGTTGGCCTACCGCTCTGAACTCAGTGTTTGTTATGTATTGTGTTCAGTCTGGAAATTTATTATAAATTAGTTCTGAAATAGGAGGTACAACCTTCTTGTTTCAGGGACCGTGGTCCTAAAGTTATTGAGCAGCACCTGGTCTGAGCTTTGCTGAACCTAGAGGCTGACAGCATACTCCTGCGTCCAGATAGTGACCAGTGAGGTGTCTCCAGAACACAGGGAGGCTATCGAGCAGAGGAGTCTTTTCCTGCCGCCATCACGAAAGATAAGCGTCTGTGGCCAGAGGAGCTCAACATTATGCCCCCCCCCCCCCTCAAAATCTGACTTTATAATAAAACAGAGGGAAAATACAGTGTTTAAATTGATAGGAACTGTGAACTTTTCCCCCTGCTATTTCCAAGATAAACAAACACTTGAAGTCATGATGACAAATAACAACATAGCTTGAAAAAACAAAACCAGTATTACCTCATATTACTACTACACAACTGACACACAAAGGATAATATTAATAAAATAGGTCACTACAAGGTTCATATTGATAAATTCTGTACATATAAATTGTAATTACAATTGATTGTGATTCCTGGTTCACTTTGTATTTTAATCAGGACACATATTTTAGTGAAAGTAATTAATACATATTTATATTTGAAAATTTACCAGTGCCTCATTTAAGATAGTCTTATAGAGTGTTAAATTTGTGTGAGTGTCACAGTGTTGTCAAGTGTGTGGAATAAATTAAATTGTTTATCTGTCTGTTGTTGTTGTGACTTACACTTCATCATATACATACCCTAGACATTTAACGTAGTCATCACAATATTCCAGAATAATTCTGACTGAGGTATAATGTGGTAGCAAGTAAGGTTATCTGCAAAACACTACACCTATTAGATACAGATACCTTCACAGCTGATCTCAGTCAGTACACTAAGTCCCCTATAAATATTTATAACATCCCACTTTACCACACCATCTTAGAAACAAGTGGCGGCCTTCTAAGTTAATTTAATGCCACATAAAATATAATATTCCTCCACGATTCTGGGCGCTTGAAAAACACGTCTTGCTTTGACCACTTGAAGTATACGAAAGGCCACGAATATTAACCGTTAGAATAAATTAGCGCAAACGCGTTACGTCATTGACAACCGGTGACGTATTAAATAAGCAGCGTTCAATACAAGTTAAAAAGCGTGCAAAAACATGAGTTACCACAAATAGACATATTTCCTCAATAACAATGGCTATATGCCTGTGTGTGGCAATATACCATGACATTAACTTTTGTTCTTTAACAGTGACCTCGCTGCCTTTTCCTTCCCTAACTCAAAGAGCAGTGATTTACCTATTAAGAGCTGGGTAGACTGGAGAATGTCGGTACCGTAATTCGAACCCGGCACCTTCGCCGCGAGAGACCAGGGCTCTAACCCCTCTGCCAATCGGACTTTGATAATAAGAAACAAAAGAGAGATAATAAGAACAAATAACGATGGCCTGGTATAGAATGACATGGCAGTAGATGACACAAAACGACTCAGACTCTGCTGGAATGTGGCATCAAACTAAAACTAGCAACGATGGACGTATGAGAGAATGGGTCGGCTTATATACAACCCACGCGCTACTGGAACAATCGTCGTCGCTGAGGGAGACTGAACGACTGTGGGTTTTCCCGGAGTGCTATGATGTCATTTTCGAACCATAATAACAATAACTATTGCACTGTTTTTGCCTTTTTTGCTGTAGCCAAAATGAGATAATATTTTGGTGCTGTAACCGTCAAATGTTGTCAGACAAACATGGACGTGACAAAACGGCGAATGGGAAAAACCACTCACGCAGTAACAAAACATTGTGTACGCTGAACTCACATGTATCATAATTAACTCACAGTGAACACAACCAAGCCCCTAGTGGTTCCACGGGAGGTGTCTGGTCAGAAAAAGAAGGAAAAGGACTACCCCTACCTCCGGCATGTCGTTAGATGCGACTAATAGAGAGAAGAACACTTGGTGTTTCACCAAGCAAAACAAAAAAGCATACGAAGGCTATCACCTCAAGGACTCATCATTCATGGTTAGTTGTGACTAAAGAAAGCTACTAAATAACTCTGCCATAATATGGTCATTTGCACTGCATCCTTACAGTTCTCAAATTTCAGCACGAAATTATAAATGGTTAATCGCTTACAAGCACTGATTATCTCAGTTTTATTTGTTTGTCATGGTTTTAACTTAACAGACTAATCAACAAGGTTAAGACCTCTGGAATTCGGCATCAAACGTAAAAACCAGCAGGGATGGACGTATGAGAAAATGCATCACACACTTAAATAACCAACGTGCTCCATGAACAATTAGCGTTCATACTCAAACTGAGGGAGACGGAGCCCCTAGGGGTTTACCTGGAGTGCAATAATGTCGATTCAAACCAACTATAAAAATAACAATGAACGAGGTACCCGCATATCATATTCAGCATCGGAGTTTGTTTTTTTTTTATTTGGATTTGACTGAGAACATGTCTCACCGTTTTCTCTCCAATTCACAACTTTTGGAATATTTCAATAGGATAATATGTACCGTATCATGGTGCGTCATACGCCTCGTGGGGCTTCGAGAGTGAACAGATACGCCCCATCCTAGATTTAACCTATAGACAAAATAAAGCAATACACCTCAACAAGATAAAAAAAAATCATAAAATACTAGATAGAATGAGTTTTCTGAAGGTCTCCCAAATGTCAGAATGAGACCACATCACACAAACAAAATAAATATGACATACCATCGGAAATCTGACTTGAGTTTCCATGACCTTGTTACAAGTGTAATGAAAAGGAAACTGGCATGGCATGAACTCGTATTCAAGTCTGGGGGTCAACCAATGATTTTCTGTCAATGTACTATCCCAGGCAGGAGGTGGAAGAATAGAAAAGTGATGAAATAGACTGATAATGCGAAACAGTAGACATAACTATCCTTGCCCAGACGCTCCTACTAAAGCAGGATTTGAGGAGGCGGGAAACGATGATCCTGCTGTGATGCTCCTCAACACCGTCAGTTATGCGACCCATGATGGCTTTCATAAAACACTGTAACAATCTCCTTCTTCAGTTTTTAACCACTTTTATTCATTTTCATACGTACATGCAACATACGTGTTCCCTGAGAAAACCCCAAACTCACAATAAAAACCAAAGTTGTGGTTTATGATTCCTGCATCACCAGCATACTTCTTCATGGTAGCGAATCATGGACAACCTATTCTAAGCAAGAAAAAGGGCGCAATACCATCCACCTACGGTGCCTACGCCACATCCTTAGTATTTCATGGAAGGATAGCTGTCATGCGCTCGCCTTCAAAACATATGTAATGACTTCTAAATACAATATCTAAATTAGTATATAACAATATAGGGCATAAAGGCAAAGATAAGAAAGTACAAAAGAATTTTCTGCTAGAACGGTTGGTATCGCCTACGACTTCAGATTATTATTTGCTAACGAATAGCCGAACAAAACGGTACCCAATTTTTCAAATTCGTCCTTGACATAAACACCCACTTTTCCTAGTTCTAAGAAAATATTTGCCTAAAATGCATTGTGGAACGAGGAGGGGCAAGGATAGATGAAATGCTAATTCGTTTCTCATTGATTTTAAATTAAAAGCAACCAAAGCACAGGGGCAAGCCTTGCCTTAGGGGTTTCCCCAAATACAATGAAAAAGTTAGAATTGTGGACACCTCGGTCATGTAAACATGTTAAGCTCTTATTATGAATGACCTAAGCTCTCGTAATTATCTCGTAAGTACATGAGAAAAGAAGTGAACAAGAGGTAGTTTAAAAATAAATAACCAACATAGAAAAAAAGATAGAATTTTTGAACAAAACCACATAGCCCCTTAAAAATTGTAGATTCGTGTACCTGAAGACTTGCTGACCAAGAATATGTTATTAGTTATATAAATAGTCCCTTAACTAATTAAATATTGATAAAACAATACATAGAGATCAGAGATACTGTCAGGTCAAGTCATATCTGCTTAGATTGGATCGCATATTTTTTTGGGAAAAAAGTAGGTGACAGATAGGCTAGGATAGTACAGTGAATCTGATTGGGTGGCATTTGAAGTGAGACTAAATATTATTGGCTGACCTTTGAATAAACATAAATAACCTAGTAACGTAGGAAAAGTTTGAATGATATTTTTTGAAAAAGACTGTTTACCCTTGTGATATTAATAGCGATTGGCTAACTGAATCGATATTGTCAGAATAAGCGTTGGGGAGGACGCCATTTCTAAGAAAATTTTCAATAGTGATAGATGAGAGCAGGCTGTGCTTTAAAATACAAGTTCTAAGCAGCCTGGGCAATAAAACAGATCGAAACGGTGTCAGTCATCGTCTCTGTGTATATTTCATTGAAAATTGTGGTAAGATTGACATTTATTAACCTGTATTTTATGTAAAAATTGAATGTGAAATAATAATATATGTCTGGGCATGAGTGGGTCTATAGCGAACATGAGGCAAAGCCTAAAGATTGATCCACCATGTGATAGACTGTCAGAGAGGTGTAAAATACAAGAATATGTATGATTGTCATAAAGGAGCATAACACCTATCCTATTATATGGAAGAGATTACAGCTGGAATTGCAGTGGCGTTGTAACTATTAGGGAAAGGAATACTGGTGTACATTGTCACATCAAAAGAAAATGGTGGCATAGGTTTGTATAAGGATATGATCCTTTTGTTTGTTTGTAATGTACATGTCCTTAACTGTGGACTATTAGTGTATGCTAGATATTACGAAGTATGCATACCTTCACATTTCAGAGGTCCTGGGTACTGACGTTAATGTGGTACCAAACGCTTGAAAATTGATTGATTCAGGACTCTGCCTGTTTACTGCGAGCCCATGCTAGTGGCCATTGCCTATCAAACAGGGAACAGATTGTCAAGCGAGCAGAGGAAAGGTTCAACCTATATTCTACTGCCAAGTTAAGTTCTCGTTCGGCACCTGAAAGCTCAACTACAGAACTTTAAAAGAACGATCTAATGACAGTGAATAAAACTGGGAAAAATATTTAATAGTTCCACAAGTGACAAAATAGAAACAAACATTTCCAAAAGGACATGATTTAAAACAACAACCTAGTAGTACTACCAGTATTACCTTAAGTAGGAGAAACACTACAGACGTATATTAGAAAAATATTATATATATGGACAAAGGATCTATTGTGCTATTTGACTGATGTAAATGATTATTTTGATTTCACTTTTAAATTGTCAGTCCTGATTACAAATAAATTTGAATCAGGATAATAAAACTGTAAAAATCTTATTTACACAAAATTCAACCACAGTCTTAAATAAGATAGCCTTTTAGAGTGTCGTTTGTATGTTATTGTGGTAGTACTGTGTGCTGTTGTGAATAATAAACTATTTGTTTGTATGTTTGTTGATTATTGTGCATCACACTCTACATTCATAACCCTAGACACAACACGAAGTCATTTAATATACTAATATAAATACATTTTGAATGAGATAAAAAGGTGGTAGTGGAAAGGTACCCTGAAAAGTTCACAATATTATTGGGTATATTCAGGGACCTTCATAGCTAATCTCATTTAATACAAATATAATAATACCTACAACAATGCATAACATCAAATCCACCACAACATATATCTTCTTCTTCCAGTACCATGTCTAGAGGCACGGGAGATCATGTCTCTGCACAACTTCCTGTCTCCAGTACAATTTATCAATTATGTTGTTGACTTCTTTCCATACCACAATGTCAAACTGTCCAGTATTTCCTCTCTTTGTCTTCCCCTATCTCTTTTTCATTCAATCTTACCAAAAACATTATATATATATATATATATATATATATATATATATATATATCTATATATATATATATATATATATATATATATATATATATATATATATATATATATATATATATATATATATATATATATATATATATATATATATATATATATATTGCGTAAACAGCGCACCAGTTATCACTATCGATAACTATGAATTGGCAGTGGTGCACCACTTCACATACCTGGGGTCTACCATCAATGACAAACTCTCACTGGACACAGAAATTGACACTCGCATTGGCAAAGCTGCAGCTACCTTTGCCCGCCTCACATAGCATGTTTGGGTAAACTCCAAACTCACAACGAAGACCAAAGCCGCGGTATATAACGCCTGCTTCACCAGCACACTTCTATGTGGCAGCGAGACATGGACAACCTATGCTAAGCAAGAAAAAAGGTTCAATACCTTCCATTTACGGTGTCTACGCCACATCCTCGGCATTTCGTGGAAAGATAAAGCGACGAATGTCGAGGTGTTGTCACGTGCTGGCCTTCAAAGCATGTATACACTGCTTAGACATCGCAGACTACGCTGGCTTGGCCATGTCCGCCGCATGGAAGATGGTCGCATCCCGAAAGATATCTTCTACGGACAACTGGCAGATGGAAAAAGAACAGTTGGGCGACCACAGCTGAGATTCAAAGATGTGTGTAAGAGAGACATGAGGGCACTGGACATGAGTCCAGCAACCTGGGAGGATGAAGCTGCCGATCGCACCAAGTGGCGATCAGCTCAGATTGGGCGAAAAGAAGCTCACACAACAAGCAGAAGAGAGGAGAAAACGTCGAAAGGAACACCAGGAATATAAGCAGCTGAAAGCTGTCACCTCAGTGGCGCATATCCATAGTCAGTTATGTCTGAAGGAGCTATTATTATTTACTTACTTACTTAGTCGTTCCCCTTCTACCGTGAGGTGTAGAGGTTTGGAAGAGAGAGCGCCAGACTATCCTATCGGCTGTCTTCCTCCTGGCCTGGTTCCATTCTAGTCCTCGTTCCTTCAAAGATTTTCTAATGTTGTCCTCCCAGCGGACTCTGGGTTATCCTCGGGGTCTGGATCCTTGGCTCTTCGTTTCCCATGCTTGTCGTGTTATCCTAACTCCTCCCATTCTGCAGACATGGCCAAACCATCTTAATTGGGACTGTTCTACTTGGGTCTGCAGGGGGTAGGATTTAAGCCCTTGCCGTATCGTCTGGTTGCGTACCATGTCTCTTCTTGTTACTTCAACCACTTTCCTCAGATACCTCATTTCTGAGGTTTGGATCTGGCTTTTATGGGTTGTAGTCATTGCCCATGACTCGCATCCATATGTCAACTATTATTATTTAAACAGCGCAAATTACGCTGGCTTAGCCATCCATCTTCTCCGCGTGGAAGATGGTCGCAACAACAAAAATATTCTCTATGGAGGTTTAAAGATCTATGCAAGAAAGACATGAGGGCACTGGACATAAACCCAGAATACAAGGAGGGCGAGGCTGCCGATCGCACACAGTGAAGATGCACCCTACGGCGCCACCTCAGAGTGGACGAAAAGAAGCTTTTTACAACAAACAGATGAGAAAATAAAACTTCGAAAGGAACACCCGGTTTAAAAAAACGCCTCAAAGGCGTATCATCCCCAACGTCAGTTATGCCTTGAGGAGGCTACAACTGAATTACTGTCACAACAGGTTTATATTTGTGGCGTTTCAAATCTTTGACACTCAAAATCTTCACGTTCCATTCATCGTAGAAAGCTGAAACTTTGCACGCAGCTCCCTTTCGTGGTACAATTTTCAATCATTCAAGTTCAACCTGATACTAACCCAGACAATTTTATATAATAACTATAAATAATGTAAACACAAAAGTGGAAATAACTTCATTAAAAATAAGGGAAATAATGAACTGCGAAAAATTATTGTTTTCGTTATTTGAAAAAGGCGGGTGTCGGTGTCACGCTTTGTTTGGAATTGTCTGTCCTTTACTCTGAGGGGCCTGCCTGCTTTCTTTCTATCTCCCGTCCCTGCCCACTTTTCTGTCAATTTATGCTCTAATAGCTTATATTCTCTCTCTGATTCTGTCAATCTTGTTAGAGCCCAATTTAGGCTCACCTCTTTGCACGTGCGAAAAGCGGCTTTCTGTCTATAGTCTTTGATTCCACGATTCTTGGGGATGTAACTCTTTGAGTACGGAATACCCCGGAACACGGGGAAACTTTCCTTACCTTTTATCTTTGCCGTTCTTTGGTTTTCATCCCGAACTCTAGTCGCTTGAAGAACGGGCGATTGTGCTAACATTACGCCATTTTCCCCCATCTCGGGATGCAGCCGAAGATGCTAGTCTGTTTCTTTCATCTCAGGCGCACTAAGATACGCTGGCTGAAATTCTGGCAACTTTCCTACTATATAAGAACGTAGTTCCCTTCTTGTGGTACCATTGTCGCTCTTAGGATTTCCTTCCTGCCTGGGTAATCAGTTTGGGGTTGATAGCCTATAACCAGATTTATTGTGCGGAGATAGATTTAATTTTGCTCGGTAAGCACACCTAATTTCTTTAAAGTTATTTTTGGGGAGTTAGCTTCATTATACAGAGCTTAATCCAGAGTTACTCTATAATATATTTAATTCATTAAGTAAAGTAATTTTTGAGTGGCCCGGGGAATCTGTTAATTTTTAAGCATTCTGCTAATTTTAATTCCACTAAGAGTGTACAAGTAAGACTGAGGGATATTTTGTCTGAAAGAAGAGAGAGAGGGATTTTCAGAAAGACGGGAAATGGAAGCGGATATATATTTATTTGACCATTTGTTTTCCATTTCTGGAAAATGTGTATAAATTAATTCTGTATAAAGTCTGCTACTCGTTTTGCGATTAGTATGTGTCATCGCAACATGAATTATTATAACTTCTAGTTTAGTCCTATTAGATAAATTATCTCAGGAGCACTTTTATTTATCACTTCTTGTTTTGAATGGCTAGACTGGACTTGCTTAAAGCGGCTGTGTGTGTGAAAAGCGAGGTCAGTAAACCCGTCCGCGTAGACAGCGTGGAAGTAACGCATGGACGCGTTTGCCTGTGCGAATGTTTAGGCTAATCAGCGCAGGTGTGTGTGATTTTTTGTAACGTAGAAGAGCAGGGTGAAGTGCGTGTGTTTTGACTCTGTGTGTGTGTTAGGGGAGGGAGCGAAAGATGTACTGTTGTATGTTGGTAAACGATATGTGTGACCTGGTTGTTTTTTTTTTCAGAGTGGTCGACGTCTGTAACCCTGTGATCTCTGTAACCCTAGTGGGAGCACCTTGCATCAAGACATCTACTACTAATACTTATCAACCACGTACAGGTAGATCTATCGCCATTGCCTACGGGTAGCTACCTTTGCCCACCAACCTTTAGGGCAATATCGTCAGACCCATGTAGGGCCGGTTACATCGAAGTACATACTCCTAGCCCTAGCCGGATACATTTATAACTCCCGCCAGACCGGCTGTCTCCGTTGCCACCGACTTGTGTCGGCAACACTGTCCGACCCATTGATAGTCGGTAAAACCGGAGTAGTTGGAGCATTTTTCAGAAGAAGGACCACCTGGTCAACACTAGACACTTACCTGAAGCCAAGTCACCGTTATGTAACACAGAGAGGCGCTTTCCTTGAGCCCTCACTTATACTCGGTCTTTTATTCGTCAGCAGTGATCACTAGCGACCTGCAAATTGGATGTAGTACTCGTTTCCTTCACCCGACAATGGGATTTTTACAACACCTGTTTTCCACAGGGAGCTTATCTCCTTCATTAATTGGATAGCAACACCCAAAGGAACAGTGTTAAGATTTATCGGTGTTTAGGAGTACTTACAGGATTTATTTTAGCACACGGCAGGAAAGGACGTTTTTCATGACGGAAGACTGGGGGCTCCCCGTTAGTTAAAAAACTGGATGTGTGATAGACTCTCTAGGTGTTGGTGTGGAGTGAGGCGATCTGCTTGTGTGCGATTTATCTAAGTGGTGTGGTAGGTTGGTTGTTTACTGTGATTGTGATTTTTGGCCTTCAGAGATTGTGAAGGCATACTGATTTCCATGTTGATGTTGTGGTCGTTATTATGTTCTTGTTTAATAAACATAAAAATACCTATTGTGGTCAGGACCTCTTCTCTTATAACTGTCACTGAATGTCGTGATATATGTTCTTACTGCTTGTTAGAATTCTTCTATTTGTCCAGAGAGAACGGGCAAGAGACTGACATATAACCATAGTCACAGGAGGCTGGAGGAATAGTCTTCTTACTCTCGATAAGTCAGATCTCTTCCCATAATTTTCATTAAATTATTCTTATCTACTTTCCACATTACACATTCATACGGGGCCTGAACTCAGACATAATCTATTCGTAATCTATACCTACCTGTGACAGTCTGATAGTGAACAGTGATGTGCTGAATTAACAAATGCATTTCTTCAAATAACTAAGTCAAACGCGAGGACAGGTAACTAGTGACTCCTTTGTTGTAATCACAGCTTTATTAACAACAAACTTTCTTATAAGCTTTATATTAGGTTCTTAAGCTTACAAATGTAAATTTTATTCAAAGATGAGTTTTACTCCTCGAAGGCGGCATCGGTTTCCCAAAAAAAAAATATTCAGTTATCACTTTAAATCATGAAACAAATCAAGAAAAAAAAAACATGTTTTAAGAATCTACTTTTATCATTAATACCACATGCACTAAAAAGGTAGAAAATAAATATTCTATACATGCTATTGCAGGGCATACAAGTGAATGCACATTAATCCGTAATCATCAATATCGCTTACAAAGTCATACATTTGCTAAAGATATGGCGACTTTCTGCTTAAAAATAATTGGCCAACCATTTATATTCTATGCCATAGAATGTGTTTAACAATTTTTTTTCACTGGGTAAAAGTAATAAAAAAATGTTTCCTAACTGCTGTTTTTTATACTTATTCAACACTGTAAACAGTAGCCAGAGAAAGTAATCAAGGACGCCCACTTAAATCAGGCTAGAGAAAATCAGCTCGGGCGACCGCGAAATTCTAATGACAATGTCACGCTAATTTACTTCCTCTTCGAATACCCTCTGACGTCAACTTAAATAAGTTTGATGAAATTAGTGGTCAGCCTCATTCTGCTGACATCTTTACAGTTTTTTGTTTTTGTTTTTTTGCCTTTTTGACTAGCACTGGCGACGGTCATGTGTGCTGACTCTATTCCTCCAGCAGTAATTTTGGGCAGTCATATTTATGACTGCTACAAATACAATCAAAGGTAGTTCGTATCTTTATCTGATGAAGGGATCATGTTACACGCCCATTGAGGCATATTGGGAATATGGTGTTAGGCCCATATTTTCTTGACCATCGGCACACTAGGGGTGATGTGGTCAGCATCACGCCGGCCGCCTTAACCTTCCCAGAGTTGCTGTGGTACCAAATTGGGGCTGGGTCGACCCAGGAGCCGTTTGCGGCCTAAAAAAATCCCACCTCATCTGCGGATCGAACCATAGACCACTGAGCTAGGAAGCCAGTGCACTAACCACTATGCTACCGCGGCTCCCTTATCTTATAAAACAGATGGTATATTCTTTCTTCTTCTTCTTCTTCTTCGTACACTCTCAGACGTCTACTTGAATGTTTTCAAAGAAAGCAGCAGTCAACTTGAGGCTATTTGCATCTCCGTAGAGCTGTTTCTACTAATGGTATATCATTCTTTTGTTTCCTGATGATTCTTCTTCTTCCAGTACCATGCCGTGTCTTTTCGCAACTACTCGTCTCAAGTATTATTTATCAATTCTGTTGTTGACTTCTTTCCATGCTATGATGTCAGACTGTCAATTTTCTGCTCACTTTATCGTCCTGTATCCCTTTTTTCCCTTCAATCTTTCCTGTCATTATATTCCACCTTTCTTCTTATTTGGTTGGTTCTGCAAAGTTACCACCCCTTGAGTCATCCTCCTGTCAGACCACAGCTTAAACTGAATGAAATTTAGCCTTCTTAATTTTTCAGCTTGTTGCTGGACTCTGCTGTCTCTTGTCCTCAAGTATAGTCATGTAATCATGTCCCCTTTCTTCAACAGGTATTGTCTTCATGTCTCCTGGTATGATTCTCGTGCATTGCTTTTGGAATCGGTTAACGTTATCAAAGTTTGATTTGGTTACTGTTGCCTATGCCTCAATGCCATTTCTAAGACTAGTCTTACTAGTCTGGTGTACTGATGATGATGGCGACGACGATGATAAGCAATGAAGAATGGCACAGAGGGATAACGTATGAACATGTTAGATAGTATGAGGGATAATGTATGGAAATGTTAGCATAAGGTATAATTTATGGAAATTTTAGATAGTATGAGGGATAATGTATGGAAATGTTAGATAGTATGAGGGATAATGTATGGAAATGTTAGATAGTATGAGGTATAATGTATGGAAATGTTAGATAGTATGAGGGATAATGTATGGAAATGTTAGATAGTATGAGGGATAATTTATGGAAATGTTAGATAGCATGAGGTATAATGTATGGAAATGTTAGATAGTATGAGGGATAAAGTATGGAACAATGTACCTAGGCAAGACTGAACATAACTGAGAGATCATTTTACTGGGCGCAAACCCAGCACAAAGCGAGACATTTCGGTACTCACCTTAACATGGCCAGTGTGAGACTTCTGGAAACTCACGGTCAATGAGATTACATGACTCAATGTGATCAGAAAGCATTTGTTCTTATTTCTTTTTCCACAATGTCAAGTTTTTCACACAAAAATTAGAAATATCACATCGAAATGTTATTGTGATTTGTACTGTTTTCACCTATTCTGATAGGACAGTTTTGTCACTGACATTATACAATCGCACGCGCGTAGATATACTATCTATGAAACACAAATTCATTAATTTATTTTATTTTAAACTCGACAAACTCGTAGAATGTAATATGTAAAAACTTAACGTACACGTAGATTTTGATAGGTAGAACTTGGCTCACATTCAGAATGTGAAATGTAACACACTACATTACGAGATATCAGTTACGACATATCACGTTCATTATGCAAAAGATAGATTTTTCATCAATTCACGGGACTACTTGCGACGATGAGTAAATATACGTACAAATAGTGGCGGCTCGGTCCTACAGGAAAGCGTGGTTCATCCCTTAACAACTTTAAAAAACAACACATTTTTTGTTAAGTTTTAATAGTGGCATACAGGAAATCTTCGTACAGTACTTTGCAAAAAAAATGGCAGTCATATTTTCGCAACTCAGCACACTCATAGAAGCAAATAATAATAAAAACTGTATGTCCAGAGGAAGATTGGTATCTCCCCTATCTATTAACAGTGGTTTCAGTACAATATAATGTTGCCTTCTCCAGCAAGGCAAGCCTGGATGCGGCGAGGCATACTTCCCACAAATGTTTGTAGGTAATTGAGAGTCAGACTGTCCCAGTATTTTTCAGCTACCTTCTTGTCATGAAATATTCTAATCCACATATATAAATTATTAGGTAAATATGAAGCCTAACAAATAAAATTAATAAAGAGAAGAGCAATGGTAAAATAACAGTGCTGTCACAAGGAATGTACTCGAAATCCCCCTTGTTTTCTGCTTCGTCTGCAAATTGTAACGCTTTCATGTTGATAGTAAAAGCTTACTGTATATTACCCGCCTTCTTCAATGAAACGTGTGCTGCATTTCTAAGAAAAACATTGAGAGACTGCGTAATGACCTAAATTAATCCTAACATTAATTATATTACGTTACCAAAACGAACGAACAGATGGACAAAAGGATGGCGAGAGGGGGAGGGCTGAAAATCAGGAACGCATGCAACACGCGACGCGCGATATACAAATGCTGGCATCACGCGTGTAAGTCTACAAGCACTAACTTTTTCAGACGGACAGTGATAAAATACACTACCCTTTCCCAGAGTTAGGTTTATAAATCATAACAGACTCTTATTAGAAAAGATAACAATAGATGGGTTTACGTTTGAACACATAACAGTACCCAGACAGCACATCTTCCAAACAGGAGGTAGAAGAAATTGCATATTTTGAACGCAGCCACGTAGCTCCTTTAAATTAGTATTTTTGGGTTCCTTAGGGCTTGCTGACAAATAATATGTAAAACGTTACGCAAATAGTCCAGGAATTAATAAATTATACCCAAAATAAAATATTGGGGGTGCCTGACAGCATAAAATCATTTCTGCTCATAAGATTTTTTTTTAACGTGTTTGAAAAAATTTACGTTACAGAAATAGCCTACCATGTAAACTCCAAATTGATTGGAGCGCAACAAATGAAAGCCTAACCACGATTGGTCGGGCTATAAATACTATCTTGGTTGTTAGGGGAAACGGGGAAAGGTAACATTTTTTCAAACACTTGTCGAAACGTGGCTCATTGGCCAGTCTCGCTGATATACACACTTGGGAGCGTTAGTTCGAGACCACTTGTTTAAAATAGCTTGATAAAGCATCAGTGCGTTGAAGCCAGCATATATTTGGCTAAATAAAAGCCTGGAAGATAAGCAGAAGGAAATTTGTGCCAGTTTGTGCCAGAATTCATTGCTAATCAACGTATCTGTGTTTATTTCCATGAAATTGTGGGACAGTGGTCTTGATGGTACTGAGCAGCATCTGGTCAGAGATTTGCTGAATCCAGAGTCGGACAGCATACTCCTTGGTCTTTTTAGCTATCAGTGAGGTGTCTCCTGAGCCCAGAGGAGAATTCGAGCAGAGGAGTCCTTTCCTGCCGCCATCACTCAAGATAAGCAGAGTTGGCCAGCTGAGCTCAACATTATGCCCCTCATCTTGAAATAACTTTATAAAAATACTATTCAGAGGGGAATTTACTTGTCTTAAAATCAGGAACTGTGAACATCTCCAATACTGGTCCCTAAAGACAAACTATTGAAGTCATGATGACAAATACTAACAGAGCTTGAACAAAACAAAACCAGTATTACCTCATTTTACTACTACACAACTGACACACATAGAACATTTGTACTAATATATGTCACTACAATATTCAGATTAAATACATTCTGTACATAACTTGTAATTTAAATTGATTGTGATTCCTGGTTCCCTTGTAGTTGAATCAGGACACATATTCATTCATGCTAGTAATGAATACATATTGTTATTTGAACCGTTACGAGTGACTTCTTTAAGCTATTCTCATATAGTATTATATGTATGTGAGTGTCACAGTGTTGTTAAGAGTAGTGGATTAAATTAAATTGTTTATCTGTCTGTTGTTGTGACTTACACTTCACCATACACATACCCTAGACACATAACGTAGCATCACACTATTCCAGAATAATTCTGACTGAGATATATAGATATGTGGTAGCAAGTAAGGTTATCTATAATACACTACTCTTAATAGATATAGATACCTTCACAGCTGATCTCAGTCAGTACACTAAGTTCCCTATAAATATTTATAACATCCCACTTCACCACATATATTGGGGGCTCGTCCGGGATTTTGAATCTTTCCCTATTAAAAATATTGGGGGGGGGTAATTCACTTCAGGGAATATAAGAATTAAAAGGTATCCTTGGGTGGAATTAAATAAGGTTGAGCTCACGGTGCCTGTGTTGTCCATTAGAGATTGAATTGTTGGTTAGACATTGTATAAATTTACATAATAGACAATGGCGGACCTGGCCAAATTTCGATCTGCTGCGGTTCAGACTGCAAAAGAGTTAGGATTAGATGGGCAAGTTATGGTTGCCTATGTCACAACGGAATGTGACAAATTTATTGAACGCGAAGAAAGAAGGTTTGAAGCCGAAAGAAAGTTAGAGGCTGACAGGGAAATTAAGAAGTTACAATTTGAAGCTGAGGCTGAGACTAAGAGGTTGCAAGCTGAGGCTGAGACTAAGAGGTTGCAAGCTGAGGCTGAGACTAAGAGGTTGCAGATTGAGGCTGACAAAGAGGCTAAGAAATTGGAAGCAGAAGAGAAGAAATTAGCTGCAGAAAGGGAAGCCGAGGAAAGAAGACAGGCTGCAGAAAGGGAAGAGAGGAAATTAGCTGCAGAAAGGGAAGCAGAAGATAAAAGATTACAAAGGGAACATGAATTACGACTAAGGGAGTTTGAGTTTCAAGGCCATGCTCCTGAAAATGGTGCCAGTCCCTTTGCCTCTGATGCTACGGTTACTCAGGGAGCCTCAATCTCAGCTATGAACTTTCATTTAGATCATTTTGTTGAGAAAGACGATGATATTGAGAGCTATATAAATAGGTATGAACTATTAGCTACCACGTATGGGTTAGAGAGAGAAAGGTGGAGCTTAAAGTTATCTCAGGGACTTCGTGGGGCAGCTTATGAAGTTTTTGCAAAAATGAGCAGAGGTGATCAGGAAAATTATGACATGCTAAAGCAGGCTCTTTTGTTAAGGTATGAAAAGAATGCAGAGTTTTACAGGAAAAAATTTAGGAATGCTAAACTACTGTCAGGTGAAACCTATCACCAGTTCTCTGCACGCATAGAGACATACTTGGAGAAATGGACTTCTCTGGGGAAAACCCAAGATCTTAAGGAAATGGTCCTTATAGAGCAACTAAGAGAGTCCATGGCTCCAGACCTGAGAAAGTTTCTCATGGAACAAGGTGCAGAGAGGCTGGGTGAGTTGCTAAATGTTGCTGAAAGGTATCAAGCAGCTCAAGCAGAGGTAACAGGTAATAAAAAGAAACAAGTGGATAACTTTAGGGCACCACAGAACTTTAATAAATTTGATCCTAGGGATCAAAATAAAGGTAAGCACCAATTTGATAGGCCACGGTATGACAATAAAAATAAAGTCCCACAATTCGATGAAAGGAAATATGATGAAAGAAAATCTTTCAACCAAGGAAAAAGGTGGTGTAAAAATTGTAAGATGGACAATCATGACACTGACCATTGTAGAAGGAAACCTGTGTATATGGCAACCCTTCAGGTCAGGTCGACCTCAAGACAGGAGGAGGATATTATGTTAGATACCACTCCAGAAGAGATGAGGAAGGCACAGGCTGGGGATAAAACACTCAAGCCTTGTTTCAGAAAATTGTCAACTTGTCATACAACTCCAGGCAAGGGAGATTTTTACATGAAAAATAAGTTGATGTATAGGAAGACTGGAGCTAGATCCAATGGTCACGGACAGCTGGTTCTTCCAAAAAGATACAGGACAGAATTAATAAGGAGCCTACATGTGAAACCAGATGGGGACCATGAGAAGATAGGTACCATTATTCAAAAGGTGGCTCACAATTATTATTGGCCCAAAGCAAGATGGGACATTGAGAATTTTGTAGAAAGGTGTAGCATAGCACATTAGGGAACACCCACAAATGGGAACATGGATCAGGACCTGGACACGCCATGGGGCAAAATTAGGCCTGATCATAAAAGGAAAAATAGATTTGATAAAGTGGACCAAATGAAATGGGAAGCCCCTTTTCACGGACAAGCTTCACTTAACTGTTTTACAATGGCCACTATGCGGAGAGTGCAAAAAGATGTCTTACCCCAGGATAAGCCGACAATCCCTCAATCGGACTTAAACAAACTGGAGGAAGAAGATGTAGAGAGGAAATCTCTCATCAAGAATTTTAAGAGGGGAGGCAGCCCCAAGAGAAAAATTGGTAGCGGTCGTTTTGTGAATGATAATTCTGGGAGGAAAAATCATCACTATAAAGCTTCAAGTGGAAGAGACCATACCGGTGCATGGACAAATAGGTCCACACAATTAAAGGTCCATATGTAGCTTTGTTAAGAACGTGGACTGATGAAAAGGCAGAGGAAAACATTACATCTTCATACCAGTATGTGAATGAGCTGACCACTCGGTTAAAAACTGGCTGGAAACTTGCCAATGAAAATTTGAAACAAGCCAGGAAGAAACATGCTGCCTATTATAACAGGAAGGCGAAAGACAGAAATTTGGCTGTGGGAGAGAAGGTACTGCTTCTTTTGCCCGGGAGTCAGAATAAGTTACAAATTGGATGGCAGGGTCCATATACAGTTCTAGAGAAGGTGTCTAGAACAAATTATAAGATAGATAAGAAGGGGAAAGAAAAAATCTATCATGTGAATCTCCTGAAGAAATATTTGGAAAGAGAACATCAGGAAGAGACACACTTATTGACCTTGTCCATCGCCATGGAGATGAAAAAGGAACCACTTTCATCATTTGAATATCCATTACACCCCTGTGAGACAGCAGCACAGGTGAAAATCAGTACACATTTAACGAAAACTCAGAAAGAGAGAGTGCAACAGGTTCTAAATAATCATGCAGAGGTGTTAACAGACCGACCAGGGCATACAAACCTATTGGAATATGATATGAAATTAATAGACTCCACACCTGTCTGTATGAAACCATATTCGATTCCGTTTGCTAAGGAAAAAGCTTTGAAGGAAGAGATAGACTATCTGTTGAAGGAAGGAATTATTTCGCACAGTGAGTCTTCGTATAGTTCCGGTGTTGTACTTTTAAGGAAGCCCTCTGGAGAACATAGACTCTGTATAGATTACAGGAGACTGAATGCTATTACAGAAGGACAGGTGGATCCATTGCCGGATACAAATCAGCTGTTTGCCAGGCTAAATAAAGCTAAATATTTCTCAAAAGTGGATCTGAGTAAAGGATACTATCAGATTCCAGTAAAGCCTGAGGTTAGACCATACCTAGCTTTTAGTACCTCAGAAGGACACTATGAGTTTAATAGATTGCCATTTGGATTGAAGAATGCACCTAGTGTCTTCTCTAGAATGATGAGAAAATTATTGGATCCTCTGAATAATCCCTGTATAACAAATTTTATGGATGATATCCTTATAGCAACAGAAACATTTGAGGAACACATTGACTCTCTGAACATGCTGTTTGATCGACTTAGGGAGGCAAATTTAACAGCCCGACCAACCAAATGTTGCGTTGGATGTAAAGAATTGGAAATTTTGGGACACACAGTTTATCAGGGAAACATGACCCCTGACCCAAAGAATTTAGAGAAACTACAGAAAGCCCCGAGACCACAAACCAAGAAGGACGTGAGATCCTTTGTCTCATTATGTGGTTTCTACCGGAAGTATATCAAAAACTTTAATTCCATATGTGCACCTTTAACGGAATTGACACGTAAAGGACTTCCAGATCGCATTACATGGACACCACAATGTGAAATGACTTACCAAGAATTGAAGGAAAAGCTCACAAGTAAACCCATTTTGAAATTACCTGACTTAAGTCAAGAATTCATAGTAAGGACGGATGCAAGTAATATTGGGCTAGGTGCAACTTTACTACAGAAATCAGATGCATTGGATGGGGAATTAAGCCCAGTGGCATATGCTAGCAGAAAGTTGAATAAAGCTGAAATCAACTACTCAACTAGCGAAAAAGAATGTCTTGCAGTAATATGGGCAATAAAGAAATTCAATATTTATCTATATGGGAAGGCATTTAAGTTGCAAACTGACCACAAACCTTTATCGTTTTTAGCACAGGCTAAGCATGAGAACTCTAGGTTACTCCGATGGTCTTTGCTTCTGGCTCCATATAATTTTAGCATTGAATATATATCTGGAAAAACCAATCTGGGAGCGGATTTTTTAAGCCGCCATCCGTGTGATGAGAATCACCGTAAACCCCAGAAATAATAATAAATTTCTATATGTGTATATAGAATAAAGGACTGACATATAATGTCTGTTTTAAGAGGGGAGGTGTCATGAAATATTCTAATCCACATATATAAATTATTAGGTAAATATGAAGCCTAACAAATAAAATTAATAAAGAGAAGAGCAATGGTAAAATAACAGTGCTGTCACAGAGAATGTACTCGAAATCCCCCTTGTTTTCTGCTTCGTCTGCAAATTGTAACGCTTTCACGTTGATATAAAAGCTTACTGTATTATTACCCGCCTTCTTCAATGAAACGTGTGCTGCATTTCTAAGAAAAACATTGAGAGACTGCGTAATGACCTAAATTAATCCTAACATTAATTATATTACGTTACCAAAACGAACGAACAGATGGACAAAAGGATGGCGAGAGGGGAGGGCTGAAAATCAGGAACGCATGCAACACGCGACGCGCGATATACAAATGCTGGCATCACGCGTGTAAGTCTACAAGCACTAACTTTTTCAGACGGACAGTGATAAAATACACTACCCTTTCCCAGAGTTAGGTTTATAAATCATAACAGACTCTTATTAGAAAAGATAACAATAGATGGGTTTACGATTGAACACATAACAGTACCCAGACAGCACATCTTCCAAACAGGAGGTAGAAGAAATTGCATATTTTGAACGCAGCCACGTAGCTCCTTTAAATTAGTATTTTTGGGTTCCTTAGGGCTTGCTGACAAATAATATGTAAAACGTTACGCAAATAGTCCAGGAATTAATAAATTATACCCAAAATAAAATATTGGGGGTGCCTGACAGCATAAAATCATTTCTGCTCATAAGATTTTTTTTTAACGTGTTTGAAAAAATTTACGTTACAGAAATAGCCTACCATGTAAACTCCAAATTGATTGGAGCGCAACAAATGAAAGCCTAACCACGATTGGTCGGGCTATAAATACTATCTTGGTTGTTAGGGGAAACGGGGAAAGGTAACATTTTTTCAAACACTTGTCGAAACGTGGCTCATTGGCCAGTCTCGCTGATATACACACTTGGGAGCGTTAGTTCGAGACCACTTGTTTAAAATAGCTTGATAAAGCATCAGTGCGTTGAAGCCAGCATATATTTGGCTAAATAAAAGCCTGGAAGATAAGCAGAAGGAAATTTGTGCCAGTTTGTGCCAGAATTCATTGCTAATCAACGTATCTGTGTTTATTTCCATGAAATTGTGGGACAGTGGTCTTGATGGTACTGAGCAGCATCTGGTCAGAGATTTGCTGAATCCAGAGTCGGACAGCATACTCCTTGGTCTTTTTAGCTATCAGTGAGGTGTCTCCTGAGCCCAGAGGAGAATTCGAGCAGAGGAGTCCTTTCCTGCCGCCATCACTCAAGATAAGCAGAGTTGGCCAGCTGAGCTCAACATTATGCCCCTCATCTTGAAATAACTTTATAAAAATACTATTCAGAGGGGAATTTACTTGTCTTAAAATCAGGAACTGTGAACATCTCCAATACTGGTCCCTAAAGACAAACTATTGAAGTCATGATGACAAATACCAACAGAGCTTGAACAAAACAAAACCAGTATTACCTCATTTTACTACTACACAACTGACACACATAGAACATTTGTACTAATATATGTCACTACAATATTCAGATTAAATACATTCTGTACATAACTTGTAATTTAAATTGATTGTGATTCCTGGTTCCCTTGTAGTTGAATCAGGACACATATTCATTCATGCTAGTAATGAATACATATTGTTATTTGAACCGTTACGAGTGACTTCTTTAAGCTATTCTCATATAGTATTATATGTATGTGAGTGTCACAGTGTTGTTAAGAGTAGTGGATTAAATTAAATTGTTTATCTGTCTGTCGTTGTGACTTACACTTCACCATACACATACCCTAGACACATAACGTAGCATCACACTATTCCAGAATAATTCTGACTGAGATATATAGATATGTGGTAGCAAGTAAGGTTATCTATAATACACTACTCTTAATAGATATAGATACCTTCACAGCTGATCTCAGTCAGTACACTAAGTTCCCTATAAATATTTATAACATCCCACTTCACCACACTTCTTCAATTGTTTAACGTCTCTGAGTCCACTCTTTTTTAAATGATTCTTGAGTAGTGCCCAAACGTTTTCAATTGGGTTTTGATCGGGACTGTTGCTGGGCCACTTCAGCACTATCACATTCTTCTCTTGCAGCCATGCTTTGGGGGTATGAGCTGTATGATTTGGGTCATTGTCATGTTGAAATGTGCACCCATCGGGGTACATGACCTGCATAAATGGCAGAAGGTGTCCCTCTAGTATGTCGATGTACCTTTCTTTCGTGAGAATTCCTGTGAAAACACACAGTGGGGTGGCACCTCTTGCTGACACCCCTCCCCAAAGATGAAATTTCTAGGTATGTTTCGGTCGCTGGTACACAGGCGTTACACAGCCTTTCGTCCAAATATTTATTTGAGCAGGATAAGACCAAAGAGAACATTCATCTGAAAAAATCACATTGTCCCATGACAAATTTTGGTGTTCGTGGCACCAGTTCAAGCGCATCTGTTTGTGAGTCTCTGTGAGCAATGGTGACGAAATTACCCACTTTTTTGTGTAATTCATCCTGTGTAGCTCCCGGTTGACAATAGCATTAGATACCTCTGGGCTTCCCAACTCGATCATGCGCTGCCGTATGTTTTCTACACTCTTCATTGGCCCAGCCCGAACGATTTGGGCGAGACACCGATGGTCCTTTGTGACCAAAATTCTTGGCCTCCCACTACCTTCTTTTCGCTCGATTCCATTACCTGCTTTTAATTTACTCACAACTCTGTAGACAGTCCGCTCAGGAATGTTCAAGGTTTTAGAAATGTTGGAACATGTTTGATTTCCTTCATTCCAAAGCTGTGAAATTAACATACACTTTGACTTTGCATCCATTTTCTGCCACTAGCATTAGAAATTGTCGTCTGCTCTTATATCAATGGACGTTACTCTACGCTAATTTTTTTTTACTTTTGGTAGTGTTTGCTCACTTAAGTGGAGTGCAAATTTGGGGCAGAACATGCATATTTAATTAGATTTCAGCTTATTTAGCTGAGCAATATGACTGCCATTTTTTTTTGCAAAGTACTGTAAATACATTTTTACCGCTATGGTTCTATGTGAACCAACTGAAACTCAGTTTCTGTCTTCACTCCTTCTCTCGCTGCTATACCTCCCATTCCCATGTTCTGTATGCGCACTGCTGAGTCTTCCGATCCTTTCTGAGCTCAAGGGATGACTGAGAGCCATCCCCAAGAATTCGAAGAACTGTCAAAACAGCTTACGTCGCATAAATCTAGACGTTAGCGTTACGACGTTGGGAAAATATGTTTAACAATGCATCGCAGAATAGCCCGATCGGGATAATTTTAGCTGTCCGCCGGATAAGTCGAGTGATCTATTATTTGTAATACCAAAATGAACAAACTCCTTGAAATAATTTTTACCACGCTCATGACAACATCTGAATCGTAAAGAAGTTTCTCTCCACTCATCATCTCAACCCGTAACCCGTCATGGGTCGTAGGGATGCCATGGTGGAAGCATCAGCAGACAGGGTCCTCCACTGCTCTCTATCCTCAGCAATGCGGAGGATTTCTCTCCACTAAGAAGCGTGAAAAGTTACTTAAGGAAAGATATAAGTGAAGAACGGCTTAATGCTCCGGCGATGCTATCGATACATAACTAACTAAAGAAACCAATCCTAGATTTCAACACTAAAGTCACTAAACCAGAAGAACAGGCAGGAAAATCTCGTTTACAAGACAATGCCAGACGCTTGAGAGGAAAAATAAGAATCTTCAACTCAAATGTCAAGTCAGTCTTATTGTATGGCTGTGAAACATGGAGAACAGCAAAAACAACAACTAACGATTCTTTTTTAAAATACAATTTTGCCTCGTTTTGGAGAGGCGTGTGCCGTTCAACTTAGTCGGTTATATTAGGGCGTATGTCCAAATATAAAAGACGTTTAGGTCTGATTTTAATGTACTACTAAAAAAGTACATACTTTCCTAAATGGGTGCTTACGAAGACTAGAATAACTGAAATGGTATGACAAGATCACTATTGTGGAACTGATGAAAAAGAACCAGACAAGTGCCAGTAGAACAAGAGATGAAAGGAAGACGCTGGCGATGGATAGAACACACACTGATGAAACCTACTGATAACATTACAAGGCAGCCTTTGTTCTGGAATCCCCAGGGAAAGAGAGGCAGAGGTAGACCACACACAAAAATACATGGGGAAGAGAACTGGAGACCGAAGTAAAAATGACGAGGACGTTGAAAGAACTTGAACTGATGGCACGTGACAGAAGGACTTGGCATGTGTTTGTTGAAGGCCTATGTCACGTGACAGAAGGACTTGGCATGTGTTTGTTGAAGGCCTATGTCACGTGACAGAAGGACTTGGCATGTGTTTGTTGAAGGCCTGTGTCACGTGACAGAAGGACTTGGCATGTGTTTGTTGAAGGCCTATGTCACGTGACAGGAGGACTTGGCATGTGTTTGTTGAAGTCATATGGCACGTGACAGAAGGACTTGGCATGTGTTTGTTGAAGTCATATGCTATAGTGGATTGATTGAAAGGAAAAAGCACCTTTATAACAGGTAATTGTTAAATTCTTATAAATTGTAATTGTTTTTTTTTCTCACTTTTTTAGCGTATAAGAATTAAATACTGTTGACATGTTAGTTTAATCTGGACGACAAATAACTTGCACTTGTTTTGTTGTGTATGAAAATGTTATCTTAGCCCCGTGTTATGTTGTATACCCGCGTGCATAGGCATACCTGTAACTACAAAATTATTTATTGATATCCCTATCAGTCAAGACACCTTGGAGAAGCTGCTGCATACACAATTCCATTGAAAATTCCAAAGATCTAATTACAGTAATTAGAGTTCTTGCAATATTTGCGCGTTGTGAAGGGATTAATCGATTTAATAATTTGAGCACTCAGCAAACGAGATAGTGGAAGAAAGTAACAGAATAAATTATTACAGACTTGCACCTGACCTACTTTTTTTAAAAATCGTCCGGTTGAAATGTAGCACAGCTGGACGTATTCTTCGATGCCATCCAGATTAGTCACCAAGGTCGTTAGGGTGAGGACTTCTTCGTCTTCTTCTTCGTTCATCCTGAAAAGGACGTTGGTTGCGTTGTGTCCGTTTACAGCGAAGCTGCAATATTTGCGCCTTTCGGCCGACACATCCGACTTCAGCACGGCATTTTTGGGACCGGGTTAGTCTTCCCTCTTCGATCCCTACTCACTCAGCCAGACTGCAGTGATGCAGTCTGTTTCCAGGACCACCACTTGGAGGTGGAGTAGGCTCTTGGTCAGCTCTGGTTCGCTGACCCTGACGCAAGCAGTCTAGCTATGGGTCGCTAACTACATTCTTCACTGTTGACGCGTCTTAGGTCCCGGGTGAGGACCAATGTTAGGGTTTAGAATTCCTCAAACTTACCCCTTTTTACTGTGTTTCTTAATTTCTTTTTAAGGTCCTATCAAACAGGCAGCCCATTGTTGTTCATTTCAACAGACTGGCACAGTGGCTAGAGCGCTGGCCTCTCGCGTTAAAGGTACTGTGTTCGAAACACGGTGGCGCCACGCTCGTCTACCGAGTTCTAAATGGGTACCTGACTCAGCGGCAGCGAGGAAGAGAACTGATCTTAATGATGGACATATTACAGTGTAGTCACCAACACGGCAGTTTATACCATGTGACTACTTTCTACTTTTACCTCATATATATTGTGAAGTATCAATTAATTCCCTACAAATAGGGTCCAATTTTATTTACTGTCACAATCAGAGTCAGGCTTAGAGATTTTTCCTTGAGGTGACGGATCTCGTAATAGCGGTATCCACCCAGCCGTGCAGTACTACGACGACAGCCAATTTCACGCTACTAAGTTGGTTCACGCGCTAATTCCCTTAAGTGTTGTTCACTGTAGAATTTTACAAAAACATAATACACTTATGTTTTTTAAAATCTTATATGTAGGTAATTTCTGTCTTTATTAATGTTGATTTACAGATCTGTGTTCAGTGTGCTGGGTTTTTTTTTTTTTTTTTTTTTTGGTAAGGTATAATAGCCTACAAGACATGCAAGACAATTAGTTTAAATGTGAGGAAATTTTTTTTTTTTACTTTGAAATTTTCATTTTTATTTTTCTTGTTACTTCAAACTTGTTTCTTAAAATAAATCTTGGCGCCTTTAACAAGTCTCGCCCCGTGCGGCCGCACACTTGCACTGCCAAAGAGCTGACCTTGGTGGCAGTTACTTGGTAACTACGATTCATTACGATCGATGGTCTGTTGGACTAACATATTTTATTGTTTAGTTCGAACAAAGCTGGGCACACTGTACCTTGTTTCCTTACAAATCAACTAACACCAAGTTAATATAAACACATAAAAATCAACGAATTAAACAAAGGCTAGAGTATCAATAACTTCTTACACAGCAACAATCACATAAATTAAGAACTATCAGATTTCTCACTGAATAAAAACAAGTTTGAATCTTTCTAAACGCTAACACTTGACTGTCGTCTGCACGACTTCTTTGCTGAGCGGTGTTAACAAAACTAAGGACCCGAGACGGTGATGTAACATTTTAGCACTAGGTAAATTAGAAATCACATCCCACGCATAATTACCGCTGGTCTGACAAGAACCCACTTTTTTTTTTGTTTTTAAATAATCATTTGTTAACTTTTCTTAATCATTTTAGGAATAATGTTGACCATGCACTATAAAACATTAATAAGAATATTTATTTTCTGTTATCAAAGTGAAAGAATTTTGTTTAAAAAAATATTTTTACATTTGTCATTTACACAGGCTTACACCGGCAGGCGTCACTCAAAACAGTAACAAAATTTAGGCAGAGCCCTCCGTGCGACGTCCCGGATTATAAGTTTCGTGACCGGCGGAACTGTACTGGAAACGTCCAAGGTTGGTAGCTGGACGGGTCCTCCCCGAGTTTGGCTGCGCGCGAGCACTCGTTTCCTTTGGGGTGACGGGCACCAGACACCATTAAATGAAAAATGGAAGTAACTTGATAAATGTTTCTGACTTTGCCGTTCAAATTGGGGACTGTGAGTTTTATTGGGGTCAGACGTGAAAGTAAGATCTCGTGTATGTAAGTAAATCATTGGTAAGTGTATCTTCTGAAGCTTTATTACATTCTTCGTCACTCATGTTTTACAGGGGACCTCGAAGAGTGACAAAGAATAATAAATCTTCAACATACCATGCATGTCGTAATAGGCGTCTAATGAGGGTTTGTCATAGGACCAGTTACCCTCACCCTCTAGAAACTTGAAGTCATTTTTAAAAATTTCAATAAATAATATAAACTCTAGCGATGAATTGGACACACACTGAGTAAACCTTTCATTCAGATTCTTAAGTTTCCAGTCTTTCCTTCCATTTAGCTTCTTAAGTTTCCAGTCTTTCCTTCCATTTAGCTTCTTAAGTTTCCAGTCTTTCCTTCCATTTAGTTTCCAGTCTTTCCTTCCATTTAGTTTCTTAAGTGTCCAGTCTTTCCTTCCATTTAGTTTCTTAAGTGTCCAGTCTTTCCTTCCATTTAGTTTCTTAAGTTTCCAGTCTTTCCTTCCATTTAGTTTCTTAAGTGTCCAGTCTTTCCTTCCATTTAGTTTCTTAAGTTTCCAGTCTTTCCTTCCATTTAGTTTCTTAAGTTTCCAGTCTTTCCTTCCATTTAGTTTCTTAAGAGTCCAGTCTTTCCTTCCATTTAGTTTCTTAAGTTTCCAGTCTTTTCTTCCATTTAGTTTCTTAAGTTTCCAGTCTTTACTTCCATTTAGTTTCTTAAGTTTCCAGTGGCGAGGACCATTTGAAGGAGTGTCGTCGACCAGGGACTGGCGGCTCTGAGCCGACCCAGCTGCAATGGGTCCCGATCGAAATCGCGAGTATTATGCCTGAATGGCGAGGGACACCTGTCTCTGTACGGCGTAAAATCTATTTCAGGTTAGACATAAAAATTCCTTCCACTTAGCTTCTTAAGTTTCCAGTCGTCGATCGAAACGTCTTTCATTTCTTCATCTTCTTTTATTTTTTTAAATTTTCACTGATGAACTGACAGATATGTACTCTTGTGGGGAGGACAGACAGACAGTAGGCTGTCGGCTTCGCAGTGCGGCGTCGTGGCCTTCTCCAGCCCAGTTGAAGGAGATGCTGTGTGGTGAAGAAAGGGGCTTAGAGGCGGACTGCCAACTTTAAACGATAGATAAATGTGGTTATCTGAGAGCGACCGACGAAGAAGAAGAATGAAGAACTCGATAAAGCTTTCCGGTTATATATTTTGTTTTGTTTTTTAAATTCAGCTGTTTTAATATTTATCATTTAGTTTGTTGTCTTTCATTTGATGTTCATTTAGTTGGTGTCCTACTTTAACCATGTGAAGGTAGCCCCATATAAGATATTGCCGTAGGGGAACGAAGTGTTAGAGACTTCACGATACTAGGTCCAGCATCGAGAGGTGGGGGTGGCCAGCTCACTTTTTGCTGGCCTAACTCAAGAGCAAAGACAGGTACTCATTTACAGCTCGGTAGACTGGAGCGTGTCGACACCGAGAATTGAACCCAGCACTTACGCCGCGAGAGACCAGCGCTCTAACCACTATCATTTGAACACTTTAACCGTGTAATTTTTCATTTATTCTTTTGGTTTTTTTTTTCTTTGTTTTTTGTTTGTTTTTGTTTTGCAATCTCCCTACTTCTTTATTCATTGATTTATTTTTCATTTCATAAAGTAGAATTTCATGTTTCTTAAATCTTATATTAGCTTTTTTTTTTAAACTGTCATTTAATTTAAATGTAATTTAGGCCTTGGCATAAAAAAGGGGGCAGTTTTAGATTTGTTATTTTATTCCGTTTCGCAACGTGCAAATTGTTTTATCTATTTATTATTATTTTTTTTCCCCTTCTATTTAATTATCTTCTCGCGTTACATTTGTTTTTTTATTTGTCCCTTTACTTTGGTATGCAATTTAGTTCACATTTTTGTTTACCTTTTCTTTCACATGTATGTCGTAGATTTTTGATAGGAGAATTAAGACTTCGGTTGGTCCCTTCTGATTAGATTTGAATCAGTGATAGTCACAGTGAGAGATAGTAATAGAAATAGATTTCCACGAGTGAGATGGTAGACTGTGATAGAGGCTGTCTCTGAAATCGAGAAATCTTTTCTCTTTCACCTATCTTCTACGACAGATTTAGAGGAGTCAGACAGTCTAAACACATATATATATTACATATATATAGTTCTATCCACTCACGTGCACGCACATACAAGACGACAGTTAGACGTACAGACGTGGGAAAACTATAACAATGATTATATAGATATTCTGGGAACGAACTGACCGCCACACTGGAATAAGTTTAGTTGTAGTTTAATTTATCATAATAAACTTACGTCACAACATATAAAATTACATCAAAAGGCATATACACAAAGTTAACGAAAAATCAATGAATAGCTACAAGAATGATAGACCCATTGGTATGATCCTTCCCTCGATGTTTAGCCCACAGTCCCGTTAGGAGAAAGATGATAGCCGCAAAGAGTCCCAGATACATAAGATTGGGTCTAATATTTTCCCTGTTAAAAAAAAAAAGAACAGACTTGGATATGAGTATGATTTATCCTAAGAAAAATATAGTTTAGCAACAATTCTTGCATCAGGAAGGTTACAAAGTGGGTGAATCAAACGAAGAACATCCTTCAGTCTACTTTCACTCGGTTCTTTCATCAGGGCCCTGATTCAAACAACCTTACCTACAATCGTGCTGTTGTTCGCCGTCTGGCGCAAGCCTTAGTGTACACTTCGCTTAATCTGTCTATCTGTGGATGAAGTGGATACCCAGCTCTGCAGATATTGGTTTCATTCACCGTGTCCGGGGAGCGTCCCCTTCAGGCGATCGTTCTTTCTTTACAGATTTAAGTTAATGTCACTTATTCACGAGGTAAGAGTTAGGGTTTCAGCGGGCACACAGTGTCAGAACCCGAGGTTTCCCTTAATTATGAAAATAACCGGTGGACGACTTCGCTCAACAACTAATCTTGGTTCACCACACACTTGGTCAAATAATGTCGGAAAAGTTAATGTTTTTGTTCTGTAATTATTCTCGCCACAAGGCAGCATGTACATTAGAGTTTGTGAAGAAATATGATCTGGCTCAAAGGCCCAGTATAAGCATTTATTCTTTAAAAAAAACCCGTTAGTGGGATTGGTATTCTGTCTATCTCTGAAGGCACACGTCCTGTCAGACAGGTGTTACTTGAAAACCCACGTGGTTAAAGATATAAAATGTTTATGTTTCTCACAGGTATGTCTCTGTACTAAACGCCGGCAAAGTTGGGTTACCCCAGTATTCACTGAATAAAGAAAAAAATATATGAAATATTTTACATATTATGTAGTCGATATAACTTACATTTAGAACTGCAAGCGTAGAGCTTGACTTGACGTTTAAACTTTCCCGTGAAATAAGTTATATATATAAAAATCAATCATCATGAATTAGGAATACCTACGTATTCCGTCAACACTCATGAGGCATCTAGCATTTATAAGTTAGTTTAGAAAAATTATTCTCGTCTGATTACACTAGTCAACAACCAAAATGTACCAGAAATGAAAATAGCTGATCTTAACTAATTTTGGTGTGCTGAAAACGAAAATGACATTTTAAAATGTTGATTGGCTCTAGTTTTCAAGATACGAGCTTATATGCTGGTTATTATTATTATTATTATATATATGACGCAACTGTTGTGAGCGATTGCATAATTTTTCTAATGACCAATAAAAATGTAACTAGAAGTTGATGATGCAATCCTACCTATGATTACATCACCTTTGTGTATAAATATCTTATCTTTGATAAAATTTTGCCATTAGTTAGTGCATTTGTCATTATCAAAAGTATCGTAGTTAGAAATGCTTAGGACATGTGTGCCAAAGTGCCAGAATAATTTTCAGCTGCTTCCACTGATGAAGAAGAGAACATTGGTAGTCTTGAACCATCAACCTCAAGCGACCCAGATTTTGAGCAAACTACATCCACTTGTTGAATAATGGTAATGTGTTACCGTCAATTCCAGTTGGTCACGCAGTTCATATGAACGAAACTTATGAAAACATTAAGCAGCTTTTGAAGTGTATAAACTACGATCATCATCATTGGTCACTTTGCGGTGACTTAAAAGTGGTCGCTCTTTTCCTTGGACTACAGGGTGGACACACCAAGTACTGTTGCTTTCTCTGTGAGTGGGATAGCCGTGCACGAAGTGACCATTACATCAGAAGACATTGGCCAATCAGGCAGTCATTGCAGCCTGGCAGTAAGAACGTTGAGAACCCTGCACTTGTCGACACCAGCAAGATTTTGTTGCCACCCTTGCACATTAAGCTGGGTCTCATGAAAAACTTTGTCAAGGCAATGGAGAAAACAGATGAGGCTTTCAAATACCTCATCAGAAAATTTCCAAGACTGAGTGAAGCTAAAATAAGAGAGGGAGTATTTGTTGGTCCGCAAATTCGAAAACTTCTTAATGATGACGAGTTTCTTTGCGTGTTGCATGGCAAGGAAAAAGCAGCATGGCTAGCATTTAAGTCAGTGGTGGACAATTTTCTTGGAAACAACAGATCTGATAATTACAATGAAATTGTAGAAAATCTCCTTCTGAAGTATAAGAGTCTTGGCTGCAACATGTCTTTGAAAATTCATTTTCTGGATTCTCATCTGGATTTCTTTACGTCAAACTGTGGAACGGTCAGTGATGAGCATGGTGAATGATTTCACCAGGACATTGCTGCTATGGAGACAAGGTATCAAGGCAATTGGAGCCCTTCAATGCTTGTTGATTACTGTTGGACTGTGACAAGAGACACCTCATCGATTGACTACAAGAAGCAAGCAAAGAGAGCTTGAACAGCGACTGAATAATGACGGAATGGGTTCAAATGTGCCTTTTTAAAACATGATACGTGAACTTTAAATAATGTTTTTATTTTTTCTATCATTTTATGTTGAAATATCAATTAATTGAGCATGTAACCACAATTTTTATAATGCTAAAGTAGAAAGACTAGCTGTTCACCTCAGAGAATTAAATAAGCATACATTATTTGTATTACTGTAATGTAAATTCATCATTTAAAAAAAACCCAGAGCCAATTGGTGAATTTCATTATGATATTTGAAATCAGCATGTCAAAATCAATAAGAAATGGTATATTTAATTTCTGGTACAAAAAACTTTTGAAAATTTGTTGACTAGTGTTATTTAGCAGTTAAATTAAATTCATTATAGCTACATGATTTTAAGCTAGAAATTAAATTTTATTCTGCTTTGCACTGTAACTCATCCACTAGAGAATATAACAGACTTATAAATTAATCACTCTGTACAAAAGAAACTAGTGGGATTATGAAATAAGCGATTATCACTTTAAACACTTCACAAAATATTAGATATCTGTTGCGTACATATTTTTTATATGTCGCACAGATTACAGTTGATACGATTACAAATGAAAATGTAACTATCTGTTTGATAAAAGGATATTTATTTATGAACTTACAACTTTTAAGAAAGGGGAATAACTCAGAATAGGCAATGTGTATTTATTCTTTGAGTGATCGGTTCCTGTTTTGTTTCCGTGGTTTGAACAAGCGGAGGAATCTAGATTTTATATTATAGCTGGAAACAGATTGTTCTCGCTTAAGGTTTTGCAGGAATATTGAAAGTCCGAATCTAGGTTTACTGTTTGTCTGTTTGAGACGATTCCGTCTTACATCATGTTATCTTTGTGTGTCTTGGCTGGATTATTTCTTCTTACACACTCTGAGCGGATGAAGATAAGAGAGTGTGTTCTTCGGTTATGGAGTCTGGCGGGACGCCAATGTCGAGCGGTCCAAAGTTTTGTGATCTCATGTTATCATGGGGAAGAAGATTGTGTCTTCTAGGACTGTTTTAGTCTATGTGTTCCCCAGTATTGTTTCTATTACGCCAGAAAAGTGTTTTTGTGCTTGCTATTGATTCTTGGCCAAGGTAAACGTACTTTTACTGACTTCGTTCCTAGGCTTACGATGGGTTATGTTTAGGCCTACATGAATCTACTTATGTTCAGATGTCAGAACGACATATCGTTTAGCAGCACTAAGAATGTTTCTACACAGCAATTATGAGGACAGATAATGCTGATATTGGTGGAAACTTTGATATCCTTATGAAGTGAATCTTTCTAGAAGTTTTGTCATCTCACCGTTGTGTGAGCGATGTTAAGGACCAAGGAAGCCATCTTGGAATCCGAATTATTGTCAATCATTCATCAGAGAACAGGGTTGTCCCTTACTACCCGATAATGATCCAGAGATCACAGTTATGAAAGAAAGATCTATTATGGGAGATTTAGCATTTACTCCGAAGATATGTGCTGAATGCTATTTGAAAGAATCTACGCTAGAGTACAAGCTACACTCATGCTAAGAGAGATTCTGTACAAGAGTCACTATGAACATTATGTATAAACTGACGTGATCTGTCAGTACAACCTGATATATATATATAGATGTGGACTAACTATAGAACTCTGAATGCTTGTCTACAAATGTTCCAGTATGAGGTTATCCAGCATGTATGCTAACTTAAGATGATACACCATTGATCAACACCATGCTGTTTATGTCGTCATGTGTTCCTGTAACCATACACGTACTGTTCCAGTGTGCGTCTCATTAAATATTACAAAAAGAACACAGTAGTTCCAGTAATCCTTGACTTCTACATGTGAGAGTATGAATATATTGTTACCAAGTTGTCAACTCTTCAGAACCATTCTACCATTCGCGTACAATGTACTCTCACTTCAATGTTTACACTACCCTGTGTAGGTCGAGTTGACCTGTGTCTGTCTTCACGGTGACAGCACCTCTTTGAATACAACAGTACTACCAGCCATCATACTTTACAGTGAGGTTCTATACACCACACTCGATTCTTTACAGTGGAGTCGCAAACAACAGAACTTTACAGTGGTGTACTGCAGTTGTAGTAAGAAATAACTTCTTTACACTGGTGGCCGTATAACTTTTTTACAGTGGTGTGCCAGCTTCCTGGGTCAACCTGCACAGTGGACATATTTGAGAAGTCAGCTACTGAGACCAGACCATTCCTTGGGGCCTGTTACGACACACGTAAACACCAGCAATACAACTTTACAGTCGATTTCAGCGCGACCTGTCCTATCGAGGTATACAGTAACTAGGTCAGCGTTTGTTGACATTTTTTGTTGATGGACATTTGCCATAGAACAGACAGCGTTACACAGCAAGTTTGTTTGGAACAGACAGCATTACATATCAGAGTTGGAACATATATTTGACAGTGTTTGCAAAATGTACAGTGCAACTGAAGCCAGAAGTCTTACTTGTGATTCTGAGGAACTGTAAACAGTGGATTCTCCTGCACTGCCATAGTTTGTGTTGAACTTTTATGATTTAGGCCAGATTTGATTATTTAATAAAGTACCATAGTACTGTAGCATTATTGCGTATAACTGTGCCTTCTTCGCAACACATTCTATCTGCAACACATTACATTACATTACATTATATTATAAATATTTATGCTATATGTACATTTATGTTTACATGTTTATATGTGATATTTGTTTGTATTCTGCGGGTTGTTGTTTCGGTTGGGCGGAGTCTCCCTTAGATCATACCACGTGATAGAGGTCGTCTATTGTGAGCGTTTTCTATAGGGTGAGCAAATTTCCGATACTGGAATTTGCAAAGCGACTGCTGTTGCTATTTTTTTTTTTTTTGGTTAGTTGTGACGATATGGTCAGTGTTGTTTTCGGAAGTTTCTTCACATTCTTTAGTTTTGTTTTGATTTGTTTGTAATTTGTTGGTCTACCCTTTGCTATCTTTCAGTTTCATACAACATTTATATTTATATACTGTGGCGTTATTTGTATTTGTTATCCTCTTGCGGTTTATTTTTTATTATTTTTTCCATTTGATTTACTTGATTTCCGCAAATGTTTTCATGTTGTCTTGTATAATTGTTTTTTATGTTCTTGATCGACATACACTATTTAAAATATAGTTGATCATATGGATTTATGGGAAAGAATCAACTGATGATTAATGTTGATTAGATAAGACACTATTTCTTGTGCATTGCACTTATGTTATAGAGTGTTGCAGCAATTTATAATTGTTATTTTTTCAAAGAAATATACAAGACCTTGATAAGGCTTGTCTCACACAGACATTGTGATTGTGTGCTGATTAATACAGTGATTAAGAACTTTTTGCTATATTACCTTGAAATATATTTTATTATTATTGTTTCAAGTGAGTAGTATCATTGTCAGACATCATGTCTACATTAGAATACTTTATTGCACAAGGGAGATCCCTTGATAAGACTGGTACAGACTTAGAACAATGGGCAGTTGCTCAATATGACAAAGCATTAGCTGCTGAAGAGAGAAAAGCTCTGGCTGAAGAGAAAAGATTAGAAAGAGAATTTGAACAAAAGAAATTGCAGATACAGACTGAGGAAAAAAGATTCCAGATGGAAATGGAAAAAGAAAAAAGAAAAGATGAGGCTGCTGCGGCTGCTGAAGAGAAAAAAAGCAATGAGAGAACATGAACACCAAAAAGAACTTTTAGCATTTGAGTTAGAAAAGTTAAAATTAACAAACATAAGTAATGTTAATCAAGCATCTGGTGGTAATGGTAAACCCTTTACTTACAAGGTCAAGGTACCAGCGTTCAATCCTTCCAGTGATGACATAACATTCTGGTTAAATAGATTTGAACGCTCTTGTCGAGCCCATAATGTGGACAAATCACAATATGCTAACCAGTTGTCAGAAAATTTGAAAGGTGATTCTCTGACTAGTTTAAGTTTGGTTGAAGAGGCTGACAAGGATAATTATGATGTTATTAGGGCAGCCTTATTAAAGAAGTACCAGTTGTCTGGGGAAGGTTACAGGAATTTGTTTAAGACAATGGTTCCTGAGGCAAGTGTAGAATTCTCAGAATTCATTGCAAGGACACGTCTTACATTTGATCGTTGGATTGAGTTGTCCAAAACAGAAAAGACATATGAAGCCCTTGTGGACTTGATACTCAGAGATAAGATTATGTCAAGTATAAATAAACCATTCCTTGAATTCTTACATGAGCGTAAACCCAAGACACTAAAAGAAATGGAACAGTATTGTACCCAATACGTCACTGCACATCCAGACGTAGCTATTAGCAATACTAAGGTTAGGGAAGGTATGCCAGTTGCTTCAGCAAGACCATACAACCCTAATCACTCACGCAGATTCCAAGAACCTCAAAATAGGTTTAATAAAAAAAAGTTAGCCATAACGGTTATCAGAACCAAGGTAACCAATCATTTCAGGGTTCTTCTTCGAATACCTGGAGACGAGCCGACAGCCCTCGATTCAGAGGTGGTCATAATTATAGAAACTTTCGCAAAGGAAGTCATTATAGAAATTATCCAAGTTTTCCCTCATGGAGACAACAAGATCATAATTACAGAGATACTCATTATAATGAATATGATAATAGTAACCAAAGGAACTATGACTCAAACCCAAGTAGGGGTTATAACAGTGGAAACAAGGATAATTACAGAGGCAATAATAACAGAGGTAGAGCACAATACAAAAAACATAAATCTCATTACCAGGCGAACTCTGCTCAGCAAGAGTCCCACGAATCCTATAAACAAAATAAAGATAATGATGACTCTAATAATATGGCATGTGCCGCTTTTGATTTTGGGAGAGCATCTCAGTGCCCCCAATGCAAAACATTATTTGAGCCAACCACAGTGTCTACTTTAAGCTGTGGCCATCCTCTTCCCGCTCTTCCTGCGTCAATCGCGCATGATGGAAGAGGTTCTCTAGTCTTACACAAAGGTTTAGTAAATGACAATCCAGTCTCAGTACTTTTTGATTCTGGATGCACAACAATTGGTGTTAGGCAGTCACTCATAGATCCTTCTCATTCTACAGGCAAAGTAGTCAAATGCGTAACATTTGGCGGCACCATAGAGAAATACTCTACCGCTATCATTAGGACTGCTACTCCTTTCTTCACAGGAGATGTACACGCATGTCTTTTGCCGAATCCGATCGCTGATCTTATCATCGGTCGCATTCACGGAGTAAAAGAATGCACTTCGCAACAAATTTCCGTTTGGGAAAAGCAAAATATGCAAACTGCTAATGTTGTAGTCACTAGAGCTCAAGCTCTCAATATGCCTGAAACTTCATCTACTGAAGATATTGAAGTGCATAACCAAGATGATCCCTTGGTAATTTCTCGTGACTCGTTTATAAAACAACAAGAAGAGGATCCGACTCTTAAGAAATTCTTCACTCTTGTAACGAAAGGTGATCCGAATAGAGATACCAAGCGTAAATCTTGGATTACAATGAAGAATGGTGTACTTGTACGTATGGTGCAAGACTCCACTAATTCAAGTCATTCTCAGATTCTTGTACCCAAGAAATTGAGAGTTAAAATTTTACAACATGCACACGACTCTCAGTGTGCTGGACACATGGGTTTTTCCCGTACAAAGTCAATAGTTCTTGCGGCTTTCTTTTGGCCTTTCGTGAATAAGGACATACGGATCTATTGTCGATCTTGTAAAGTATGTCAAGAAGTCAAATCCAAAGGTCCTCGTCATGCTGCGCCCATTCAGGCTGCAGACATTCCTATTCGGCCATTTCAGAAAATGGCGATAGACATCATTGGTCCATTTAAGATCAAATCTGCTAGAGGACATCAATTTATCTTAACGTGTGTGGACATGTGCACACGTTGGCCAGAGGCTATCCCTCTGAAGAGCATTACTACTGCTGACATTGCAGATGCTCTTTGGCTTATATTTTCTCGCCTGGGATTCCCCGGAGAAATATTATCAGATCATGGCACCCAACTAATATCGGATACCATGTCTCAAGTAATGTCTACTCTACAGATAGAGGGATCTTTGAGTAGCATCTATCATCCTATGTCCAATGGGATGGTAGAACGGCTAAATAGAACACTTAAGAACTTATTAGGAAAGATAACTGAGGATCATCCTCAAGATTGGGACAGGGTTCTACCCGCGGCCCTCTTCGCTTACAGGGAGGTCCCCAATGAACATACAGGATTTTCTCCTTTTGAACTTGTCTTTGGCGCGCGACCGCGCGGCCCTATGTCTTTGCTTCATGATCTCATAACAGCGGACAATATTGACGATGACAAAAAATCCTCTTACGAATATGTCATCACGCTGAGAGAAAAAATTATCGAAGCATGCAAATTAGCAACGTCCTCTTCTGAATTTGCTAAACAGAAGGCAAGGCAATTTGCTAATAAGAAAAGAACTTTACGACAACTTTGTCCTGGTGACAAAGCATTTGTTTTGCTACCTTGTAGGGAAAATAGACTCCTTATTTCTTGGAAAGGTCCGTACGATATAATATCGAAAATTTCAGATGTTGACTATATTGTCGATATTAACGGGAAGCATAAAACCTTCCACATCAATATGCTTACGGAATTCCATGAACGTCCTGACTATTTACAGCCTATTTTCCAGGCAACGGACGATTCTCCAGTTCAACATGGTCAGTACTCATCACTGTCCGTTATACAGGATGAGGAAACAAGTTTTTCGGATGTTAATCTTCCGCTTCCAATGATCCCACTTCATTCTAGTGAATCATGGAAAGACGTTACTGTTTCTCCTGATTTGTCTCTAGGAGAACAGCGACAGGTTTCGGCTATGTTACAAACATTTCAGGATGTCCTCACTGACATCCCTGGGCAAACTCATGTCATTGAGCACGACATTATTCTAACTGAACATACTCCTATTAGGGTTAGACCTTACCCTATCCCTATACATTTTCAAGCACAGGTTGAAAAGGAGTTAGATGAAATGATAGATTTGCAAATAATCGAACCATCCAATTCTGCTTATTCTTCGCCGATGGTTATTGTTCGAAAAAAAGACAATAACATACGTCTTTGCGTTGACTATCGCAAATTGAATCAAGTGACAAAGTTTGATGCTGAACCTATGCCTTTACTAGAAGAGCTACTTACTCGACTTTCTAAATCTCATTTTTTCACTAAACTTGATTTGTCTAAAGGATATTGGCAAGTTCCATTATCCGAACGCGCCAAACCTCTTACCGCTTTTTCTACTCCTAGAGGCCTTTTCCAATGGAATTTTATGCCTTTCGGCCTTATGAACGCACCAGCTACATTCGTACGCATGATGCGTCGAATCCTATCGTATCGGTCAGATGTCATTGCTTATCTAGACGACATCTGTCTTTTTAGCGATACTTGGGAAGATCACTATTCAGGGTTAGTTGAATTGTTATCAACTCTACGCGAGCATAACCTGACAGCAAAACCATCGAAAGCTTGCATTGGTTTTAGCGAAATTGCTTTCCTAGGCCATCGAGTAGGTCATGGTTTCCTGAAGACAGAGGACCATAATATCACTAAAATACTTAACATCTCTATCCCTAAGACTAAAAAGCAAGTGCGAAGTCTTTTAGGTCTCATACAATTTTATGGACGATTCATTCCGAATCTGTCCTCTATCATGGCACCTCTTTCGACACTACTAAAGAAAGGGTCGCCTAATATGGTTCACTGGTCTCAGGAATGCCAATTATCACTAGATAAGATCAAAACTACGTTTTCAACACCACCTATTTTAGTGTTACCTACTACAGATAAGACATTTGTTCTTCGTAGTGACGCTTCATCCACTGGGATTGGAGCGGCACTAATGCAAGAGTACTCTGGAACTCTGCATCCTGTAATGTACATATCCAGAAAACTTAATGCTGCAGAAAGGAATTACTCGGTTTTAGACCGGGAATTATTGGCGATGGTTTGGTCAATTCTCAAACTTCAAAGATTCCTTCTTGGTGCACATTTCATAGTGGAAACTGACCAGAAAGCTCTTACTGCTATCCAAAGTAAGAACTTGAAGAGCTCGAGATCAACTCGATACGCGATCGCTCTTCAACCTTTTCATTTTTCGGTACGAGCTATCCGTGGTTCAGAAAATGTGATGGCGGACATTCTGTCGAGATGCCCACATGATGCCACTTAACTGTTAAATATTGGACTTTCCTAACATGTATAACTTTACATCAGTTATTCTTTTTCTTCTATATCAAAATGTGTACACATTTGTAATATATGATTTGGTGATTGTATAAATACTTAGCGGTTCACTTATTTTGATTCACTGCTAATTCTTTGATGATGTTTCTTTTGCCAATCGTGAACTTATGATACCTAATATGAAATGATTATTGAAATTATTGTATACATTGTGTCATTGCCAATATGGTAGTAGGCATTGGTGGCAACTCCCTATAAATGTTTACACTTAGAGAAATAATTTCTCTGAGATGTTGAGATATATATTCTCATTCTTTGCCTTAATCTGGCTTTATAAATTCTTGATACTTCTCATCTGCGCATCATATGTGCGTTGGGAGGCCTATTTTATGTGGCTCTCAGAGAAAAAAAAAATTTCATTTTTTTTTCCCGGGGGTTGCGGTAGTCTGTTGCGTACATATTTTTTATATGTCGCACAGATTACAGTTGATACGATTACAAATGAAAATGTAACTATCTGTTTGATAAAAGGATATTTATTTATGAACTTACAACTTTTAAGAAAGGGGAATAACTCAGAATAGGCAATGTGTATTTATTCTTTGAGTGATCGGTTCCTGTTTTGTTTCCGTGGTTTGAACAAGCGGAGGAATCTAGATTTTATATTATAGCTGGAAACAGATTGTTCTCGCTTAAGGTTTTGCAGGAATATTGAAAGTCCGAATCTAGGTTTACTGTTTGTCTGTTTGAGACGATTCCGTCTTATATCATGTTATCTTTGTGTGTCTTGGCTGGATTATTTCTTCTTACACACTCTGAGCGGATGAAGATAAAAGGAGTGTGTTCTTCGGTTATGGAGTCTGGCGGGACGCCAATGTCGAGCGGTCCAAAGTTTTGTGATCTCAAGTTATCATGGGGAAGAAGATTGTGTCTTCTAGGACTGTTTTAGTCTATGTGTTCCCCAGTATTGTTTCTATTACGCCAGAAAAGTGTTTTTGTGCTTGCTATTGATTCTTGGCCAAGGTAAACGTACTTTTACTGACTTCGTTCCTAGGCTTACGATGGGTTATGTTTAGGCCTACATGAATCTACTTATGTTCAGATGTCAGAACGACATATCGTTTAGCAGCACTAAGAATGTTTCTACACAGCAATTATGAGGACAGATAATGCTGATATTGGTGGAAACTTTGATATCCTTATGAAGTGAATCTTTCTAGAAGTTTTGTCATCTCACCGTTGTGTGAGCGATGTTAAGGACCAAGGAAGCCATCTTGGAATCCGAATTATTGTCAATCATTCATCAGAGAACAGGGTTGTCCCTTACTACCCGATAATGATCCAGAGATCACAGTTATGAAAGAAAGATCTATTATGGGAGATTTAGCATTTACTCCGAAGATATGTGCTGAATGCTATTTGAAAGAATCTACGCTAGAGTACAAGCTACACTCATGCTAAGAGAGATTCTGTACAAGAGTCACTATGAACATTATGTATAAACTGACGTGATCTGTCAGTACAACCTGATATATATATATATAGATGTGGACTAACTATAGAACTCTGAATGCTTGTCTACAAATGTTCCAGTATGAGGTTATCCAGCATGTATGCTAACTTAAGATGATACACCATTGATCAACACCATGCTGTTTATGTCGTCATGTGTTCCTGTAACCATACACGTACTGTTCCAGTGTGCGTCTCATTAAATATTACAAAAAGAACACAGTAGTTCCAGTAATCCTTGACTTCTACATGTGAGAGTATGAATATATTGTTACCAAGTTGTCAACTCTTCAGAACCATTCTACCATTCGCGTACAATGTACTCTCACTTCAATGTTTACACTACCCTGTGTAGGTCGAGTTGACCTGTGTCTGTCTTCACGGTGACAGCACCTCTTTGAATACAACAGTACTACCAGCCATCATACTTTACAGTGAGGTTCTATACACCACACTCGATTCTTTACAGTGGAGTCGCTAACAACAGAACTTTACAGTGGTGTACTGCAGTTGTAGTAAGAAATAACTTCTTTACACTGGTGGCCGTATAACTTTTTTACAATATCTAATATACGAGGGAAGGTCAAAAAGAAATGCCTCCTATTTTTATGTATGTAAATACTGCATCGGTGTGCAATTTGTAAATTTAGCAGGATTCCTCAAACACTCTTCTGCACTGTATAGCATTACCAACCTGTTTCAGTAACAGGTGGCACCACTGTAACAGTTTTAAAATGGCTGACAAAGACTTTCGGTTAAAACAACGTTATGTCATAGAATTCCTCAATGCTGAAGGCGAGACCCCAATTCGCATTCACGAACGTTTGAAGAATGTTTATGGAGATTCAACAGTGGATGTTAGCACTGTCCGACGTTGGGTATATCGTTGTGACGAAGCTGAAGTAGGTCAATCCTCAATGGCTGACGCAAAGCCGACTGGCCGTCCGTCTACCACAGTGACTCCACACAACATTCATCGAGTTGATGGCATCATTCGTGGTGACCGTCGGGTAACACTGGATGAACTTTCTTCCATGTTGTCCATTAGTAAAGACAGTGTCCAGAACATCATTAAAGACCAGACCTGGGTTATTCAAACGTTTGTGCACGGTGGGTACCCAGAATGTTGACAGACAGACATAAAGAAACAAAGAAAACCATAGCCATCAACCTCCTGCACCGTTACGAAACTGAAGGAGAAGAGTTTTTATCGAATAATGTGACAGGTGATAAGACTTGGGTTCATTTTTTTTTTAACCAGAATCCAAGAGGCAGTCAATGGAATGGCATCACACAACATCGCCGACAAGAGAGAAGTTCAAAAGTTCCCCATCTGTAGGGAAAGTTATGGCCTCCGTGTTTTGGGATGAGAAGGGTGTGATTCTTCTCGACTTCTTGGAACAGGGAAACACGGTGAATGCAGACCGTTACTGTAACTGTACTGTTTCTCTTGTTGAGGTGATCACTGGCCCAAGACAGTATACATGTTGTTAGGTGTGTAGTGCGAGCGTATGATGAACTGAGTGTGGGTGCGAATGAAGGCGCGAATGTGTTTAGGCTCGTATGTATGTAGACCCTGCAACCCATACACTCACATGCAGTAGTCAAGGATGCTTGGACACTGCAAGCACGTTTCAAAACATTTATTGACGAGAACACACATGGGATCAACAGGAACAGTCAGTGTAAACAAGGTCATGCTGACCGGAAATCGATAGGTATACATTAGGCATTCAGCAAGCTGGTAAACATTTGAATATTCGTGCATGGTCAATACAATGTTCTTCAATAAGGACAGTTCGTGGCGTCGCCCTGGGATTACTGACTAAACGCGTCAGATACCTTAATCACTTTGACACATAGGTGCAACTTGGCATTCCCAGCCAATTGCACATTATCAGGCTGTAGTATAATAGCCGAAAACACAGGCCTCGTTCTGACGTCGGCTGTGTACTTCTGATAAGCAGGTTACCATCAACCCTGCAGTAATGCTTATTATAGACATATATTCCGCCAATCTGCGGTTCCCACAATATATCTTCGTCACTGGATTTCTGGATGGTATGAAGACTAATAGTCTTGGATGGCTACCTTGAGCACAACATATAAGTTCTGTAATGGAGGACCGGTGAGCTGCAGTTCACAGACTAGGCAATCTTCCAACATGTTCTGCTACCGAAAGCATAGTAATGGAAAAAGTCGGTATTACCTGTAACCGAGTCCACAGAACTTAACAAGGAACTCTGCTGTCATTCCAACGCACAGAGATTCACTGGGGAAAACTGCCAGTGCAGTCACTTCGAAGATTCTCCCCGAAAAACACAATGGACTCTCGTCCCTTCAGAAACCAGGACACTTCCCGGCTTGCCGGAAGTCTAACTCAACTCCCGCTTTAAAAAAACCTGCCCATGGGCATACGCCCGAACTGTCTACCTTTGACCCTAAAGGTCAAACACAATGAATGAATAAACAAGGGAAGACAACCCCTAATCAACCTGACATCGCAGGTAAAGACACAATTATTCTTATGATAAAAACATAAGCAAATAACTTGACAGATGACTCCGTCAAAAATGACAGCAACAGTTACATTGACACTTTGAAGAAGCTTAGAGGTCGTCTTCGGCGACTTTACCCATTGAAAGATCAGAGAACTGCACTACTGTTGCACGATAATGCCACGCCACACATTGCTAAACGCACCGTTGATGCGATTGCAGAATTTGGCTGGACATTATTACCACATCTCCCTTACAGTCCCGATCTTGCACCTTCTGACTTCCAACTGTTTGGACCACTGAAAGAAGATCTTCGCGAACATCACTTTGAGGACACCAAGACCCTTAAACGCGCCGTACACCAGTGGTTTAGGAAAAAGGACACAAATTTTTACCGTGCGGGGATACATGCCCTTGTGAGAAGATGTTCAAAAACTGTAACAAATAACTGAGACTACATTGAGAAATAAATTTTTGAAGTTCAGGCTTGGGGATACATTTCAATGTGAATTTTATCTGTTGTCTGGCCTATTGAATGAAATTAAAAATTACGAGGCATTACTTTTTGACCGCTCCTCGTATTACCTCAACACAGAACTACAGGCGATCGCACAAACTAGAATTATACGCTGATATATATATTTGAAGTCTAGAAACTCGGCAAATTTCCGAGCGAACCAAGAGCTTCGCTATACAGCTCTTCTATTCACGAACAACCTGTCTACTGCAAATTTAGGAGAATGAATGAAAATCTAGTTTCAAAGTCTGGTTAATATCTTAAACCAGACAAAGGGGTCCCAACTTATTTCGCAAAAACGAAATAATCTCCCCTTTCCGTCTTAACACCTACGTCTGCTATCTGACTGTGAGCGCGCGTGTCAGAGGCAAAATGCCAGACACTCTGTCTGCTCTGAACGAGCATGGCTGGCGCGATTCCCACCTCCGTCTAACTATCGGACAGTGAGCGCTCATGTCAGATGCGAATGTCAGACGACCCGTCTCCACTGCAGAGGGCAATTTTCACACTTCGCCGTGAGCTAGCCTGACGACAAATTCTCGTGACAGCTGCAAATGTAGACAATTTGTCTGCTCATCATGTCTGATAGACTGAAATCCCACCTAAAATTATCTCGTGCAAGGGACTGACACGTTAGGTAATCTACTGCGTTTCTAAATGAGAAAACGAAACCAGGCGAAAGTTTGAATGGGAAAAAGTAATGTTTATAGTCGCAAACATACGAATGCGAAAAACACAGGAAAAGGATAAAGAGTGATAATAAAATAGAGGACACGGGTAGAAAAAAAGAAGAGAATATAGAAAATTTATAGATCATAAAACTCTCTGTGACAGAACGTCCCCCCTTTAAGATATGGAAGCACTCCATGTCTACGTTATGGAAATAAATGTCCTATATCCGTAGCTTCAGGGTGTCTGACTTCTTCCCTCTCATCTCCCCCCTCCGTCTCTCTCCAATTCCTACTCAAGTCTACTCCCAAAGTTTCCTTTCTGTGGAATGTCTCCCATGCGCGCTTGAAAGAGCATCACCGCTTTTGACATTTTTGAAAGATTTCCTGTGTGTGCAGTGGAATTTCCCTGCCACTATCGTCATCTTCGTCAGTTTTGGCGATCGTCAGGAGATGGTCGGAGGTTGGCCCCGGTCTTTCCAAGTATCTCTTTAACAGATTTAAATGGAAAATCTTCTCCTTTCCTTCAATAGAGATCTGGTAGTTAGCCTTAGAAATCTTTTTCAGGACGGTAAACGGCCCTTGCCATCCGATCCTCAGTTGGTTGTTCCCGGTAGGGAGTAACACCAAAACTTTCTCTCCTGCTTCCAGTTCTCTCTATTTTGCGACTTTCCTGTATCGGTTAGCGTGCTTTGTGCGTGCTCGCTTAAAGTTAGTCGTTGCTAGGTCCCATCCTAGTTTCAACCTTTCCTTTAAATCCAACACATATTTACTTGCTGAGACCACTGTCTCATCAGCCTGCTGGTCTGTCAGCAACCAAAGTAAGGCTTCAAGCGGGCCCTTAATGGGTCTGCCAAATAAAAGCGTAGCTGGCGGAAATCCTGTTGAATTATGAGGAGATTCTCTGTAGCCAAATAAAGCTGCAGGAATACAAAGATCCACATCTTCAGGTTTCACTTGTGCCAGTTTACTTAGCATCATGTTGAGGTTTCCATTAAAACGTTCCACGAGCCCATTTCCGGCCGGAGTATATGGCTTTGTGTAGATGTGTTGGGTCCTCAAGATTTTAGCGATCTCATCCATCAACAGGTTTCGGTATGGGGATCCGTTATCCGTCAACACTTGTTGAGAAATCCCAACCGAGTGAAATTCCGCACGAGGGCTTCTGCGACATGCTTGGCATCTGCGCATGTTAGCGGGATAGCTTCTGCCCACATAGTGCATGTGTCGACTAAGGTCAGGATGAACCTGTTCCTTCTTTTAGTCCTTTCAAAGGGTCCGAAAATGTCGATCACAACCCGTTCGAATGGTGTACCCACTATTGGCATTTCACCCAAAGAGACTGGGGGTGTCCGTTGCTTGGGTGGTACACGTTGGCACTGGGCACAGGATTTGACATATCTGATAATATCAGTATTTACTCCTGGCCACCAATAATGAGTGGTTATCCGTTGGTTTGTGGCGTTCTGTCCCATATGTCCGCTGAAGGGAAGAGAGTGCCCCATGTCTAGGATTTGGCTGTCTGTACTGTTTCGGTACTAGGAGCTGGTTGTAACCTTGGTCAGGCTTGCCCGTTCTGCGATAAAGTACGCCATCTTTAGAAAACATGTCCTCGTGTTGTCTGGGTTCCTTAGCCATGGGCAGTTTCCTAAAGCAGGGTGCCAAAGTTGGGTCCTTTTGTTGCGCTTCTTTAAGTTCCATAGGTAACAAATTAGGCGCAGGCTCCCGTTCCTTCTTGGTTTGCCCTCTTGTAGTTACTGCTGCCACAATCGGCTCTTCCGGTTTCCCAATAAACACGTATCTCCCGCCAAGTATGACTGGGTAGATGGGGTCATCCATAACAGCCACTTTGATCTCGCCTCTGACCAAATCAGAATGGATCTCCACCAGTGCGATGGGAAGCGCTGTAGGTGCATCACTCTTAGAGACTCCACAAAGTTCGATGGTCTCTCCTGTCTCTTGACCGGGTTTAACCAGGTGTCTGGCAACAATGCAAACATAAGAAAGTCCCGTGTCAAATAAACAAAAAGTTTGAGAACCGTTCAATGTAACAGTACCTCGCGTTGAGGGTCTGTCTCCCTCTACAGATTGGGAATCACTGTCAATAATTCCGCCTTGTGAGACTGTTAGCAAGCATCCGATGCGTTTAGGTTCGGTGTGCTCACTCTGATCATTAGTCCCGTGCTCAGGAGTTCTCCCTTTGCCACCTTGTCTTTCTGGCTGCGCTGCCATGAAGGGCGGTCGGGTTGATCAGACTGTTTACTGTGGTTGGGGTTCTTGTTTTTGTAGAACTTTGATTTTTCAGGAGGGAGGTTTTGAGGTCCAGTTTCTCTGTGGTTATTCTGATTAGAAGCATGGGAAGATTGGTCTAGATTATTCTTTAGAAAATGCTCTTCTGTCGGTTTCCGTTTTGTGGCCGGTAGTTCACCCAGCGCAGACTTTTCTAAGATGTCTTCAAGCTTTTCTGCACCCTGCTCAGCTAGAAATCTCCGAGTGTCCGCAGACAAAGTGTTCTTTATTTGTTCTGTTGTAACAAATTTCTCCAGACCTTCATAGGTAGAGGGGAGCTGTGAAAGCTCAAGGCACTTTGTCAGATATCCCTTTAAACGAGACGAGAACTGCTGAAACGTTTCAGAGCTCTCCTTCCTGCTGTTGCGAAACAGTTGCAAAAATTTGCGAGCATTCATTTCAAATAGCTCAAGTAACGCTTTTTTCAACACATCATAGATTCTTGTTGGCTGCTTTCCAGTTTGGCGTAAACATCATACGCACTACTTTTCAAAGCCTGAGAAAGCTTCATATTCCAACGCGACCTCTCTAAACCGTACAGAGTTGCAATTTTCTTAAATTTTTCTAGATACGTATCAATCTTCTCATTAGGACAAGGGAAAGATTCTAGCGCAAAAGACATAGCAGTGAGATGAGTAGATTGAGTATTAGAAGGATCAGTCAAAGAAGAATGAGGAGAAGACTCTCCATTGCTGGAGGTAGAGGCAGCACCACGACTTTGAACTTCTAGAGCTTTAAGCGCCAGCTCATGCTGTCTCTCCTGCCTCTCCTTCTCATGCTGTCTCTCCTCTCTATCCTTCTCATGCTGCATCCTGCGAATTTCCATTTCCTCGTCCATCTTCTTCTGATCTTTAGCTTCAGCTGCTTTTCTCTCCGCGTCATATCTGTCACGTTCGTCCCTGACAAAAGCGTTCGCTTCCTCTCCGTCCAAACCTTTTTCTCTCGCTTCGTCCCTGAGGATCTGCCTAAGCTTCGCCCTCTCTGCCATAATAAATCAGTGACTGAGACTTAGACGAGAAAGAGATAAGAAAAAGGATACACTGGTTCCTACCACCTGCGAGAAAATACCAAAACAAAAGATGATATACTGTAAACTGGGATACCTCCTCCAAAATATATAGTATCTAACTATCGTTGTTATTTATCAGCAATAAAGCACCTAATGCAGACGACTACGCCAAATAAATGGTAGTTAAGATTACTCACTGAAAAATAAGTTGCTACAGTGGAAACAAAATAATTTATTGAAAAATTATTTAAGGAAGAAAAAAAAATCCCCTTAATTTTTAATCCACTATCAAGTTTACCCCTGAAGTCAGGGTAAGGGAGGCAATTTACAGGACGTAATTGTTTGAACGCACTCCTTAGCTTAGCTCAAACACCTACTTCTTCAGAACCCTGTGACTGTTAGACAATCACAAACTTTACCAGCGTTTAATATTACAAAATCAACAATTAACATATATTCCGACAAAATCAACCTGTAACTCAAATGTATAATGCTCAAATAATGCTGTGGGGAAAAAAAATCATTAATTGTGTGGTCAGCACGCCCATAAACAGATCGTTAGTCTAGGGCAGTGTTTCTCAACCCTGATAGTTGCAACTCCCCCTTTTGACAACTAATATTTTTAAAAGCCCCCACCCCCCCACCCTTTTAACACCCCCTTGCTCTTTATCGTGTATACACAAACACACACACACATAAATTCCACCATACTTTTAAAAAAGCAATGCATTTAATGAGTTATCTTTTCTTATAATATAAAGAAAAAGAGAAAGCACATTTATAAAAGCAAAGTTATATTAAATATGTATTTAAGTACGGAATTATATACACCACAAATTCATTATCCTTGAATTACAAATTGGCGGAGTAAATGATATAAAATTAGTTCTTACAACTCTATAACTATCATAATCATAACATTTTAATAGCGCCTAAATGACTGCATATACGTCTTCAAATCTGAATATTTAAGCCTTTCCTTGTGTAACCACATGAAAAAATTGGAAAAATTATTAGTTGATAATAATGATATAATTATATAAAAATTCACTTACTAATGGAACTTAATGAGATCCTTGCGCTTGGTGTGACTCAGCCAGTTTTGTAATATTTGGTTCTAAGTTTGTTAAAAGAATTCTCAACTCTCCTCTGTTACAAATCTGTAGTCGGTTTCGTTGCTTTTGTAGTGCCAACACTACTGCACTGAACCACTTCTCCACCAAATACGACGTTGGGAATGCTGTGATTAGCAATAATCAGACTGATCTCATTTCCTTGTAGCTTAAAAAGAACCTCATTTAACTTTTCAAATATATCGGAAAGATAGGCCACATCGTTTCGCAATATTTCTCTTTCGATGCTAAATTTTTCTTTGATTGAATCCAAAAACTCTACAACAGTATCAAATAATGCCCATAATCTTTTTAAACAGTTACCGTTGGACAGCCATCGTACTTCCGTGTGTAGGAGAAGACGTTCAAACTCTTCACCATTATCACAACAAAGTTTACGAAATACTCTATCGTTCAACGAATGCGCCTTAATTTTGTTAATAACACTGATAACACAGTTCAATGATTTGTGGAGTCTGTCACTAAGACGCTTGGCGACTAAATGTTGTTGATGAATAACACAATGAATTGTTAAAAAACCTGATGCCACATTTTTTAAGTAGGCCAGAAACCCACAATGACGACCAACCATAGCTGGTGCTCCGTCTGTCGCACATGCGATGACATTGGAAAAAGGAATTTTTTTTCCAACAAAAATGTTTCAAGGGTTTCAAAGATTGATAACCCCTTTGTATCTGCTGTCAGTAGTTTTGCAAATAACATATCCTCTATGATATTTTCATTCTTTATGTATCTCACATATACGAGCAGCAAAACTTCGTTATCACGCACGACGCTTTCATCCAACTGTAGCAAAAATTCATTAGACTGCAAATCAGTACACAGCTGATTTTCAACATCGCTTGCCATCTCATCTATTCTTCTTGAAACAGTATCATTGCTCAATGGAATAGAAGAAATGAGGTCACTTAGATTTCTTTCCATCATTGTGCTAATTACCTCCCGTACAGCTGGTAAAATTAAGTTTTCTCCAATGTTGTGAGGTTTACCACATTTCGCAATCATGTGTGCAGTTTTGTGAGATTCAGTGAGATATTTATCATTGTAATTATACATTTTCTTAAACATACTAGTGACAGTGTTGCGGCTTTCAAACTTTTGTTTTAAATCCCGGAAGTAAGAAATATCTTTGCCAACTTTATCTGAGTGTTTCTTGGTAAAATGCTTGTTAAGCCGAGACGGTTTCATTGCTTCGGTAGAAAACACTTGCAGACACAGCAAACACATTTGTAATTGTTCATTTACGGCCGAAGGTACAAAACCGAATTTCAAATATTCAACTGAATATTGTCGACACTTTCTCTTTACTGCTGACATATTGACAATTTTAGTATAATATCACTGCACATACATCTACACCTCGTCAAGCCTCAAAACTGACTGAGTTTAATTCTCTACACTCGAAACATCCAAAGATGCTTTAAACTAAGCCACAACTGCCCACAACTTCCCTGTTGCGAGAAGGCATTTACGGTGCACTCGCATCAAAGAGAGTTGAACACAAAGGTCACACACAGTTCTGTGTCGTGCTGTGACTGTAACGTCAACCTCGCTAAACAAAGAGGGGTTCTTTGGCAGGCACACGTAGGACACGTGATTGTGCGGGGAATGTTTTGGGAGGGAGTCGTGCTGTGGAAGTGGACAGAGTAGGGAAGGGACTGTGATGTGTTCATGGGCTAATCAATGTTTGACAGGAATGTGTTTCCAGAAAACAATATGTGTCGAGAGTGGAGAGAGAAGGTTAGCTTGGCTGTGTCGAGAGGCTAACGAATATTTCGAGTGTTGAAGGGACATAAATCTCCGCCTACTGTCTCCTGCAAATTGAAAACACTCGATGAGAGGTCACAGCAATTGGGTCTGAAAATACACAGGGAAAAGACAAAAATAATGCGAATAAATGCAGGTAATGATAACAGGGTTGAACTTGAAGAAACACCAATACAAGATGTAGAATCATACACATATCTTGGCAGTAATATAGACAAAGTTGGAGGGACAGACAGCGATACCAAAATAAGAATACAAAAGGCAAGAGGAGCTTTCATTGCATTGGGAAATATATGGAGATCAAGAGAAATAGGATCCAACACGAAAATAAGAATCTTCAACTCAAATGTGAAGTCAGTCCTGTTGTATGGCTCAGAGACATGGAGAACAACAAAGACAACAACCAAAAAGCTACTGACTTTCATAAATGGGTGCTTGCGTAGAATAGAGGGATTAAAATGGTATGACAAGGTTACCAACGTGGAACTAATGACAAGAACTAGACAAGTGCCAGTGGAACAAGAAATGAGAAGAAGACGATGGCGATGGATAGGACACACACTGAGGAAACCTGTTGATAGCATTACAAGGCAGTCCTTGTTCTGGAACCCCCAGGGCAAGAGAGGCAGAGGAAGACCAAGAAGTACATGGAGAAGAGAGTTGGAAACAGAGGTGAAAATGATGAGGAGGACATGGAAAGAACTTGAGATGATGGCACGTGACAGGAGGACTTGGCATGTGTTTGTTGAAGGCCTATGCTCCTTTGGGAGTGGAGGGTTATGAATGAACTGTCTCCTGACAATGGTAACATCCCAGGTATTACAATTTTGCGTTTGGAATCCTTGAAACACTCCATGGGACGCAGGGCAAATAAAAACTATCGAGTTACAAGCTATGCGAAGGGGACTATCTTTTGTAATTGTTTCATATTGATTCTTGTCAAAATGTACACAACGCCCCCCTGAATGGAAGTAGCGACCCCCAATCGTTGCGACCAATCAGAACGCCCCCAGACATCTTGAAAACGCCCCCCAATGGGCGGTACCGCCCCCGTTGAGAACCACTGGTCTAGGGGATAAATTATTTAAAAATATAAAAACTCACAAGACATCACACTCTTACTCTATATCAGAATAAAGAAAATTACAGACGAGCTGATATTTGCCGTCTCGTCTTCCTATTCTAAATTCAAAATCCCGTTAGACGAGTCCACATTTATCGTACTTGCTCGGGATTTTCAGTTCAATTTGCGGAAACGAGACCCCATTTGTTGTAGATTTTTGATAGGAGAATTAAGACTTCGGTTGGTCCCTTCTGATTAGATTAGAATCAGTGATAGTCACAGTGAGAGATAGTAATAGAAATAGATTTCCACGAGTGAAATGGTGGACTGTGATAGAGGCTGTATCTGACATCGAGAAATCTTCTCTCTTTCACCTATCTTCTACGACAGATTTAGAGGAGTCAGACAGTCTAAACACATGTATATATTACATATATATAGTTCTATCCACTCACGTGCACGCACATACAAGACGACAGTTAGACGAATAGACGTGGGAAAACTATAACAATGATTATATAGATATTTTGGGAACGAACTGACCGCCACACTGGAATAAGTTTAGTTGTAGTTTAATTTATCATAATAAACTTACGTCACAACATATAAAATTACATCAAAAGGCATATACACAAAGTTAACGAAAAATCAATGAATTGCTACAAGAATGATAGACCCGTTGGTATGATCCTTCTCTCGATGTTTAGCCCACAGTCCCGTTAGGAGAAAGATGATAGCCCCAAAGAATCCCAGATACATAAGATTGGGTCTAATATTTTCCCTGTTAAAACAAATATGAACAGACATGGATATGAGTATGATTTATCCTAAGAAAAATATAGTTTAGCAACAATTCTTGCATCAGGAAGGTTACAACGTGGGTGAATCAAACGAAGAACATCCTTCAGTCTACTTTCACTCGGTTCTTTCATCAGGGCCCTGATTCACACAACCTTACCTACAATCGTGCTGTTATTCGCCGTCTGGCACAAGCCTTAGTGTACACTTCGCTTAATCTGTCTATCTGTGGATGAAGTGGATACCCAGCTCTGCAGATATTGGTTTCATTCACCGTGTCCGGGGAGCGTCCCCTTCAGGCGATCGTTCTTTCTTTACAGATTTAAGTTAATGTCACTTATTCACGCGGTAAGAGTTAGGGTTTCAGCGGGCACACAGTGTCAGAACCCGAGGTTTCCCTTAATTATGAAAATAACCGGTGGACGACTTCGCTCAACAACTAATCTTGGTTCACCACACACTTGGTCAAATAATGTCTGAAAAGTTAATGTTTTTGTTCTGTAATTATTCTCGCCACAAGGCAGCATGTACATTAGAGTTTGTGAAGAAATATGATCTGGCTCAAAGGCCCAGTATAAGCATTTATTCTTTTTAAAAAAAAACCGTTAGTGGGATTGGTATTCTGTCTATCTCTGAAGGCATTCGTCCTGTCAGACAGGTGTTACTTGAAAACCCACGTGGTTAAAGATATAAAATGTTTATGTTTCTCACAGGTATGTCTCTGTACTAAACGCCGGCAAAGTTGGGTTACCCCAGTATTCACTGAATAAAGAAAAAAACACATATGAAATATTTTACATATTATGTACTCGATATAACTTACATTTAGAACTGCAAGCGTAGAGCTTGACTTGACGTTTAATTTTTCCCGTGAAATAAGTTACATATAAAAATCAATCATCATGAATTAGGAATACCTACGTATTCCGTCAACACTCATGAGGCATCTAGCATTTATAAGTTAGTTTAGACAAAATTATTCTCGTCTGATTATTTAGCAGTTAAATTAAATTCATTATAGCTACATGATTTTAAGCTAGAAATTAAATTTTATTCTGCTTTCCACTGTAACTCATCTACTAGAGAATATAACAGACTTATAAATTAATCACTCTGCACAAAAGAAACTTGTGGGATTATGAAATAAGCGATTATCACTTTAAACACTTCACAAAATATTAGATATCTAATATATTACCTCAACGCAGAACTACAGGCGATCGCACAAACTAGAATTATACGGAAAAGGATAAAGAGTGATAATAAAATAGAGGACACGAGTAGAAAAAAAGAAGAGAAAATAGAAAATTTATAGATCATAAAACTCTCTGTGACAATGTATTTAAAATTAATATATTTCGCCGTCTGTAATTTCAGTCACGACATAATTTTTAATCTTCATCTTTTTGCCAGTTAAATTTTGATCAATGTTCCAAGGACGATCGGGTAATAGTTTTTTTTTTAAGTACATGTACCTTTTTTCTGACCATCCGACTGTCAGTGTGGTTAGAGCGCTGCTTTCTCGTGGCAAAGATGTCGGGTTCGATTCATAGTATCGGCATTTCAATCTACCCACCTGTAAATGGGTACCTGTCTTGAGTTAAGGAAGGAAAAGGCAGCGAGGAAGGGAGCTAGTAACCCCACCTCTCTATGCTGGACCTTTACATTGAAGTCTCTAACACTTCACTTCGCTCTGGCAGTACGTGCTATGGGGCTACCGTTACCTTTCAGTTTTTCTATGATTTAACATCTTTCTTTTTCTTTTCCATTCTTTGCAAGATCGTCTGTGACAAGATCGTCTGTGACAAGATTGTCTGTGGCAAGATCGTCTGTGGCAAGATCGTCTGTGAAAAGATCGTCTGTGACACGATCGTCTGTGACAAGAACATCTGTGAAAAGATAGTCTGTGAAAAGATCGTCTGTAAAAAGATCGTCTGTGAAAAGATAATCTGTGAAAAGGTCGTCTGTGAAAAGATCGTCTGTGAAAAGATAATCTGTGAAAAGATAGTCTGTGAAAAGATCGTCTGTGAAAAGATCGTCTGTGAAAAGATAATCTGTGAAAAGATAGTCTGTGAAAAGATCGTCTGTGAAAAGATAGTCTGTGAAAAGATCGTCTGTGAAAAGATCGTCTGTGAAAAGATCGTCTGTGAAAAGATAATCTGTGAAAAGATAGTCTGTGAAAAGATCGTCTGTGAAAAGATCGTCTGTGAAAAGATCGTCTGTGAAAAGATAATCTGTGAAAAGATAGTCTGTGAAAAGATCGTCTGTGAAAAGATCGTATATGTATGTTATATTATCGTCAACCACATCATCATCAGCAGCAGCAGTAATAATTTTTCAATTCACATGTTCTGAAACAAAACAAAAAACATACCAATAATTTCCGGCCTGTGCCATCTCATCAATTCATTTCCATGTCTCCTTATCTCTTCCATGCCGGTTTCAAGTTCTCTTATCGAAGTTTGTTTTTCGTGGTCGTCCTCTATGTCTCTTCCTTCGGGGGTTTCAGAAAGAAACTGCCTTGTAATGCTATGTTTTCTTAACGTATGTCTTATCTAACGCCAGTGTTTTCTCCTCAATTTCTATTCCACGTGAGTTTCTCTGGTTATTTCCATTAATTCCACATTGTTGATCCTGTCCCGCTAGTTAAGTGCTTCTATTCGGCGCCAGCACCCATATATGAAAGGTGTGTGGTATACGGTGCAGAATATATTACAAGAATCCAGTGACACCATGGCATCTATCCCCTGCTTTCTCTATCTTCTGCTGAAGCTGTAATAAGGTTAAACTCTAGTCTCAATCTCTTCTTTTCCGCACTCCAAAGGTGCCTCTTGCTTTTGTCTGTGTTGACTTTTCTGTATTATCATTTGTTCTTTTGTTTTTAATATATAGTAGTTTAAGCTCGTTTTGGCGAGGTGCCCTCTTTTGAACCTTTACATAAAATGTGTTGGTTATTGTGGCAGAGATATTATGATTAACAGATTTCAGATATCTATTCTTTATTCTACACTTGTCTTTTACCTTTCTTTCGCTCTTTTACCTTTCTTTCGCATACGCTAGATTGTTAGCAATTCAAACCTTTGTCATTTCCTTTTTAATTTAGCAACGCATTTTATGGCGGTTAGCTAAGTTCTATGATGAGAGATCGAATCGTGTTAATTCGTTCTCGATAGGGATAATAGGAAGACCAGTGCCTATCACTTTTCCCTGATCTGTTCGCCTATAAGTTAATTATTCACGGTGAAAGACTGAGATCAAAGACGAGCTCGCTTATATTGCGTTTATGACAATAGTCTGCAGGCAGAATAGTGTGAATTCTCGAGCGAAGAAAATCTCGCACGGTCTGGTAAATCATGTTACACAAGATCTAAGAGAGACTGTTCGCTAGAGTTGCCTGAATCTGGTCGGCATTGGTGCGAAGAAATTCGTTTGATTCGCAGAATGAGCACGGAATATGTAAATCTGAACGTAGAATTCCCCTAGGTGCGAACATGTGGCAGAGAGAGTCTGGGTTTCGATAATAGTGAATCATTTCATTTCATCAGATAAAAACCCCAGCAGTTGTAACTTCATTCATTCAGTAATCCACAGACTTAGACATCTAGCTCGTAGTTCTAGAATACCTTGTATAGTGCAGTTCTGAGTTTCTCGTTAGAGACATCTAGCCAAGTTCTAGAATACCTGGTATAAGTGAAGTTCTTAGTCTCTCGTGGAGATAGTCTGAGTAGTCTGTGTGAAGGTAATATATTGACTAGTTTCTTTTGTGCAGAGTGATTAAATAGAAAGTCAGTTACATTTCTCTAGTTACTGTGTCACAGTGGATAGCAAAATAAATTAAAATTTCTAGCTAAAATTCATTCAGCTATAACTAAATTTAATTAAATTGCTAGTAACCAGTCAGTGAATATTTTAGCTAACTGGTAAATGCACTGATTCATCATTGAGTATTGACGAGATACTTATGTATTTCTAATTCATGATGATTGATTCCTTTAAATGACTAGAATTTATTTCACGGAAGTTTTAAACGATGAGACAAGCGCTAAGCTTATAGTTTCTGATTTAAGTTATATAACCGAAGTGAACATATTCTATTTACGCGTAGGATTGTATATACTATTAGGGTTGAGTATTTATGTTTTTCACTTCCTTTTATACAGTTTGTGGCCTAATGGATATGAACGCAGTTTCATAATCCAGATATACCAGGTTCGAAACCTGCTGCAAATCACGTCTCACATTGTTTCTAAAAATAAAACTAACTTGCTAGCCTTGCCTTAGGCGGTTTTCAAATTACGATGAAAACGTTGGAAAATGTGGACACTACGGTCAGGAAAACACGCTTAGCTTTTGTTGCGAATGACGTAATTCTCGTGTATTACGAGAGACTCTCGTATTTAGCTTGAAAGTACATGGAAAAAGAATTGAACAGGAGGTAGTTTAAAAATAAACAACTAACATAGAAAAAAAATAGAATTTTGAACCAAGCCACTTAGCCCCATAAAAATCATATATTCGTGTACCTGAAGACTTGTTGACCAAGAATATGTAGTTAGTTATCTAAATAATCCATTAAATAATCAAATATTGATAATAATACATAGAGAATCGGAGATACTGTCAGGTCAAGTCATGTCTGCTTAGATTGGATAGCATAATTTTTGGGGGAAAAAATTAGGTTAAAGAAAGGCTAAGATAGTACGATGAAGTGGATTGGATGAAATTTGAAGGAAGCCGAAATATTATTGGCTAACCTAAATATACAAATCTAGTTGGTAGTAGTAACGCATAGTGGTTTGAGATTTTTTTTTAAAAAGTTTCATTCAAAAAAAGACATGCTTGGTCTCATTGGCCAAAGCTTTTTACATGATAGGAAAAGTAGGCTGCTCGCTGCCATTTTTTCAAAATATTCAGAGGAGCAAACAGCGATGAGCAGACTTGCGCTTTGTTTTAAAAATAACTAACAACAGAAAGCAGTCTGAACAGAGGCAGTGATGAAAGTGTGCCATATTCTATTGCCTAATTCATCGTTACTTGTTTATATTTCCTTGATATGTGGTAAGATTGATTTTATTGACTTTTTAATTAAAAAAGGTTGTGTGAAAAAAGAAAAGGCCATGTTAAAGATTGTAATTAAATGGTTCCATGGCAGACGTAGGCATGGCCTACATGTTGATCCATCATATAAGGGACTATCTAAGAAGTTTAGAACTACAGGAATATATATATATGATGGTCATACAGGAACATTACACCTATCTTATTGCATGGAAAAGATTACTGCAGGAATGACAGAGGCGTAACATCTATTAGGGGAAAGAAAAGAAAACTGGTACAATTTGTTCCATCAAACTAAAGTGGAGAAGCAGAGTTGTCAGAGAGAGAGAGCTGACCATGTTCTTTTGTATTGAATGTATGTTTACATGTAAATTAGGAGGAATTAGTTTGATATTAAGACAGAACCATAACTTGCATCGACAGGGGTTCCTGCTGGCACTTGTCTGGTGCTGGTACTCGATGATAGAGAAATTCAGCACGATTTCTAAGAGTCTCTGGTACCTGCTGGTATTAGAGAAGTTCAAGACCAGAGGAGACTGAAGTGTCTGGCCAAACCAACTACAACTGCTGTGATTCCAGGATCCAGATAAGTGCAATATCTGGCCTGGGACAACTTATCACGAATAAAGAAAAATCTCCTGTGTAGACAAAAACGTTCCTCCAAAAGACTAACATAGGCAATCCTAGTGAAACAAAAGAACATTGGGATGATGATAATCCCCAACCTGCCTTTTTGTACCAGTAGTAAATAGAGTAATTAACATCAACTTGAAAATTTGTAACAATGTAATATGGACATATTGTCTGTTGTATGTAAATATCTTTATATATATATTTGTAAATATATCTATCCATCTAAATTGATTCTCATTGAACTGTAGTCCTGACCAAAACAACTTTAGGCTCAGGACCAATAAAGTTTAACAAAAGAAATTTTAAATATAAAATTTAACAGCTGGAGTTAGTTGAGTTTATCATAGTAATTAGTATATGTTTGTATATGTTTTTGTATTAAGATTCTTTAACAACACTCTTACAATACCCTAGACACTTTATGTAGCTTTCAGTCACGCTAGTCAATAAAAATATAACTTAGAGTGAGATCGTAGGGTGGTAACAAGAAAGGTACTCTGTAACGCAGCTGTCCATTGTTTACCTCAGAAACCTTCACAGTTGATCTCACTCAAGTACAACTATATGCACACCATTCTTCTTAACATCTAAACCCACCACATATATTGGGGTCTCTAAGCCTGGGATTTAAATTTGGCATATACAGATGAATGTTTGAAATAGGAATCTCATACAGCATATATTAACTAACTCCAGGAATAAAAATTAGCAGTAGTATATAAATACAAGATTGTATTACTAGTGTTAGTAGAGGTTAGGAACATCCCCTAAGAAGATAAAAATAATTAAGAGGAGATTTACAGTGATAGGTTGTCACAGCCAGTAGTAATTAGTTAATTATAGTTAGTATTTATTTTAGTTAAGTTTAGGATTGTCTTAGAACCTTATTAGACCTGCTTGAGTTAGAATGGCTGATTTAGCCAAGTTCAGATCTGCCGCTGTGCAGACTGCTAAAGAGATGGGCATGGATGGACCAGAGCTGGTCCAGTATGTAACTTCAGAGGTGGACAAATTTATTGCCCGAGAAGATAAAAAATTAGAGAAAGAAGCAGAAAGAAAGTTAGAGGCTGAAAAAGAAATTAAGAGGCTGCAGATTGAGGCTGAAAAGGAGGCTAGGGCATTGGAGGCAGATAGGGAGGCAGAGATTAAAAGGCTCCAATTAGAAGAGAAAAAGGCTGAAAGAGAAGCAGAAGAAAAGAGATTAGTTGCAGAAAGAGAAGAAAAGAGAAAGGCTGCTGAAAGGGAAGCAGAAGAAAAGAGATTGACTGCTGAAAGGGAAGACAAGCGATTGGCTGCAGAGAGGGAAGCAGAAGATAAGAGATTACAAAGGGAGCACGAGTTACGACTAAGGGAGTTGGAATTTCAAGGCCATGCTCCTGAAAATGGTGCCAGCCTCTGCCTCAGATGCCACTGCTAGTCAGGGAGCCTCAACCTCAGCTATGGGTTTTCATGTAGACCATTTTGTTGAGAAAGATGATGACATAGAAGGGTATTTAAGTAGATTTGAACTTTTAGCTACTACATATGGGTTAGAGAGAGAGAGAGGTGGAGCCTCAAGTTATCCAGGGTCTTAGGGGAACGGCTTATGAAGTTTTTGCCAAGATGAGCAGAGATGACCAAGACAATTACGACATGTTAAAGCAGGCTCTTTTGTTAAGATATGAAAAAAATGGAGAATTTTATAGAAAAAAAATTTAAGAATGCCACACTACTGTCATGTGAGACCTATCACCAGTTCTCTGCACGGTTAGAGACCTACTTGGAGAAATGGACTGCTCTGGGGAAAACCCAAGATCTTAAGGAAATGATCCTTATTGAGCAGCTAAGAGAGTCCATGGCTCCAGACCTGAGAAAGTTTCTCATGGAACAAGGAGCAGAGAGGCTGGGTGAGTTACTCAATGTCGCTGAGAGGTATCAGGCAGCCCAAGCAGAGGTAGTTGGTAATAAAAAGAAACAGGTAGACAATTTTAAGGCACCACAAAACTTTAATAGGCTTGACCATAGAGAACAGAACAAAGGTAAGCACCAATTTGATAGGCCATGCAATGACTATAAAAATAAAACCTCACAATTCAATGAAAGGAAAAATGATGAAAGAAAATTTTTTAACCAAGGAAAGAGGTGGTGTAAAAATTGTCGGATGGACAACCATAACACCGAAGTGTGTAAAAAAAGACCCGTGATCATGGCCACGCTTCAGACCAGATCACAGTCTAAAAAGGAGGAGGATAATCCCATAAATACCCATCCAGATGAGATGAGGAAGGCACAGGCGGAGGATAAGACCCTCAAGCCTTGTTTTAAGAAATTGCTCAAATGTCATACACCTCCAGGCAAGGGAGACTTCTATATGAAGAACAAATTGATTTATAGGAAGGCTGGAACTGGATCCCATGGTCAGGGACAGCTGGTACTTCCTAAAAAGTATAGGGCAGAGGTAATAAGGAGCTTACATGTTGGGAAAGATGCGGACCATGAGAAAATAGATACCATCATCCAAAAGGTTGCTCAAAATTATGATTGGCCCGATGAAATGGTTGACATTGAGAATTTTGTAGAAGCATGTTGCGTATTACATGAGGGAACACCCACAAGTGGGAAAATTGATCAGGACCTAGACACGCCACGGGGCAAACTTAGGCCTGGAAAGAAAAATAATTATAATAAAGTGGACAGAGGGGAATGGGAACCCCCTTTTCACAGACAGTCTTCACTCGAATGTTTTACAATGGCCACTATGCGACGAGTACAAAGAGATGGTATACCCCAGAATAAGCCGACAATCCCTCGGTTGGAATCATGTGAACTGGGTGATGATAAAAGAGAGAGAAGATCTCTCACAAGGAATTTAAAGTGGGATGAAAACCCCAAGAAAAAAATTGGTAGTGGTCGATTTGTGAGTGATGATTCTAGGAAGAAAAGTAATCACTATAAGGCTTCTAATGGAAGAGACCATACCGGTGCCTGGAAAAATAGGTCAACAATATTAAAGGTTCATATGTAGCCTTGTTAAGGACATGGACCGATGAAAAGGCAGAAGAAAATATTACCTCATCATATCAATATGTGAACGAGCTGACCACTCGTCTTAAAACTGGCTGGAAACTTGCCAATGAAAATTTGAGACAAGCCAGGAAAAAGCATGCTGCCTATTACAATAAGAAAGCGAAGGACAGAGAATTGGCTGTGGGAGAGAAGGTGCTTCTTCTACTGCCCGGCAGCCAGAATAAATTGCAAATTGGATGGCAAGGCCCATATACAGTTCTAGAGAAGGTGTCTAGAACAAATTATAAGATAGATAAGAAGGGGAAAGAGAAAATCTATCATGCGAATCTCCTGAAAAAATATCTGGATAGAGAAAACCAGGAGGAGACACACCTACTGACCTTGTCTGTTGCAATGGAAATGAAAAAGGAACCACTCACCTCTCATGAATATCCTTTACATCCCTGTGAGACCGCTGCACAGGTAAAAATCAGTACGCACTTAACGAAAAATCATAAGTGTGGTGTATTACAGATGACCTTACTTGCTACCACATTTATACCTCAGTCAGAATTATTCTGGAATATTGTGATGACTACGTTGAATGTCTAGGGTTATGAAAATGATGAAGTGTAAGTCACAACAACAACAGACAGATAAACAATTTAATTTATTCCACAACACTTTACAACACTGTGACATTCACACACATATAACACTCTATAAGACTATCTTAAATGAGTCAAGTGTAAAGATTCACGAAAGGGGGGCATCAAAGAAGAGTTGGCCACTCGAAAAGCAGCGGCTGGGAGACTTTATCAGGCCATAAATCGAGGATTCCTCAGCAAGAAAGAGGTTGGTAAGAAAACGAAGATGGCTGTATACCGCTCCACCTATGTCCCGGTCTTGACATATGGATGCGAGTCATGGGCAATGGCTGCAGCCCACAAGAGCCAGATTCAAACCTCAGAAATGAGGTATCTGAGGAAGGTGGTTGAAGTAACAAGAAGAGACATGGTCCGCAACCAGACGATACGTCAAGGCCTAAAATCCCACCCGCTGCAGACCCAAATAGAACAGTCCCAACTAAGATGGTTTGGCCATGTCTGCAGAATGGGAGAAGATCGGATACCACGACAAGCATGGGAAACAAAGAGCCAGGGATCCAGACCTCCAGGACGACCCAGAGTCCGCTGGGAGGACAATATTAGACAATCTTTGAAGGACCGAGGACTAGAATGGAACCAGGCCAGGAAAAAGACAGCCGATAGGATAGTCTGGCGCTCTCTCTTCCAAACCTCTACACCTCACGGTAGAAGAGGAACGACTAAGTAAGTAAGTAAGTAAGTAAGTAATTCCTGTCAATAATAGATATCCTGATTCAAGTACACAGTGAACCAGGAATCACAATCAAATGTAATTACAAGTAGTATGTACACAGTTTATATATATGATCTTTGTATTAACATATTTTATTAGTATTATCCTATGTGTGTAGTACTATGAGGTAATACTGGTTTTGTTTTTCAAGCTAGATTGTTGTTTGTCATCATGACTTCAAGTGTTTGATTATCGTGGAAATAGTATTGGGAAAAGTTCACAGTTCCTGTCATTTGAAACAATTTATTGTCCCTCTGTGTTTAATATAATGTCACTTTTAGAGGGGGGCACATAATGTTGAGCTGCTCTGGCCACAGAAGCTTATCTTTCGTGATGGCGGCAGGAAAAGACTCCTCTGCTCGATTGCTTCACTGTGTTCTGGAGACACCTCCCTGGTCGCTATCTGGACCAAGGAGTATGTTGTCAGCCTCTGGATTCAGCAAAACTCAGACCAGGTGCTGCTTCAATAACTTAGGACCACGGTCCCTGAAACAAGAAGGTTGTACCTCCTACTTCAGAACTAATTTATAATCTATTTCCACACTGAACACAATACATAACAAACACTGAGTTCAGAGCGGTAGGCCAACTGCTAGCTTCATCTGAAACAATTTACACCAGTATACTCCTCCCTAATGGTTACTACGCCTCTGCAGTTCCAGCATTAGTTCTATCTAGTCAATAAGATAGGTGTCAGTGTACTGTTTGGCAATTCCATGCAGTTTTACTTTTCTCCGACACGTCCTGTTCAGGTTGGAGCACTATCTAGGCCTTGCCTCATGTTTGCTACTGAACCACGCACATATACAGACATAAATTATCAATTTACATTCAATTTTCATTAAAAAGATAAAAATATGTCAAGCTTACCACAATTCATGGAAATAATACACAAATACGTTGACTAGCGATGAATATGGCACAAATTCCGATCTGCCTCTGTCCCAGGCTTTTATTTAGAAAAAATATAAGCTGGTTCTCAACGCACTGTTTCTGAGTAAGTTTATTTTAAAATGTGGCACTGAACTGACGCTCCTAATTGACTATATTGGCGGGTCTAACCAATTGGGCCATGTTTACACAGCTTTTCAAAAAAAAAAGTACCCCTACTACCGTTTCCCCTAACAACAAAAAATTAGTATTTGTAGTCCGACTAATCGTGTTTAGCCTTACATATCATTCCCGCCAATCAAATTGGATTTAACATGGTGACCTATTTCCCGTAAAATGGTGGTTTCAAAACATGCCACTGTGCGATTATTATTTGGTGTTGTCTGACACCCTCACTATTTTCTTTTGGCTATAATTTGTTAATTCCTAGACTATTTGCGTAACACTTAACATATTCTTTGTCAGCAAGTCCTAAGGAACCCAAATATATAAGTTTTAAGGGAGCTAAGTGGCGGCGTTCAAAATATGTATTTTCTTCTAGGATAGTCGTGCTGTTACCACCTCCTCACTTCCAAACTTTAGGGTGTCTGCTGTACTGTCAGGCTTTCAAACGTAAACCAGTATAATGTCATGTTTCCTAATAAGCATTTTACAGGTTTTTAAACCTAACTCTCGTATGGGTAGTGTTTTTTTATCACTGTCTATTTGAAAAAAAAGCTAGTGCTTCATGCCTTTCGCGTTGGGGGTGGCATTAATTGTATATCGCGAGACGCGTGTTAGTGTTGCCGGCGTTCCTGCTTTCAGCCCTCCCTCTTTCTATCCTAATTCCATCTGTCTTTTCATTACGCAGTGTATTAATCTAGGTCATTAATCAGCTTGCGTATCTCAAGGTTTTCTTAGAAATGCAGTACACGTTTTATTGTTTTGTGGAAACGCGTGTATGCTGCTGTAGGCTTTACTAGTAAACGTGCAAGCGTGAGAATATGCAGACGAAGCAGAAAAAGGGGGATCTCGAGTACAGTCATTGTGACAGCACTGTTCTTTACCATTCTTCTTCCCCTTTTATTGAATTTATGTGTTAGGCTTTACAATTTACTTTTTAATTTATATATGTGTATTTAGAATGTCTCACGACAAATTCTCCCCTCTTAAAACAGACGTTATATGTCAGTCTATAATTCTATATACACATAGAGAAATTTAGTATTATTTCTGGGGCTTACGGTGATTCTCATCACACGGATGGCGGCTTAAAAAATCCGCTCCCAGATTTGTCTTACCAGATATATACTCTATGCTAAACTCAAATGGCTGCATCAGTAATGATCATCTGAGTAACCTAGAATTTTCATGCCTAGCCTGCGCTAGAAACGACAAGGGTTTGTGATCCGTCTGCAACTTAAATGCCTTCCCATACAGATAAATATTGAATTTCTTTATCGCCCATATTACTGCAAGACATTCTTTTTCGCTAGTTGAGTAGTTGGTTTCAGCTTTATTCAACTTTCTGCTAGCATATGATACTGGGCTTAATTCCCCATCCAATGCATCTGATTTCTGTAACAGAGTCGCACCTAACCCGATATTACTGGCATCCGTTCTTACAATGAATTCTTGACTTAAGTCAGGTAATTTCAAAATAGGTTTGCTTGTGAGCTTTTCCTTCAATTCCTGGTAAGCTAATTCACATTGTGGTGTCTATGTAATTCGATCTAGATTTCCTTTACGTGTCAAATCAGTTAACGGTGCACATATGGAATTAAAGTTTTTGGTATACTTTTGGTAGAAACCACATAATGAGACAAAGAATCTCACGTCTTTCTTGGTTTGTGGTCTCGGGGCTTTCTTTAGTTTCTCTAAATTCTTGGGGTCAGGGGTCATGTTTCCCTGATGAACTGTGTGTCCCAAGAATTCTAATTCTTTACATCCAACGCAACATTTGGTTGGTCGGGCTGTTAAATTCGCTTCTCTAAGTCGATTAAACAGCATGTTCAGAGAGTCAATGTGTTCCTCAAATGTTTCTGTTGCTATAAGGATATCATCCATGAAATTTGTAATGCATGGATTATTTAGGGGATCTAACAATTTTCTCATCATTCTAGAGAAGACACTAGGCGCATTCTTCAATCCAAATGGCAATCTGTTAAACTCATAGTGTCCCTCTGAGGTACTAAAAGCTAGGTATGGTCTAACCTCAGGCTTTACTGGAATCTGATAGTATCCTTTACTCAGATCCACTTTTGAGAAATATTTAGCTTTATTTAGCCTGGCAAACAACTGATTTGTATCCGGCAATGGATCCAAATGTCCTTCTGTAATAGCATTCAGTCTCCTGTAATCTATACAGAGTCTATGTTCTCCAGAGGGTTTCCTTAAGAGCACCACACTGGAACTATACGAAGATTCACTGTGTGAAATTATTCCCTCCTTCAACAAATAGTCTATCTCTTCCTTCAAAGCTTTCTCCTTAGCAAAAGGAATCGAATAGGGTTTCATACAGACAGGTGTGGGGTCTATCAGCTTCATATCATATTCCAATAAGTATGTATGCCCCGGTCGGTCTGTTAACACCTCTGTATGATTATCTAGAACCTGTTGCACTCTCTCTTTCTGATTTTTCGTTAAATGTGTACTGATTTTCACCTGTGCCGCTGTCTCACAGGGGTGTAATGGATATTCAAATGATGAAAGTGGTTCCTTTTTCATCTCCATTGCAATGGACAAGGTCAATAAGTGTGTCTCTTCCTGATTTTCTCTTTCCAAGTATTTCTTCAGGAGATTCACATGATAGATTGTTTCTTTCCCCTTCTTATCTATCTTATAATTGGTTCTAGACACCTTCTCTAGAACTGTATATGGACCTGCCATCCAATTTGTAACTTATTCTGACTACCGGGTAGAAGAAGCAGTACCTTCTCTCCCACAGCCAAATCTCTGTCTTTAGCCTTCCTGTTGAAATAGGCAGCATGTTTCTTCCTGGCTTGTCTCAAATTTTCATTGGCAAGTTTCCAGCCAGTTTTTAAACGAGTGGTCAGCTCATTCACATATTGGTATGAGGATGTAATATTTTCCTCTGCCTTTTCATCAGTCCACGTTCTTAACAGCGCTTCATATGGACCTTTAATTTTGTGGACCTATTTGTCCATGCACCGGTATGGTCTCTTCCACTCGAAGCTCTATAGTGATGATTTTTCTTCCCAGAATTATCATACACAAAACGACCGCTACCAATTTTTCTCTTGGGGCTTTCTCCCCACTTAGAATTCTGGAAGAGAGATTTCCTCTCTACATCCTCTTCCTCCAGTTTGTTTAAGTCCGATTGAGGGATTTTCGGCTTATCCTGGGGTAAGACATCTTTTTGCACTCTCTTCATAGTGGCCATTGTAAAACAGTTAATTGAAGCTTGTCCGTGAAAAGGGGATTCCCATTCCACTTGGTCCACTTTATTATTCTTTCTATTGTCAGGCCTACGTTTAACCCGTGGCGTGTCCAGGTCCTGATCAATGTTCCCACTTGTGGGTGTTCCCTCATGTGCTATGCTACACCTTTCTACAAAATTCTCAATGTCCCACCTTGCCTTGGGCCAATAATAATTGTGAGCCACCTTTTGGATGATGGTACCTATTTTCTCATGGTCCCCATCTTTTTTCACATGTAGGCTCCTTATTAAGTCTGCCCTATATGCCTTTGGAAGAACCAACTGTCCGTGACCATTGGATCTAGTTCCGGCCTTCCTGTAAATCAACTTGTTTTTCATGTAAAAATCTCCCTTGCCTGGAGTTGTATGACAAGTTGACAATTTCCTGAAACAAGGCTTGAGGGTCTTATCCCCAGCCTGTGCCTTCCTCATCTCATCTGGAGTGGTATCTATCAGAATATCCTCCTCCTTTCTTGAGGTCGACCTGACCTGAAGGGTGGCCATATACACAGGTTTCCTTCTACAACGGTCAGTATCATGATTGTCCATCTGACAATTTTTACACCACCTCCTTCCTTGGTTGAAAGATTTTCTTTCATCATATTTCCTTTCATCGAATTGTGGGGTTTTATTTTTATTGTCATACCGTGGCCTATCAAACTGGTGCTTACTTTGGTTATGATCTCTAGGATCAAATTTATTGAAGTTCTGTGGTGCCCTAAAATTATCTACTTGTTTCTTTTTATTACCTGATACCTCTGCCTGAGCCGCTTGATACCTTTCTGCAACATTTAGTAACTCCCCCAGTCTCTCTGCACCTTGTTCCATGAGAAACTTTCTCAGGTCTGGAGCCATGGACTCTCTTAATTGTTCTATAAGGACCATTTCCTTAAGATCTTGGGTTTTCCCCAGAGAAGTCCATTTCTCCAAGTATGTCTCTAACCGTGCAGAGAACTGGTGATAGGCTTCACCTGACAGTAGTTTAGCATTCCTAAATTTTTTTCTATAAAATTCTGCGTGCTTTAGCATGTCATAATTTTCTTGATCACCTCTGCTCATTTTGGCAAAAACTTCATAAGCTGCCCCACGAAGCCCTTGAGATAACTTTAAGCTCCACCTTTCTCTCTCTAACCCATACGTGGTAGCTAATAGTTCATATCTATTTAGATAGCTCTCGATATCATCGTCTTTCTCAACAAAATGATCTAAATGAAAGTTCATAGCTGAGGTTGAGGCTCCCTGACTAGCAGTAGCATCGGAGGTAAAGGGACTGGCACCATTTTCAGGAGAATGGCCTTGAAACTCAAACTCCCTTAGTCGTAACTCATGTTCCCTTTGTAATCTCTTCTCCTCCTTTTCTGCTTCCCTCTCTGCAGCCAATCGCTTGTCTTCCCTTTCGGCAGTCAATCTTTTTTCTTCTGCTTCCCTTTCAGTCTTTTTCTCTTCCAACTAGAGCCTCTTTATCTCCCTATCTGCCTCCAATGCCTTAGTTTCAGCCTCAATCTGCAACCTCTTAATTTCCTTTTCAGCCTCTAATTTTCTTTCAGCTTCAAATCTTCTTTCCTCACGTTCAATATATTTGTCACATTCAGCAGTGACATAAGCAATCATAATTTGCCCGTCCATTCCTAACTCTTTAGCAGTCTGCACAGCAGCAGATCGAAATTTGGCCAGGTCCACCATTTTCTAACAGGTAAATGTAAACAATATCTAACTAAACAATTCACTCTCTAACTAAATATCCAAGGACAACCACAGGCACTGAGAGCTCAACCTTATTTATTTTCACCCAAGGATACCTTTTAACTTTTTATTATTCCCAATATATATAATAGGAGAAAGTTCAATATCCCGGACGAGCCCCCAATATATGTGGTAAAGTGGGATAATATAAATATTTATAGGGGACTTAGTGTACTGACTGAGATCAGCTGTGAAGGTATCTGTATCTAATAAGTGTGGTGTATTACAGATGACCTTACTTGCTACCACATTTATACCTCAGTCAGAATTATTCTGGAATATTGTGATGGCTACGTTGAATGTCTAGGGTTATGAAAATGATGAAGTGTAAGTCACAACAACAACAGACAGATAAACAATTTAATTTATTCCACAACACTTTACAACACTGTGACACTCACACACATATAACACTCTATAAGACTATCTTAAATGAGTCAAGTGTAAAGTTTCAAATATATATGTATTAATTCCTGTCAATAATAGATATCCTGATTCAACTACACAGTGAACCAGGAATCACAATCAAATGTAATTACAAGTAGTATGTACACAGTTTATATATATGATCTTTGTATTAACATATTTTATTAGTATTATCCTATGTGTGTAAGTTGTGAAGTAGTACTATGAGGTAATACTGGTTTTGTTTTTCAAGCTAGATTGTTGTTTGTCATCATGACTTCAAGTGTTTGATTATCGTGGAAATATTATTGGGAAAAGTTCACAGTTCCTGTCATTTGAAACAATTTATTGTCCCTCTGTGTTTAATATAATGTCACTTTTAGAGGGGGGGGGCACATAATGTTGAGCTGCTCTGGCCACAGAAGCTTATCTTTCGTGATGGCGGCAGGAAAAGACTACTCTGCTCGATTGCTTCACTGTGTTCTGGAGACACCTCACTGGTCGCTATCTGGACCAAGGAGTATGCTGTCAGCCTCTGGATTCAGCAATACTCAGACCAGGTGCTGCTTCAATAACTTAGGACCACGGTCCCTGAAACAAGAAGGTTGTACCTCCTTGTTACGTGCAGTCTTTGATATCTTACAATATAATACATTTGTATGCTTGTTATGTTCGCAAATATTTTGTAAACAAAATAGATACTTTTTAGTGCTTAAGGAAAAGTCATTATTGAGTTACTTCCCTTGAAAGGAGTGTCGTCTTTCGATCGAACTCCGCGGATGAATCCAGTTTTACTGCGATTTATTCTTTGTTTGGGTAGAAATAGGTTGTTCTTGCTTCAGTGTATCTATGGCCTGAATTTATGTGTATTGTTTGTCTGGGTAGGACGAGTCTGTCTTATATCTGAATATCTTGGCATGTCTAAGTCGAACTATATGGTCTTTTGTCTCTAGAAAGGTCAAAGGGCTGTTCGGCGGATGTGTCGCTAGAGTGGTGTGATTTGGCTTCGCCCTAATGGGGGCTGTGATTTTTGTGTAGCGGCTTGTCGCCGGAAAAGTGATCTCAGTATTTATGGGGAAAGTGATAGTCGTCTAGACCTATCGTGTATGCTTTACCCCAGTGTTTATTCTTATTGCCAAGGAATGGCAGAATCATATTTCTGATACCAAGGTAACAAAAGATTCTCCTTATGAACTCTCTTACGAAGCCACCGTTTTTCGATAGGCACGATTTGTACGTCTGAGAGAATATATTTAACTAGATGAAGATGACATTCATTCCTAGCAGCACTATATCTTGTATGATGAAGTCAATTGTATCATGATAGAATTTACAGAGCAATGAGAACATTTAATGAATGACTAACTTTAATACGGATGCATTATCTGTATCCAAACGTGAGTGACAGCTCACGAGAGAAGCCATCTTGTATCCAAATATTTTGTGACTTTCAAGAAGAGAAAGGGATGCCCCGTATTATCGCTTGATGAGTCCAGAGACCACTGCTACACATGAGAACCCATTACTAGCGGTTCAATATGATTATATGAAAAATATGTGCTGAACATTATTGTAAGGAATCTTCGCTAGACGAGGTTAGGTCTAGAAGCCATCTTGAATATTGTTTATAATCTGACGTGCTTTGTCAGTAAACTCAGATGATATATATATATATGGGCAATACTGAGTGCTTGTCTACTGACAGTCCATTATGCTATTATTCTACATGAGTGCCCATGTATCATTGCAAGACCATTTATCCACTGTACCATGATGTATTATGCCAACCTGTGATTTGTCACTATCTGTGCTGTCGAGTGTGTACGTCCAATTAAACTGTAGCAAAGGTACACAGTCGTTGGTGTCGATGACTTCCAGCCATACATGAGTGAAAGAAAAAGACCATTTGTCAACACCACGAACTCTTCTTATCATTCGCATATTATACTCTCACTCCATGTCTACACACCACTGCGTAGGTCGAGTTGACATTCCATACTCAAACCACAAGCAACACAACAACACAGCATGTAGCTCTGGTGGTGTTCTAGTGGGCTTATGATTGAGCAAAAAAAAGAGACTTTATCACTCCTACTTCAGAACTAATTTATAATCTATTTCCACACTGAACACAATACATAACAAACACTGAGTTCAGAGCGGTAGGCCAACTGCTAGCTTCATCTGAAACAATTTACACCAGTATACTCCTCCCTAATGGTTACTACGCCTCTGCAATTCCAGCATTAGTTCTATCTAGTCAATAAGATAGGTGTCAGTGTACTGTTTGGCAATTCCATGCAGTTTTACTTTTCTCCGACACGTCCTGTTCAGGTTGGAGCACTATCTAGGCCTTGCCTCATGTTTGCTACTGAACCACGCACATATACAGACATAAATTATCAATTTACATTCAATTTTCATTAAAAAGATATCAAATATGTCAAGCTTACCACAATTCATGGAAATAATACACAAATACGTTGACTGGCGATGAATATGGCACAAATTCCGATCTGCCTCTGTCCCAGGCTTTTATTTAGAAAAAATATAAGCTGGTTCTCAACGCACTGTTTCTGAGTAAGTTTATTTTAAAATGTGGCACTGAACTGACGCTCCTAATTGACTATATTGGCGGGTCTAACCAATCGGGCCATGTTTACACAGCTTTTCAAAAAAAAAAAGTACCCCTACTACCGTTTCCCCTAACAACAAAAAATTAGTATTTGTAGTCCGACTAATCGTGTTTAGCCTTACATATCATTCCCGCCAATCAAATTGGATTTAACATGGTGACCTATTTCCCGTAAAATGGTGGTTTCAAAACATGCCACTGTGCGATTATTATTTGGTGTTGTCTGACACCCTCACTATTTTCTTTTGGCTATAATTTGTTAATTCCTAGACTATTTGCGTAACACTTAACATATTCTTTGTCAGCAAGTCCTAAGGAACCCAAATATATAAGTTTTAAGGGAGCTAAGTGGCGGCGTTCAAAATATGTATTTTTCTTCTAGGATAGTCGTGCTGTTACCACCTCCTCACTTCCAAACTTTAGGGTGTCTGCTGTACTGTCAGGCTTTCAAACGTAAACCAGTATAATGTCATGTTTCCTAATAAGCATTTTACAGGTTTTTAAACCTAACTCTCGTATGGGTAGTGTTTTTTTTATCACTGTCTATTTGAAAAAAAAGCTAGTGCTTCATGCCTTTCGCGTTGGGGGTGGCATTAATTGTATATCGCGAGACGCGTGTTAGTGTTGCCGGCGTTCCTGCTTTCAGCCCTCCCTCTTTCTATCCTAATTCCATCTGTCTTTTCATTACGCAGTGTATTAATCTAGGTCATTAATCAGCTTGCGTATCTCAAGGTTTTCTTAGAAATGCAGTACACGTTTTATTGTTTTGTGGAAACGCGTGTATGCTGCTGTAGGCTTTACTAGTAAACGTGCAAGCGTGAGAATATGCAGACGAAGCAGAAAAAGGGGGATCTCGAGTACAGTCATTGTGACAGCACTGTTCTTTACCATTCTTCTTTCCCTTTTATTGAATTTATGTGTTAGGCTTTACAATTTACTTTTTAATCTATATGTGTATTTAGAATGTCTCACGACAGCAACTGTGCAGCTTATCCATATTCAACAAAAACTAACAACGCATCCAGTTCGTGATGACAAAACTAGTATAGTGTTTCTATAAACTTATAGTAATAATAATAAACAATTCTACTAGTGAATAATCAAGCAATCGAAGTTGTCTACAAGAAGATAGACATTTTGACCCAAGAGAAAAACATTTGTTAACTTTTATTATTTATTTAATGTTGTAAAATATTTGAGTTTAACACTTTTCAAACAGAAAAGAGAAACTGCTTAATTAAATTGTACATATTCACCAGAAGACTTTCTTAGATTCTTTAAGTTGAATTACAGTTCTTGTTGGTGAATATAGTTATATAAATTACCCCTAGCAGAGTCAGAAACATATTACATACCATAATCACAGAGGCGGATCAGGAGAGGTAGCAGTTAGGGACTCAGAGTACTACATCACCATCTTCTCTGGGAACTTACATAGCTTGACCCTACATTTGTGTCTATACACCCTTACTCTCTTCAGAGAAGGGGGTATTACTGATAAGACCAGACTCTTATCTGGCACTATCCTGGTATCATCTGATACACCTTTATGTCCAGGATATCTTATTCTTTATAACATTTCAAACCTCTCGCGACATACACTCAGAACACGATAATAAAATTGGACTTTAAGAAACATATCTACAAGATGTAGAATCAAACATATATCTTTGCAGCTACATAGACAAGAGTTGGAGGGACAGACAATGATATCAAAATAAGAATAAAAAAGGTTAGAAGAACTTTCATTGCATTGGAAAATATATGGAGATCAAAAGATATCAAGTCCAACACAAAAATCACAGTCGTCAACTGAATTGTCAAGTCATTCCTATTCTATGGCTATGAAACATAAAATAATAATAAATTCTTTAAGCGCCAAACACGGCGCATAAGGCAGAAACCAGTGCTCTCCAGGTTGTTCGTTGTGACGCCACTCCTCTTAGCTCTTGCACATTATTTAGGCCCAACGTTCTTCCTTCTCTTATTATTGTTCTTCTGAGTGTTTCTTTTGGTCTTCCTTTTTTTCCGCTTACCCTCAGGAAACCAAGTGAGCGCCTGTAGTGGTATTCTGTTGTTTTGCATTCGTAGGACATGACCGATATATGACCATCGTCTTTTCCTTATATAGTCGGAGACATATTTCTGCCTAGAGTCTTCTCTTATTTGTCGATTAGTCTTGAATTCTTTCCAACTGATGTTCATGAGTTTTCTAAGACATTTGTTCTCGAATGTATTCAGCTTGTTCTCCAATGATTTTGTTATTTTCAACTCTCACAGCCGTATGTTAACACTGAGATAACATTTGAATTAAACAGACGAAGCTTGGTATGTATATTCAATGATCGTAATTTCCAAATGTTAGATAATCTATTGAAGGCGCTAGCTGCCAAAGCAATTCTAGTATGGATTTCTCTTGTTGTGTCACCATCCTGAGTCATTTTACTTCCTAAATAATTGAAACTTTCAACTTTCTGTAGTTTTTTCCCGTTCAAGATGATATCATGAAATTCGTTTCTCACCTTAGACGCCGAAAGAAAAACATCAGGAATGTGTATATTTCGATGGATATCACCATGTTATGTTAAATTATAGAATAAAAGATACACCAGAGTATCTAGTGGTGTAGATATTTTCCTATAACTGACCTCGAAACCCTCGAATCGGTCGGTTGGATCGGAGGGTTGATCAGTGAGTTAACAATTCACTATCGTAAAACAAGCTATTGTTACCGAAACAGAACCAGGCTCGACAGTAAACATGACTCACTCTAATATCTTGGGGGCTAAGGAGATTTCTAAAATTGGATACTGGAATGTAAGAACTATGTATCAAGACGGAAAATTGGAAGAAGTAATTAAAGAAATGGATAATTATAAGTTGGACTTATTGGGTGTCAGCGAAAAAACAGAAGAAAAAAAGCAAATTATATACTCTGGTAGTAATGATAATCGTCACACAGAGGGAGTAGCCATCCTAATGACACAGAAAGCAGCAGCATCGCTTATCAGCTGGGTACCTATCAATGAGAGGCTAATATTAGCTAGATTTCAGACACGATTTTTTCAAGCTCTCAATTGTACAATGTTATGCACCAACTAACGACGCTCTTGATACCACAAAAGATGACTTCTATGAAGCACTTCTAAGTACCATCAACACAATACCCAAGCATGACATAATAGCAGTCATGGGTGATTTTAACGCCAAAGTAGGTGACAACAACGATGGAGTACAAAGATATCTCGGTACTCATGGCATAGGCTGTATGAATCAAAATGGCGAAAGACTTCTAGAACTTTGTGAAATATCAAACCTCGTTGTGGCAGACACCATCTTTCCACATAAGAATATCCACAAGATAACATGGAATTCACCTGATGGCAGAACTAAGAACCAGATAGATCACTTCTGCATAAGCGCTAAATTTCGCTCATCAGTTCAAGACGTCAGAGCATACAGAGGTGCAGAGATCGGAAGCGATCATAACCTCTGCATAGCTAAAATGAGAATTAAACTGAAGAAGTTATACCAACCGAATAAAAATAGAAGAATAGATGTACACAGACTGCAATCAAATGATATAAAGAAGGAATATAATGTCAAAATGAACAACTATTTCGATGCTTTAGGCAAAATTGACAACGATATCACCACCAAGACAATCGATACTAAATGGGAACAACTGAGAACAGCAATGACAGAAGCAGCTGTAGCGACCACCGGATACCTAGTACATAAAAAGAAAAAATGGATGAGAGAAGATACTTGGGATAAAATACAAGAAAGGAAAACAGCAAAACTTAAACTACTAGCGGCAAGTACACATAATGCAGTTGAATCTTGCAAACTAACTTATAACTTGTTAAATAAAGAAGTGAAGACAAAAACTCGAAGAGATAAAAGACATTTCATCAATGAACTGGCCGTAGAAGCTGAAAATGCTGCAAGAACTGGTAATAGTAGGTGCCTTTATCAAATTACAAAACAACTATGTCACCAGCCTACTGCTATGGAAACACCTGTTAAAGGTAAATTAGGGAATTCAATACCAACAGAAAAAGAACAAATGAAGAGATGGGCTGAGCACTTCATGGAGGTGCTAAACAGACCACCACCAACAGTAACACCTGATTTTAATAATGAAACATCCACAACCACTTTGCCAATAACTTGCGATGAATTCACGCTGGACGAGATCAAACAAGCCGTTAAAAGATTAAAAAATTTTAAAGCTGCTGGAGTTGACGAAATTTCAGGGGAAATGATTAAAGCAGTTAATGACAACAACCTCTTGAGAATTTTAGATATTATAAATGAAGTATGGAGAGAAGAACAACCACCACAACAATGGAAAGACAGTATTATTGTAAAGTTACCGAAGAAAGGTGATCTATCAGACTGTAATAACTGGCGTGGTATATCTCTATTATCAGTACCTGGAAAATTATTATGTTGCATGATGTTAGAAAGACTTAAATTGCATGCTGACGAAAAGATCAGAGAAGAACAAGCGGGTTTCAGGCCGAAACGATCATGTATTGATCAAATATTCACACTAAGAACAATTATAGAAGAATCAGTGGAAAGGCAATCGCCACTTATTATCACCTTCGTCGATTTTCAAAAAGCCTTTGATAGTCTACACCGCCCATCATTGTGGAAGATACTTACAATCTATGGTTTTCCAACAAAATATGTGAATATAATCAAAGCGCTATATGACAATGCAAGATGTTGTGTTAGAACAAATAAAGGGAATACAGAATGGTTTACAGTAGAAACAGGGGTGAAACAAGGCTGTATTATGTCACCACTACTTTTTGGAATAGCTATTGATTGGGTTATGAGAAACTATACCCACAATGAACAATTGGGTATAAAATGGACAAATGGAAAATTCCTGGGGGATCTGGATTTCGCAGATGATGTAGCATTCTTAAGTTCAACACCAAGACAATCCCAAGAAGCAATAAATGAAACATGGAGAACAACAAAAACAACAACCAAAAAGAAACAAACTTTCGTATCATGATGATGGTTGATGATATGTTATGATAATGGCCGCTACCCTCCAAACTCCAATGACAAAAAAAGTATCAAATATTCAGCAGAGTACAGAATTCGTCATACTATTTACCAATACAACATATACAAAACAAAAACATATATGGTCAAAAAAATACATTGGTCAAACAGAACTGGTAACTTGGTCTCACTGTCAAGTCAAACAGAACTGGTAACTTGGTCTCACTGTCACAGTCAAACAGAACTGGTAACTTGGTGTCACTGTCACAGTCAAACAGAACTGGTAACTTGGTCTCCCTGTCACAGTCAAACAGAACTGGTAACTTGGTCTCACTGTCACAGTCAAACAGAACTGGTAACTTGGTCTCACTGTCACAGTCAAACAGAACTGGTAACTTGGTCTCACTGTCACAGTCAAACAGAACTGGTAACTTGGTCTCACTGTCACAGTCAAACAGAACTGATAACTTGGTCTCACTGTCACAGTCAAACAGAACTGGTAACTTCGTCTCACCGTCACAGTCAAACAGAACTGGTAACTTGGTCTCACTGTCACAGTCAAACAGACATGGTAACTTGGTCTCACTGTCACAGTCAAACAAAACTGGTAACTTGGTCTCACTGTCACAGTCAAACAGAAATGGTAACTTGGTCTCACTGTCACAGTCAAACAGAAATGGTAACTTGGTCTCACTGTCACAGTCAAACAGAAATGGTAACTTGGTCTCACTGTCACAGTCAAACAGAACTGGTAACTTGGTCTCACTGTCACAGTCAAACATAACTGGTAACTTGGTCTCACTGTCACAGTCAAACAGAACTGGTAACTTGGTCTCACTGTCACAGTCAAACAGAACTGGTAACTTGGTCTCACTGTCACAGTCAAACAGAACTGGTAACTTGGTCTCACTGTCACAGTCAAACAGAACTGGTAACTTGGTCTCACTGTCACAGTCAAACAGAACTGGTAACTTGGTCTCCCTGTCACAGTCAAACAGAACTGGTAACTTGGTCTCACTGTCACAGTCAAACAGAACTGGTAACTTGGTCTCACTGTCACCAGCCTTGTACATGTCTTCATTTCTGTTTCATTTCATTAATTGTTTCTCTTTGTTTTAATGTTTTTCTTCAGTGTGTGGGAGCCACGGTAGCGCAGTGGTTAGTGCACTGACTTCCTAGCTCGGTGGTCCATGGTTCGATCCCCAGTTGAGGTGCGATTTTTTAGACCGCAAACGGCTTCAGGGTCGACCTAGCCTAGAGTAATTGGGTACCAGAGCAACTCTGGGAAGGTTAAAGGCAGCCGGCATGATGCTGATCACATCACCCAGTGAGCCGTATGGTCAAGAAAATATGGGCCTAACACCGCATTCCCAGTATGCCTAAATGGGTGTGTAACGGGATCTTTTACCCTTACCTCCTTTCAGTGTGTTCCATTGAGCCCCTTTGGCAGAAGGAATTTTTTACGCAATCTTGATTTATTTGGCCAGTGTTAAACATATTATGTAAAAGAATGTCTTTAATACACAATCTGCCAAAGGAAAATTCTCCGAATCTTTTGGTCGAATACTATCACTAACCAAGAACTAATTACTCGGAGTAACCAAGAGGATATGCACACCATCACATCTGGCAGACGCTGGATGTGGGTTGGCCACGTCCTCAGAAGATATCCCGACGCCATCACAAGAACTGCTATGCTATGGACCCCTGAAGGAAAGCGAAAGAGAGGCCGATAAAAACCAACTTGGTGGAAAACTGTGGAGGCCGAGATGCAAAGAATGAACCAGAGTTGGGGCACTGTAAGAAGGATGGCCGCCGACCGAACACAGTGGAAGCAGTTTGTTGCTGCCCTACAAGACGCCACCAGGCGTGATGGCAACTGACTGTTTTGACAGTTGGCTGCTAAGGATCAAAGAAGAAGCAAAATATCTGTAATACATCAATCTAACTTTCAGGCGTGACCTTGCCCTGTTGTCAGTTCTTCTGCATTGTAATTCTTCCAAGCGAAATAACTAGATTTTTAAGAGTTCTAATTCTTTCGCTCTCATATATTTACAGTTCCATCGCATCTTACGCGACTTAACTTACGCGTATTCGACATTACGCGGTTGATTAGCCAAGAGGGTAAAATTATAACAACTTTCATTGTAAATCATTATAATTATTTACGAGATTTTAAAAATAAATACGTTAAAATATTTACTAAAACTATATTTAAGAAACTAAAATATAAAAAAATAAGGCCAAACTAATAAACATGAAGATGAATCACACTAAGTACTTCGTAACTAATGACGCAATATTCTCTTTAACTTACGCGAAATTCTATGTGAGCGTTACAATATATCATTGCGTTACATATTAAGGATCTTCGGTGAATACCGATAAACTAAGTTACAGAACAAGTAAAAGCTTTTTTTTTTTATTTTCTTAATGTTTACAAAATGTTTACAGCAGTAAATAAAAATAAATACCTGCCTAGTCACCCAGATGTAAGATGGTAACAAATAGGTTCCTTTGCAGCATGTTATGCGTTTTAAATAACTGAAAATTGCTATTTTTTTATGATGATAGGAAACTCTATACTCTTTCCGGGTACGCACGTCTGTTCGGCGGCAAGCGTGTTAGGACTCAGCTGCCTTTAGGGAAGTACCCAGGTTTTATTTTTATATTTATTTAGATTCGTATGTGTCCTATTAGCCTTCACTTTCTTTCCTTTCCCTGACGAAAGCCATTTGGCCGCAACGTTGGCTATTTTCTTTGTCTTTTGCCCTCGTAAGACGAATCACCTTTTTCGATTTTTTGTCATACCCATCCATTGAAACTCTATACAGTGCGAGACAACAGGAGGCAATCTGATTATCAGAAGTTGTCCCCCGTCGAACAAGTGTTCCGGCCCATTATTCTCCTTTACACTCTAAGGGGAGCGGGCCCACCTGGGTCATGACTCATAAATGTCTCAGCCTCCTGTTGTCTTGTGTAGAAAATGAACCCATTCCACCTTGGATGCAGCTTTAAAATCCACAATTCCGCCAGCAGCAGGCAATTGTGAAAGTAACAAAGATAAGACAAATTATTGCGATCGTTCCGCAACACACCATTGACACGCCTGCGTGACGCCGACGAGGCTTGAATTCTTTGCGAGCCGGCCTCTGAAATCTTCCTTCGCCCCATATAATGCACCACCTGTTTCTTGTAACGCCGCCGGATGTATTGCGGACTTCGAAAAATTTCAGGGTGTTTCCTATACAGCAGGTGGGGCTAGATTTTACTGTAACGAGTTCCAAAGCCCATTGCGGTTGTTCCACAGCCAGCATGATGCCCTTTCCGCAGGTTCACTAAGCTTCTTCAGTGCCCTTGTTCACGACTGTCCCCTCAGCCCCAACAGTTTCAATAAATCATACACTGACGCAGCCACGAGCCCTCTTGCACCCACCTCAACAGCCATGACCCTTGCAGTGAACCCATCGTGTCTCAGATCCGCGGCCAGATCACTATATTTTGCCGCTTTGAACGAATGTTGCTCGTCCAATCTGGATTCAAATGGCACGGTCAGTTCAATCAATATAACACTGTGCGATGATGAAGAATGCAGCATTAAATCCGGGCCGTCTTCGAGATTTTCTGATAGTCTCTGGATATGCCCCTCGTCCAGGTAGGTCTACCGCCATCACCCAGTCATTTGCACAGTCAAGAAAAGATGGTAAACTGCCACTTGATTTACTCGGTTTGGGGTGTGCTGACTTTCCTGCTCTCAGAAAGTATGTATTTAGTTATTAAAACGTTATTTCCTATTTATAATATATATTAACAATATATTTAGTGAAATAATAACATTGTGAAATAGCTTTTATTCGAAACTGAGCAATTTAGGGGGTTTGCTAGAGCTACAACCCCATTTGGACTACACGCGGCTTTTTTTTATTTGTTTGGTGTTTTTTTTTTAACATTACGCGGTGCACCCAGAAATTAACCACCGCGTAAGATGCAATCAAAATATATATCATATTTTTGTCCCTGATAAAATTAGTTCTTTTTTCAGAACCAGTGGTCCTAATGATGTCATACCCCCCCCCCCCCCCCCCCCCGGGCCTCCTGGGTAGTGAGATTGGATGCCTAGCAAAAAACAGGAGGTCCCGTGTGCAAGTTGCGCACGTTAAAAATCCCACGGCAGTTGGAAATAGTAAAGAGTAGGCCTATCAGGACGCTGCCCCGGCAAAATTTAAAAATTAGAAACCTACCCACCACACAAATATTTATAGAATGTGTGATTCCTATATACACATTCGTAGGACATGACCGATATATGACCATCGTCTTTTCCTTATATAGTCGGAGACATATTTCTGCCTAGAGTCTTCTCTTATTTGTCGATTAGTCTTGAATTCTTTCCAACTGATGTTCATGAGTTTTCTAAGACATTTGTTCTCGAATGTATTCAGCTTGTTCTCCAATGATTTTGTTATTTTCCAACTCTCACAGCCGTGTGTTAACACTGAGATAACATTTGAATTAAACAGACGAAGCTTGGTATGTATATTCAATGATCGTAATTTCCAAATGTTAGATAATCTATTGAAGGCGCTAGCTGCCAAAGCAATTCTAGTATGGATTTCCCTTGTTGTGTCACCATCCTGAGTCATTTTTACTGCCTAAAATAATTGAAACTTTCAACTTTCTGTAGTTTTTCCCCGTTCAAGATGATATCAAAGGTCTCGTTAGAAAAGTTCATAGCTTTAGTTTTAGAGGCATTTATTTGGAGACCAATTTTAACCGAGAGATGACACAAATTATTTATTGCTTCTTGGGATTGTCTTGGTGTTGAACTTAAGAATGCTACATCATCTGCGAAATCCAGGTCCCCCAGGAATTTTCCATTTGTCCATTTTATACCCAATTGTTCATTGTGGGTATAGTTTCTCATAACCCAATCAATAGCTATTCCAAAAAGTAGTGGTGACATAATACAGCCTTGTTTCACCCCTGTTTCTACTGTAAACCATTCTGTATTCCCTTTATTTGTTCTAACACAACATCTTGCATTGTCATATAGCGCTTTGATTATATTCACATATTTTTGTTGGAAAACCATAGATTGTAAGTATCTTCCACAATGATGGGCGGTGTAGACTATCAAAGGCTTTTTTGAAAATCGACGAAGGTGATAATAAGTGGCGATTGCCTTTCCACTGATTCTTCTATAATTGTTCTTAGTGTGAATATTTGATCAATACATGATCGTTTCGGCCTGAAACCCGCTTGTTCTTCTCTGATCTTTTCGTCAGCATGCAATTTAAGTCTTTCTAACATCATGCAACATAATAATTTTCCAGGTACTGATAATAGAGATATACCACGCCAGTTATTACAGTCTGATAGATCACCTTTCTTCGGTAACTTTACAATAATACTGTCTTTCCATTGTTGTGGTGGTTGTTCTTCTCTCCATACTTCATTTATAATATCTAAAATTCTCAAGAGGTTGTTGTCATTAACTGCTTTAATCATTTCCCCTGAAATTTCGTCAACTCCAGCAGCTTTAAAATTTTTTAATCTTTTAACGGCTTGTTTGATCTCGTCCAGCGTGAATTCATCGCAAGTTATTGGCAAAGTGGTTGTGGATGTTTCATTATTAAAATCAGGTGTTACTGTTGGTGGTGGTCTGTTTAGCACCTCCATGAAGTGCTCAGCCCATCTCTTCATTTGTTCTTTTTCTGTTGGTATTGAATTCCCTAATTTACCTTTAACAGGTGTTTCCATAGCAGTAGGCTGGTGACATAGTTGTTTTGTAATTTGATAAAGGCACCTACTATTACCAGTTCTTGCAGCATTTTCAGCTTCTACGGCCAGTTCATTGATGAAATGTCTTTTATCTCTTCGAGTTTTTGTCTTCACTTCTTTATTTAACAAGTTATAAGTTAGTTTGCAAGATTCAACTGCATTATGTGTACTTGCCGCTAGTAGTTTAAGTTTTGCTGTTTTCCTTTCTTGTATTTTATCCCAAGTATCTTCTCTCATCCATTTTTTCTTTTTATGTACTAGGTATCCGGTGGTCGCTACAGCTGCTTCTGTCATTGCTGTTCTCAGTTGTTCCCATTTAGTATCGATTGTCTTGGTGGTGATATCGTTGTCAATTTTGCCTAAAGCATCGAAATAGTTGTTCATTTTGACATTATATTCCTTCTTTATATCATTTGATTGCAGTCTGTGTACATCTATTCTTCTATTTTTATTCGGTTGGTATAACTTCTTCAGTTTAATTCTCATTTTAGCTATGCAGAGGTTATGATCGCTTCCGATCTCTGCACCTCTGTATGCTCTGACGTCTTGAACTGATGAGCGAAATTTAGCGCTTATGCAGAAGTGATCTATCTGGTTCTTAGTTCTGCCATCAGGTGAATTCCATGTTATCTTGTGGATATTCTTATGTGGAAAGATGGTGTCTGCCACAACGAGGTTTGATATTTCACAAAGTTCTAGAAGTCTTTCGCCATTTTGATTCATACAGCCTATGCCATGAGTACCGAGATATCTTTGTACTCCATCGTTGTTGTCACCTACTTTGGCGTTAAAATCACCCATGACTGCTATTATGTCATGCTTGGGTATTGTGTTGATGGTACTTAGAAGTGCTTCATAGAAGTCATCTTTTGTGGTATCAAGAGCGTCGTTAGTTGGTGCATAACATTGTACAATTGAGAGCTTGAAAAAATCGTGTCTGAAATCTAGCTAATATTAGCCTCTCATTGATAGGTACCCAGCTGATAAGCGATGCTGCTGCTTTCTGTGTCATTAGGATGGCTACTCCCTCTGTGTGACGATTATCATTACTACCAGAGTATATAATTTGCTTTTTTTTCTTCTGAAATATATTTTATGCCCTTCCCCGTCCATCTACACTCGCTGACACCCAATAAGTCCAACTTATAATTATCCATTTCTTTAATTACTTCTTCCAATTTTCCGTCTTGATACATAGTTCTTACATTCCAGTATCCAATTTTAGAAATCTCCTTAGCCCCCAATCCTGGTTCTGTTTCGGTAACAATAGCTTGTTTTACGATAGTGAATTGTTAACTCACTGATCAACCCTCCGATCCAACCGACCGATTCAAGGGTTTCGAGGTCAGTTATAGGAAAATATCTACACCACTAGATACTCTGGTGTATCTCTTATTCTATAATTTAACATAACATGGTGATATCCATCGAAATATACACATTCCTGATGTTTTTCTTTCGGCGTCTAAGGTGAGAAACGAATTTCACCTCCAGAATACCACTACAGGCGCTCACTTGGGTTCCTGAGGGTAAGCGGAAAAAAGGAAGACCAAAAGAAACACTCAGAAGAACAATAATAAGAGAAGGAAGAACGTTGGGCCTAAATAATGTGCAAGAGCTAAGAGGAGTGGCGTCACAACGAACAACCTGGAGAGCACTGGTTTCTGCCTTATGCGCCGTGTTTGGCGCTTAAAGAATTTATTATTATTATATACACACACTGGGATTCTCGCCGGTGCTATGCAGTTCATGCACTGTGTTGAGACCCTCCTTGTGTGATCTAAGGGAGGAGATCGGAACACTGATGGAGTTGTCCGTGTGCAATGAAGATAGTCCTTAAAACCAAACCAAACCAAACCAAACCAAACCAACCCAAACCAGATAAAGTTCTTAGAATGTTTAAAAAACTTTTTATTCGTGATTTTTTTTTTAATGTTATCAAATTGTTCGAAATTGATCGATTAATCTTCGATTAAGGAAATTCGATTAAGATTTTGTAAAATTAATCCTAGCCCTGACAATAATGCAAAAAGACTTGCGTTCAAACCCTCTATACTTTTCTTAGCTCTGTAAATTATTCACTACAGGCACGTCTGCATTTCCATCGTATTTATAATTATCCTAAACGTAGGGTGAGTATGCCGCGCCTCCCATAATGTCACAGATGTTGAATTCAACTCCTGTTGTCGTTTTCAAATTACTGAAGTTTTAAATGTATTTTAAATCCATCTTATAAGACATTTTTCTAAAAACGATCGCAGGCAGGTGAAAATAATCTTTGATGTGATAATTCAAATATGTTTTCTGAATAATAAACGTTATCTTTGTGCCAAGTTTCCCAGCCATCATTCAGGGAAAGTTATGATAATAAACGGAATTATTTTGAAAATGAAAGCTGTGGGATAAATCAATAGCAAGAAAATTGATTTTACAGGTAGATTGCTTTTGCAGTGTTGATAATCGACGTTTATTAGTAGCCGGCCCCACGGGGAGAGTTAAGGAAATAAGAAGCGCAAGGAGAAGTAATAATAATGGTAATATGAAACTCTGTACAGAGCAATGCAAAAGGTGTAATCTGATCATCAGAAGTTGTCCCTCACTCAGCAAAGCGTTTCTATATTATTATTATTTTTTTACTTTTACGCCCCGATAACGGGAAAACAGGTGGTGTGGTGTGGTGTGGTGTGGTGTGGTGTGGTGTGGTGTGGTGTGGTGTGGTGTGGTGTGGCATTTGAGTCATGACACCCAAGTGCAATACTTCTGCTGTTTTACTGCCTGCACTGGGAATTGAACCCACACCACCTTGTTTACAATTAACTCTTGGCGGACTAGAGACAGTATTAGGGGGGTGGTGCGATTTTCCCAGATCCTGGTGACGAGTGACAAGTTTTCGTGGCCAGTATATTTGTACCAAATTTTTAATTTCGTCTTTAAGTATTTTTATTTCATATGATTTTATTTATCTATTTTTGTATTTTGTAGAATAGAAAGGTTGAAATGGTGTGACTAGATCATCTGATGACAAGAACCATGATTACAAGTGCCAGTGGAACGAGAGATGAGAAGAAGACGCTGGCGATGGATGGGACACACATTGAGGAAACTTGTTGATAGCCTTACAAGGCAGTTCTTATTTTGGAACCCCCAGGGTAATAGAGGCAGAGGTAGACCAAATAAACACAGAGAAGAGATATGGAGACAGCAGTGAAAATGAATAGGAAGACGTGGAAAGAACTTGAGCTGAAAGCACGTGACAGGAGAGCGTGGCATGTGTTTGTTGAAGGCCTATGCTTCTTGGGAAGCTAAAAGTAACTGATTGATTGATTGATTGATTGATTGATTGATTGATTGATTTGGGAAAAGTTTTTATTACCATCTTGCGCCAATTTTATATTTCATTAATCCTCATTCAATTTCATTTACAACTCTGTAAATCGTAATTATACTTTCTCATCCCGAAAGATATCTTCTACGGACAACTAGCAGATAGCAAAAGAACAGTTGAGCGACCGCAGCTGTGGTTCAGATATGTGTGCAGGAGAGACATGACGGCACTGGGCATAAATCCAGCAACCTGGCGAGTCTCTCTGTGGCGCCACCTCAAATTGAACGAAAAGAAGCTCTCACGACAGACAGAAGAGAGGAGAAAATGTCAAAACACCAGGAAAATAAGCAGCTTTTCTGTCATTCCTAAACGTGTTGAGTTGAAATCATGAGCTCCAGTTCCTCTAACTTGGCTTGCATTTAAAGGATTGTCACATCTGGTCCCAAGCTAGGAGGAAGAAGCATGTGGCATACTTTGCATTCCCTGCCATGCAAGATGGCTCTCCAAATGTGCAGAGCTAAAATACTGTGCTCTGGTTCTGGGCTCTCGAAAAGAATTGTCACGTCCTACACAGAGCCACTTCTCACCTCCCCCTGCTTATCATGGGTCCATGGTGAGGTCCTCCTGCATGCAGCTAACCAGGTCAAAGCCAGAGTTACGTCTGGGGCTCAAGTGACTTCCCCAAGCTTGGTGTGCAAGGATGACTTTTCGACATGTTTAACCACAAGAGGAATCCCCGGAAGTCTGTCGATGACTTCAAGAGTCACTGAGGGTGTAATTAGCCTGGCACACAGAGGTTAACTTCCACATCTGCATACCATAGCATTGGGCTTAGCTGGTTGTCATATAAGGATGACTCCAGATATGCCTCCATGTATATCCTCACTTCTTTCGTTAGATAAACATGAAACAAATGTCAAAATAATGAGCCTGACCTGCCATTTGACAAATTTTAATTTTTTTAATTTAATTTAATTTATCTTTTTTTTTCTAGAAACAACACAATTTTTTTAATCTTTGTATATAATTTTGCCTCGTTTTGGCGAAGCGCTCTCCGTCCAGCCTAGACACAGGATCCACTGTTTATATTAGGGCGCATGTCGAAATTTAGAACACATTGTAGTTTTAATCTAAAATGGCATATGAAAGGGTGTAACAAGGTAAAAAGATAAAGAATCCCGTTATACGCCCTTTGAGACATATTGGGAATATGGTGTTAGGCCCATATTTTCTTGACCATCGGCACACTAGGTGTGATGTGGTCAGCATCACGCCGTCCGCCTTAACCTTCCTAGAGTTACTCTGATACCCAATTCATGAGGCTGGGTCGACCCCGGAGCTGTTTGCGGTCTAAAAAAATCCCACCTCAACTGGGGATCGAACCATATACCACCGAACTAGGAAGCCAGTGCACTAACCACTGCTCTACCGTAGCTCAATGTTACAAAAGACAGCAATAATCGCTGCCCGCTATAAGTAATATGTGGAACTGGTGGGATCTCAGTTAAGCTGCAATATTAATGTGCCATAGCATTTTCTGTAATAAAATAACAGCTAATTTGATTAATGTTAACGTTTGTTTTATATACAAGGTATATATGTATATATTAGTTGGATATGAATCTTGTTCGTACACTCTCAGACGTCAACATGAATATGTTAAAGAAATGAGTGGTCAGCTTGAGGCTATCTGCATAGAGTTTTTTTCCAGTAATGATAATGATGACGGCCATATTTGTTTTCTCTGTTCTTCATATATTGGGCATTATTTTGAAGCAGATGTTCAGCAGTCATTTTATCAGTGCCACGGTTACACTGATCGGTAGTTCCTATCTTTAGCTTGTTGAATAGATGGTTTCTCAATCTGTTGTGATCCGTGCGGACTGTGAACATTACTATTTGTACGCAATTAAGATTAAACTCTGAAAAGGAGTCCACTGGTAACACTAAACTCTCTTGAGGGGTTTCGCCGATAAGGCTAAAACTCTCATTTGCGTCTCCGCCGGTAAAGACTAAACTGTTATCAGTGCCACGCCGGTTTGGCTAAACTTTCATAAAGGGTACTCGATTACTGCAAGTTTGTGAAACCCTGTCTACGCCATTTGCAACTGATTGAGGGCAAAATTCAATTCTGGAATTCCAGAACTGATATCGAATACTAAGTGATCTCAACTTCTGTTCTCTTCTGTGGACATATAACGTTAACAGTTTATGAAGACTTCGTTATCTTCCTGTCTAACGTCGGTATCGTAGATTTGAGTAATGCCCCTTGTTAGTCAGATGCTCGTGCTGCGAGTAATAATGTTGCTAACAGCGCGTGCTGTCTATCTTTTCCTTGGGGACTTCCCGTTACAACAGTTCAGCCATTATTCCTAATACCGAGAAAACAACAACCTCGTCCAGGGACTAGTGAAGAAAGTTATCTTGTCTTCTATATATTGATGTGAGATATATGCAGACGAGAATATGGCGTTTATGGCAGCGTCATGGATGCACTGTTTAAAACAATAATAAATAATTGATGAAAATAACTATAAAGCACCTCTCGTTTGGAAATAGAAAAGAAAGACAGGAAGAATTAAGAGAACACTAGACAACAGAAAGACAACAGACGTGATATTCTCACCGAAGAATAGAACCATAGACCATCAAAACGCCGCCATTGTGTCGCAGCGAGAGTAAATCCTAAAAAGCACACACGGTCAGCTACGCATCCCACAAAGAAGTGCCAAATTAGCTTCATTCTCACAGTTGGAGTGGGATTTTTTAGACCGCAGACGGCTCCGGGGTCAACCCAGCCTCATGAATTGGGTACCAGAACAACTCTGGAAGGTTAAGGCGGCCGGCGTGATGCTGGCTACATCACCCCTAGTGTGCCGATGGCGTGTACGGGATCCTTTACCTTTCTTTACCTATATGCAACTATGGAATATATGTCCCGAAAACGACCCATATATTTAAAGGGTCTATCACCTATACATATATATATATATATCTCTTTCCTTCTAACCAAAGCTTGCTATTTAGTTTTCCAGCGTAAATAGCACACAAAAACAAAATTTAAAAAAAAAACGTTTACTCAAATAAAGGTTGACAAAAATCACCAACAACAACGAATGAACAAAAAAGCAATCGTTGTCTCTGACTCTGATCCCAGTTTTGAAATCAGGCTATTCACACACATCCACCAAAAGGTCTCGTTCAGAGTTCAAGGAAACACGTGCATTACCTGTGTGACGAGACAGCTCTGATCACCTCGGACAGCATCGTTTTCTACGACAGTATCAGTGTTTTGTTTTGTTCTTTTTTTTTTGCTGCAAATTTACCCATTTCTCTAATTTTTGTGAAGATTTCGTTTGATCAAAATTGTTACTATTAATTCAAACTATACTCTTCATTAATTTTTGTGAAGATTTCGTTTGACCAAAACTGTCACTATTAGTTCAAACTGGTTCCAAAGGTTGTTACAACCGGGAGTTGTAGCGAGGATAAGCTCTCACTGCAGATAAATGCTTCTATGGCAGGCGCCTCAAGCAGCCTCTGACAACCAAGTCCAGCTCCCGGCCTTCACGTGTGGCTCAATTTGAGCCCGGCGGAACTGTTTTCACTGACGGGAGAAGGGGCAAAGGCGAGCGACTGGCGCCTTAAAACCAGCAGCTTCGGACAGATAGGGCTCGTGATCCTTGGTTGGTAGCTTTTTTAAGAGAAGGAACTCTGAATTCAAACTACCGCTGCCTTGCGGGAATATCCATTTATGGAATTGGCTTCGGGAGTAAACCCTGAGGATAAATCCGGAGTCGGAGTCCCTAAGGCAGTCTAATGTCGATTCGACATTATTCTGGCAACCCCTGCGACGTAGCTGGTACCAAACTGTATCGGCTACTGCGGTTCCTTTGGATCTACCAGCTGTGTGGAGAGGGGGAACATGCTGCATGGGCAACAGCTTGATCTACATATAACTGTGCCCAAGCTCGCGCCCTGGAGAGGACACTCCAGCTTCACCCTATAGGTGTCGGCAAAACACGGTAAGTAGCAGTTACCGGTTATAGGCATTTTGCCCAATTGGCGTAGGGCATGGCGCCAGGGGCTACTTCCGACAGTGGGAGAGGTTCTAGGATCTCACTGGACAGCTACCGCCCGCTTCAAGCTGGGCAGCCCCCAGTCAAAAAGGTGTTGTCCCGCCACTGTCTGCTTTCCCGATTGGGTGCATAGGGATTAGGGTCAAACCCGAACTGTGGACAGAAAATTTTGCACCAAGCAATTATCAGAATAATAGAAATAACCAAACTCTCAGATTGGGATGCTGGAACGTCCGGACTATCTTGACTGGACTATCCGAAAACCTACGTAAACGATGTAAGGAAGACAGCCATAATTAATGATGAGCTTAAACGACTTCAGGTGGATATAGTTGCACTTAAGGAAACGCGCCTGGCGGACTCTGGAACGGTGAGCGAGAAGGACTACACATTTTATTGGCAAGGGAAAGATCTTAATAAAACTAGAGAACACGGAGTAGGTTTTGCGGTCAAAAAATCGCTAACTAAAATGGTTGAACCAGGCGAGAATGGATCAGAACGCCTGTTAACGCTCCGCCTACAAACTAGCACAGGTCCCATCACCCTTGTCAGTGTGTATGCTCCTACTCTGTACTCTGCCTCAGAAGCTAAAGATGAGTTCTACGAGAATCTAGCAGCAGTCATCAAAAGCATACCTAGGCAAGAACAGCTTGTTCTCCTTGGTGACTTTAACGATAGAGTGGGTGCCGATAATGTTTCATGGCCTTCATGTCTGGGCAGGTTTAGTATTGGCAAGATGAATGAAAATGGACAACGGCTCTTAGAGCTTTGTGTCCACCATGACCTCTGCGTGACCAACACCTACTTTCAGACAAAACCCCAGCATAAGGTGTCATGAAGACACCCACGATCCAAGCACTGGCTCCAACTGGACCTGATTCTCGTCAGAAGGCCACTTCTCAGGTCTGTGCTCTCCACGCGCTCGTACCATAATGCAGACTGTGATACAGATCACTCCTTGGTTTGCTGCAAAATCAGAGCATAACCAAGAAAACTCTATCGTGTCAGACATGAAGGGAAACCACGCATTGATACCAGCAAGATGTCAGACCCTGTCATGATCGCTCAATTTACTGCGACCTTCAAGAAAGTGCCCAACAGCCCTCAGCATGGTGATACTATTACAGACAACTGGGAGCATCTACGGAACACCATTCAAAGTACTGCACTTGCCACCTTCGGTAAGAAAACGGCAAAGTCAAATGACTGGTTTGATGCTTCATCAGATGTGTTGGCACCTGTCATTGAAGCTAAGCGCAGTGCTATGAATGAATACAAACGTTCACCGAGTGCTAGAACCCTAGAGATCCTGAAGGCTACGAGAAGCAAAGTTCAACAAACTGCTCGACGCTGTGCAAATGACTATTGGCTCCAGCTCAGTGAGAGCATCCAGATCGCAGCGCAAACAGGCAACATTAAACAAATGTTGACGGTATAAAGAAAGCACTTGGCCCCCAAAAAAGTAAGACGGCACCGCTAAAAACCATCAGCGGAGAGAAGCTAACCGATAAGAGTAAGCAGATGGAGAGGTGGGTCGAGCACTAATCTGAGCTTTATGCTAGAGAAAATACCGTTACGCCTGCAGCCCTTGATGCTGTCAAATGTCTGCCAACTATGGAGGAGCTGGATGCCGAACCAACATTAGAGGAACTCAGCAAGGCCATTGATAGCTTGGCCTCTGGCAAAGCACCAGGCAGTGATGGGATTCCTCCTGATTTAATCAAATGCTGTAAGAGCACGCTATTACATCCCCTGCATAGGATGCTGTGCCAGTGCTGGGAAGAGACAATTATTCCTCAAGACATGCGAGATGCCAAGATTGTAACACTGTACAAAAATAAAGGAGACAGAAGTGATTGCAATAACTACAGAGGCATCTCTCTTCTTAGTATTGTTGGTAAGGTTTTTGCCAAAGTCGTCTTAATGGACTACACAAGTTAGCTGAGCGCATATATCCAGAGTCACAGTGTGGATTCCGAGCTTGTAGATCAACAACAGACATGATCTTCTCTGTCCGCCAGCTTCAGGAAAAATCGAGAGAGCAGAAAAGGCCTTTATATATCGCCTTTATAGACCTCACAAAAGCATTTGACCTGGTTAGTAGGGATGGACTCTTCAAAATCCTCCTGAAAATAGGCTTGATATACGAAGTGGCGTTAAACAAGGCTGTGTTCTGGCTCCGACCCTCTTCGTGATCTTCTTTGCCTTACTCTTGAAACATGCATTCAGAGATGCAACTGAAGGAATATGCCTTCACACTAGGTCAGATGGCCGTCTGTTTAATCTTTCAAGGCTGAAGGCAAAAATAAAAATCAGAAGGGTCACTATAAGAGACTTGTTGTTCGCTGATGATGCTGCAGTCGTCACTCAAAGCCAACAGGAGCTTCAGAACTTGATGAATCGCTTCACTAAAGCATGCAAGGACTTTGGCCTCACAATAAGTCTAAAGAAAACGAATGTGCTGAGTCAGGATGCGGGTGCTGCACCAGTTATCACTATCGATAACTATGAATTGGCAGTGGTGCACCACTTCACATACCTAGGGTCTACCATCAATGACAAACTCTCACTGGATACAGAAATCGACAGCCGCATTGGCAAAGCTGCAGCTACCTTTGCCCGCCTCACATCGCGTGTTTGGGGAAACTCCAAACTCACAATGAAGACCAAAGCTGCGGTATATAACGCCTGCGTCACTAGCACACTCCTATATGGCAGCGAGAAGTGGGCGACCTATGCTAAGCACGAAAGAAGGCTCAATACCTTCCATTTACGGTGTCTGCGCCGCATCCTCGGCATTTCGTGGAAAGATAAAGTGACAAATGTCAAGGTGTTGTCACGTGCTGGCCTTCAAAGTATGTATACACTGCTTAGACAGCGCAGACTTCGCTGGCTTGGCCATGTTCGCCGCATGGAAGATGGTCGCATCCCAAAAGATATCTTCTACGGACAATTAGCAGATGGCAAGAGAACAGTTGGGCGACCACAGCTGAGGTTCAAAGATGTGTGCAAGAGAGATATGAGGGCACTGGACATGGATCCAGCAACATGGGAGGATGAAGCTGCCGATCGCACTAAGTGGCGATGCTATTTACGGCGCCACCTCAGATTGGGCGAAGAGAGGCTCACACAACAAGCAGAGGAGGGGAGAAAACACCAGGAAAATAAGCAGCTGAGGGCTGTCACCTCAGGGGTGCATTCCCATAGTCAGTTATGACTGAAGGGGATATTATTATTATTATTATTATTATTAGTTCAAACTATACTTTTCACTAATTTTTGTGAAGATTTCGTTTGACCAAAACTGTCACTATTAGTTCAAATTATACTTTTCACTCATTTTTGGGAAGATTTCGTTTGACCAAAACTGTCACTATTAGTTCAAACTATACTTTTCACTCATTTTTGTGAAGCTTGTGATTTACTCAAACTGCTATTATGAGTTCAAGCGACCAATTTCTCTAATTTTTGAAAATTTAGTTTGATCTTCTTCTTCTTCTGCGTTCGTCCTGAAAAAGACGTTGGTTACGTTGTGTCGCCGTTTACAGCGAAGCTGCGATATCTGCGCATTTCGGCCCGACACATCCGATTGCGGCACGGCATTTTTTAGAACCGGGTTTGCCTTCTCACTTCGATCTCTACTCTCTCAGCCAGACTGCAGTGATGCAGCCTGTTTCTATGACCACCTCTTGGAGGTGGAGTAGGGTCTTGGTCAGCTCTGGTTCGCTGACCCTAGCACAAGCAGTCTAGCTATGGGTCGCTGACTGCATTCCCCTTTTGACGCGTCTTAGGTCCCAGTTTGATCAAAACTGCCACTTTGAGTGCTAGCTGCAAATTTCTCTAATTTTTGTGACAATTTAGCTTGATCAAAACTGCCACTATTAGTTCAAGCGACCAATTTATCTACTTTTTGTGACAATTTAGCTTGATCAAAACTGCCAATATGAGTTCAAGCGACAAATTTCTCTATTTTTTTAATGAAAATTCAGTTTGACCAAAACTGCCACTTTACTAACGCTGAACTGTCATGTACTACTTTTTGTAGACAAATATCTCATCATCCATTATACTATGTTGTTATAGAGAAAATAGATCTATATGAATGTATAATTGCCCCAACATAAGACAGTGAAAAAAAGGTGACAAACGAGGAATAGGAAATAATGTATACAACAGTAACACGAAATGAAAATAAAAGGCTTTAGCTTAAATAGCAAACAGACAGAAGTAATGGTCATCTCAAAGAAATTTACTTCTCCGGAATACACTATTAAAATAAACGGAACAGCTTTGAAGCAAGTCAATAGAATCAAATAACTAAGCACGTTAATATTATCAGATGGTCAATGCATCTCAGAGGTGAAAAACAGACTATCCAGATAAAAGCAGTATTTCATTGAATTAACGATCTTTCATGCAATAAATCTCTTACAATAAAAATAAGTATATATATATATATATATATATATATATATATATATATATATATATATATATATATATATATATATATATATATATATATATATATATATATATATATATATATATATCACTCTGATGTGCAGATGTGAGCCCTGGACAATTAGTCAATTAGTAAACAAAGCAGGAACTGTACTAGAGAACAAAATGGTGAAACATTTCAAAAGAATGTTAAAAAATACCATAGACAGGTAAAAAAAGAAAAATTAGTACGTCCTGAAAAAAAACCTCCAGGACGACCCAAAGTCCGCTGGGAGGACAACATTAGACAATCTTTGAAGGACCAAGGACTAGAATGGAACCAAGCCAGGAGGAAGACAGCCGATAGAATAGTATGGCGCTTTCTCTTACAAACCTCTACACCTCACGGTAGAAGAAGAACGACCAAGTAAGTACGTCCTGAAAGACGCGAATGCAAAAAGGAATCTTATTACTGTACTCACATTAGGCGACAGCAAACCACTTTCTTTCGGCCTGTTATGAGAAGCAGCGAGCTGGCACATATCATTGACACGTGGTCACTTTTGACATGCGCTGATAGCATAGACACAACAACATATCTAGGATGACACAGTGAACATCGTGCTGTTATGGGTGGGTTGGTGTGTAAGTATCAATGGTTGCAGGTGCACATTGACCCATCTCCTTCTTTGAAGATACGTACAGATAGCATGTAGATACATGGAAATCAAAATCAATGCAGTCTCCACGCGTATTTTGATAATGAAAATATTTGCACTTTCTACGCAGATATCCTCACAGACACATACATGTGCATTCCCTAATATTGCTGTAATTTTCTACAGCCTTATTGCGTGAATAACAACTTTAACAACAATATCCCCTTTAAAAAAACGAAGTTAAAGCATCCGAATCAATGCCACAGAACTTTAGACAATCTTTCTGTCTTGAAATCCAGCAGTTCCCTGCCCCAAAAGCAAATCACTTCTACCCAGACCAAAAACCAGAGCTCACCTCACTCACGCATTGTTGTATCTCAGTCAAGATTAAAACGTACTCACAACAATCAACCAACCAATGAGACAGCTTCTAACATATTTGCTTGTCATAGCAACTTGCAAAAAAAACTTTAATCAAGCTCACAGTGAAGTAAACAAATTGTCACCACCAACAGCAATCAATTGCAAATGACCACAAGTATTGGAATATGACACAAAACTGAAAATAAAATGACATTAAGTACCTTAATTATAACCGACAATTAGGTTGAACAGGGTAGACCAATGTCGTGAAGTGGTGGTCGAATTAACAACACGTCATTTTTTTGTTTTTGTTTTTGAGTAATTCTAACTAAACCGCGCGCCATACTTTAGGACAGCATATCCTTGGCGAACCAATGAAAAGGCTTCCTTATTCGTGTGTTTACTGAAACGTACTATGCCTAACATGGAGTCTCAATCTGTGTAACATTGTTGGAGTTGGAATTTAATTACAACAATATGAGAGAAGTACCACCTGGAAGAGGTCACCAAGGCAATATTAGGAAGGTTGCTCTAACCGTAAGTACTAAAACTTCCACGAATAGTGATATAGTAATGGAGAAAAGCTTGAATAGAATGCATCGTGACATCAGGTTGGTCCAGAATTGTGTTGTTCAGGTTATGCATAGAAATAAATGCACTTATATAATATAAAGACTATTATATAGTTAGATAAAGAATAATTCAGAGTGTAATTTAAGCCTAAGATGAAGGAAATCGGTCCAGGAATAAGGAGGATATGTAGATTAATAGTTTTTCATAATTGAACAGCGAGACTAATTATGCATCATTTTGAGATACGCAAACACCCCGTTAGTCACTGCTCCCTCGGTAACCGGATGTGAAGTATAAATAGAACTTGCCTTCGGGAAATCGAGGCCATAATAAAAATTCAAATCACAGCGAGCACTAAAAAGTGTTAATGAAGAGTGCCTTTGCCAACTGCATTTGAGAGCAGACCATTACAACAATTAACAGCTCGACTGTGTGTGTCTGAGGGTAAGAAAGAATATATGTGTATATAATTATAGGTATTTCTATTGATTCACTACAGTGTGCGTTAGAAAGTGAGTAATTGTGCTTGAACTACTGTGTAAATTTCTGAAGGACTTACCAGCCTGTGTATATTTAAATAAATTAAGAATGGAAGCAGAAAAGAAATCCATGGTTTTAGAAACGCCTTTAAAGAATTATTTCTAAATGGAATGGACCACACACCAAAAACATATGGAAGGATGAAAAGAATTGTATTACTGTATTCTTTGAGATATCACTTAGTATTTTTACACTAGACCTAATCAATGTATGGAGGCGAATCATGGACAGTAGCTACAACCAAGGAATTAGAATAAGATATGGTCACGGTGAACTGAAGTGTGTTAATGCTGTCTTGATATGCCCTGTGCGTCTATCTGCACTCTGTCGTCTGAAACTATCTCTTACCTCCTACTTCTGTAGAAAGGGGTCAGAGATGGAAACTATAGTGGTGAAATCCATTCCTGTCAACCCAACTACTCATAAAAGAGTCAGCCACTACTGAAGTTACTACTGGTGCAAATGCCTTTTGAGTTCAGAGGGCCAATCATCAAGTACCTGCTGCCTGGAGGAGGTTCAAGTAATCTTTCCTGCCAGGACAAGAGTGGAACCAGCTTCATCCTAACAGATGAGTTGCAAAACAAGGCAACTGTGTAGCGTATTCAAGTCACCAAACAATTATATACAGCACTAGTTAATGATGACAAGTGTTTGGGCATAGACACAGCCAGTTATAACCTAACATTCAAGGACAGTGAAATAAAAGTGTTAATAAGATATTCTTCAAGCATAGGTAGTTCAACCAAGAGAGAGAACCCTCTACAAATAGAGACTTTTAATTCTTTTGAACAATTTTCAAATGTTTATTTATTTAATTTTGTAAATTGCATTTTTAGTTCTTGAAAGATTTTCAAGCAGAAAATAATATTGGTAAAAATAAATTGTAAATATTTACCAGCAGACTTACTTGAATTATTTAAGTTAAGTTAAAGTTCTTGTTGGTAAATAGTTTAGTCAATCCCCCTAGCAGAGCCAATAATATAATCAGAGGAGGATCTGGAGAGGGGCCCGTAGGAACTTGGAGTAATATATTACCATCTTCTCTAGGGACTTTGTGGTGGATTTGATGTTATGAATGTGTTGTTAGGTATTAATATGTTAATAAATGAGATTAGCTATGAAGGTCCCTGAATTTACCCAATAGTATTGTGAACTTTTCAGGGTACCTTTCAGCTACCAGCTTTTTTATCTCAATCAAAATGTATTTATATTATTATTATTAAATGACTTCGTGTTGTGTCTAGGGTTATGAATGTAGAGTGTAATGTACAAAATCAACAAACATACAAACAAATAGTTTATTATTCACAACAGCACACAGTACTACCACAATAACATACAAACGACACTCTAAAAGGCTATCTTATTTAAGACCGTGTTTGAATTTTGTGTAAAGATAATTTTTACAATTTTATTATCCTGATTCTAATTTATTTGGAATCAGGATTGAAAATTTAACAGTGAAATCAAAATAATCAATTACATCAGTCAAATAGCACAATAGATCCTCTGTCCATACATAAAAATATTATTCTCATATACGTCTGTAGTGTTCTCCTACTTTAAGGAAATACTGGTAGTACCACTAGGTTGTTGTTTGAAATCATATCCTTTTATTAATGTTTGTTTCTATTTTGTCACTTGTGGAACTATTAATATTTGTCCCAATTTTATTCACTGTCACTTTTTATATTTCTTCTTATAAAGTTCTGTAGTTGAGCTTTCAGGTGCCGAACGAGAACTTATCTTTGCAGTAGAATACAGGTTGAACCTTTCCTCTGCTCGCTTAACAATCTGTTCCCTGTTTGATAGGCAATGGCCACTAGCATGGGCTCGCAGTAAACAGGCAGAGTCCTGAATCAATCAGTTTTCAAGCGTTTGGTACCACATTAACGTCAGTACCCAGGACCTCTGAAATGTGAAGGTATGCATCCTTCGTAATATCTAGCATACACCAATAATCCACAGTTAAGGACATGTACATTACAAACAAGCAAAAAGGATCATATCCTTATACAAACCTATGCCACCATTTTCTTTTGATATGACAATGTACACCAGTATTCCTCTCCCCTAATAGTTACAACGCCACTGCAATTCCAGCTGTAATCTCTTCCATATAATAGGATAGGTGTTATGCTCCTTTATGACAATCATACATATTCTTGTAGTTTTACACCTCTCTGACAGTCTATCACATGGTGGATCAATCTTTAGGCTTTGCCTCATGTTCGCTATAGACCCACTCATGTCCAGACATATATTATTATTTCACATTCAATTTTTATATAAAATACAGATTAATAAATGTCAATCTTACCACAATGTTCAATGAAATACACAGAGACGATGACTGACACAGTTTCGATCTGTTTTGTTGTCCAGGCTGTCCAGAAATGTATTTAAAAGCACAGCCTGATCTCATCTATCACTGTTGAAACTTTTCTAGAAATGGCGTCCCCCCTAACGCTTATTCTGACAATATCGATTCAGTTGGCCAATCACTTTTAATTTTACAAGGGTAAACAGTCTTTCAAAAAATATCATTCAAACTTTTCCTACGTTACTAGGCTATTTATGTTTATTCAAAGGTCAGCCAATAATATTTCGTCTCACTTCAAATGCCACCCAATCGGATTCACTGTACTATCTGAGCCTATCCGTCACCTACTTTTTCCCCAAAAAATATGCGATCCAATCTAAGCAGATATGACTTGACCTGACAGTATCTCTGATCTCTATGTATGGTTTTATCAATAGTTGATTAGTTAAGGGACTATTTATATAACTAACACCATATTCTTGGTCAGCAAGTCTTCAAGTACACGAATCTACGATTTTTAAGGGGCTATGTGGGTTGGTTCAAAATTCTATCTTTTTTTTTCTATGTTAGTCGTTTATTTTTAAACTACCTCTCGTTCACTCTTTTTCCATGTAATATCAAGCTAAATACGAGAGCTTAGGTCATTCTTAATAAGAGCTTAACATGTTTACATGACCGTAGTGTCCACAATTCTAACTTTTTCATTGTATTTGGGGAAACCCCTAAGGCAAGGCTTGCTCCTGTGCTAGTGTTGGCTTTTAGTTTAAAATCAATGCGAAACGAATTAGCATTTCATCTATCCTTGCCCCTCCTCGTTCCACAATGCATTTTAGGCAAATATTTTCTTAGAACTAGGAAAAGTGGGTGTTTATGTCAAGGACGAATTTGAAAATGTGGGTACCGTTTAGTTCGGCTATTCGTTAGCAAATAATAATCTGAAGGCGTAGGCGACACCAACCGTTCTAGCAGAAAATTCTTTTGTACTTTCTTATCTTTGCCTTTATGCCCTATACTGTTATATATTAATTTAGATATTGTATTTAGAAATCACTACACATCTCCCCGCTTTAGAACAGACGATCATATGTCAGTTCCTACTTCTAAATACACATAGATGAATTTACTATCTATGCCTGGTGACTACTCTGATGTTCGTCGTACGGATGTCTGCTTAAAAAATCAGCGCCGACATTGTTTTTTCCGGGAATGTACTCTATGGTAAACTGGAATGGCTGTAAGAGCAAAGACCAGCGTAATAATCTAGCATTTTCATGCCTTGCTTGTGACAGACACACGAGTGGTTTATGATCTGTCTGAATCTTAAATGATTTTCCATAAAGATAAATCTGGAACTTTTTTATAGCCCATATGACTGCCAGACATTCTTTTTCACTTGTTGAATATTTTTGTTCTGCTGTGTTCAACTTACGGCTAGCATAAGCTACTGGGGTTAATTCCCCATCAAGTGAATTTGACCGTTGTAATAGAGCTGCACCCAAACCGATATTACTAGCATCCGTTCTCACTATGAATTCTTGACTCAAGTCAGGTAATTTCAAAATAGGCCTGCTTGTGAGCTTTTCTTTCAATTCTTGGTATGCTAATTCACACTGCGCTGTCCAAATAATTCTATCAGGATTTCCTTTGCGCGTTAAATCAGTCAATGGAGCACATATGGAGTTAAAGTTTTTAATATATTTTTGGTAGAAACCACATAATGAGACAAAAGATCGCACATCTTTTTTTGTTTGTGGTCTTGGTGCCTTTTTTAACTTCTCCAGGTTCTTGGGGTCAGGGGTCATGTTTCCCTGATGTACTGTGTGTCCCAAGAATTCTAGCTCTTTACATCCAACACAGCATTTCGTCGGTCTAGCTGTCAAATTGGTCTCTCTCAGTCGATCAAACAACATATTCAGAGAGTTAATGTGTTCCTCAAATGTTTCTGTTGCTATGAGAATATCATCCATGAAGTTGGTGATGCATGGATTCTTCAGGGGATCCAGTAACTTTCTCATCATCCTCGAAAACACACTCGGTGCATTTTTCAGCCCGAATGGCAACATATTAAATTCATAATGTCCTTCCGAGGTGCTAAAGGCTAAATAAGGTTTGACTTCCGGCTTTACTGGAATCTGATAGTAGCCTTTGCTCAGATCCACTTTAGAGAAATATTTAGCTCTATTCAGCCTGGCAAACAGCTGATTTGTATCAGGTAATGGATCCACCTGACCTTCTGTGACAGCATTCAGTTTCCTGTAATCTATACACAGCCGGTGTTCTCCAGAGGGTTTTCTTAACAGAACCACACTGGAGCTGTAGGGAGATTCACTGTGCGAGATAATCCCTTCTCTCAACAGATAATCTATCTCCTCCCTTAAAGCTTTCTCCTTAGCGAACGGAATCGAATAGGCTTTCATACAGATTGGTGTTGGGTCTATGAGTTTCATATCATACTCCAATAAATTTGTATGCCCCGGACGGTCCGTTAACACATCTGTATGATTATTCAGAACCTGTTGAACCCTCTCCCTCTGATTTTCCGTTAAGTGTGTGCTGATTTTTACCTGTGCAGCGGTCTCACAAAGGTGTAAAGGATATTCATGAGAAGTGAGTGGTTTCTTTTTCATCTCCATTGCAACAGACAAGGTCAGTAGGTGTGTCTCTTCCTGGTTTTCTCTGTCCAGATATTTCTTCAGGAGATTCACATGATAGATTTTCTCTTTCCCTTACTTATCTATCTTATAATTTGTTCTAGACACCTTCTCTAGAACTGTATATGGACCTTGCCATCCAATTTGCAATTTATTCTGGCTGCCGGGCAGTAGAAGGAGCACCTTCTCTCCCACAGCTAATTCTCGATCCTTCGCTTTCTTATTGTAATAGGCAGCATGCTTTTTCCTGGCTTGTCTCAAATTTTCATTGGCAAGTTTCCAGCCAGTTTTAAGACGAGTGGTCAGCTCGTTCACATATTGATATGATGAAGTAATATTTTCTTCTGCCTTTTCATCGGTCCAGGTCCTTAACAATGCTTCCAAGGGACCTTTTATTGGCCTTCCAAATAACAATGTTCCCGGGGCCATACCGGTTGAACTATGGGGTACCTCCAGATAGGCAAACAAGGCGGCGGGAAGGTACTGGTCCCATGTATCTGGTTTTTCATGTGCCAACTTTCTCAGGATCGACATGAGTGTCCCGTTAAATCTTTACACTTGGCCATTTTCTTGAAGATGATAAGGGCTACAATGAAAGTGTTTGGCTTGAAAGATCCTGAATACTTCTTCTGTTAGTTTCCCCTTGAACTGAGAGCCATTATCAGTCAAGATTTGGTTGGGAAAGCCTAACCTGGTGAAGATTGTGAGTAATGCCTCTGCCACATGCTTCGAATCAATTGATGACAGGGCTACCGCCTCTCCCCACATAGAACAAGTGTCCACCAGAGTCAGAATGTAACTGTTCCTCCTCTTGGTCCGAGTGAGAGGTCCCACAATGTCCACGGCAACTCTTTCAAAAGGTGTTCCCACTATGGGCATTTCCCCTAGAGTTGCTGGAGCAGTCCAATGCTTTGGAGCTACCCGTTGGCACTCTGGACAGGATTTTACATATCTCTTTATGTCTTCAGTTATTCATGGCCAGAAATAATGACAAGCTATACGCTGTCCTGTTGCGCTGATCCCCATATGACCACTGAAGGGAATCGCATGCCCTAGTTCCAACACTTTAGTCCTAAATGAAATTGGAAGGACCAGCTGTCCGTGACCATTGGATCCATTTCCAGCCTTCCTATATATCAATTTGTTCTTCATATAGAAATCTCCCTTGCCTGGAGGTGTATGACATTTGGGCAATTTCTTAAAACAAGGCTTGAGGGTCTTATCCTCCGCCTGTGCCTTCCTCATCTCACCTGGATGGGTATTTATCGGATTATCCTCCTCCTTTTTAGACTGTGATCTGGTCTGCACTGTTGCCAGGGTCACAGGTCTCTTGGGATTCCCCAAGAAGACATATCTACACCCCAATATCAGAGGGTAGATTGGTTCATTTATCACTGCTGCTTTTATGATTCCTTCCACATATCGCGTTTTCACATTTATCCTGGCGACGGGAAGTGTCATGGTCGCTACGTCCTTGGTTGCAGTTTGAATCTCCACTGTTTCTGTGGTGTATTGATCTGCCTGCACCAGGTGAGAACTCACAACTGAATCATAATCTAATCCAGTATCATACAAACACCTTATGGTGACACCATTGCATGTTACATCTTCACACACTGGGGGTGGTAAGGTTCCTGTTGTTCAGTAGGGTTTACCTTTACTCCCTTTTTCCCCATTTTCATTGCAGCGATAGTAGGAAATTTCCTTCTACAATTTTCAGTATTATGGTTGTCCATCCGACAATTTTTACAATACTTCTTTCCTTGGTTAAAAGGTTTTCTTTCATCATTTTTCCTTTCATTGAATTGTGAGGTTTTATGTTTATAGTCATTGCGTGGCCTATCAAAATATTGCTTACCTTTGTTCTGGTCTCTATGGTCAAACTTATTAAAATTTTGAGGTGCCTTAAAATTGTCTACCTGTTTCTTTTTATTACCAACTACCTCTGCCTGGGCTGCCTGATACCTCTCAGCGACATTGAGTAACTCACCCAGCCTTTCTGCACCTTGTTCCATGAGAAACTTTCTCAGGTCTGGAGCCATGGACTCTCTTAGCTGCTCATAAGGATCATCTCCTTAAGATCTTGGGTTTTCCCCAGAGCAGTCCATTTCTCCAAGTAGGTCTCTAACCGTGCAGAGAACTGGTGATAAGTCTCACCCGACAGTAGTTTGGCATTCCTAAATTTTTTTCTATAAAATTCTCCGTTCTTTTCGTATCTTAATAAAAGAGCCTGCTTTAGCATGTCATAATTGTCTTGGTCATCTCTGCTCATCTTGGCAACAACTTCATAAGCCGTTCCTCTAAGCCCTTGTGATAACTTGAGGCTCCACCTCTCTCTCTCTCTAACCCATATGTAGTAGCTAAAAGTTCAAATCTACTTAAATACCCTTCGATGTCATGTTCTTTCTCAACAAAATGATCTACATGAAAACCCATAGCTGAGGTTGAGGCTCCCTGATTAGCAGTGGCATCTGAGGCAAAGGGGCTGGCACCATTTTCAGGAGCATGGCCTTGAATTTCCAACTCCCTTAGTCGTAACTCGTGCTCCCTCTGCAATCTTCTATCTTCTGCTTCCCTTTCAGCAGCCTGTCTTCTTTCCTCTCTTTCAGCAGCCTGTCTCTTTTCCTCTCTTTCAGCTGCCAATCTCTTTTCTTCTGTCTCCAACTTCTTCTCTTCATATTGGAGCCTTTTTATCTCTGCCTCCCTATCTGCCTCCAAAGCCCTAGCCTCCTTGTCAGCCTCAATCTGCAACCTCTTAATTTCTTTATCAGCCTCAATTTGTAACTGTAATTTTCTTTCTTCTGCTAACTTCCTATCTTCTCTTTCAATATACTTGTCACATTCTGAAGTTACATATTGGATCAAAGCCTGACCCTCCATGTTCATTTCCTTTGCAGTCAGCACAGCAGAAGATCGAAACTTTGCCAGATCAGCCATTTGTACTATACAACCTTTAAAATTTCCAACTATACAAATCTCTAATTATGGCTAATAATTTCTAATGATAACCAAGAACAACCACAGGCACTGATAGCTCAACTACTATTTAATTTCTCCACAAGGAATGCTTTTAGTTTTATACTCTCTGAGATTCCCAATATACTTGATAATATTTTAAGAATTAAAAATCCCAGAAGCAACTACCCAATATAGCTGGTGTTATAAGAAATTCAATCCCCAGGAGCGAGACCCCAATATAGGTGATAGGTTAAAATCCCGGACCAGGAGACCCCAATATATGTGGTGGATTTGATGTTATGAATTTGTTGTTAGGTATTAATATGTTAATAAATGAGATTAGCTATGAAGGTCCCTGAATTTACCCAATAGTATTGTGAACTTTTCAGGGTACCTTTCAGCTACCAGCTTTTTTATCTCAATCAAAATGTATTTATATTATTATTATTAAATGACTTCGTGTTGTGTCTAGGGTTATGAATGTAGAGTGTAATGTACAAAATCAACAAACATACAAACAAATAGTTTATTATTCACAACAGCACACAGTACTACCACAATAACATACAAACGACACTCTAAAAGGCTATCTTATTTAAGACCGTGTTTGAATTTTGTGTAAAGATAATTTTTACAATTTTATTATCCTGATTCTAATTTATTTGGAATCAGGATTGAAAATTTAACAGTGAAATCAAAATAATCAATTACATCAGTCAAATAGCACAATAGATCCTCTGTCCATACATAAAAATATTATTCTCATATACGTCTGTAGTGTTCTCCTACTTTAAGGAAATACTGGTAGTACCACTAGGTTGTTGTTTGAAATCATATCCTTTTATTAATGTCTGTTTCTATTTTGTCACTTGTGGAACTATTAATATTTGTCCCAATTTTATTCACTGTCACTTTTTATATTTCTTCTTATAAAGTTCTGTAGTTGAGCTTTCAGGTGCCGAACGAGAACTTATCTTTGCAGTAGAATACATTTTGAACCTTTCCTCTGCACGCTTGACAATCTGTTCCCTGTTTGATAGGCAATGGCCACTAGCATGGGCTCGCAGTAAACAGGCAGAGTCCTGAATCAATCAGTTTTCAAGCGTTTGGTACCACATTAACGTCAGTACCCAGGACCTCTGAAATGTGAAAGTATGCATCCTTCGTAATATCTAGCATACACCAATAGTCCACAGTTAAGGACATGTACATTACAAACAAACAAAAAGGATCATATCCTTATACAAACCTATGCCACCATTTTCTTTTGATGTGACAATGTACACCAGTATTCCTCTCCCCTAATAGTTACAACGCCACTGCAATTCCAGCTGTAATCTCTTCCATATAATAGGATAGATGTTATGCTCCTTTATGACAATCATACATATTCTTGTAGTTTTACACCTCTCTGACAGTCTATCACATGGTGGATCCATCTTTAGGCTTTGCCTCATGTTCGCTATAGACCCACTCATGTCCAGACATATATTATTATTTCACATTCAATTTTTATATAAAATACAGATTAATAAATGTCAATCTTACCACAATGTTCAATGAAATACACAGAGACGATGACTGACACAGTTTCGATCTGTTTTGTTGTCCAGGCTGTCCAGAAATGTATTTAAAAGCACAGCCTGATCTCATCTACCACTGTTGAAACTTTTCTAGAAATGGCGTCCCCCCTAACGCTTATTCTGACAATATCGATTCAGTTGGCCAATCACTTTTAATTTTACAAGGGTAAACAGTCTTTCAAAAAATATCATTCAAACTTTTCCTACGTTACTAGGCTATTTATGTTTATTCAAAGGTCAGCCAATAATATTTCGTCTCACTTCAAATGCCACCCAATCGGATTCACTGTACTATCTGAACCTATCCGTCACCTACTTTTTTCCCCAAAAATATGCGATCCAATCTAAGCAGATATGACTTGACCTGACAGTATCTCTGATCTCTATGTATGGTTTTATCAATAGTTGATTAGTTAAGGGACTTTTTTTATAACTAACACCATATTCTTGGTCAGCAAGTCTTCAAGTACACGAATCTACGATTTTTAAGGGGCTATGTGGGTTGGTTCAAAATTCTATCTTTTTTTTCTATGTTAGTCGTTTTTTTTAAACTACCTCTCGTTCACTCTTTTTCCATGTAATATCAAGCTAAATACGGGAGCTTAGGTCATTCACAATAAGAGCTTAACATGTTTACATGACCGTAGTGTCCACAATTCTAACTTTTTCATTGTATTTGGGGAAACCCCTAAGGCAAGGCTTGCCCCTGTGCTAGTGTTGGCTTTTAATTTAAAATCAATGCGAAACGAATTAGCATTTCATCTATCCTTGCCCCTCCTCGTTCCACAATGCATTTTAGGCAAATATTTTCTTAGAACTAGGAAAAGTGGGTGTTTATGTCAAGGACGAATTTGAAAATTTGGGTACCGTTTTGTTCGGCTATTCGTTAGCAAATAATAATCTGAAGGCGTAGGCGACACCAACCGTTCTAGCAGAAAATTCTTTTGTACTTTCTTATCTTTGCCTTTATGCCCTATACTGTTATATATCTCTCGTGACAACCAAGATGAAAAGAAAGGGGGGGGGGGAGGGGAAAAAAGATCATCTGATGCTAGCCCGCTCCGATTTCCTTTTAAAACTAAGGATTCTCTTTAAGTGTTGACGAAGGCCACCCTGCCACACTGGTCCTGTCATAGAGTCGACAGTTATAGACGACATGTTCAACTGTTTGTTCGCCCTCCCCACATGGGCACACACATATATATCTGCCTGATTCTTCAATCGGAGTCTGCAAAGGCCGGTTCTCAGTCTGAAAATTATCACTTGATTCCATCTTTATAATGTATAGTATGAAAGAATGCATCCATCGTGTATACAACCAGCAACATGATCAAATTAGCATTCATACCCTTCGACATTTGCTGAGGAAGACTGAGCACCTGTTGGTTTGCCCGGAGTGCTGTGACGTCAGTTCTGACCAACATCAATGTATAGTACGGTTCTGATATATTGATCTCTGAGTGATTCTTCTGCCATTTGTCATTAAACTTATTTTAATTATTGCTTTTATCTCTTCCAATGTCTTCAACTTGGATGGTGCAGTAGATCTATTCCTTCTTGGTCTCAACAGAGATTCCCGGGAACTACACTGGAATACTCCCGGGAACTACACTGGGGAATACTCCCGGAGACTACACTGTGGAATACTCCCGGGAACTACACTGGGGAATTATGAAAATAAAGGGGGGAAAAGGAAATAAAAGTTTTGTTGTGTCGTTCGAATGTACAAATGACAATACGGTTCTAATAAAGTATTAAGCACCAGGGGCGGATCCTTTGGCACCCCTTTCCCCATAAAGAAACACACAAGTACATTTTAAACAGTAAGTACTATCATAATAGTATCCGGTGGCACCCCCTTCCTGGCTGTCACCCGGGGCGTACCGCCCCCCTCGCACATCACTGGGACTGAGTACTAATGGGTTAGCCTGGAGTTCAATAATGTCACACAACAATAGCTGCAGTAATAATAACTAACATAATTGATCACTACAAGTGTTTAACAAAGTCATCTAAATAAACTTACTGCAAAAGATGGACCAACAAATCTGTGTAACATTGTTGGAGTTGGAATTTAATTACAACAATATGAGCGAAGTAGCACCTGGAAGAGGTCACCAAGGCAATATTAGGAAGGTTGCTCTACCCGTAAGTACTAAAATTTCCACGAATAGTCAGTCATATAGTAATGGAGAAAAACTTGAATAGAATGCATCGTGACATCAGGTTGGTCCAGAATTGTGTTGTTTAGGTTACGCATAGAAATAAATGCACTTATGTAATATAAAGACTATTATATAGTTAGGTAAAGAATAATTCAGAGTGTAATTTAAGCCTAAGATGAAGGAAATCGGTCAGGATTAAGGAGGATATGGACCAACAAAATTCTTATTAACACGGTTAATGATAAGGAAAAAATAACTGAATGATAGGCGTGTACCCTCAAATCCCGTCTGAGCCTTTAATAAGGTACAGCTTAAATAATGAAAGTACTTTACAGCGGTTTTATAATCCCTTATTCCATTTTGGAACTAACTCGGGGTTCGATTTCACCCTCCTCTCCCCCACCTCAACTTCCTTGAGCTAATTCGGTGAATCGTATTGACCGTTACTAAGCGTTTGGTACTTTGGCACTCGTCTTTAGCTATAACGTGTGGGTGTGTTTGTAAGGGTGGGTATGAGTGCTCGCAGTAATGGGAATGCGAGTGTTGTAATCTCCTGGGGGGTCTCTGAAGAGACAAAGAAGAGCTTTAGGACTACTGAACCAACAGGCATGTCGTACAAGGCAACTGACATGAGGATGTGCAAATGGGGGGGGGGGGGGGGGGGAGCTGGCAACCTCATCATGACAATCATATTGCCACAGAAACCACCACTGCACGAGCCTTAGACGGGACCACCTACAATGGTGGCTCTATGCTCCATAAGGAGCGCACAGGACAATGATCATGAATACGTGTGTATGTGTGTATAGCTAGTTGTGTGTATATGTGTGTGTCTAGCTAGTTGTTTCCATATGTGTGTCTAGCTAGTTGTTTCCATATGTGTGTCTAGCTAGTTGTGTGTTTTTGTGTGTCTAGCTAGTTCTGTGTGTTTAACTAGTTCTGTGTGTCTAGCTAGTTCTGTGTATATGTGTGTCTAGCTAGTTGTGTGTATTTGTGTGTCTAGCTAGTTGTGTGTGTCTAGCTAGTTGTGTGTGTTTGTGTGTCTAGCTAGTTGTGTGTGTCTAGCTAGTTGTGTGTATATGTGTGTCTAGCTAGTTGTGTGTATTTGTGTGTCTAGCTAGTTGTGTGTGTCTAGCTAGTTGTGTGTATTTGTGTGTCTAGCTAGTTGTTTGTATATGTGTGTCTAGCTAGTTGTGAGTATATATGTGTTTACTAGTTGTGTGTATAGCTAGTTGTGAGTATATGTGTGTCTAGCTAGTTGTGGGTATATGTGGGTCTAGCTAGTTGTGTTTATGTGTGTGTCTAGCTAATTGTGTGTGTGTGTGGCTAGCTAGTTGTGTGTATGTGTGTGTCTAGCTTGTTGTGTGTATGCATGTGTCTAGCTAGTTGTGTGTATGTGTGTGGCTAGCTAGTTGTGTGTATGCATGTGTCTAGCTAGTATTGTGTATGCATGTGGCTAACTAATTGTGTGTATTGATGTCTAATTAGCTGTGTGGCTGTGCCTAGCTAGTTGTGTGTATGCATGTGTCTAGCTAGTTGTGTGTATGTGTGTGTCAAGCTAGTTGTGTGTATAGCTAGCTGTCTGTATTGATGCCTAGTTGGCTGTGTGGATGTGTCTAGCTAGTTGTGTGGATGTGTCTAGCTAGTTGTGAAGATGTGTCTAGCTAGTTGTGAAGATGTGTCTAGCTAGTTGTGTGGATGTGTGTAGCTAGTTGTGTGTATAACTAGTTCTGTGTATTGATGTCTAGTTGGCTGTGTGGATGTGTCTAGCTAGTTGTGTGGATTTGTCTAGCTAGTTGTTTGGATGTGTCTAGCTAGTTGTGTGAATGTGTCTAGCTAGTTGTGTGGGTGTGTCTAGCTAGTTGTGTGGTTGTATCTAGCTAGTTGTGTGGATGTGTCTACCTAGTTGTATGGATGTGTCTAGCTAGTTGTGAAGATGTGTCTAGCTAGTTGTGAAGATGTGTCTAGCTAGTTGTGTGGATGTGTGTAGCTAGTTGTGTGTATAACTAGTTCTGTGTATTGATGTCTAGTTGGCTGTGTGGATGTGTCTAGCTAGTTGTGTGGATGTGTCTAGCTAGATGTTTGGATGTGTCTAGCTTAGGGTTCCCATAATGTTTTGTTTAAAAACCGGGACATTTCCAAATTTTTACCTAAAAAACCCGGGACATTTTGTAAAAAGATTAAAATGGTATGACAAGGTTACCAATGTGGAACTGATGACAAGAACTGGACAAGTGCCAGTGGAACAAGAGATGAGAAGAAGACGATGGCGATGGATAGGACACACACTGAGGAAACCTGTTGATAGCTGTTACGCACAAATAATTACTTTTTTCCAAAGTCTTTGTATGATCGTTTTTCGTATGTATGATCATTATTTGACTGAAATGCATGTTATATATATTTTATGGTCAAAGGGACAGAACCCGATATATCGATACTGCTATTTTTTTATGAGTTTACCTCCTCTTGTATAGAGACACGTTCGGTCTATAATGTCTTGAACGAAGCGTGACCATATCTCCTTATTTGGTAGTATCAGTCAACTGTTGTAGATGTTTGAAACCTTTCTTAACGCTTCTGTTCATGTCCATAAAAGGCGCGACTGTGTAAGACTTTTATCTCGAATGTTCTTAGAATCGTCTTATTGTGAACAGCGACTCAGAGATTGTCGACGTTAGGAAGGTTATAAAGGTCGAGCTGACCTGTAATCCATGTATGCTACTCACGTGCAGACAGTAAACGGACGTATTGTATACATCTGATCTGCTAGCATCAGGAGGAATAATTATTATTGTCTATGAACATTAAGGATCTGCAGCTGACCACGGTTGCAGAAGTTATATGTATTATTTATCAAGCTTCGCTATGATATTTGTTTTCCATACAACTATTGAGTATTGACTTCTACATGACTGTCAGTTAACATGAGTTTGAATGCTGCATTCGTTGACTAGCCGATTAAACACCAAGTATCATGACTGTTTATTACCTGCAATAAATGGTATAAACCTAAAGCGAAGTTACCATTTCTATGACTCTACACGTCATGTTGCCTGTGGTGTACCCTGAACTGTTCTACTGCAACACACACACAGCAACAATCTAAACCAGATAAGACACCCACATCTTGCATTCAGTTCTTCACGTAAATTTTTGTGTATATACTGTAGCGTCATTTGTTTGTCATATCTTCGCATTCTGTCATCATATTCGTTTTAGTTTCGCTGTTTATTTATTTGACTTATGCGAATGTTTTCGTATTGTTTGATCTTTGTTATTGTTTACATTGACTCTGATCTTTGTTATTGTTTACATTGACGTTGATCTTTGTTATTGTTTACATTGACTCTGATCTTTGTTATTGTTTACATTGACGTTGATCTTTGTTATTGTTTACATTGTCTTGTTATTGTTTGCATAGTTCTTGCATAGTTAGCTTTCACTATTGTTACATATATGCTCATGCACTATTGATCTATAGTGCACTTATCATAACTAGCTGGTGGTTTTTTCCTTATGCACTATTGTAGTGCAGTTATGATAAATAACTGATGGTTATGCACTGATTTGGGTAGTGCACTGATAATTAAGAGGTGACTTGTGATATTATTGTACAACTGATAATACAAATTGGTGTCAAGTCTTGTTTCCCACAGAGATTGGAGTGAACATAGTAATTATACAAGCACTTTATTAAGTCTTGTTGCTATTAAGATTGAAATAAGATAATTAATTATTTCAGGTTCTGTACTCACATTTTAGACATCATGTCTACATTTGAGTACTTTATTGAGCAGGGTAAAGCCCTTGGGAAGACAGGTGATAAATTAGAAGAATTTGCGACTGTTCAATATGCCAAGGCATTGAAGTCGGAGGAAAAGAAAATGAAAGAACTAACTGAACAAAAGAGAATAGATGCTGAAAATTTAAAACTGCAGATGCAGGTAGATGAAAAGAGATTACAAAAGGAAATGGAAAAACAAAAAAGAGAAGCAGAATCTCAGGAGAAGAGACTTCAGGCAGAGGTTGAAAATAAGAGACTTGAAAAAGAAGCTGAAAATAAGAGACTTGAAAAAGAAGCTGAAAATAAGAGACTTGAAATAGAGGCTGAAAATAAAAGATTAGAAAAAAAGTTACAGGCTGAGGCTGAGGAAAGAAAGTTACAGGCTGAGGCTGAGGAAAGAAGGTTACAAAGAGAGTCTGATGAGAGAAAAGCAAAAATGGAACATGAAGAAAAACTCTTAGCTTTGGAGTTAGAAAAGTTGAAGTTATCTAGTAATGCTAATGATGCTAATAAGGTATCATCTGCTAATAAGTCTAATGCTGTTGATTTCAAGCTTAATTTACCAGCATTCAATGCTTCAATTGATGATATAACATTTTATCTAGATAGATTTGAAAGTGCATGTAAGGTGCATAATATAGATAAAACATTATATGTTTATCATCTGTCCAAGATACTTAGAGGTGATGCTTTGACTTTGTTGGGTATGGTAGATGTGCCTGACAAGAACAACTATGAGGTTGTCAGGGCGGCATTGTTAAAGAAGTACCAACTTAACGAAGACGGATATCGTCTTAAATTTAAAAACATGTTACCAGAAACTGGAGTTGAATTCTCAGAATTCATCTCAGGCATACGTCTTACTTTTTTACGATGGGTTGAGCTTTCTAAGACAGAAAGTACATTTGAAGCCCTCATGGACTTACTTCTTAGAGACAAGGTTATGTCTTCTGTTAATGAAGCTTTTCTTTCTTTTCTTCATGAGCGTAAGCCTAAAAATATAAAAAGAAATGGAAGAATACTGTAGCCAGTATGTTACTGCACATCCTCACATAACCGTTAGCAACTCTAAGGTAAAAGAAGGTCTGCCAGTTGCTTCGGCAGCACCTTATGGCCCGAATTTTATGCGTAAATTTCAGGGTAGCCAGCAAAATTTCAATAAAAAGAGTAACCGTAATTATGCCCAGAACCATGGTAATCAATTTCAGGGAGATTCTTCTTCCCAGAACTGGAGACAACCTAATATTACACGGTATTCTATTCCCGGTAACTTTAGAAATTTTCATAAAGGTAATCGGTATAGAGGAAAATATTATTTGCAGAGACCTCAATACCAAGATAATAGAGGTTCTCAACAGCATAGAGATGGTAATGACAGTTATGGAAACTGGAACGCAAACCAGGATAAAAATTACAGTAGGGACTTTAATGATAATTGCAGAAGCAATAATGGTCGCGGTAGATCGCAACAGAAGAGAAAAAGATATCAACAGACAAACTCTGTTCAACAAGAATCTCAGGGAGCAGATAAACAGGTTAATAATGATAAAGACCATAATGCTATCGGATGCTCATCTTTTGACTTTGGTAGGGCAAATAAATGTATCCAATGCAGTACTTTATTTGATCCGAAAACCATTAGTACTCTAAGCTGTGGTCATCCTTTGCCCGCTCTTCCTGCTAATGTTGCTCATGATGGGAGAGGTTCTCTTATATTACATAAGGGGCTTGTAAATAGTAATCCAGTCTCGGTGTTGTTTGATTCTGGATGTACTACTGTCGGGGTTAGGCAATCTCTTGTAGATCCATTCTGTGCTACAGGAAAGGTCATCAAATGTGTCACATTTGGTGGCACGTTGGAAAAATATCCTACTGCCATAATACATATTGCTACTCCTTTCTTCACGGGAGAGGTCCACGCGTGTCTACTTCCAAACCCTATTGCGGACCTTATTATTGGTCGTATTCACGGAGTTAGGGAATGTACCCCACAGCAGATTGCTGTTTGGGAAGAGCAAAACATTGAAGCTACCAATACGGTGGTCACAAGAGCACATGCTCTGGATCCACCTCAAACTTCATTAACTAATAATGATGAAGTAGATGAACAAAATAGTCACTTGACTATTACACGTGACTCATTTATCAAATTGCAAGAAGAAGATCCGTCGTTACAAAAATTCTTCATTCTAGCAAAAAAAGGTGATCCTAATCAAAATACTAATAGAAAATCTTGGATTTCTATGAAGAACGGCGTACTTGTACGTATGGTACAAGACTCGACTACATCCACTCATTCACAAATTCTTGTGCCTAAGAGCATGAGGGTGCAAATATTGCAACATGCTCATGACTCGCAATGTGCTGGACATATGGGTTTTTCCCGTACAAAGTCGAGGGTTCTTGCGGCTTTCTTTTGGCCATTTGTGAGCAAGGACATACGAATGTACTGTCGCTCTTGCAAAGTATGTCAGGAGGTCAAATCTAAAGGACCACGACATGCTGCGCCTATTCAGGCTGCTGACATTCCAATTCGCCCTTTTCAAAAAAATGGCAATAGATATTATCGGTCCTTTTAGAATTAAGTCGGCTAGAGGGCATCAATTTATTCTTACATGTGTCGATATGTGCACACGTTGGCCAGAGGCAATACCTCTCAAGAGCATCTCAACTGCTGATATCGCAGACGCTCTTTGGCTGATATTTTCTCGCTTGGGTTTTCCCGGAGAAATATTGTCAGACCATGGCACTCAACTTATATCAGACACTATGTCACAGGTAATGTCTATGCTACATATAAAAAGGTCTCTCAGCAGTATCTATCACCCAATGTCTAATGGGTTGGTCGAACGTTTAAATAGGACTCTAAAAACTTTACTGGGTAAAATAACTGAGGATCATCCTCAGGATTGGGACAGGGTCTTACCCGCGGCTCTCTTTGCGTATAGAGAGGTCCCCAATGAACATACGGGGTTTTCCCCTTTTGAACTTGTCTTTGGCGCGCAACCGCGCGGCCCTATGTCTTTACTTCACGATCTAATCACTGCCGATAATATTAGCGATGAGACTCAGTCTTCTTATGAGTACGTCATTGCTCTTAGGAAAAAAATCATTGAGGCATGCAGACTAGCAACTTCGTCTTCCGAATTTGCTAAAGAAAAGGCAAGGCAGTTTGCGAATAAGAATAGATGTCTACGACAACTTTGTCCAGGTGACAAAGCTCTCGTCCTACTTCCTTCGTGGGGAGAACAGACTTCTAATTGCATGGAAAGGTCCATATGCAATAGTCTCCAAAATTTCTGATGTCGACTATGTTGTCGATATTGATGGAAAGCATAAAACTTTCCACATAAATATGCTCACGGAATTTCATGAAAGACCAGACTATTTGCAGCCTATTTTCCAGGCAACGGACAATTCTCAAGTACCTCATACTCATCGCTGTCAGTTATACAGGATGAGGAAACTACTTTTTCTGATGTCAATCTTCCTCTTTCTATGGTCCCACTTTATTCTACGGAATCTTGGAAAAACGTGACCATTTCTCCAAATCTTTCCGCTGAGGAACATCGACAAGTTTCTTCGATGTTGCAAAACATTTCAGGATGTTCTTACAGACATCCCGGGACACACACATGTCATTGAACATGACATTGTGCTAACTGATCATAATCCTATCAGAGTCAGACCCTATCCAATACCTATCCATTTCCAGTCTCAAGTCGAAAAAGAATTGGATGAAATGATACGTTTGGAAATCATTGAAACATCCACTTCAGCATACTCTTCGTCTATGGTTATTGTTCGAAAGAAGGATAATAACATTCGCATTTGCGTAGATTATCGCAAATTGAACCAAGTTACGAAGTTCGACGCTGAACCTATGCCTTCATTAGAAGAGCTACTCAATAAACTTTCTAATTCTAGATTCTTTACCAAACTAGATTTGTCTAAAGGTTATTGGCAAGTCCCGCTAACTGAACGTGCCAAACCTTTTACAGCTTTTTCTACACCTAGGGGTTTATTCCAATGGAATTTCATGCCTTTTGGTCTTATGAACGCCCCTGCTACATTCGTACGCATGATGCGCCGAATTCTCGCATATCGTACAGATGTCATAGCATATCTAGATGATATCTGTCTATTCAGTGATTCCTGGGAAGATCACTATTTGGGTTTATACGAATTACTGTCTACTCTTCGCGAGTATAACTTGACTGCAAAACCCTCTAAAGCCTTTATAGGATTTAGTGAGATTTCTTTCCTAGGTCATCGTGTTGGTCATGGTCTTTTAAAGACAGAGGACCACAATGTTTCAAAAATACTTAACATTTCGGTCCCTAAGACAAAGAAACAAGTAAGGAGTCTATTAGGTTTGATCCAATTCTACGGACGATTCATTCCGAATCTGTCCTCCATTATGGCACCGCTTTCTACTTTATTGAAGAAAGGGTCGCCTAATTTGATCCGCTGGTCAAAAGAATGTCAATCCTCATTGGACCAGGTTAAAGACCTATTTTCATCTCCACCTATTCTTAGGTTACCTACTATTGAGAAGACTTTTGTTCTTCGAAGTGACGCCTCGTCAACTGGGATTGGGGCAGCACTAATGCAGGAGTATTCTGATACTCTGCATCCGGTGATGTATATCTCTAGGAAATTAAATGCTGCAGAAAAGAATTACTCGGTTTTAGACCGTGAGTTATTGGCTATGGTATGGTCTATTCTGAAGTTACAAAGATTTCTTCTAGGCGCACATTTCATTGTGGAAACCGACCAGAAAGCGCTTACTGCTATTCAGAGCAAAAAAACTTGAAGAGCTCGAGGTCCACTCGTTATGCCATAGCTCTTCAACCATTTCATTTCTCGGTTCGAGCTATCCGTGGTTCGGTAATGTAATGGCGGACATTCTGTCCAGATGCCCACACGATTCCACATGATTCTTCTGTCATATATATATATTTCCTGATATACAGTCCAATGTTATAATGACATGTTGGTAGATTTTTTTTTCTCACTTTTTTGAGGGGGAATTTATAACATTGGTCCATGTAATTATCTAAGAAGGCTTAGTTAGTGATATACGGGCCAAAAGATCACTCGGCCACATTTAAATAAATTATTTTCAGGATTGTATTGAGAGATTTACCAGTTGTCTTTAAGATTTGTGTTATTGATATTTTCGCAGCACATCATTGAAGATGCGAGATTGTGTCCATTGTGGAACTTTGAGTATATCAAGTCCTGTCCTAGATTGGGAGCGGATGATGTCCACATCTTCTTCTATTGAATGTTTTATGTCAACGAAGATCAACACATGTATTACTTATTAGTTACTGATGCATTACATAATGTAATAAAATAGTGCGGTATATTAATATATTACACCGCTATTTGCAACACATTGTATGATATCATAATAATATATTTGATTTCATATATTGGTATGAGAATAATTTGACTTTTATTATGATGTTGCCAGCATTGTGGTTTGTGTTGGTGGCACCTTCCTGGGATATATACGCGTATACTTAGATAAATTTTTCTCTAAGGACCTGGGATATGATCTCAGTTTCGCTCCAAGTGTTGAGCTATTTTGTTAGGTATATCCGCGCATCATACGTGCGTTAGGAGCCTAGATTTTTCCGGCTCCAGGATTTAAAAAAAAAAAAAATGTTTCATTTTTTTTTTTTCCCGGGAGGGTGCGGTAATGTTACGCACAAATAATTACTTTTTTTCCAAAGTCTTTGTATGATCGTTTTTTCGTATGTATGATCATTATTTGACTGAAATGCATGTTATATATATTTTATGGTCAAAGGGACAGAACCCGATATATCGATACTGCTATTTTTTTTATGAGTTTACCTCCTCTTGTATAGAGACACGTTCGGTCTATAATGTCTTGAACGAAGCGTGACCATATCTCCTTATTTGGTAGTATCAGTCAACTGTTGTAGATGTTTGAAACCTTTCTTAACGCTTCTGTTCATGTCCATAAAAGGCGCGACTGTGTAAGACTTTTATCTCGAATGTTCTTAGAATCGTCTTATTGTGAACAGCGACTCAGAGATTGTCACTCTGCGCATGTCTCGACTTGGTTGTCGTTTTGTTGTTCCGCCCAGGTCGGGGAGTTGAGAAATGGACTGATTAGCGAGCGGACGCGACTGCGTCTTGTGATTCTCTGAGGGAAATACATTGTCTTTGTGAGTTAGTTAGCTAACTAGACTATTTCCCCGTATTATTCAAGCCTGCCTGGAGGCATATGTTCATGGTTGATTTTCCGAAATAAGGTAATTCCTCTTGTATCGAACTTTAGGCTATCATCTAGAGGTTCGTCATTTTGTCGCCTTTTTGCTCGCCTGTGTGATTCAAAATGGAGAGGTACTTTGACTAGGATTAAGTCACCGGTATCTTTATACCTGAACTAGTTATATATCTATGGGTCGCTCTAGACCAGCAAGACTATTGTCTGTGTTCCAGGATTCGTTATATCAGAGATCACGTCCAAGTCAGATGGTTAGACTTAGGAAGGTTATAAAGGTCGAGCTGACCTGTAATCCATGTATGCTACTCACGTGCAGACAGTAAACGGACGTATTGTATACATCTGATCTGCTAGCATCAGGAAGGAATAATTATTATTGTCTATGAACATTAAGGATCTGCAGCTGACCACGGTTGCAGAAGTTATATGTATTATTTATCAAGCTTCGCTATGATATTTGTTTTCCATACAACTATTGAGTATTGACTTCTACATGACTGTCAGTTAACATGAGTTTGAATGCTGCATTCGTTGTACTATGCCGATGATAACATAAGTATCATGACTGTTTTGTGGCGTGCAATAAATGGTATAAACCTAAAGCGAAGTTACCATTTCTATGACTCTTCACGTCATGTTGCCTGTGGTGTACCCTGAACTGTTCTACTGCAACACACACACAGCAACAATCTAAACCAGATAAGACACCCACATCTTGCATTGTAATACCTGGTGTCGATAGAGGTGGTAATTTGACGGCATCCTAATTCCACCCTTATCAATAGCATTACAAGGCAGTCCTTGTTCTGGAACCCCCAGGGCAAGAGAGGCAGAGGAAGACCAAGAAGTACGTGGAGAAGAGAGTTGGAAACAGAGGTGAAAATGATGAGGAGAACATGGAAAGAACTTGAGATGATGGCACGTGACAGGAGGACTTGGCATGTGTTTGTTGAAGGCCTATGCTCCTTTGGGAGTGGAGGGTTATGAATGAATTTTGTAAAAAAACGGGACATGTTAAAAATTAAGGTAAAGCACAAATAAATCTATTATATATTATATGTTGCACTTAAAATAAGATACTGGTATAAAAATACACACATTAACTAACACAACTTCCACTTTATCGTTGAAAAGTTTTTTCACGATGGCTGTTGTGCAGTCCATGGACTTAAAGCTGTGGTTATGCACCGCCGTGTGATAAGCGAAGGTTGCTTCCTGTGCTGCCAATGATAACTGTTTTTCCATTTCCTTTTCACTCTGGGTGTTCGCATTTAAGAAATGACTTATACTGCTGTTGGAAGCCTTACTTTCAACAGCACCTTTATGTTTTTTTCGTTTTCACGTGGTTGACTACGTCTGACCGACCACCATGTGAAATGCAAAATTTAGAGCTGCATAAAGTAAATTCTACATTTTCATCTACACCTTTAATGAAGGGAAATTCTCTTGTAATGTTATCATTTATACTGCACTTACGTTTCGGCATTATGCGGATGAAAAACGATAAAAAATACTGTATAATAACACTAATACGCATTAAATCATTTGGTAAATGCTCACTGAACACTTTTGGTCGACTTTCGAATTTTAGTTCGAGATTCAAACCGAGGGTCCACTGTAACCAGAAATTGATAAAGTAACACTGCTAAAACACGGAATAAAATCCGTTACCCAAAGATATTTTTTTTTTCAGGAAGGATCCTTAAAAAGCGGGACATTTGGAATAAATTCGGGACACTGGGACATTTTATCAAAAAACGGGACTGTCCCGGGGAAAACTGGACGAATGGGAACCCTAGTCTAGCTAGTTGTGCGGGTGTGTCTAGCTAGTTGTGTGGTTGTATCTAGTTAGTTGTGTGGATGTGTCTACCTAGTTGTGTGTATGGTGTCTAGCTAGTTGTGAAGTTGTGTCTAGATAGTTGTGTCAATGTGTCTAGTTGGTTGTCTGGGTGTGTCTAGCTAGTTGTGTGGATGTGTCTAGCTAGTTGTGTGGGTGTCTCTACCTAGTTGTGTGGATGTGTCTAGCTAGTTGTGATGTTGTGTCTAGCTAGCTGTGTAGATGTGTCTAGCCAGTTGTGTCGGTGTGTCTAGCTAGTTATGTGGATGTGCCTAGCCAGCAGTGTTTATGTCTAGCTAGCTGTGTGTATTAGTGTAGCTAGCTGTGTGTATGTGTCTAGCTAGTTGTGTATATGTGTCTAGCTAGCTGTATGTATGTATCTAGTTAGCTGTATACAAGTGTCTAGCTGGCAGTGTATATGTTTCTAGCTAGAAATGTATAAGTGTCTAGCTAGTTGTGTGTATGTGTCTAGCTAACTGTATACAGGTGTCTAGCTAACTGTATGTATGTGTCTAACTGAATATTTGTATGTGTCTAGCTGGCTGTGTATATGTGTCTAGCTAACTGTGTGTATGTGTCTACCTTACTGTTTGTATGTGTCTAACTGAATGTATGTATGTGTCTAGCTAGTTGTGTGTATGTGTCTAGCTAACTGTATGTATGTTTCTAGCTAACTGTATGTATGTGTCTAGCTAAATGTATGTATGTGTCTAACTGAATGTGTGTATGTGTCTAACTGAATGTATGTATGTATTTACCTGGCTTTGTATATATGTCTAGCTAGCTGTAATTATGAGTCTAGCTAACTGTATGTATGAGTCTAGCTAACTGTATGTATGTATCTAGCTAACTGTATGTATGTGTCTAGCTAACTGTATGTATGTGTCTAGCTGTTTGTATGTGTCTAGCTAAATGTGTGTATGTGTCTAACTGAATGTATGTATGTGTCTAGGTAGTTGAATGTACATGTCTAGATAACTGTACGAGGTCTGGTCAAAAAGTATCCGACCTTTGGCCAGGAAAAATACAATCACTCACCTGGAAGTCTGAAACCCTAATCCCCTTCAAAGTAATCTCCTTGGGACTGCACACACTTCTCCCAGCGGTCCCGCCATGCTTGGAAGACTTTCAGGTAGGCCTCTTTGGGAATGGAGTATAGCTCGGCCGTCGAATTTATCATAATGTCTTCTCGTGACTCAAATCGGGTCACTTTCAGCGGTATTTTCAGCTTGGGGAACAGCCAGAAATCGCAAGGAGCCATGTCAGGAGAGTATGGAGCCTGACGAATCAGAGGAGTCTTGTGTTTGGCCAAGAAAGTCTGAATCAGATGCGAAGAATGTGCGGGTGCATTGTCGTGATGCAGCTGCCAAGTTCCCGTTGTCCACAGGTCCGAATTTAGCGCACACTCTCCGCAAGTTCAAATCCTCCGTCAATATGGATTGTACTGAACCGTGGCTTATCCCCACCTCGTGTGTAAGTTCTCGGATGGTGATAAGACGGTTTTGCATGACCAAAGTCCGCACTTCGTGAATGACCACGTCGTTTCGGCTTGTTGATGGTCTACCGGAACGTGGCTCGCTTGCACAGATGTGCGGCCATCTTTGAAACGGCTGTACCACTCCTTAATTTGTGTAATGCTCATGGCTTCATCGCCAAAAGCTTGTTGAATCTTTCGAATTGTTTCTACTTGGGTATCACCGAGCTTTTGGCAAAATTTAGTGCAATACCGCTGTTCAAAACGTTCCGTCATTTCGTGACAAATAAAAATTCGACGGCTTGTTACTACCACAGCGCGCGCGTACACTAATTGCAGAAGACTGACACTGTCTTTGGGAGGGAAAAAATTCATGCATGCGCAGGAAAGTCTTCTCCACTGTACCCACCAGAGAAACCTCCTGTATATCATTTTTTTTTCCCTGAAAAAAAAAGGTCGGATACTTTTTGACCAGACCTCGTATATATGGATCTAGCTAGCGTTATGTATGTGTGTAGCTAGCTGTGTATATCTGTCTAGTTTGCTGTATGTATGTGTGTAGCTAGCTATATGTATGGCTCTGAAACGTGGAGAACAACAAAAACTGCAATCAAAAGGCAAAACATTTTCATAAATGGATGTTTGCGTAGAACAGAAGGATGGAAGTGGTATGACAAGATTACTAATGTGGAACTGACGACAAGATTACTAATGTGGAACTGATGTCAAGATCACTAATGTGGAACTGATGACAAGATCACTAATGTGGAACTGATGACAAGATCACTAATGTGGAACTGATGACAAGATTACTAATGTGGAACTGATGTCAAGATCACTAATGTGGAACTGATGACAAGATCACTAATGTGGAACTGATGACAAGATTACTAATGTGGAACTGATGACAAGATCACTAATGTGGAAGTGATGACAAGATCACTAATGTGGAACTGATGACAAGATTACTAATGTGGAACTGATGACAAGATTACTAATGTGGAACTGATGACAAGATCACTAATGTGGAACTGATGACAAGATGACTAATGTGGAACTGATACAAGATCACTAATGTGGAACTGATGACAAGATCACTAATGTGGAACTGATGACAAGATCACTAATGTGGAACTGATGACAAGATTACTAATGTGGAACTGATGACAAGATTACTAATGTGGAACTGATGACAAGATCACTAATGTGGAAGTGATGACAAGATCACTAATGTGGAACTGATGACAAGATTACTAATGTGGAACTGATGACAAGATTACTAATGTGGAACTGATGACAAGATCACTAATGTGGAACTGATGACAAGATCACTAATGTGGAACTGATGACAAGATCACTAATGTGGAACTGATGACAAGATCACTGATGTGGAACTGATGACAAGATCACTAATGTGGAACTGATGACAAGATCACTAATGTGGAACTGATGACAAGATTACTAATGTGGAACTGATGACAAGATCACTAATGTGGAACTGATGACAAGATCACTAATGTGGAACTGATGACAAGATTACTAATGTGGAACTGATGACAAGATTACTAATGTGGAACTGATGACAAGATCACTAATGTGGAATTGATGACAAGATCACTAATGTGGAACTGATGACAAGATCACTAATGTGGAACTGATGACAAAATTACTAATGTGGAACTGATGACAAGATCACTAATGTGGAACTGATGACAAGATGACTAATGTGGAACTGATGACAAGATCACTAATGTGGAACTGATGACAAGATTACTAATGTGGAACTGATGACAAGATCACTAATGTGGAACTGATGACAAGATCACTAATGTGGAACTGATGACAAGATCACTAATGTGGAACTGATGACAAGATGACTAATGTGGAACTGATGACAAGATCACTAATGTGGAACTGATGACAAGATCACTAATGTGGAACTGATGACAAGATCACTAATGTGGAACTGATGACAAGATCACTAATGTGGAACTGATGACAAGATTACTAATGTGGAACTGATGACAAGATCACTAATGTGGAACTGATGACAAGATCACTAATGTGGAACTGATGACAAGATCACTAATGTGGAACTGATGACAAGATCACTAATGTGGAACTGATGACAAGATCACTAATGTGGAACTGATGACAAGATCACTAATGTGGAACTGATGACAAGATTACTAATGTGGAACTGATGACAAGATCACTAATGTGGAACTGATGACAAGATTACTAATGTGGAACTGATGACAAGATTACTAATGTGGAAGTGATGACAAGATCACTAATGTGGAAGTGATGACAAGATCACTAATGTGGAAGTGATGACAAGATCACTAATGTGGAACTGATGACAAGATCACTAATGTGGAACTGATGACAAGATCACTGATGTGGAACTGATGACAAGATTACTAATGTGGAACTGATGACAAGATCACTAATGTGGAACTGATGACAAGATCACTAATGTGGAACTGATGACAAGATCACTAATGTGGAACTGATGACAAGATCACTAATGTGGAACTGATGACAAGATCACTAATGTGGAACTGATGACAAGATCACTAATGTGGAACTGATGACAAGATCACTAATGTGGAACTGATGACAAGATCACTAATGTGGAACTGATGACAAGATCACTAATGTGGAACTGATGACAAGATCACTAATGTGGAACTGATGACAAGATCACTAATGTGGAACTGATGACAAGATCACTAATGTGGAACTGATGACAAGATCACTAATGTGGAAGTGATGACAAGATCACTAATGTGGAACTGATGACAAGATCACTAATGTGGAACTGATGACAAGATCACTAATGTGGAACTGATGACAAGATCACTAATGTGGAACTGATGACAAGATCACTAATGTGGAACTGATGACAAGATTACTAATGTGGAACTGATGACAAGATCACTAATGTGGAACTGGTGACAAGATCACTAATGTGGAACTGATGACAAGATCACTAATGTGGAACTGATGACAAGATCACTAATGTGGAACTGATGACAAGATCACTAATGTGGAACTGATGACAAGATCACTAATGTGGAACTGATGACAAGATCATTAATGTGGAACTGATGACAAGATTACTAATGTGGAAGTGATGACAAGATCACTAATGTGGAACTGATGACAAGATCACTAATGTGGAACTGATGACAAGATCACTAATGTGGAACTGATGACAAGATCACTAATGTGTAACTGATGACAAGATCACTAATGTGGAACTGATGACAAGATCCAGACAAGTGCCACTGGAACAAGAGATAAGAAGAAGACGCTGGAGCTGGATCGGACACACATTTAGAAAACCTATTAATAGCATTATCAAGCACAGCTTAAACTGGAACCCCCAGCGTAAGAGAGGTAGAGGAAGACAATGGTGGACATAAAAGTACGATGAAGACATGGACAAACTTTGAGCAGATGGCCCCAACCGGAAGACTTGGCATACGTTTGTTAAAGGCCTATGCTCCTTGGGAGGCTGACAGGCGATGACGATGATAACGAAATATTCCAGCTTTCTTCTTCTCATAAAATTCCTAAAGCAAGTGCATTACTTCATTTTAATGTAAGTGATAAGCTTCCTTCGCCCACTAGCCTCTTTCAGTAGATCCTTAATATTTTGTTTAGTTGTGCAAGATATTCTAAATTTTCTTCTGTAAACGACATTTTAGTCTGCTTTTCCTTCTTGTTTACTAATTGGTTATGACACATTTCCTTATGTCAGGATTGGCTGATTGACAAACAAACAATACAATCAGTGTTAAATAAACGTATGATCCTAAAATCTATCTATAACTGTCTGGGAAGATTTTGACATCACAAGCCGTTGAAAAAGGTCAGAAATACGAAGTACCCAACAAAATGTAATCATAAAGTAAGGGAGATAACCAAACATATTGAAAAGGTGTATTTAGAAGTCTCCAGTGATCTCCCATAGATATCGATAATGCAATTTTTTTTAGATGGAACTCGACAGGGGATGAGAAACAATGGACCAAAATAAAACAGGGAAATATAACCTGACAAATGACTTTAAGATATCTGAAATTACAAGGACATAAGATAACAAGACAAAACGAAGTAAAGGCAATATGTATAACAAGCAATTAACCCGCTTAACAAGCAAACAAATAAATATAGGTAATAATTATGGTGTCCTAATGACTGCATTAATTCTCATGTGGTCTTTTCATTCCTTTGTACTCCATTTCAACTTCATTGAATCTTTGCAATTTTCTTCTTCTTCTTTGCTCACTCTCAGACTTGCACATTAATGACTCTAGTAAAGGCAGTAGTCAGCTCAAGGTTCCTGACATCTCCACACAGTTCTTCATTGAGAGAAGTGAGTTGTTGCCATTGGCCACTCCGTTCACTGTAAGTTGGGCAGGACTGGAGCAGATGTTCGGCTGTCATGAGGCTGGTATCACAGGAGCAGAGATCTATTTGGACTAATCTGGTACGTTCTTGTGAAGAGCTATGCTATGGACCACTGAAGGAAAGCGAAAGAGAAGCCGACTAAAAACAACTTGGCGGAGAACTGTGGAGGCCGAGATGCAAAGAATGAACTAGAGCTGGGGCACTGTACGAGGGATGGCCGGCGACCGAACAAAGTGGTAGCAGTTTGTTGCTGCCCTACAAGACCTCACTACTAGGCGTGATGGCAACTGACTGCTTTAACAGTTGACGGCTAAGGATCAAAGAAGAAGAAGAATCCTGTACTTGTGATATAGATGGTACCTCAACCTACTATGACCAGTGCGTAAGCGGAAAATGATGACCTGGTCTCGCCTAGATAGCTGGCGATAGGCTACATATTTTATGTGACCTGGATGTTCTGTGTCCCATTTTCGCTTGAATATCTTCTTCTTCTTCTTCGATCACCCTCAGATGTCAACTTGAATAAGTTCAAAGAAAGCAGTGGTCAGCCTGAGGCTGTTGATATCTCCGTAGATTTTCTCCAGGAATGGTACTGGTGATGGCCATATGCGTTTTCTCTGTTCCTCATATGTTGGGCACCTTTGAAGCAGATGTTCGGCAGTCATTTTATCGGTGCCACAGTCACACTCATCAGTAGTTCCTATCTTTAATTTGTTGAATAGATGGTATCTCAATCTGTTATGACCTGTACGAAGTCTGAAGATTACCACTTGTTCACTTCTGCTGAGCTGGTAATATGGATAATTTTTTTGATGGCCTGGATGCTCTTCTTCCCACTTGTGCCTGTATCTACGTTTGATAAAACTCTTGGCCTCCTCATAAGTTATGTTTGTGTTAAGTTGAGGAAGCTTTCCCCCTTCCTTTGCCAATCTGTCAGCCTCTTCATTTCCAGGGATGTCGCAGTGAGAAGGGATCCACTGTATCACGACTCTTTTGTAATGCTGACATAGTCTGTGAAGTGTTACTCTTAGGTCATCCAGTTCAGCATTACTTTGACTTTTCAGCGTTGTAATCACTGACAGCGCATCTGAGAAGATAGCTATTGGTCTCTCTGAGCTTTCGTCTGTCATTAGAATTTCTGATGCAGTTTTTAAGGCCTCTGCCTCTGAAGTTACTTGAAAATTTCCCTGTTGCGACTGCTATCTTTTTTTGTGTGCCATTGCTTAAGCTCAGGAAGACTCCTCCACCCCCATCTTCTGTTGCATTAGTTGCTGATCCATCTGTGTATGCATGGATCCAGGTGTTGCTTGGGTAATGTTTCTCTATATATTTTGTTGTTAGGACTCTCCTTTCTGTTTCATTTTGGCTGTTCTTTCTATCAATACCAGGAACGTTTTCTATCATTTCAGAGAAGCACTGTTGTTTCCAAATTGGCAGCTTGTGTGCAGTGCATATTGGCGTAGCTGTTGATATTGCGTTTATGGGGTCTGCTCTCATCTTTGTTTTGACTGTCTCTACAAAGTTGCTTCGCTTCAGTCTTCCCCTTCCAAGTCCATTTATTCTTTGGTGCATTGGGTGGTCTATCAGCCTCCTGAGTTTCTCGGCTTGTTGCTGGGCTCTGCTGTCTCTTCTATCCTCCATAGGCTGGAGGTGAGTCATCTTTTCCAATTCTTCAATGACTTCATGCCCCCTGTTATGATTCTCATTGCTTGGTTTTGGGTTCCGTTCATTTTGTCAAAGTTCGACTTAGCTGTCGTTGACCGTGCTGCAATGCCATATTCTAAGACAGATCTCACTCGCCCAGTATATAGCTTCTTTAGTACTCTCTCGTCTGCTCCCCAACCCGTGTCAGCAAGTTTTTTCATGATTGTCATTCTCTGCCTTGCTCTTGTCCTGTATCTTTCAATAACTTGAATATTGCTGTTATAGTTGTTTATGGCACTCAAACTTATCATGAATTTCCCCGTGCAATTCCATATTATCTGTGACGTCATAACGAAATAACAGGACTACTGCTCCGTCAGGTATTTCGTTATCATCATCATAATCCTGTTTCCTATCGCTCCTTATGAAACACGGAGCCATCACTGCAGATTATACCTTCAAGAAAGTCTGAACTAAGCATTGACATGCTATTGCACTAGTGATTTTGTTAGCAATTGGTTTTGCATGATGACTGACCAGCATCCATGCGCAACCTTTTATGGCGTCCCTTATTATATTTCAATCACAATTCAACTTCTGTAAAGTATATCCTTATGTATGAAAGTCCATCAAATCGTGCATATACTTTACCATTGTTTATACGCTCTCGATAAGAATATTCACATACATGGTACGTCTAGTCTACACTAAAATCCAAACATTCTCTCTGAGGTAAATTCTACGCCAACAGGTGTACTTCAAATGTAGATCTGAGCGACGATAAATGAACCAGCACCCCTCCCGGTAACCTCCAAACCTTTCAGTCATAGTGCGCAGCTCTTAACAGTTATTGCATTCTGTTTGTGGCTGTTCCTGATGAAGGTAAACCCCGAAACGCTCATTATTTCTGCTGTATTGTTTATTTTACTACTCGATTGATGAGACAGATTGGATGAACAGAATGGTCTTCATCACCAGTGATGGACGAACAACAACAACTCGATTGATGAGGTAGCACCAGGCGCAGGTTTCAAGCAGGCGTCGAAATGTACCTGTAATACAATAATAAAACATTACAATGCTAAATGAACAAGAAAATGAAAACACAAAATTTCACAGTAAATAATTGTTTGCGTATTTAAAAGTAAGTTACAACTTATCAGAGTATGTATATTCCCAGTACAGCTGTGAGACATGGACACACAATAAAACAGTTGCAAAAAAGATGACATCATTCGAAATGAAATGCTACAGAAGGATGTTGAGAATACCCTGGACAGAAAAAAAGACCAACAGAGAACTACTGCACTCGCAAAATGTAGAGGAAAATTGACTCTTAAATACCATCGCAATTAAGAAGTTGAAATTTTTTGGTCACATAAAAAGACATTATAGTCTGGAAAAATTAGTAATGGAAGGCATGGTCCCTGGAATAAGGGGAAGGGGACGACCTAGACGACGGTGGACCCAGGACATCACAGAGGGCATGAACTTGTCTTTGGATGATGCAGGTCGACTTGCCCAGAATCGTGATGCGTTCAGAGCAGCTGTAATGGACACAACGTTCTGGAGAGAATACGTCACATGATGATGATGATATGAAAGTGGGCGCCATTTCGAGATTTCGCACCAACTTGAAAAAGCCCTAGGTCCGACCCTGAGGACATCCCTGTATGCCTGTATGTGTGTCAATCAATCAATACCCTTTAGCTCCCCAAGGAGCATAGGCTTTCAACAAACACATGCCAAGTCTTCCTGTCCTGTGCCATCCGCTCAAGTTCTTTCCATGTTTTCCTCATCATTTTCACCTCTGTATCCAGTTCTCTTCTCCATGTTTTTTGGTCTACCTCTGCCTCTCTTTCCCTGTGCATTCCAGAACAAGGACTGCCTTGTAATGCTATCAACAGGTTTCCTCAATGTGTGTCTGTTACGCACAGAATTTTTCTAAGACTGTGTGTAATTAATCTGTATGAATTGTACACTTTAAATTTTTTGATCAAAGGTAGATAATCCTTGTTTGACTGTGATTACATTTTCAATGGTGGTTACCTTCTCTTGTGTTCTGACTCGCCGGTCCATTTTTTCGATCGATGTCAGGCCATTCTCCTTATATGGTAGCATCGATCAACTGTTTCTTGGAATGATTGAAACCAGAGTTGATGTCTTATTCCATGTCCATATAAGGCGTGATTTCTGAACATAGCTTTGTTGGAATGTTTCCTTCATCGTCTCGTTTCGAGTGTTACTCAGGCGTATGCGTTCTGCGCATGTCTAAACTTTAAGAGAGTTAGAATAGTCTTCCGCCCAGGGAGTTCGACAAGATGTTTTGAGCAGAGAGGACGCATCCTGCGTCTGTGATCTTTTGATAGGGAATTGGTAGTCCTATTGTGAGTTAGTTTAGCTAACGAGGTCCTTCCCTTGATGATTCAAAACGCCTGGAGGCGTGTGTTTTTTGTGGTGTTTATTTCGAAGCAAGGTAATACCTCCTTTATGTTCAAATCTGTAATCTAACTTTATGTTGACATTGGTCGATCTCTGCTCACTTACGAATTACAGAAAAGAGAGGTTCTTCTACTAGAAGTTACACCCCAGGTATCTTCATACCTGAGATTTAGATGTATACGGGTCATGCTAGGCCCAGAGAACAATTTCTATGTTCTAGGATCTTCGCTATGCCAGCGATTGCACCTATGTCGAGGGTTAGACTTAGGGATGCTATAAAGGTCAGCTTGACCTGTACTCCTGAAATGCCATTCTCGTGCGGACAGTAATAGACTGTTTTTTTTTTTGTACATCTGATCTGCCAGCATCAGAGAGGAGTACTGATGTTTATGAATATTTATGATATGAAGCTGAGGCTATCGTCAGCTAGGATTACCTATATCAACTTAGAGAATGTATGCAGATCCATGAAGAAACTTTATTAAGGCTGAATACTATGAAATGTCATGTCCATGACTTTTTGTGAAATGGATGTATCATTATCTGTCATTGTGGCGTCCGAAATAAATGATGGAAACGTCACCAGCAGTTAACATTTCTATGACTTATCCATGTCATAACGCCTGTATTGTAAAACTGTGAATCTACGTCACACCTACACCCACAGCAGCAACAAACCAGACAAGACACCATCACCACAGCCTATAATATTCCTAGTGTCTATAGGGGTGGTACTTACTTGGCTACAGATTAACAACGACTTGGACTTATACCTGTAAATGTTCATAGTGGCCAGTAGATCATCTAAATCCCCCCTTATCAGTGTCCTATCCATCGCCAGCGTCTTTTTCTCAACTCTTGTTCCACTGGTTCTTGTCATCAATTCCACATTTGTGACTTTGTCATACCATTTCAGTCCTTCTATTCTACGCACGCACCCGTTTATAAAAGTCTGTAGCTTTTTAGTTGTTGTTTTTGTTGCTCTCCATGTCTTAGAACCATACAATAGGACTGACTTGACATTTGAGTTGAACATTCTTATTTTCGTGTTGGACTTGATTTCTCTTGTTCACCATATGTTTCACAATGCAATGAAAGCTCCTCTTGCTTTTTGTATTCTTAGTTTGATATCACTGTCTGTCCCTCCAACTCTGCCTGCATGTGTGTATGTTAAAGGCGTTTCTCCGTTGTTGCTGGGGTTGTTTTAGTTTGTTGCAGGATCCATTTGTTAATGGTTGCATTATCATTGTCCTTATATGTCAACGCCCAACTTGTAATTAATAAATACTATTGCAAAGTCTGGCCATGTCTATTAATTCCTTAATTCTCATTCATTCTTTTAATCATCGTGCTTCTATTGTCTATTACGCGAATGCTGGGTACTGGTTAGAACTGGTGAACAATGGAATAATATTGACTTGATAAGTCCAAGTATTCGAGTCCACAAGTCCGACGTTTATTGACGATAACACATCACAAGTATTATTCATTACAAGCATACATCTGCAATTAAATACATTTGAATCCATATAATATTCTCAGTCCGTGTCCAGTAAATTAATTAGTATATACAGAACAGCATAGCTATATGCACGCGCGGTTGGGGATTCCAACAGCCGACAGTGAGCGTATGAGTCTGGCAAATATAATATTATGGACTGGTTAATAATCTTTCCTTGAAGTCGGTTATATACTAACCTTGTTATCTTATCTGATTCACATAACTTTGGACTGACGCTGAGTCCCTACTTCGAAGTAAATATACATATATGCGGCAATACAATGCCCAACACTGGACGGATATAGGACGCGTTTTCACAGCTTGACGGTCAACATAAAAAGGGTCTCGTATCTAAGTCACGGTGCGTGACCTATCAACGCTAACACGTCATAAATCGATCGTGTACAGAGCGTTCAGTAGTCCGTGAATTCTTAACATCAAATTATATTAAATGCTGTGACCCTAGAAATAGCACACTGCCAACCATAGCAGACGACTTCAATAAAATACCGTAACAGTGTACAAGTTAGTAAATTCAACATACGGAAAGACGTCCGATAAGTTGCACATAAACAATGCAAAAAAAAACAAAAAAAAACGTAAACGGGAAAATACAGCATTTCGCCACTGTCGCTTAAGGTACCTGGTCACGGACATAAAAAAGACGGATATTTTAAATTACTCGGAAGAAATCTTATTCCCGTGACGTGGGATTTAAAAGTGTGCATTAAATATAGCAACATCTTTGTCATTATCTTGGACAGCCTTTCTCAACCTTTTTACCCTAGGGGAACCCTTGAAAACAATTTAAAGGTCTTAGGGAACGCCTGCTTAAAATTGTTATATCTACAACTCATTGCGTGATCAGTAAGTTGTAAATATAGTACATGGTAATCCAATACAATTGTCAATTCTTTTGAGCAGAGAATGATTTTTTCTGTGGATCTTTTTATTTGTTGGCCAGCTTACTAGCCTGTTATTTGTTGGCCAATTACTAGCCTGTTATTTGTTGGCCAATTACTAGCCTGTTATTTGTTGGCCAACTTACTAGCCTGTTATTTGTTGGCCAACTTACTAGCCTGTTATTTGTTGGCCAACTTACTAGCCTTTTATATTTTGTGGTTTCTCCCTCCCCAAGTCAGTAGTGTATATAGAAGACATTTCAATTTTCCCTATTTAAAATTTCTTATAATAAATTCCTACTCTACACGATGCTAATGAACTATGGTGTGTACAAGAGTTAATACGATCCTATTGCGCACTGCCATACGGGGCTGCTCGGTCACTGCCCACCACTGCGAGTGCTAACATCGCCCCTGCGAGCAAAGTTAAAAAACAAACAATGTTTATTTTTCTTCAGTTACGATCTCTCGAAGAACCCCTAGTGGCCTCTCGCGAAACCCGGGTTGAGAAACCCTGACCTTGGTGACAGGGTGTGTACACCTTCTGAAAAAGCCCGTGTTTTGTACATAATACTGTACAGTAAAAATAAGATTGCTTTTCTGTGACAGTTCGTGTCAGCTGTGACAAATCTTCGGGGTCCCAGCTGTGACAAATCTTGCAAATAGGCAGTGTATGCTTGCGGCAAACATAACCATATGGAAAAGTACGTTTGTTTTAGTATTCTACCAGCAAGTAACCAGCCAAAACATTACGAGGATGGGTTGGGGGGAGAGAGAAGGGGTGGGGGGGGGGGGGGGAGGAAATACTACCTGTCCTTCCATGGCTCGATCCCCAGTTGAGGTGGGATTTTTTAGACCGTAAACGGCTCCAGGGTTGACCCAGACTCGTGAATAGCGTACTAAAGCAACTCTGGGACGGTTAAAGGCGGCCGGCGTGATGCTGACCACATCACCCTTAATGTGCCGATGGTCAAGAAAATACGGGCCTAACACCATATTCCCAATTAGCCCCAATGGGCGTGTAACGGGATCCTTTACACTGATGACGGCACTAATTATCCTGTGGTTATATCACTCCTTTCCACTTCATTTCAACTTCATTGGATCTTTCTAGTCAAACTTACCATGACTTATGGTCAATATCCCAATTTAACACACAAAAAATTAAAGGTCTGCTTGTTTTTCTTTTAACGGGTCTTTTTAATGGGTCTTTTTAACGGGTCTTTTTAATGGGTCTTCGATTTAGCTTTCACGATGCAGCGTACGTCGTTTCCGTATTATCCCTAAAATGAACCATGAAAATATTGCAAGGCATGTGCATTACAAGGTATTTTAACTGACGTTCAATGTAGTTTTCACAGAGCAATGCCCACCTTTCCTTTATTTTTCCGAAAAGCTGACGGGATTTCTCCAGTGTTAATTACATGATGTGCCACTTAAATAGTTAGTATTTAAGAGATATGGGTCATGTCCCATGTGGTTTAAGTGGGTTTCTGTGGAGATGAAGAAAGAATGGAACCACTGGTCCATCAAGCATATCCTAAGAGAAGATTAATAAGCACTTGTGAATGAAGCCGTAGTTAAATGGTTAGAGCAAATTAGTATCTGTTACTTCTGCATTGACAAATAGTCGGTTGACTATAATAGATATGAATGTGTATCGTACTATGAAATATCGTAACTCAAATGAACATAATGTACTGGTTCGAAGATAGGTCACTTCACGCTCCAGTCTACTCAGCTAATGGAGTAACTAACTTCGTTCTGGGCTATGTTGATGCCAGTTAGGGTCCGCGCATTGTACACAGCGACCGGCAGTCCTTTTCAGGGTTTCATCAGGCTAGGCTAGCCGATAGATGATATTAGTCCTTTTGGTGGCTTAGTATTTATCATCAGCGTTGCCACTCCTAGTTGGATTCACCTAGACCCTGGTTTTTTTTGGTCTCGTCTAGGTGTCATTTTCCTTCATTAGCTGAAGAACGCCACCTAGATCAACTTTCGGTTTTCGGGTTTTGTCCCCAAAATAGCCCAAAAAACGCCCAAAGTAACCCAAGTCGCCCAAAAGTAGCACAGTCTGTGTGTATCTAGGTGTTTTAAGGTACCATCTTGGCTTTTTTTTTTTAAATTCAAAGTGGCAACACTGTTTATCACTCTTGTAAATGCGAGCAATCCTTTTCAGGACCTTGCCATGCTAGCTAAAAGACACTAATAATCCCTTTTAAGGCAACCTAAAGAGGGAAAAGGTGCTCTGAGCTAGGAAAGGCAAAGCGGAAGACGGAAACTGGTCACCCCAGGCTCATGAAACTGAGATCTGTTGCAGTATCTGCTATGAGACTATCTTTATCTCTCTTTTAAAAGTAAGTCTGTATTTATATTATTCCAGAGCTAGGATGAAAGCAATATGCCCATTTTTGGATTGAACTTTAGAAGTTATTTTCGATTATATTACACTCGCTGCGGAATATAATGCCTGCGTCACCAGTACGCTTCTATAGGGCAGCGACACATGGTCAACCTATGCTAAGCAAGAAAGAAGGCTCATTACCTTCCATCTACTGTGTCTACGCTGCATCCTGGGTATTTCGTGGAAGGATAAAGTGACAAATGTCGAGGTACCGTCACGTGCTGGCCTTACCTGCTTAGACAGCGCAGACAAGAGAGGGACAGCCCCAGTTGCGAGAATTTGGCCATGTCTGCAGAATGGGAGAAGATCAGATCCCACGACAAATATGGGAAACCAACAGCCAGGGATCCAAACCTCCTGGACGTTCCAGAGTTCGCTGACAACATTAGAAAATCTCTGAAAGACCGAGGACTATATTGAAACCAGGCCAGGAGGAAAGCAGCCGATAGGATAGTATGGCGCTGTCTCTGGTTCTACACCGCAGGATAGAAGAAGAACTACTAAGCAAGTAAGTAAGCAGCCACAGAACTATCAAAATCAGTTGTTTTCAAGTGCTTACAAGCATCAAAAGAACAATCAAAAAGTGAAGCATTACACCAAGCGTCTGTTTATTTCATCACATAAATCGTTCAATGTAACCCACACACACACACACACACACACAAAAAGGGGGAGAGGGATAGTAACGGAAGTGATTAGAGCTATTTAAATTCTTGCAAATAAAAGGTAGCGAAATCGCAAACTTTTATTTTGAAAATTAATTTAGCTATTAATTTACCACAACGCTCCTACAAAACAGAACAAGATCTGGTTTCAGGTAACAGAGGAAAAATAGAGACAGACGGATAGACAACATCGCATAAACCCTTAACAACATGGACTCACAGCAGTTTGTTGTTTTTGTTGTTGTTACTGATCCACCGGGGTTTGGGGTCTGGCAATTTGGCCCAGTGTCTGGTAGTGGTATCGGCATGTGTTCGCAAGTTCAAATCGCTTTATTTCTTTATTTCTTTATTTCTTACGAGTGCCTGAAAACATACCTTTATGTTTGTCTAATATTAATTGACATACTTGCTAGAGCGTCATTGGCTAGAAAACTGCCAAGTATGGTCAATGACAGTGCCCTGCAACATATTTTACGTCACGGCACATTTAAGTGCCCTTCAAAACTACATGTCACACTAGACCAGGGGTCGGCAACCTGCGGCTCTTTGAGCCATCTCGTGCGGCTCTTGGCCCTCGGCTATTTAACACTAAGTGTCCGTGCACTAAAACCACCTTTTGACATACACATTTCGTGGACTAAACTTTTGGGTGTGGGGAGAGGGGGTGCTTTAAAGATATTGTCATATTTTTATTATTTTAATGACAAGAGAAATGCTTTCTCTTATTTCTATTTTTGGATTCATAACCGATTACAGAATTTTCGATTACGAAATAAACGTGTTTTTTCACGAGATGTCCGTCGCGCACCCAAGAGACGCAGACTGTAACCGCCATTTTGCAGTTGAAACTTTCTTGATGTACTTGCTTGCCAGTATTAAAAATTTCTTCTGAAAACGAATTACCATGAAAATTTGATTTTTTTGTAAAAGGTAAGTTTTCAACACATTTTTCTCCTTTAATCGATGTGGTTTTTAAAGATATCGACGCATATCTTCATCCAATTTCCTATTTAAATTAAATAAATTGATCAAATCTAGGTCAGGTCAAATTTATACATCAATACCCTTTAGCTCCCCGAGGTGCATAGGCCTTCAACAAACATATGCCAAGTCCCCCTGTCACGTGCCATCCGCTCAAGTTCTTTCCATGTTTTCCTCATCATTTTCACCTCTGTTTCCAGTTCTCTTCTCCAAGTGTTTTTGGTCTACCACTGCCTCTCTTTACCTTGTAATGCTATCAACAGGTCTCCTCAATGTGTGCCCTTTCCATCGCCAGCGTCTTCTTCTCGTTCCACTGGCACTTGTCTGGTTCTTGTCATCAATTCCACATTTGTGACTTTGTCATACCATTTCAGTCCTTCTATTCTACGCAAGCACCCGTTTATAAAAGTCTGCAGCTTTTTGGTTGTTGTTGTTTTTTTTTTTTTTTGCTCTCCATGTCTCAGAGCCATACAATAGGACTGACTTGACATTTGGGTTGAAGATTATTATTTTCGTGTTGGACTTGATTTCTCTTGTTCTCCATATGTTTTCCAATGCAATAAAAGCTCCTACTGCTTTTTGTATTCTTATTTTGATATCATTGTCTGTCCCTCCAACTATTTTTACCCGACAGCTATGTTCAGTTGAAGAAATTTGCATTTAGGCTTCTTTAAGTTTTTGGATCAAAATATTTTTGTCAACAATTATTTTCCAACAAGAATTATATCAAAAGCAAATTATGAAGCCAATTGAATGACGTGAGTCTCCAGTCATGCTTGAAAATGAAAACAACCGATTATTCACCAAATATTGACCAACTTTGCAAGAAAATCCAACAGCAAAAGTCTCATTAAATGTCCTTACTTTTCATTTGTATATTTTATTTTATTATTATGTTACATCTTATCTGATAATTTGTTACTGAAAAATTGTTATTGCTTATTGTGTACTAAAATGGCATTTGAAAAATTATGTTTATTATTTCAATTTTATATATATTTATATATATAAAATTGAATGAAAGATACCATGTGATTTTTTTTTTCATGCGGCTCTTCAGTTTTTTTAAATGGAGACAAAATTAAATATTTGGCTCTTTGTCATGGAAAGGTTGCCGACCCCTGCACTAGACTAAAAGTAGGTGGAAATGGTAAATGTTTAAAAATTCGCTGCAATCATAAGACAACACTCCATAATTGTTTGTGAAGGATGAGTGATGATAATTCAACTTATTATTTGTAAAAATGTACGTGTAAGATCCTTTTGTAATATTTTACCATAACTTATAATTGTGTAACTGTATACCATTATATGGTGTATTCTGCCTGTTGTCACGGCACACTTGACTCGTGGCACACCAATGCGTCAAGGTACCGGTTACCTTATTCGGTTGCTTTATAAAATGTCATGTGAACCCAACCAAAAAACACCTGCGTTGAGTGTATTATTTACTGCGACTTTTCGAACCAGTGACCTACACACATCACGCTGACCCAGTTTCCGTGCTTCATGACAAGAAATAGAGATGGGAACCTAAAACCTGTGAATGGTAGATAATAACATAAATTTGTAAGCTACAGGCATTCTAAGATACAAAGCACAAAGAAGCTACTCAGACAACAGAAGCGATAAGCTTACCGGGGAATCGAACCTAGGACCAACCGATCTACGTTTTCGACTTCTCACTTTCTTACTTGCCTGGTCCTGCAGTATACCCGTCAATGTTTTTTATTCAGTGTCCTGAGGTCAAGTTTATGAGGTCAAGTGTAAATTCTGTATGTACTTCATAAGAGAGAAGATTTGGTTTGGTTTTAAGGAATTTCTTCATTACACACGGACAACTCCATCAGTGCTCCGATCTCCTCCCTTAGATCACACAAGGAGGATCTCAGCACAGTGCACGAACTCCGTAGCCCCGGCGAGAATCGCAATGTGTGTATATAGGAATAGCACATTCTATAAATATATTTGTTGTGGGTAGGTTTCTAATTTTTAAATTTTGTCAGGGCAGCGGCCGTATGGCCTACTCAAGAGAGAAGAGATCGAAGGTAAAGGTGGTCCCATAGCGGATACTGCCGTGGAGGAGGGAAGTGTTAGAGACTTCACTATACTAGGTCCAGTTTTATCAGGCGGATTGACCAGTTCCTTTCCTCGCGGCCTGCGCCTTCCGTGACTCAAGAGTACAAAATTAGAGTTTATACCCATTTATAGGTGTACAGACTGGAGCGTGTCGCTACCAGGTTTTGAACCCTGAATCTGGTAGCTTTGCGACAGGCAAGCGCTCTAACCACTCTGAGAATCGGGCGCTGGGAGAAGCCACTGGGCAGTCTGAATCATGGCATGGACAGAAATGAACAACAGACCCCATAAATATTACTGGAAACAGGAAGTTGTGCAGAGACATGATCACACACGCCGCCAGACAACAGTACTAACTGACAGCTAATTACCACGGTTAACTTTCCATGGAGACAGCTCTTGATTCAGTCTGACTGAGCAGACGTGGAATGTCCTGATTTCAAACTTTCTATGTTTCCATATTTCTCACGGCGTTGGCGTAGCTGGAAGTCCTGTTCTTTTCAGGGCTTTACTATGCTAGCAGATGACTTAGTTGGTCCATAAACTAACTTTAAAAATCGGGCCTAATATCTCGGACACTCTAATTTAATCGTTCTCTCTATGCTTTTATTTTTTGCATTACTCCATGTTTCTCCGCTACCCTCTGATCTGTGCATACTTTTGATCCCTACCCCTCTTTTTCAGCGAGCTAAATTTAACTATCAGTTACTAATATTAGAGAGACACGCTTTGTTTAATTCGAGCCTATCAATATTCGTCATCTTAGATTTACTCACTAGAACGTCTTCCAATTATGCCTCTTTTTGAAAGTATAGCTAAGTAGGTCCTCACCCAGTATCTAAAACTTAGTTAACAATTCCTTTGTCTTCGGCCCAGAGAAGCAGACTAACAAATCAGACCACGCAATCTTTTATACTTTGACATCCGCCCTAATATCACCGACGGACCCTGTGTCTAGGTTCAAAGGTGCGCGCCTCGCCAAAATGAGGGGAACATTTTATGTTAAAAAATATATAATAATCGGACTAACAAATGATGAGGAGAACGTGGAAAGAACTTGAGATGATGGCACGTAACAGGAGGACTTGGCATGTGTTTGTTGAAGGCCTATGCTCCTTTGGGAGTGGAGGGTTATGAATGAATCAATGAAGCGGACTAACAGGCTTATAGAGGAAGGTTATCTCTCTTTTATCTGCATAGCTACCGTGGACAATCCCTAATGAAAACATTGATCACCTAAATGCAATAACTGCCAGGTACGGTCATAATAAATTGATAGATTTCTCTGGTGAGACGGCTGGCTCCTGTAAACACACAAATTAAAATAGGGAGAAGGAACGTTGCAATCACTGGCGGAGAAACATTTGATTGCTATAAAATTAGATGACATCTACTGTTCTGTCGGCGTTTGTGGCCTAATGGATATGAACGCAGTTTCATAATCCAGATATACCATATTCGAAACCTGCTGCAGGCGGTTTGGTAGCAGATCGCTTTTGTGGATTTTTAACAATGTTATAAGCGCCGTACCGTTCAGAAAGCAATGAAAAACTACTGCATGAAAAAATTGCCTAGAAAAATCACAAACAGCCAATAAAAGCTGGGGTTGATTGCCACGTCCTGTAAAGGATAAGCAACTAACTACTGTTCTGTTCCTCGGTTTTTATTCGCTAGGGAAAAAAACAAAAAGAACGAAGCAGATGGTCAGTAGCTGAAGCTGTATAAACAAATGTAGGAAACCAAGGAATGGCGAAATCTACTTTAGAAACACTGAGCTGTCTAACGATCTTAATTGCCTACTTAATCGTTCCTCGTCTACCCTGGGGTGTAGAGGTTTGGAAGAGAGAGCGCCATACTATCGTATCAGCTGTCTTCCTCCTGGCCTGGTTTCAATCTAGTCATCGGTCCTTCAGAGATTGTCTAATGTTATCCCTCCAACGAACTCCTGTAGGTCTGGATCTCTGGCTCTTAGTTTTCCATACTTGTCGAGGTAGCCGATCTTCGCCCATTCTGCAGACAGTACCAAACCATCGTAATTTGGACTGTTCTACTCGGTTCATTTGAAGCTGAGTTGAGGCCATGATGTATTGTTTGGTTGCGGTCCATGTCATTTCTTGTTGCGTCATTCACCTTTCTCAGATACCTCATTTCTGAGGTTTGGAGCTGGCTTTTGTGGATTGTTGTTATTAACCATGACTCACATCCATAAGTAAAGACTGAAACCATAGGTGGAGAGGTATACAGCCATCTTCGTCTTCTTGCCAATTTCTCGGTTGCTCATAAATTAATGGTCTGAAAAAGTCACTCAGCTGCTGCTCTTTGGGTAGCCAACTTCTTTGATACCTCCCTTCCAGTCTATAACAGCTCCAAGGTATTTAATGTGGGCGACCTGCTCCAGGACCTGTTCTTCCGGCATAGTCTGGTGCCTTTTTTCCTCTCGTGATATCACAATCGTTTTTTTGTTTTTGAGCTGCTGATGACCATCCCTCTCTTCTCCAGTTTCTTCCAGACCTGCAGATTTGGATTGAAGATGTGCCTCTGATTAAGCAATCAAAGCAACTCATCGGCAAATGCCAGTTCTGAAATACAGACCTGTGTCATCTTCCAGTAACCCACTGAATACCTTCTTGCCCTCCAAAGATTTACCTTGATTGTTGTTGTTGTTTAACTAGGACTGCTGAGCTTCTCGCTCTTTTGCAGCCAATACCAAATTGAAGACTCCTTGATATTATCTACACTGTAGATCTAGGCTTTTCTTGTGGCTTTTCTGCCATTCCGAAAGGTGTTGGGTTGAAGTCAAGAGCTCCAGTTTGCATTTAAAGGATTGTCACACCCGGTCCCAAGCTAGCAGTAAGAAGCGCGTGGCATACTGTGCATTCCCCGCCATCCAAGGGGGCTCTCCAACGATGCAGAGCTAAAATACTGTGCTCTGGTTCTGGGCTCTCCAAAGGAATTGTCACGTCCTGCCCAGCCACTTCTCAGCTTCTCCTGCTTATTACTGGGTCCACTGTGAAATTCTCCTGCATGCAGTCAACCAGGTCTAAGCCTGGGGTTCAAGTGACTTCTCCAGCTTACTGTGCAATGCTGGGTCCTCAACAAGTTTCACTACAGAGGGGAATCCCTGGACGTATGTGAATGATTTCAAAAGTCAATCAGGGTGTAATTAGCCTCACAGACAGAGTTTCACTTCTACATAACTATACTATAGCACTGCGCATAGCTGGTGATCATATAAAGATTACTCCAGATATGCCTCCATGCATGATTTACCTTGATAAAATCATGTCTTATTTCAAATTTTCTGGAATTCGGAATGAGTCCAGTGTTGCGCTTCGTTTTGCGCATCTCAATGTGTTCATGGTTTTGAACCATCGCGGTGCTCAACAAGAGCGTCGCTAGATTGAAATGACGTCAAATAAAATAATTACGTAGACGCGCGTGCAGAATAAGGACAAGAGCGTCGCTATGTTGAAATGACGTCAAATAAATTAATTACGTAGACGCGCGTGCAGAGTAAGGACAGTTATCTTTTGGCAGTGTCTTCAGCCGGCTGTACTTGTGTGAGCTCTGGCCGATATGTTTTATGTCCGTTGATGTGTCTACATATATGGAAGATATGTGATTATATGCTTTGCAGAGACGTATATGCACCTACAGGAAAGTATCCTATTGATTATAGAATCATAACTGACGATTGTGTACTTCAGAATTAATTCGTGGTCTTAGACTGTATCTTCTTCTTCCATCCTTAGCTACCAACCGACAAAGCAGTCGGTGGCCAGTACGCCTATTGGCGTCTTAGGGCAACAACAAATCGATTTCTTTGCCACTGTGACCCATCATGCCTAATGGCATCTTTAGGGCAGCGACAAATCAATCGATTTGCCATTGTTTCCGTAATCAAATTGACTAGCAAACAGGTGATCAGCCTGTTGATCTTAGACTGTATAGACGGCATGATAGATGACCGTTACTGCATGAACTCTGATGTTCCATGAAATGAAGATTATTTAATCAAGTAATGTCTCTTCGCAATCAAGATTCCAACGAATTTTATTAGGTGAGCCCTTCCTGGTCAACAAAGACAGAACTGAAGTGATGGAAGAAAAATTTGGTATGATAAAAGTTAATCAGTCCAAGAAGACTCCGAACTTGTTCCTTAGTTGTAGGTACAGAAAGATTCAGGATACGAGACACAGTGGTATCCTCGGGTTTAAGACAGCCATGACCGATGCTGTGTCCTGAGAATGAAATCTCCTGAAATCCTATCTGAATTTTAGAAGGTCATGCTGTAAGGTTGTGTAATCGAAGTGTATGAAGTAAGGATGTAAGATCAGAAGTTTGTTCATCCCAAGAATTGTGAAACAAAGAAATATCATCTATATATGTGATGGTATCAGAGAAAATCTTCCTCATCATCATAACAAAAGTAGCCGGAGCGTTAACCAAGCCAAAGCACATGTAGTTCCAATGAAAAAGTCCTCTAGGAGTAGAAAAGGTCGTAAAAGGTTTGGACCTTTCAGTGAGTGAAGGGGTAGGATCCCGTTACACGCCCATTGAGGTATATTGGGAATATCGTGTTAGGCTCATATTTTCTCGACCATCGACACTTTAGGGGTGATGTGGTCAGCATCACGCCGGCCGTCTTAACCTTTCCAGATTTGCGCTGGAACCCAATTGGGGCTGCTTCGACTCAGAAGCTGTTTGCGGTCTAAATAAATCCCACCTCCTTTGGGGATCGAACCATGGACCACTGAGCTAGGAAGCCAGTGCACTAATCACTATGCTACTGCGGCTCCCTTTCAGTGAGTGGAACCTGCGAATAGCCTTTTGGATAAATCTAACTTGCTAAAATAAGTAGCATTAGACAGTTGAGATAATAAGTCTTCCAGCAAAGGCGTGATCATATATGCATAAACAAGAAGTTTAGATCATCATTGCAGGAGGTAAAGGTATATAGAGGAGTAGATGTGGCATCAGATCACCACCTTCTGATAGCCAAAGTAAAAATTAAACTCAAGAGATATGCAACAATGCAAAATTATAGACAACAATTTAATGTAGGACATCTAAGAAATCAAGAAACAAGAGACAAATTTGCGGTCACAGTATCCAACAAATTCCAAGTGCTCCAACAGCTGGAAGATGTAGAGAATACAGAAGACTATTTGCAGCAAATCAAAACTGTATGGAATGAGACATGTGAAGAAATACTGGGGAAATGGGAACGGCAACAAAAAGCATGGATAACAACATAAACCATCAATAAAATAAAAGACAGAAAAAAACAAGAAAGCAGATTTAACACAAGCAAAACCAGATGTTCCAAAGCCAAGGCTCAAGAAGTGTACACAGAAGCAAACAGAGAAGTAAAAAGAAGTATCAAAAGAGACAAGGGGAAGTATATTGAGGAGTTGGCAAGAGAGGCAGAAGATACTGCAGTCAAAGGAAATATGAGAGAACTGTATAGCACCACAAAGAAGCTAACAGGGAAATACAAGCAAACAAGTTGCCTCATTAAAGACAAGAATGGAAAACTGCTCAGCAATATCTTACAGGACCGTTTGGGATAAGAACAGGAGTGCAACAGGGATGCCTCTTGTCTCCATTTCTTTTCTTACTAGCAATAGTTATGAGATCATCGACAACACACAACAGAAATGAAATCCAGTGGACTCTGACTAAGCAGTTGGATGATCTGGATTTTGCTGATGACTTGGCTATTCTGTCCCATAACCGTAATCAGATGCAGGACAAATTGAAAACACTCGATGAGAGGTCACAGCAATTGGGTCTGAAAATACACAGGGAAAAGACAAAAATAATGAGAATAAATGCAGGTAATGATAACAGGGTTGAACTTGAAGAAACACCAATACAAGATGTAGAATCGTACACATATCTTGGCAGCAATATAAACAAAGTTGGAGGGACGGACAGTGATATCAAACTAAGAATACAAAAAGCAAGAGGAGCTTTCATTGCATTGGGAAATATATGGAGATCAAGAGAAATCGGATCCAACACGAAAATAAGAATATTCAACTCAAATGTGAAGTCAGTCCTAGTGTATGGCTCTGAGACATGGAGAACAACAAAGACAACAACCAAAAAGCTACAGACTTTCATAAATGGTTGCTTGTGTAGAATAGAGTGATTAAAATGGTATGACAAGGTTACCAACATGGAACTGAGGACACGAACTAGACAAGTGCCAGTGGAAGAAGAGATGAGAAAAAGACGATGGCAATGGATAGGACACACACTGAGGAAACCTGTTGATAGCATTACAAGGCAGTCCTTGTTCTGGAACCCCCAGGGCAAGAGAGGCAGAGGTAGACTAAGAAGCACATGGAGAAGAGAGCTGGAAACAGAGGTGAAAATGATGAGGAGAACGTGGAAAGAACTTGAGATGATGGCACGTGACAGGAGGTCTTGGCGTGTGTTTGTTGAAGGCCTATGCTCCTTGGGGAGTGGAGGGTTATGAATGAATGAAAGGCATGGGCTCAGCATTAGTAAATGTTATACTATTGAGTATACGAAAATCGATGCATATTCTAATTGATTTATCCTTCTTTTTAATAATGACCATTGGATAAGAATAAGGTGAATTATAAGGAGAGATAATGTTAAGACGAAGCATATCGTCAATTTTTTTTACTACTTGATCTCGAAAATGCACTGGAAGAGGATATGGTCTGTCGGATAGGTTGATCGTCAATGAGTTTAATACCATGAGAGATGATATTCGTATGTCCAGGAATGTCAGTGAGTACATCCTGAAAAGAATGTAAGAGACATCGGACTTGATCTTGTTGATCATATGAAAGATCAGAACATATGGAAACATCCTTCCAGGATTAAGTAAACTGAAGAGGTATAAGTGGAAGATACAAAGGATCACCAGGGTAAGAAGTTTGATCCTCATTAATAACAGCTAACGAGACACGACGACCAATGGGTTCGTCGATAGCATCAAAGACCAGTTGAAGATTCCTCAGTCTAGGATGGAATTTTTAGAGCATAATTATGTGGAAAGTATTGTGTTTTCCTTTCACATCTATAACATAATCTACATCCGTTCTTTTTGAGACAACACTTTATGGGCCACTCCACGAAGTAAATAAACGATTTCCTTTAGTTGGTAATAAAACATAGGCTTCATCTCAAGTATGCTGGAAATATTATCTTGTCAATACCTGCATGTCGTGGAAGTCATATGCTGTAGACTTACGTATTGTGGAAGATGTTAATAAATGTGAAAAAATCATTTGCAGCAGTCAACTCAAATTATTTATGAATTTTATTTTTGGCGTTGCCAGTTGCTACCCTAGAATCAGTTGGCATAAACTAATTCAAATACAAATCAAAAAGGAACACCACATCCAGCCTATTTGTAACTTTTATCTCTGCAACAAACTTTGCTTCTTGGAATCCCGTCAACAGTGATGTGGAAAATTAGAACTAAATATCTCAACGAACTTTAACTTCAAGCAGAAGAGAAGGGAGAACGCCCAGGGGAACACCGGGGAAAAAACAGCTGAGAGTTATCCTCAAGGATATATTCCCAAAGTTAATCATTACTGAAGGGGCTACTACCACTAAGGATCTACTTAATAACGCATTGCGATCTTCTTCTTTGATCCTTAGCCGCCGACCGTCAAAGCAGTCAGTGGCCATCGCGCCTAGTGGCGTCTTGTAGGGCAACAACAAATTGATTCCACTTTGCCCGGTCGGCGGCCATCCTTCGTACAGTGCCCCAACTCTGGTTCATTGTTTGCATCTCAGCCTCCAGTCCTCCGCCAGGTTGTTTTTGGTCGCCCTCTCTTTCGTTTTCCTTCAGGGGTCCAAAGCATAGCTGTTCTTGTGATGGCATCGGGGTCTCTTCTGATGACATGGCCAACCCAGCTCCAGCGTCTGCCAGCTATGATGGTGTGCATGTCCTCTTGCTTGCTCCGAGTAAGCAGATCTTGGTTGGTGATGGTATTCGGCCAAAGATTCAGTGAATTTTTCTTAGGCATGTTGTGTGAAAAGAGGACAATTTCGACATTTCCTTCTCTGTAACTCTCCAGCAATCCGCACCATAGAGAAGCACATAAAGCACACACAGCTCTGATATAATCTTAATTTTGTACTTGTGCTGTATTGAGAAGACTTCCAGATGTTGTTTAGGCTAAAAAAGGCTGTTCTTGCCTTATTCATTCTGATGTTGATGTCTTTGCCTGCCCCGCCGTCTGGTGTTACTATGCATCCTAGGTATGTGAAGGTGTCTGTCTGTACCAGTTGCTGATTCCTTACTGATATGGGCTCAGGGTTGCTCACATTGAGCGTCATGACCTCTGACTTCTTTAAATTGATGTTCCAGCCCACCTGCTGGCTAAACTTATTAAGTATGTCCGTTTTTTCCTGGAGTTGTTGATGTGAATGTGCTAGTAGTGCAATGTCATTTGCATATTCCAGATCTTCCAATGTAGAAAATGTAGTCCATCTTATTCCTCTTGGACTGCCCTCTGTTGTCTAGCGCATCACCCAGTCTATGACTGTTAAAAATAGAGCGGTTAATAAGGGGCATCCCTGTCGTACTCCTGTCTTCACCTCAAAGGTTAGGTTGCTCTGCCCATTGCGATCTACCGGTAGATTAAGAACGACCGGTTGCCGTACCGTGATTACGAAGGTTAAACAGTGCCCCTTCGCATTGAATTAATACTGCAAAAATTTCGAAAAGAAAAGAACGATTCAGAGGTTCTGTCCGTCAGTGTGAATTAACCCAGAGGCCAATCATCTGCATTACTTTAGAGTACCTTATAGCAGAACCAAGGTTGTAGAGTGTCACGAGCGATATTTATCTCTCGCTCTCTCGATTTATTTTTATCTCATTCTTTTTTTTTTCTCTTTTTCAACCTACCTTTTAATAATAAAAGTGTGTGTTCATTAAATCTTCCCTGCATTTATTGAAAAATGTTCCAGTTGCTGTCACCCGAAAATTGGATGATAGTATCAATTTCACTCACCTATGCAAATCCGTTGCCTAGAGCAGGTTGTTGGCGTCCTTCAGTCATTAATGAGACTGAAATAGATATGGTGACTATCGTCGCGGTAGCAGAGATGTATTGAGTTTTCACACGGTAAAGTAAGGTATCTTCCCGAGACCGAATTCAAATGAAAGGAGTATCCAGGAGTTAATTTAAGATGGGAAATGGTGTAGGAAAATGAGTGTATAGTCCCATAAATCTGTTTCTAGTAAAATGGGATTTTACTGCTTCTGAGTATTTTCACTAACCATTCTCCGGCACTGCAATCCAAAAACTTTGGTCATGAAATGAACTCAACTCGAATGAAAGCAGCCTAGTGCGTAAGACTTCATTTTGACAAAAACTTCACTTTTTTTGCAAACGTACATTGACTAAATAGCCAAGATACTGTGCATTTTTTTTCAAACCCATCCATTGTACTCCACGTCTTACCGCAGTTCCACTCAACTTCCTCGATTATATATATATATATTTTTGACTGCACCGTGTCTCTGTTATCTCGTATCTCTATCTACCTATCCTGCTTATCTCCCTGATCCTATCCTATCTCTTTTTTTCAGTATTGCATATTATTTTATATCCTATTTATTTATTTATTTTCGTATTTCCCTACTCTTCCTTCTTACCTTATATTACCGCACTCTACCCTATTTATTTATTGTTTCATTAATCTCTATTTTCATTTAGCGTTTTATATTTTATTTATTATTTATTTCATATTTTACGTTTTTTATTTTCTGGACGTTTTACTTTTCCGTTGTTGTTGTTGTTTTGATGGGTTGATGGGTGGAGATCGGGCACTAAACATCTGACTGTTATTACCTCTTCTCGTTCCATCTTGGTCTACCCTGTTCAACCTGAAAGTTGGTTATAATTGGGGTATTTAGTGTCATTTTATTTTACTAATTTGTATTCAATTTAATTAACTATCGTCTTTTGCAGTTGTTGATTTTTATTTATATTAGCATTTGTCAATTTTATTTACTTTTTTGTATTGTTTATAGATGACTATTGTCCTTTACGCTTGGTTTTTATTTGTATTTGTTCTTTTTGAGTTGTTGTTCATTTTTTTTTTTTTTTAATTACCTTGTCTTTCCTTGTCCTATGAGTAGTTAGTTTTTTGTTAATGCTTTGTTAGGGTCTAGTTCTTGTTGCTTAATTTTTATTTATTTGGATGTTTTTCCTGAAGTGCTATCCTTATATGTTTTCTTTTGTGTTATGTATATATCTTTTAAGTATTGATTGGGCATCTCTTGGGGCATCTATACTTAAAACCTTATCACCTGTTAAGTCTATATTGTGATTTTTATAGTAAGTTTTTAATTCAAGTCTTTGTTGTTCATACTTTTTACAGTGGATCAGGTAGTGGTCTATGTCATTCTCTTCCTGACATTCTTGGCAGTGTGGTTCTTCTACCATAAAGTATGCTGCACCGAGACGGAGACGCCACAGTTTTTTGTTCGATGGTATCTTTAATTCTTCTCTGACCTGGCACGTCCTTGTTGGTTCTTTCAGCAGTTTGAACGCATGTCTGCCTTTTCTACTGTTTTTCCATGATGTCTTCCATTCCTCGTTTATAGTTATCTTCACTTGGCTCTTGATCTCCGACCTTCCTAGTCCTGCTTTTATATTGTTTTTACTTGTTCTTCCATTCTTGGCGTTCTGGTCTGCCAACTCGTTGCCAGCAATACCTATGTGTGCTGGAACCCACACTAGCCTCACACTACATCCTCTGTGCCCTAGTGATGTATTAATTGCTAGAATTTCTTCCTTTATGTCTGGCCGGCTACATTTACCTGGGTGTTTTAGCGCTTGTAGTGATGATAGTGAGTCTGTAAATATCGTAACAGCTTCTGGTGGGTTATCTTCGATTATTTCTAAACTTTTAAGAATTGCTACCATCTCTGCGGTAAAAATCGAAGCCCCTTCTGTTACACTGTAGCTCTTTTTTATTCCCCATTGTGGTATTACCACTCCGGCACCTAGTAGCCCACTATCACCCTTGGATCCATCAGTGTAGACGGCCAGACTTTGTTTAGTTAGTTGCTCTATGAACTTTCTACTTATCATTTTGGCTTCCTTATCTTCTATGTTTTGTTTGATCTTTTCAGTAAGTGAGTAGTCTATGATTGGTGTTTTTAGTTCCCAGGGTGGTATTTTGCTTCTGTATTTATTACTATTTTCAATTGCGTTTGATAGTTCTTTGAATTGCGTTAGGTCTTCTATCGTTCTCCAACCTGTTGGATATCTATCTTTATTTAAGGGGACGTCCCATACACTTGGTTGGTTTTTGACAAATGCTTTATGTGCTGGGTGGGTCACTTCTTGTGCTACTTTACTCCAGTAATTTATTCTCAGTTCTTTCCGTCTTAGATCAAGGGGAGGTATGCCAAGAGCTACTTCTAGCGCTTCTGCTGGTGTCGATATAAATGCACCTGTAATGGTTCTCATGGCTGCATTTTGAATCCTGTCCAGTTTTGCTTTGTTAGAAGCTGCAGCTGAGTCATAGACTATGCTGGCATAATCCAGTTTCCCCCTGATAAAAGACTTGTAGAACATAAGCATTATTTTATTGCTGGCCCCCCATCCATTACCTTTTACTATCCTTAGTATATTTAGGGGTCCCCTACAGCTTTCTACCAAATTGTCTATATGTTTATTATAATTTAGTTGTTTATCTAAGGTTACGCCCAGAAATCTTGTTGTTGAGGAGGTACATATTTTCTGTCCTTTAATGGTTATATTGATTTTGTTATTTTTTTTTAAATTTCCTTTGCTGAAAATCATACCTACTGTTTTGTTTACATTAATTTGGAAGCCCCAACTTTTCATCCACTCTGAAACTTTGTCTATTTGATTTTGAAGTTTTTTGAAAACATGGTCCAAGTTTTTTCCAGATCGCCAAATGGCACAGTCGTCTGCAAATTGAGATACTGCATTCTTAATGTCGTTAAATTCATCTGTTAAGACATTTACAGCTATAGTGAAAATTGTGGGTGAAATCACTGATCCCTGAGGAATCCCATTCTGTTGTTCATATATATCTGATTTATCATTGTCTACCTGTACCGCAAAATACCTGTTTTGTAAAATGTTTTCTATATACCTATAGGTTTTACCAGTAATGCCAATCTTTTTCATTTTGTAAAGAGCTCCATCTCGCCAGCATTCATCATATGCTCTTGCGACATCTAGAAAAACTGCTACTGTTTTCTCTTTTCTCTTGAACCCTAGCTTTACATCATGCTCTAATCTTACAAGCTGGTCTACTGTACTTCTGTCTGCTCTAAACCCTGACTGGTTTGGGTGTGGTAAAGTGGGATGTTATAAATATTTATAGGGGACTTAGTGTACTGACTGAGATCAGCTGTGAAGGTATCTATATCTAATAAGAGTAGTGTATTATAGATAACCTTACTTACTGCCACATATGTATACCTCAGCCAGAATTATTCTGGAATAGTGTGATGACTACGTTATATGTCTAGGGTATGTGTATGATGAAGTGTAAGTCATAACAACAACAGACAGATAAACAATTTAATTTATTCCACCACACTTGACAACACTGTGACACTCACATACATATAACACTCTAAGAGGATATCTTAAAGGAGTCACTGATAACTTTTCAAATAACAATATGTATTCAGTGCTGTCATGAATATATATGTGTCCTGATTCAAATACAAAGGGAACCAGGAATCACAGTCAATTTTAATTATAAGTTATATGTACAGAATTTATTAATATGATTCGTGTAGTGACATATATTATTAATGGTATCCTATGTGTGTCAGTTGTGTAGTAGTAATATGAGGTAATACTGGTTTTGTTTTGTTCAAGCTCTGTTGGTATTTGTCATCATGACTTCAATAGTTTGTTTCTATTGGAACTAGTATTGGAGATGTTCTCAGTTCCTGGTATTAAAACAATTAAATTCCCCTCTTAATCTTAGTTTACAATGTCATTGTAAGATGGGGTACATAATGTTGAGCTCCATGGCCACACTCTCTTATCTTGCGTGATGACTGCAGTAAAAGACTCCTCTGCTCGATAACTGTACTGAGTTCTGGAGCTACCCCACTGGTTGCTATATGGACCAAGGAGTATGCTGTCCACTTCTGGCTTCAGCAAAGCTCTGACCAGGTGCTGCTCAATAACTTTAAGACCACGGTCCCTGAAACAAGAAGGTTGTACCTTCTACGTGAGAACTAATTTACACTCTATTTCTACACTGAGCACAATACATCACAAACATTGAGTTCAGAGCGTTAGGCCAACTGTCAGCTTCATCTGAAATACTTTATACCAGTATTTCCCTCCCTAATGGTTACTACGCCTCTGCAATTCCAGCATTATTTCTTTCTAGTTAATAATCTAGGTGTCAGTGTACTGTTTGGCCATTCCATGCAGTTTTACTTTCCTCCGACACCTTCTGTTCAGGCTGGAGCACTATAGGCTTTACATCATGTTCGCTACTGAACCACACATATATACAGACATAAATTATCAATTTACATTCAATTTTCATTAAAAGATATTGAATATTTCAAGCTTACCACAATTCATGGAAATAATAATAAACAGTTTCGTTGACTGGCAATGAATATAGCACAACTCCGATCTGCCGATGTCCCAGGCTTTATTTTTATAAAAAATATACACTGGTGCTCAACGCACTGCTTCTTAGTAGGTTTATTACAAGATGTGGCAATGAACAGACGCTCTGAATTGAGTATATTCGCAGCTCTACCCAATCAAACCATGTCTACACATCTTTTCAAAAAAGTACCCCTTTCTCACGTTTCCCCTGACAACACAAGATAGTATTTATACTCCGACCAATCGTGTTTAGTCTTTCATTTGTTGCGCTCCAATCAAATAGGAGTTAACATGGTAGGCTATTTCCGTAACGTAATGTTTCTTCAAACACGTTATAAAAAAATTTTATGAGCAGAAATGATTTCATGCTGTCAGGCACCCCCACTATTTTATTTTGGCCATAACTTGGTAATTCCTAGACTATTTGCGTAACGTTTTACATATTCTTTGTCAGCAAACCCTAAGGAATCCATATATCTCAATCTAAGGGAGCTAGGTGGCTGCGTTCAAAATGTGCATTTTCTACCACCTCCTGTTCACTTCAATCCCCATGTGGTGTCTGGGTACTGTCATGTTTTCAAACGTAAACCGGTATAATGTCATAATTCCCAATAAGCGTTTTTCAGGATTTTAAAACCTAACTCTGGGAGGGTAGTGAATTTTATCACTGTCGATTTGAAATAAAGTTAGTGCATGTGGCCTTACACGCGTGATGGCAGCAATTGTGTATCGCGCGACGCGTGTTTAGTGTTGCACGTGTCCCTGCTTTCTGCCTCTCCCTTCTCTCTATCCTTTAGTCCATCGGTCTTTTAGTTACGCCGTGTATAAAATGGAATGAATGAAATATTAAATTTAGGTCATTGATCAGCTTGCGTATCTCAAGGTTTTTCCAAGAAATACAGTACACGTTTCATTGAAGAAAGCGGGTAATAATACAGTAGGCTTTTACTATCAACGTGAAAGCGTTACAATTTGCAGACGAAGTAGAAAACAAGGGGAATTTCGAGTACAGTCATTGTGACAGCACTGTTCTTTACCATTCTTCTTTCCTTTTATTAAATTTATTTGTTAGGCTTTGCATTTACGTTTTAATTTATATATGGGGATTAGAATAATTCACGACATTGGGCTATATAACTGGTTTTTTTCTTGGTAGAATTTAATTCTTTTATTCACAACAGTTTCCAGTATTTTACCTAGTTGTGATGTTAAGGAGATAGGCCTATATGAACTTACATCATGGGCTTCCTTATTGGGTTTTAGGATGGGTACTATCATCGCTATTTTCCATGCTTTTGGTATCTTTCCTAAGCTCCAGATTTTGTTATAGAGGGTAGTTATTTTGTTTATAGTTCTTTTGGGTACTTTCTTAAGGATTTCATAGCTAAGTATATCTTGTCCTGAGGCAGTATTAGATTTATCTTTTATTGCATTAGTTACCTCTTCCTCTGTTATATCAGCATCTAAATAGTTTGTTTCGTCTATCTGGTCTGGTAGTTCTTTTGAAAACTGTATTCTAAGTCTTTCTCTTCTCTCATTTTCTTCCTGTCCAAGACTACTTTTTGCACTGACTTTATAGAAATACTCGGCAAGGGCATTAGCTTTTTCTTTATCTGTTTCTGCTCTCTTTGGTAGTTTGATTGTTGGCATTATTGTTTTTTTTATTGTTCCCTTTGATTGCCTTAAGCTTTTTCCATACTTCTTTAATTTGAGTGCTAGGTTTAAGTGACTGACAAAACTCCTTCAAGTTAGTTTCTTTGGCTTTAAATATTATTCTGTTGGATTCATTCCTAATAAGTTTATACTCATCATAGTTTTCTTCTGTTCTGTTATTTCTATATTTTTGTAAGGCCCTTTTTCTTTTCTCATGAATTTCTGCACAGCTTTTATTCCACCAGGCAACTGGTTCTTTATTCCACTGAGTTTTTCTTTTCTTAGTAATGTGATTTATTGGTTTAAGGTGTTGTGGCATATTTTTATTAGGTATATATTTTATTGCTATTTTCAGAATTTCATTGGTCAGTGTTTCCGCCCACAAGTCAGTATCATCTGATTCCATGTCTTTATATTCCATCACCTCCAGCTCTGATTGGAAAGCTTCCCAGTTTCCTTTTTTATAGTTGGAGGTAGGTTTCTCTGGTTCTGGGTTTGGAATGACATTTTCATGCATGGTTATTATGATGGGCAGATGATCTGAGTTTGTGTCTTGTAACACTTCCCAATTTACATTCGCTAGGTTGTTAGTTGCTATACTTATGTCTATTGCTGAGTCTGCCCTATTAGCTTGTGGATTAATTCTAGTCGCAGATCCATCATTTAGTATTAGTAGTTCATTGTTTTCTATGAAGTCGAGTAGGCATTTTCCTGCATTATCTGTATGTTGTCCACCCCAAGCAGAATGGTGGGAATTAAAATCGCCTACTATGATTGTTTTGGGGCCTAGTCTGGTGCTTATGGCTAGTATTTCTTCCTCTTTAATTGTGCCATCTTTAGCATATACATTTAGAATTGTTAGATTGTTTGGTTCAGCTGCTATAGTAACCTGGATACCTTCTATATTGGTTGTATTAAAAACTTCCCAGTCTATGATTTTAAATTTTTCGCTAACTAAGACTGCGACACCACCTCCTCTACCTTCTTTCCTATCGTGTCTAAGTATCTTAAAGCCCTTACAACTATATCTACTATTTGGGTTTAAATGGGTCTCTTGAAGAGCATATATATCAGTAGTTAATCCTGTCTCTGATAGTAGGGGTGCAAAATTCTTTTTGATACCCCTACAATTCCACTGTATAATTCTAAATCTTTCTAAATTGAATTTTAACATCATCTAGTATCCCTTTTATTTTGGTTAACTATCAATTTGCTCTTATTCTATATTCCCTGCACTCGTGGACCCATCATCAATCAAGTTCTCTAGAAAAGCCTTATTAAAACTTATCATTGTATTCGTAACTTTTTCTGTTATGTATGGTAAAAGTGCATCAACGTGTTCTTTGATAGTTTCTTCTAGGTTGACCACTTTCCTATTTTCATCTAATGCTGCATTCCCTTCTCTCCCTATGTTGATCCCGTGCCTTTCACTTTCCATTCTTTTTAATATTATTTCACTTTCTTCTTTTAGTTCTGACAGTTTGACTAGCATTATTTCATTTTCTTCTTTCAGTACAGTCAGTTTAGCCACATCCTGGGTAATTTGGAACTGTATGGCTTTCACTTCTTGAAGCAATGCCTCTGCATTTTTTCTGTGAATTCACATTTTCCAGAGTTGTAGCTGACCTGTCTGGCTGGCTGTTTTCTTTTGTTTTGTTAGTTATTTTCTGTTCTTTTGACTGCTGCGTTTTAATAGTTTTAATTTCTTCTTTAAGAGACTTGATTTCTTCTACAACTTTACTGTTTGTGTTTTTTGTGTTTTCTTTTATTTCTTTAATTACTGTTTTAAATGGTGTTCTTGTTAAGATTGATTCTTTTAGTGCTTGTTTGGTTTGCTTGTACACTGGACAGCCCTGATACCTGGCACTGTGGTTCCCTTTGCAATTGGAACACTTTCTGTTCCCATTCGCCTTTTTGTATTCGGTATCTGCCTTTGTCTTTTCACACTGTGTAGAGGGGTGGTTACTGGAGCAGTATCGACAAACTGTTCTCCCCTTACAATTGTTCCTTCCATGGCCGAATTTCAGACAGTTGGAGCACTGTAGCACAGGGGGAATGTAAGCTTCGGTGTGCTTCTTGGTTTTCCCAAATAGTAGCGTTTTAGGGGTTTCCCTCCCTTCTGCCGTTATTATAACCACTGGGGTTACAATGCTCCCTTTCACCATTATTCTGTCCACATGTACCAACTTTATGTCTGGGTTATGTTTTGCGATGTTGTTCATAACTTCCTCGCTTGAAAGGTTAATGTTTATCCCTTTTAACACACACCTATTGGTCTCTTTTGCCAGCTCTATCTTTACTTTTATGTCGTGTGCAAGAGTCACTGTTTTTGCTTCTACTTTGAGTTCCTCTAACATCTCTTTTATTCTGTCGCTCTGATTTGGGGTAATTATTATGCCAAAATGGGTTTTTGAAATTTTAGCTATCGCCTTTTTGCCTAACACAGGATCAAGGATTTTTATAATTTTGTCTTCATCTAGTGCCTTGATCTTGACAACCTCACCAGCTACTTGTGTTATCTTTAAACGACATATGTTTACTCCATCTTTATTTTGGGAAACTGCCTGGGGTGCTTTATGTCTTGAGTCTTCTTTGGTACTTTCATTGCTATTTTGGGTTGCTTTATGTCTTGAGTCTTCTTTGGTACTTTCATTGCTATTTTTTTGGTTAGAAATTTCTTCTATGGAGGCCTGACTATTCTCTTCTAGTTTATCATGCCTGGTGTCCCTATCTTTGGTTTTAACTGTTTCTGCCCACGTTTTGCCTTCACCTGACTGTGCTCTAGTTATAGGTGCCACGTTTGGTTATGAGCTATGTCCTAATTTCTTATTTGAATTTATTTACTTATTGTTCTTTCCTATTTCTTTTTGCTCCCTTTCTTTTATTTTGTTATTATTAATTTAATTATTTTATTGTGCTATCTTGTTCTTATTCTTAGAAGTTTTGTCTATTCTGGTTCAACTCTTTTGATCTGTCAAATCTAAAATTCCCTTAACCACTAATATTTATTAATAATTGATTAACACTATTTGGATCTATGATTACAGTTTAGGAGGATTTAACTTTTTGCTATTTCCTGATGAGTTAAGTAAACTAAAAATGTCTGTCGTACCACGCAATGGCAAGCACGTGGTGCCTGGGCCTATTAAATTTATCTGTTTCTTTTTACTTTATGACTATCCCTGTTTTATATTATCACTCCTAGCCAATATCAAGCAATCAACAAATACTAATTATACTAACTGCCTAAATTGTATACAGAATAGAAACAAAAATAAATTAAATTCAACTTATCTGGTTTGTATTTCTCACAAGGCACGCCGGTGAATGGTCTGATAATGGTGAATGACCCAATGGAATGGTGAGGAATGACTGACGTTGTTTAATTTTCCCCACTATGCCCTCTCTTTAATATTTTATCAACTCTCTTCGTGTGTCGGTCACCACCAGCTTTAGCTCCCTACCTCCTGATATATCCCGTGTCGCTATTGACTTTGCGTTCGTTACTTTCAAGAAAACTAGATTCACCTCTCATCTCCACTTTATTCACACCTGCCTCCACCACAAAATTCTTCCTAATGGATTCTCTTCCAATTTTCATCCATCTGCTGGTACACTCAATCCTAGGGAACAACGTCTCCTACAACGAATTGAGACCAGATGTGGCTTTCAGCGTATGCGCGTAGTGGCCGCCAGTAACTCCCGCCTTTTATCAGACCTCAGTGCCCAACAGACCCAGCTTCTGCTTCGCTTACGTTGTCTCACCTCCAACAACGTCCCTTTCTATTCTATGATACGCACCACTATCCACACACTGAACCGGCAGCTGCATGAGTCCCTTTCCACGTCTAAACACCATAAACTATCCCGTCTCATCCCTACCCCCAAAGCTACCCCTCCATCCTCCACTCCATCATGCACTCAGGTAGTCTGCATCCCTCCATATCTACCCCTCTCTGAGGGAGAGCGCTCTGTTCTCAATAAGGGCCTAAAATTTGTTCCTCTTCGTCCGACCCTAGACCAATACAATCTCCTCCAGGATGTTCATCGATTTCACCGCCGCATGAGGCTGAAGCTCCATTTTAGAGAGGAAGACAGCACTCCGCAGTCTCAGGCTGACTCCGACATCTTCGCACGCTTTTCTGACTCTACTAAACCTCCCTTTACACCTAAACCTGGGGCCTCTCATGCCCTGGACCTGTATATCAAGAACATCATCCATGACATTCAGCAGCTCCGCCCTCGTAGATTGCATTATTCCAATCTCACTTCGGCAGAGTCCCGTGCTCTCTCCCTTCTTCGCCGTAGAGACGACATTGTCATCAAACCGGCTGACAAGGGAGGAGCCATTGTCGTCTGACAGAAGGACTTGTACCTAAGTGAAGGTACAAACCAGTTGACCAATGGCTCTTTTTACAGGCCCAGGACCAGCGATGCGACTGTCTCTAACAATCGCGTTGTACACAACACTATTAAAACAGCTCATCACTAGTAATGCTCTTCCTCCCGAAGCATCTCATCTTAGGATTCATGACAGCTCTTTGGGCAAGCCTGTATTCTACATGCTCCCCAAAATTCATAAGATCGACAACCCTGGAAGACCTATTGTCTCAGCCTGTTCCTGTCCTACTGAACACATTTCTGACTTCCTCGATAGCATTTTCCAGCCTATCGTTGAAAATCTTCCCTCCTTTATCAAAGACACCAGTCATGCTCTTACAACTTTCTCCTCTATCCGACTCCCAGCAGACCGCTCCTACCGTCTTTTCTTGTTAGACGTCTGTTCTCTGTATACCTCTATTCCCCACTCTGATGGTCTCCGAGCTCTTCGGTTTTTTCTGGACCAGCGCACTTGCCCTTCTATATCCACTGACACTCTTCTCCGTCTTGCTGAACTGGTCCTTCAACTGAATTCCTTTGAATTCAATGGTCAGTTTTTTTATCAAATTAGTGGTGTTGCCATGGGAACGAAGATGGGTCCTAGCTATGCCTGTCTATTCATGGGCCACTTGGAGCATCAGATATGGCAACAATACTCCGGTCCTTTCCCCGGGTTTTACCGCAGATATATCGATGATGGCATAGGTCTCACAGATATGTCTGAGACTGATTTATACCGCTTCATCGACTTTGTCAACCACTTTCACCCCACCATCAAGTTCACCTCCCTCGTCTCCACAGTATCTGTCAACTTCCTTGACATTACTATTTCTATCACGCCCTCCGGCCTTAATACCTCAGTATACTACAAGCCGACAGATGCCCACAGCTACCTCCTGTATACCTCTTCTCATCCTCGGGTCTGTCGTGACTCCCTTCCTTTTTCACAACTTCTCCGCCTCCGCCGTTTGTGCCAAGACGACGATGACTTCCACTTCCGAGCAAATGAGATGTTGGATTTCTTCCGTAGCAGACGTTATCCGGAACATGTTCTCACCTCTGCACTCCAACGTGTGCTCCCCATCTCTCGTCAGGAGGCCCTCAAACCTCACTATAAATCCACTTCGGATAGAGTCAAATTAATCGTGACCCATCTCCCTCACAGTACTGCTGTCAAACAGATCCTTTTCCGCCACCTCCCTATCCTCCAAGCAGAGCCTGTGACCCAAGAAGTATTCGGTGAAGCACCTTTGGTGGCATATAGACGCGACAAGAACTTGAAGGATCTTCTTGTTCACAGCCGTCTCCCAAAGGAGAATGCCACTCACTTTGGCACACTACCCTGTGGTCGGACACGATGCAACACGTGCAATCATGTCATCTCAACCCAGAAGGTGTCCTTTCCTAAGGCTACGTACACCATCAGTAGTAGCTTCACGTGTGAATCGCGCAATGTCATTTATACGATCATATGTAAACGTTGCTGCAAAACCTATATTGGCCAAACAGGCAAACGACTTGGGGACAGATTCAGCCAGCACTTAAATGACATCGCTCAGCAAAAGTCCACACCAGTTGCCATACACTTCAATGGTCCTGACCACCATGGTCCCATCGACATCCAGGTCACAGCGATCCGATCCTGCTCCTCTGACACTGCCAGCCGAGAACAGCTTGAGAACCGTCTTATCCACCGCATGGTGTGTCTAAAACCAGCCGGTCTCAACACTTTTCACACCTTTGTCTGAGGTCACCCTTTCCTCTCTTGCTCTATTTTGACTCTTTCCACTCTTATCCTATTCTTCTATTTTTATGCCATCCTCCATAATATGTATGAATATACAATGTTTCTAATTTGTTTTGATTTTTTATTTCATATTTATTTATCTCCCACTCATTCTGTCCTCTTCTATTTCCAGTCCCCACTTTTATTACGTTTGGGTAGTTTATTGTTCGGTTTCGTTTTTTAGTTTTTAGTTTCTTAGTATGTATTGTGTACATCCGGCGGCGGAAGTCACTTCCTGTTCAGCCACGCGTCTATCAGCGGACAGCGAATATTGATAGGATTTCGATGCCTTGCCTTCAGGGAAGTACATAGGTTTTATTTTTATATTTATTTAAGTTCTTATGTGTCCTATCTAGCCTTCACTCTCGTTCCTTTCCTGACGAAGGCCTTGTGGCCGTAACGTAAACTATTTTCTTTGTCTTTTGTCCTCGTAAGACGAATCACCTTTTTCGATTATTTTTTTTCAAACCCATCCATCCTGTGCACATATGGTAATGTATTTTCGAAAGTTCACATTAAAATAACGATAGTAAGTACAGTACAGTACATACATAGGCCAGTAACATAGGCGTTTATTATGACTATCAAGACATATGTACTGTATTATAGGTTATATATGTACTGTACCATTATACGCCTGGCATCGCAATCGCTTTTGTACTCTATACAAGAGACATGAGATAAACGTGTTGCGTGCGGGAAGCTGTTGCTTTCGCTACGTCCGGTTACGTCCACTTCGTCCCGTTCTCCGATCGGGATTTCTGAACTCTATTATAACCTTATGGGACCACGGACGTATGTGCGGTCGGACGTTGTCCGAACGGACGTTATGCGGAGCATGACTGTATGTGTAAAGCATATTTGCCAATTTTTGGGTGTGTTGAGATAGTATTTTAATGCTCCAAATTTTTTAAAGGACTAATTCACTTCCAAAATATATTGAGATAGATAATTAAATGCAGCTGGTGCATTTTAATGTAACAGCGCTATCTTGTCATCGCCATTTTGTCTGTCGTTCTCTACCTTTTTAACTACAACATTGCGATTTGGCAGCCATTTTACTCAGTCAGGATCTAAAAATAGAACATTAGTCATATCGCTTACGGATAGCAGCCAATCAGAGAAGAGAAGCGTCCAAGCTAGCGCGTCAGTTTAAATTCTTTATCATTCAGATCGCCTGTCGCGGAGAGAGAACAAGCTATTGAGAAATACTGAAGTCTTGTTCAAGCAAGAACATGCCTTAAATTTGTGAGTAGATATAATATTATTCTCCAACATTATAAAGTCTTTATAGTGTTAGAAAGGATATAGGATTACCATCTTTGTGCCGTAGTATTTTAAATAATTATATACTTAATTCAATGTTATTTATATTTCGCGTGCGGTTGGTTTCAGATCTAAATTTATTCAGACATGGCGTGGCTGGAGCAGATGGTCCATGTTCAGGAAATATAACACGTGGCCGTTACTAGAACTGACATATTCGGTTATTACATTTGTGTAAATGAAATTAATGGTTAAGTATTTCCATATTGTTTGGGGTAAAGGAAACCTTCAATGATCTTGTGTAAATCCGACACGTCGGTTTGAATAATATTGAATTGTGGCGCGATTTAGATTGCTACATTTATTAACTACGGTGCTGATGCCGAAATAGTTTATTTTAGTGTGGTGAGTGCTGCAATTTATTAATATGTTACAGCTTACTAGAATAAAGTCCTGTGCTTCTTCAGTAATGTTAGACTGATAATGTGGTGTAAGTATTAGTAAGATCGGCTATAGCTAATTGGTGTTAGCTTTCTTAGTTTCATAGTCCTCTATACAATGTAAAATCTCTATTGGTTATCTGTACTGCTTTAAATAGCTTTTCTAAGCCATTATTTCTATAATATTTAGTATTATAATGTAAGATTACTATAGAATGTACAACCACGCAGCTTAGCTGGGTTGTTAGGGTGGCTGTATGCTGTCCTCGCAAGATGGCAGCCACGTGTTATAGGCCTAAGTATGTATTTAGTTCTAGTCATTAATATGCCTTGTAAATATGATACCCCTACTTTTGGTATGTGGAGCACATTTGAGACATAAACGTTCCTATTTGCTCCTTGCGGAGCAGGGCGACACCAGTGCGGCTGACTCCAACAGAAGCCTGCACGAAGCATTTATATGCTATGGCAGTGGTTTGTTTCTGTAACAATGTGTTTTATATGATGAGGTCCCAATCTCATCAGTCGGCATATACGACATGCTTCAGAGTGCAGGGAAGAATATTGAGATGGATCAGTTGCGAGGTGGTGGTTTGTGCTCATTAATGAGAGTATTCGTTGTACATATCGTTTAATATTATTTTATGTATATTTCCATATTATTTAATTATTATGTGTCGGGTAATTTATGAGAGCACGTGGGTCCACTTGGGAACAAATTATGTCGCTTCTCGCTCCTTATGGAGCATATGGCCACCAGTGTGGCTAGCCACCGCATGGAGACCGCAGAAAGCATTCAGATGCATTTGCAGTAGTGGTTTCGGTAGCAATCTGTGTTACATGGTGAGATTGCCAGCCTCATGCACAACACAATACTAGTCTCATTTGACGACATGCATGAGTATGTGTGATAGTTGAGGGTGTCAGGTGGCGTGGAAGGACTGTTTGGCAGGTGAGAGTATCGTTTCTCATTATTTAACTATTATGATTTTAACTAGTCGGTGCTTTGTTTGCGTTTCAGGATTCGCAATTGAGCACTGGCTGGGTGTTTAGTTTGCTTTGTTTTATTTGTTTAATGTTTGCTTTATGTGCTTGTTGTCACTGAATGGGTTGTATGAATAAATACAGCCCCTGCCTTAGAATCAGAGTTTTATTGTTGATCGAGTCGGTTGCGAGTGTGCAAGAAAGTGATCACATATCACAACAGCATCATCATCATCTCTCGCCCACCCTATCACATTAATAATTATAATAGTAATAATATTACAGAAATATGAATGGCTTTGTGTCATTGTACATTCCATTTCTTAATATTGAGTAGAGCCAGAACCATCGAGTACTGATTGTAACAAGAGTTGTAAATTTTTGTAATACTCTAGGGAACATGGTAGAAATTAAGCAGCCACAATATGTTATGAACGATTAGTAGTGATAGTGGTTTACTGTACATGTTGAAGATGTCTTTTATGATATATCTGATTTATTGACTTAAGCAAGACGGTAAATAACCTTATGGCGTACTGTTGCAATGAATGTTGCAACGTTTTTTTTTCGACTATGTATTTATTTTCTAATGCATGGGAAATAACTCATGTAATTGTAGTCACTTTTTTATTTCTACTAGTTGTCTAATCGTGTGACGATAGTTGCCGATAGTTTGTGTGAACGATTTTGAGTCATGTCCATATACGGAGCGCTCAGGTCGTCAGTTATTATAAACAGTTGGCAATCGCAATGTTTCAAGATTCATTTCCTTATTAGGTTCGAATCTGTACGATTGTTCTCCAGAATATTCTTTGGTTCGTAAGTTGGCTGAACACCGGTCGAGTCGCGCTTGTCTGCGCATGTCTGGTCTTGATCGCTTTTTGGCACGGATTCCGCCCCGACATTCAGAGTGTGGCAGATGCGTGATAAGCAAGACGCGTTTGGTTTGCCAGCGTCTGTGCTTAAACTGTTCAGGAAATAATGTCCTATTCATATTGTTCCTTTGGAGATGATATATCTGTGGTGATTCTAAGTGCTGGGAAGCCTGTGAGTTATATGTTTATTTCCTGAAGTAAAGGTAATGACATTTTTGACACTTATCGATATCTTTCGAGATTGACATTTTGTTTGTAGCCCGATTATAGGAGGGTCTACGCTATGAGAAGTTTTTCGTCAGCTCACGAATCATGTTCGCTGTTACTGCATCGATGGATGCATGTCCTAAGAACTATCTGCCTGCTAAACTTACTGCTTGTTCCAGATTTGATATCTTGGATAACTAAAGGAATTTGGAGGATTTTTGAGGACATTATTGATACCCTTCAGAAGACGTCCCTGTCTTGCTGAGGTTAGATTTAGGAGAGAGGATTTGATCTCCTATCATATTGATATCTTCCAGCTGTTATAGAAAGGGATGGAGATTTCCGCCTGAATACATTTACAGCTCTATGATGTACTGATATGCATGCGATTCATCTTTACTATGATGCTGTCTACCGTCCATTGCTGTACTGACTATGTTGCTGTAACAATGACTGTTTGATTGTACCTATGATGTACCTACCTTCGCGTATACATTTTGTCATGTGGCGTCTACAATAAATTATACAAGAAAACGTCACTAGCTGTTGCAAATCTCATTGACTTTACCCATCGTGAGTTAATGTGACGTCCTGGTGTGGATTGCCCTGTTTGTGATAATAACTGTTTGAATACACATCTGCATCTTACACAAACCAGACTACAGACACCATACTACGTCTTCAACGCCATTCAACATTATGACGTTCAACAAAATGGTAGTCCTAAATATGAATGAAAAGGGTGTCTGCTATAACCGTGTGAGGTCAAGCAAATGTAGGCCTCTGACTCTATAAATGATGATGATGAATTATGTGCAGAGAACCTACAGCTACCTCCCTAGGTCTCACACGGTCAATCTTATGGCTCTAGTGTATGGTGTATGGTGTACCTAGTGTCTAGGGGAGAAATGAATGATGGTACACAACAATCAAACACTTTAAGTTTCTATTAAAGAAGTTAATAACTAGCAGTTAAGTTTTTCTTTGAACAAATATTTACAATTTATTTTGCCTGTCCATTCATAGCTTGTGGACAGGTCTTTGAAAATAAGGACAAGATAGTTTACAGAAAAGAACAATTAAAATGGTGGGACAAATTGCCCAATAACTAAAAAAATGTTATTATGTATTTGACTTTTAGTTATCTAATTTTATAAATGTCCTTCCTGTATGAAATATTACAGAGTTCACTTTATTTATCTAACGGGAGAGTCACTGTATATGAGGGCTGTAGTTCATCCTACCCCCATAAAATTCCTGTGTAATATCTTGAAACACAAGAAAATGTCAGAGATGCCCCAGATGTTTAACTCTTCACCTGGGAGTCCTTGTTGTAAGATAATTCAATGGGTAGTTGCAGAAATTTCAAGTTCAACACTCGCCAAAGCTCCTACTGGATATTCGACAGCATATAAGTCTGGTTGGAGACTGGTTGGCGTTTATAAGCACTCAGCAGGTTTCCTGTCACCAGCCGGCAACAGGAACATAGACCCTCACAATCAAGAAATATATAAACAAATGACGCTGATTTTGTGAAGAAATGGCCTCAGCTTCCTCCGAACTGCACAGACTGTGAATTTATTCTTTATTTAAGTTTAAAATTAACACAGCTGTTTTTCAGCGTATCTGTATACAAATTTTTGTTCAACTGGCAATGAATAGTCAAAGCCTTTTGCTAATATCTACCAGCACTAGCCAATCGTAACGTTCTACTACTTGAATTCAAATGCAGTTTGAATGAAAAACCCAAAATAATTTTGAATAACTGGTGGTCGATTGGCTAGTCTGCTCTAGTCATGCCCAATACAAAAAGATATTACGTTTAGGATTACATTTCTCCTACCGTTCCCCTTTCCCATTCATACTCTGTTCACCCCAAGCGAATTTGAATGTACCTCCCTGCCTCTTTTTCCAGCTCGCGTCCCCCTAACGTTACCAAAAAAAAAAAACATGAGCAGGAACGCCAGTGTGTCTGGTCGTGTGTTCTTAGATATTAGTATTTCTTCAATAACTTCTCTAATACTGGGGGCTATCATATTATTTAAAGTACATTCTTACTCAGCTAACTCTACGTCATACTACCATATAATTCTTATGGGGAACTTCATAATGGTTTAAAATTTCCAATTTTTGTCATCGTCCATCGTCAAATAAAATTTTACACAAGTCCGCCATCTTTCCTCTCCTTCATCTTGCGAGCATGTATTTTTTCAAATAACTACTTGTTTTAGTTACATCAGAAATGCTACCACTAGGAGGAAATAAAACTGTCTGCGTGGTTATGCCTTGGCTGGCTTTTCCGCAGTGTGAATATATGCGTTGCAGACTGTGTCAGCGAAGCGGGGTGTAGACGGGGCGGGTTTAAGAATTTGCGTTACTAGTTAGCATTGTATCGTGTAATATTACCAAAAAATGTAAGGATTACTACTGATTTTGCTACAAAGTTGACAGAAAGTGTTACTTCAGATAGCTATATTGCGGCATGCTTCCGCCAATAGTTAATTGTAAGGCTAGACTACAAAGTGTAATCAGCAGATTGGGCAAAAGTTAAATATTAGTAGTGTTTCTCGAAAACGAAACTAAAGCGTGTCAGACTTTTTCCGTGAAATCGTTCTATAGGCTTAGCACTGTGCAAAAAGCAGCGCTGCTGGCTTCGAAGATGCCAACCGTCAGACACATGCGGGCTAATGTATTTATTATCGTTTTATGCCTAAATCGTACTGAATTGAGCGTTTATTCTCGCATATTTTGCTACACACCTCCCATCCTAAAACATGCATTCATTTGCAGGTTATAATATGCGAGATAACTTAGCTCCATGAAGTCTTACTCGTTTTTCTGATCTTCATCATAAGGATGTCTGCTCAGAAAGTCTGCGCCAACGTTCAAAGGGCCGGGAATGTATTCTATTAAAAATGAGTATGGTTGCAACAAGAGAGACCATCTCAATAATCTAGAATTTTCATGCTTGGCCTGTGACAAGAACACGAGGGGAGAATGATCCGTTTGGACCACAAATGTCCGGCCATATAAATAAATCTGGAATTTCTTTATAGCCCATATTAAAGCGAGACATTCTTTTTCACTGGTTGAGTAATTTTTTTTCCGCCTTGTTCAATTTGCGGCTAGCATAAGCGACTGGGTTCAATTCCCCATCTTGTGAGGAAGACCTTTGCAATAATGTAGCGCCCAGGCCTACATTGCTTGCGTCACTTCTCACAATAAATTCTTTAGTCAAGTCAGGCAATTGCAACACTGGCCTGCTTGTAAGCTTCTCTTTTAACTCCTGGTAAGCCAATTCACACTGTGCTGTCCAAATTATAGTATCAGGTTGACCTTTGCGAGTTAAATCGGTCAAAGGAGCACATATAGAGTTAAAATGTTTGATATACTTTTGGTAAAAACCACACAGAGACACGAAAGATCGCACATCTTTTTTTGTTTGTGGTCTAGGTGCTCTTTTTAGTTTTTCCAGATTCTTGGGATCAGGGGTCATGCTACCCTGATGTACTGTATGTCCCAAGAATTCCAACTCTTTACAACCAATACAGCATTTTGTTGGCCTAGCGGTTAAGTTAGCCTCTCTGAGTCTATCAAACAGCATATTCAAAGAGGTAACGTGTTCCTCAAATGTTTCCGTAGCAATGAGGATATCATCCATAAAATTCGAAATACATGGATTTTTCAGGGGATCCAGCAATTTTCGCATCATCCTAGAAAACACACTCGGGGCATTTTTCAAACCAAATGGTAACATGTTGAACTCATAATGACCTTCCGAGGTGCTAAAGGCCAAATAAGGTCGAACCTCAGGCTTTACTGGAATCTGGTAATAGCCTTTGCTAAGATCCACCTTAGAAAAATATTTTGCCTTGTTCAGCCTGGCAAAAAGTTGAGTAGTATCAGGTAATGGATCCACCTGACCTTCTGTGACAGCATTCAGTTTCCTGTAATCTATGCACAGTCTATGTTCTCCTGATGGTTTCCGCAACAAAACCACACAGGAACTGTAAGGAGACTCACTGTGAGAAATAATCCCTTCTTTTAACAAATAATCAATCTCCTCTTTCAAAGCTTTTTCCTTAGCGAACGGAATAGAATAAGGCCTCATACAGATGGGTGCTGGGTCTAGTAGTTTCATATCATATGACAACAAATTTGTGTGTCCCGGTTTATCAGTTAACACATCTGTATGTTTCTCAAGGACCTGTTGAACCTTCTCCTTCTGTCCTTTTGTCAGGTGATTACTGATTTTCACCTGTGCAAACGTTTCACTGGTTTTCAGTGGATATTCAACCGAGGAGAGAGGTTCATTTTTCATCTCGGTTGCTATAGACAAGGCCATTAAATGTGATCCCTCCTGGATTTGTCTGTCCAGATATTTCTTCAAAAGGTTCACATGATAGACTTTCTCCTTTCCCTTTTTGTCTATCTTATAATTTGTTCTGGATACCTTTTCCAAAACTGTATATGGCCCTTGCCATCCGATCTGAAGTTTATTGTTGCTGCCTGGCAATAGAAGAAGTACCTTCTCCCCTACAGCAAGTTCTCGATCCTTCGCTTTTTTATTATAATAAGCAGCATGCTTTTTCCTGGCTTGTCTCAAATTTTCATTTGCCAGTTTCCAACTGGTTTTTAAACGAGTGGTCAGTTCGTTCACATATTGGTATGATGAGGTAACAGTCTCCTCTGCCTTCTCATCTGTCCAGGTCCTTAGCAAAGTTACATATGGACTTTTAATTTTTCTGACATAGTATTCATGGCACCTGTCAGGTCCTTTACATTGGAAGCTTTGTTTTGCGGACGTTTCTTTCTTGTGTCACCACACAAGAATCTACCACTACCAATTTGTTTCCTGGGGTTGTCTCCCCTCAGGTTCAAATTCAAATTGAGAGAACTTCGCTCTCTTTTTTCTTCCTCCCGTTTACATAAGTCCGACCGAGGGATCGTCGGCTTATTCTGGGGTATAACAGTTCTTTGTACTCGCTGCATAGTAGCCATTGTAAAACATTTGAGCGAAGACTGTCTGTGAAACGGGGGTTCCCATTCCCCTTCGTCCACTTTATTATAATTATTTTTCTTTCCAGGCCTAAGTTTGCCCCGTGGCGTGTCTAGGTCCTGGTTCCTTTTCCCACGTGTGGGTGTTCCCTCTTTATTTTCTGGTCCCGGTTTGCCATAATGCTTCTCTTGCATATGGTTATTATTTTTCCACCCTGTGGAATTTTTCTCGCTGCACTGTTCGCAGTCCTCGACAAATTTTCTTATGTCATCAATTTCTCCGGGCCAGAAATATCCAACAGATGTTCTTTGGCATGTGGTACCCATCTTCTGGTGTTCACCATTTAGAACATGTGTTTGTCTCATAATTTGTGCCCTATATTTCGATGGCACTACTACCTGTCCACACCCGGATAATCCTGCTTTATCCGCCCTGCAAAGCAGTCCATCATCCAAATAGAAATCTCCTTTCCTTGGAGGGGTATGGAGTTTTTGGAGTTTTTCAAAACACGGCTTCAGTGACCTATCTTCAGCCTGTGCCTTTCTCCACTGTTTACGAGACATTGTTTTTGGTGGTTCCTCCTCTTTTTTAGGAGTCGACCTGACCTGGAGCGTGGCCATTACTACAGGTCTCCTTCCACAATTTTCAGTGTTATGGTTGTCCATCCGACAATTTTTACAATACCTCTTTCCTTGGTTAAAAGGTTTTCTTTCATCATTCCTTCTATCATTAAATTGTGAAGGTCTATTCTTAAATTCATTTCGAGGCCTATCAAAGTACTGCTTATTTCTATTATCGAATTTATTATGGTTTTGGGGGGCGTTACTCTGATCTATTTGTTTCTTCTTTGTGCCAGCTACCTCTGCCTGGGCTGCCTGATACCTCTCAGCGACATTTATTATCTCACCCAGCCTCTCCGCACCCTGTTCCATGAGAAACTTTCTCATGTCTGGAGCCATGGACTCTCTCATCTGTTCAATGAGTATCATCTCTTTGAGATCTTGGGTTTTCCCCAAAGTAGCCCATTTCTCCATATACGTTTCCAACCGGGCGGAGAACTGGTGATAGGTCTCACCCGACAGTAGCCTGGCATTCCTAAACTTCTTTCTATAAAACTCTCCGTTCTTTTCGTATCTTAACAGAAGAGCTTGCTTCAACATGTCATAGTTGTCTTGGTCATCCCTGCTCATTTTGGAAAACACTTCATAAGCTGTTCCCCGAAGTCCCTGAGACAACTTTACCCCCCATCTTTCTCTTTCTAACCCATAAGTAGTAGCTAAAAGTTCAAACCTGCTTAAATATCCTTCTATGTCATCGTCTTTCTCAACAAAATGGTCTACATGAAAACCCATAGCTGAGGTTGAGGCTCCCTGACTAGTAGTGGCATCTGAGGCAAAGGGGCTAGCACCATTTTCAGGAGCATGGCCTTGAATTTCTAACTCCCTTAGTCGTAGCTCATGCTCCCTCTGTAATCTTTTCTCCTCCTTTTCTGCTTCCCTTTCGGCAGTCAATCTTTTTTCTTCTGCCTCCCTTTCGGCAGTCAATCTTTTTTCTTCTGCCTCCCTTTCGGCAGTCAATCTTTTTTCTTCTGCCTCCCTTTCGGCAGTCAATCTTTTTTCTTCTGCCTCTATCTGTAACTTCTTAGTCTCAGCCTCCAATGCCCTAGCCTCCTTGTCAGCCTCAATCTGCAGCCTCTTAATTTCTTTTTCAGCCTCTAACTTTCTTTCTGCTTCTTTCTCTAATCTTTTATCTTCCCGGGCAATAAATTTATCCACCTCTGAAGTTACATATTGAACCAACTCTGGTCCATCCATGCCCATCTCTTTAGCAGTCTGTACAGCCGCAGAGCGAAACTTGGCCAGATCTGCCATTCTAATAAGTACAAAATGTTCTAACAAAATCTCTAACTAATTATAAATTTATTTAATTAAATCTGGGCTCTGACACTTTCTTCACTTCCCAAATCTTGGGTAATACTATATGGGGATTCCCTGGGAAAATTAGACTGTTGTTAATGCTAAACCCCAGACCCCGATGTATGTAGTACTAAGAGAAATTCAGATGCCCGGACAAGCCTACCAATTTATGTAGCAAAGTTGATTTTGCTGGGGAGGTTATGATGGTATCCTAAAAGAATGAAAAGGTGTCTGCTATAACCGTGTGAGGTCAAGCAAATGTAGGCCTCTGACTCTATAAATGATGATGATGAATTATGTGCAGAGAACCTACAGCTACCTCCCTAGGTCTCACACGGTCAATCTTCTGGCTCTAGTGTATGGTGTATGGTGTACCTAGTGTCTAGGGGAGAAATGAATGATGGTACACAACAATCAAACACTTTAAGTTTCTATTAAAGAAGTTAATAACTAGCAGTTAAGTTTTTTCTTTGAACAAATATTTACAATTTATTTTGCCTGTCCATTCATAGCTTGTGGACAGGTCTTTGAAAATAAGGACAAGATAGTTTACAGAAAAGAACAATTAAAAATGTTGGGACAATCTGCCCAATAACTAAAAAAATGTATTATAAATGTATTTGAAATATAAATTGTTCTTTAGTTTCTGTATGGATGAAATATTACAAAGTTCACTTTATTTATCTAACGGGAGAGTCACTGTATATGAGGGCTGTAGTTCATCCTACCCCCATAAAATTCCTGTGTAATATTTTGAAACACAAGAAAATGTCAGAGATGCCCCAGATGTTTTACTCTTCACCTGGGAGTCCTTGTTGTAAGATAATTCAATGGGTAGTTGCAGAAATTTCAAGTTCAACACTCGCCAAAGCTCCTACTGGATATTCAACAGCATATAAGTCTGGTTGGAGACTGGTTGGCGTTTATAAGCACTCAGCAGGTTTCCTGTCACCAGCCGGCAACAGGAACATAGACCCTCACAATCAAGAAATATATAAACAAATGACGCTGATTTTGTGAAGAAATGGCCTCAGCTTCCTCCGAACTGCACAGACTGTGAATTTATTCTTTATTTAAGTTTAAAATTAACACAGCTGTTTTTCAGCGTATCTGTATACAAATTTTAGTTCAACTGGCAATGAATAGTCAAAGCCTTTTGCTAATATCTACCAGCACTAGCCAATCGTAACGTTCTACTACTTGAATTCAAATGCAGTTTGAATGAAAAACCCAAAACAATTTTGAATAACTGGTGGTCGATTGGCCCCGTCTGCTCTAGTCATCCCCAATACAAAAGATATTACGTTTAGGATTACATTTCTCCTACCGCTCCCCTTTCCCATTCATACTCTGTTCACCCCAAGCGAATTTGAATGTACCTCCCTGCCTCTTTTTTCCAGCTCGCGTCCCCCTAACGTTACCAAAAAAAAAAACATGAGCAGGACGCCAGTGTGTCTGGTCGTGTGTTCTTAGATATTAGTATTTCTTCAATAACTTCTCTAATACTGGGACTATCATATTATTTAAAGTACATTCTTACTCATCTAACTCTACGTCATACTATCATATAATTCTTATGGGGAACTTCATAATGGTTTAAAATTTCTAATTTATGTCATCCTCCATCATCGAATAAAATTTTTACACAAGTCCGCCATCTTTCCTCTCCTTCATCTTGCGAGCATGTATTTTTTCAAATAACTATTTGTTTTTAGTTACACCAGAAATGCTACCACTAGGAGGCAATAAAATTGTCTGCGTGGTGATGCCTTGGCTGGCTTTTTCGCAGTGTGAATATATGCGTTGCAGACTGTGTCAGCGAAGCGGGGTGTAGACGGGGCGGGTTTAAGAATTTGCGTTACTAGTTAGCATTGTATCGTGTAATACTACCAAACAATGTAAGGATTACTACTAATTTTGCTACAAAGTTGACAGAAAGTGTTACTTCAGATAGCTATATTGCGGCATGCTTCCGCCAATAGTTAATTGTAAGGCTAGACTACAAAGTGTAATCAGCAGATTGGGCAAAAGTTAAATATTAGTAGTGTTTGTCGAAAACGAAACTAAAGCGTGTCAGACTTTTTCCGTGAAATCGTTCTATAGGCTTAGCACTGTGCAAAAAGCAGCGCTGCTGGCTTCGAAGATGCCAACCGTCAGACACATGCGGGCTAATGTATTTATTATCGTTTTATGCCTAAATCGTACTGAATTGAGCGTTTATTCTCGCATATTTTGCTACATGTCTAATAATTAAGTACCTTAGGGGAAAGTAGCCTGGATACCTACTAGCTCTTAGTCTACTCAGAGGATTCTCAACCTGCTAAAAGACAGTTAATTTCAAGTATCCCTATAAATAGATCTGCCAGTGATTCTCACTCTATTTTCTTCCTGCGGAACTTATACTTACATTTTTCGCAGATTTTCCTCGAGCCAAATTTCAGTGAGATTATCTTGGACAGTCTTGGTACTTATTCCTACTTTCACCATTTCCGTCTATCACCACATCAACATCAACATCAATATAACCGGCCACATAGGGTCAGAAAAGAATTTTTCGACTCTGGCTCCGACTGCAATATTTTAATAAGTACACCTCCGACGATAACGGGTCTAAAGAAAATAATCCCAATTTCCGGTGAACACCCTGATTTTGTTACTCTCATTCGGGAAATTTAAAATTATTAGAGGAGTCGGAGTTAGGAAAACTAAAAATCCGACTCAAACTTATCAATTCCGACGCCAACCGACTCCACAACCCTAAGCAGAACTACACAAAAACTGAAACTTCCTTTTATTTGCAGACAGAAATAATCTAGCAGTCATCTGGCAGGAGTTAAACTCTTCAACCACCACATCTCATTGATTGTCGGAAAGCTAAATTCAACACTTAGTAAAGCATCATTTCACTCAAGCTAAGTCACAGTCAGTAATGGCTCACTCCTACGTCTCGACAATATATGATGAACTGGGGTTCTGACGTTTTACATTTTACCAATTTAGTCTTTATTGCTGATTTATTATATTTACTATGTGATAAATAGATATTTGTAAATATATTCCAGGAATCAGAGTAATTAGTAAATTTTCGTCCAGTCTAGCCTATCTTGTCTATATTTTGGCATCTTTGTGTTGCAGGTTAAATTCCTAGTAATTTGGGGTTACTTGCGGCTGTGGACATAAACATCTTAATAAATTTCTACATTCACGACACGGAGAAGTTGCCTTCTCTTTTCTTATCTATCTCAGTAGATCTGTCCATTAACGGCTAGGAGAAGTTACCTTCCCTTTTCCAACCATATTAGACTTGCCCATTCAAAGCGAAAAGAAGCTACCTTCCCTTTTCCTACTTCAGTAGCCATTTCCATTCATAGCTAGGAGAAGTTTCCTTCCCTTTCCATAAGTCGGTAAACTTGTCCATTCACTACTATTTCAAGTTGCCTACCCTTTTCCTAACCTAGTTGACTTGCCTATTCGAAGCGAAAAGAAGCCGCCGTCCCTTTTCTTACCTCAGTAGACATGTCTATTCAAAGCTAGAAGAAGTTTCCTTCCTTTTTCCTACCTTAGTAAACTTGTCCATTCACGGCTAGGACAAGTTGCGTCCCCTTTTCCTACCCTAAGAAACTAACCCATGACTCACAAAAAATTATGAGAACCCTCGGGGCAGACCTTATTACTTTCTTTCATTCATATTATTCGCTCCCAAAGGTAATATAAGACTCATTACATTAACTAGCCTCCATATTTATCGCCACGGACGCAAAGGTTAGTTCGTGCATGCGAACAATAGTCAGACTCACGTAGCAATTACTGCAACAAAGAATCGAATATAAGTTATCGATTACAAAAGCTTTGCCTCGTGATTGCTTTTTTTTTTTAATCGAATGTTAGCGAAGTGGTGTTCAATACTTTTATTAACACATTATCGTGATCGATCTAAACAAAATCTTATAAATTGTGTAGAAAATTTCTGAACAGATTTTATCATTATCATCATCATCGTCATCATCATTATCGTTATCATCATCATCATCATCACTATCATCATCATTGTAATCATCGTCATTACTATCACCATCATCTGTATCATTATCATCGTCATCATCATCATCACTATCATCATCATTGTAATCATCGTCATCACTATCACCATCATCTTTATCATTATCATCGTCATCATCATCATCACTATTATCATCATCATAATCATCATTATTATCATCATCATCATCATGTCATCAGCATCATCATCAGCTCCACAATGAGAATACGCCTCCAACAAACTTACACCAAAACGTCCTGCTCTCTGCCATCAGCTCACGGTCTATCCTCGTCTTCTACATCAACTTCATACTTGCCACCAGTTCTCGTCAAGGTGCAAATTCTGGAGATGTTCCTGGGACAAAAAAAAAGGTTAATCAGCAACATAGACTCCTTTCGGCTATCTCTCGATTCAGTCATGCACCTTGTGGTGAAGTGGGATGTTATAAATATTTATAGGGGACTTAGTGTACTGACTGAGATCAGCTGTGAAGGTATCTATATCTATTAAGAGTAGTGTATTATAGATAACCTTACTTGCTACCACATATCTATATATCTCAGTCAGAATTATTCTGGAATATGTGATGACTACGTTATGTGTCTAGGGTATGTGTATGATGAAGTGTAAGTCACAACAACAGACAGATAAACAATTTAATTTAATCCACTACTCTTGACAACACTGTGACACTCACATACATATAACACTCTATGAGAATATCTTAAGGAGTCACTGATAACTTTTCAAATAACAATATGTATTCATGGTTATCATAAAGGTATATGTGTCCTGATTCAAATACAAAGGAACCAGGAATCACAATCAATATTAATTACAAGTATATGTACAGACTTTATCAATATGAATATTGTAGTGACATATATTATTAAAAATATCCTATGTGTGTCAGTTGTGTAGTGGTAATATGAGGTAATACTGGTTTTGTTTTGTTCAAGCTCTGTTGGTATTTGTCATCATGACTTCAATAGTTTGTCTTTTTGGACTATTATTGGAGATGTTCTCAGTTCCTGATATTAAGACAATTAAATTCCCCTCTGAATGTTATTTTTATAAAGTCATTTCAAGATGAGGGGGCATAATGTTGAGCTCAGCTGGCCAAATCAGCTTATCTTGCGTGATGGCGGCAGGAAAGGACTCCTCTGCTCGAATTCTCCCCTGGGCTCTGGAGACACTTCACAGATAGCCAAAAAGCCCAGGAGTATGCTGTCCGACTCTGGATTCAGCAAAGCTCTGACCAGGTGCTGCTCAGTACCATCAAGACCACTGTCCCTGAAAACAAGAAGGATGTACCTTCTACTTCATAACTAATTGATACTCTAGTTCTACACTGAGCACAATACAACACAAACATTGAGTTCAGAGCGTTAGGCCAACTGTCAGCTTCATCTGAAATACTTTATACCAGTATTTACCTCCATAATGGTTACTACGCCTCTGCACTTCCAGCATTATTTCTGTCTAATCAATAATCTAGGTGTCAGTGTACTGTTTGGCCATTCCATGCAGTTTTACTTCCCTCCGACACCCTCAGTTCAGGCTGGAGCATTATAGGCTTTATCTCCTGTTTGCCACTGAACTACACATATATATACAGGCATAAATTAACAATTTACATTCAATTTTCATTAAAAGATACTGAATGGTTCAAGCTTACCACAATTTCATGGAAATAAACACAGATACGTTGATTAGCAATGAATTCTGGCACAATTACTGGCACAAATTCCCATCTGCTTATGTTCCAGGCTTTTATTTAACACAAATATGAGCTGGCTTCAACGCACTGTTGCTTTATCAAGATTATTTGCACTAGTGGTCTCGAACTAACGCTCCTAAGTGAGTATATCAGCGAGTCTAGCCAATGAGGCCACGTTTCGACAAGTGTTTGAAAAAATGTTACCTTTTCACGTCTCCCCTAACAACGAAAGATGGTATTTATAGCCCGACCAATCGTGGTTAGTCTTTCATTTGTTGCGCTCCAATCAATTTGGAGTTTACATGGTAGGCTAATTCTGTAACGTAAGATTTTTTTCAAACACGTTATAAAAAAATTTTATGAGCAGAAATGATTCCATGCTGTCAGGCATCCCCACTATTTTATTTTGGGTATAATTTATTAATTCCTGGACTATTTGCGTAACGTTTTACATATTCTTTGTCAGCAAGCCCTAAGGAACCCAAATATCCAAATTTAAAAGAGCGACGTGGCTGCGTTCAAAATATGTATTTTCTACCTCCTGTTTCGAAGATGTGCTGTCTGGGTACTGTTATGTTTTCAACCGTAAACCCATCTAATGTTATCTTTTCTAATAAGAGTTTTTTCAGATTATAAACCTAACTCTGGGATGGGTAATGTATTTTATCCACTGTCCCGTCTGAAAAAAAGTTTAGTGCATGTAGTCCTTACACGCGTGAGGCAGCATTTTGGTTTCGCGCGAAGCGTGTTTAGTGTTCGGCTTTCTGCCTCTCCCTTCTCGCTATCCTTTTTGTCCCATCTGTCTTTTGATCTTGGTAAACATAGTGTAGAAAAAGACATGAATGGAATTTAAAATTTAGGTCAACTTGCATATTTCAAGGTTTTTTCTTAGAAAGGCAGCACATTTTATTGTGTGTTTGGGAAACGCGTGTATGTTGCAGAAGGCCTTTAATATCAACGTGAAACGTTACAATTTGCATACGCAGTAGAAAACAAGGGGATTTCGAGTACAGTCATTGTGACAGCACTGTTCTTTACCATTCTTCTTCCTTTATTTATTATATGTATTTATTAGGCTTTATATTTACTTGATAATTTATATATGTGGATTAGAATATTCCACGACACCTCCCCTCTTAAAACAGACATTATATGTCAGTCCTTTATTCTATATACACATAGAGAAATTTATTATTATTTCTGGGGTTTACGGTGATTCGCATCACACGGATGGCGGCTTAAAAAATCCGCTCCCAAATTGGTTTTTCCAGATATATACTCAATGCTAAAATTATATGGAGCCAAAAGTAAAGACCATCGGAGTAACCTAGAGTTCTCATGCTTAGCCTGTGCTAGAAACGATAAAGGTTTGTGATCTGTTGGCAACTTAAATGCCTTCCCATATAGATAAATATTGAATTTCTTTATTGCCCATATTACTGCAAGACATTCTTTTTCGCTAGTTGAGTAGTTGATTTCAGCTTTATTCAACTTTCCTGCTATCAATAAGCCCACGTGGGCTTAAATTGCCCATCCAAAGGCATCTGCTTTCTGTATTAGAGTTTCAACCTATCCCCAATATTTACTTATGCCGATCCCGTCCGCATTACTATGAATTCTTGACTTAAGTCAGGTAATTTCAAAATGGGTTTACTTGTGAGCTTTTCCTTCAATTCTTGGTAAGTCAGTTCACATTGTGGTGTCCATGTAATGCGATCTGGAAGTCCTTTACGTGTCAATTCAGTTAACGGTGCACATATGGAATTAAAGTTTTTGATATACTTCTGGTAGAAACCACATAATGAGACAAAGGATCTCACGTCCTTCTTGGTTTGTGGTCTCGGGGCTTTCTTTAGTTTCTCTAAATTCTTTGGGTCAGGGGTCATGTATACCTGATAAACTGTGTGTCCCAAAAATTCCAATTCTTTACATCCAACGCAACATTTGGTTGGTCGGGCTGTTAAATTTGCTTCCCTAAGTCGATCAAACAGCATCTTCAGAGAGTCAATGTGTTCCTCAAATGTTTCTGTTGCTATAAGGATATCATCCATAAAATTTGTTATACAGGGATTATTCATAGGATCCAATAATTTTCTCATCATTCTAGAGAAGACACTAGGCGCATTCTTCAATCCAAATGGCAATCTATTAAACTCATAGTGTCCTTCTGAGGTACTAAAAGCTAGGTATGGTCTAACCTCAGGCTTTACTGGAATCTGATAGTATCCTTTACTCCGATCCACTTTTGAGAAATATTTAGCTTTATTTAGTCTGGCAAACAGCTGATTTTGTAATACCGCAATGGATCCACCTTTCCTTTCTGTATTTAGCATTCAAGCCCTCCTGTAATCTCTACATAGTCTATGTTCTCCAGAGGGCTTTCCTTTAAGAGTACCAACACCGGAAACTATACGAAGACTCACTGTGCGAAAATTAATTCCTATCCTTACAATAGATAGGTTCTATCTCTTCCTTCAACAGCTTTTCTTCCTTCGCAATCGGAAATTGAATATGGTTTCCATACAGACAGGTGTGGGGTCTATCAGTTTCATATCATATTCCAATAGGTTTGTATGCCCTGGTCGGTCTGTTAACACCTCTGCATGATTATTTAGACCCTGTTGCACTCTCTCTTTCTGAGTTTTCGTTAAATGTGTACTGATTTTCACCTGTGCTGCTGTCTCACAGGGGTGTAATGGATATTCAAATGATGAAAGTGGTTCCTTTTTCATCTCCATGGCGATGGACAAGGTCAACATGGGGTGTCCTCTTCCGGATGTTATTCTCTTTCCCAAATATGTCTTCAGGAGATTTCACATAAATAGATTTTTTCTTTCCCCGTTCTTATCTATTCTTATAATTTTGTTCTAGACACCTTCTTCTAAAACTGTATATGGTACCCTGGCCCAATCCAATTTGTAACTGATTCTGACTCCCGCCAAAGAAGCAGTACCTTCTCTCCTACGAGCCAAATCTCTGTCTTTTTTCGCCTTCCTGTTTCTAAGAGGCAAGCAGAGTTTCTTCCTGGCTTGTTTCAAATTTTCATTGGCAAGTTTCCAGCCAGTTTTTAACCGAGTGGTCAGCTCATTCACATATAGGTATGAAGATGTAATGTTTTCCTCTGCCTTTTCATCAGTCCACGTTCTTAACAAAGCTACATATGGACCTTTAATTGTGTGGACCTATTTGTCCATGCACCGGTATGGTCTCTTCCACTCGAAGCTTTATAGTGATGATTTTTCCTCCCAGAATTATCATTCACCAAACGACCGCTACCAATTTTTCTTTTGGGGCTTTCTCCCCTCTTAAAATTCTTGATGAGAGATTTCCTCTCTACATCTTCTTCCTCCAGTTGGTTTAAGTCCGATTGAGGGATTTTCGGCTTATCCTGGGGTAAGACATCTTTTTGCACTCTCCGCATAGTGGCCATTGTAAAACAGTTAAGTGAAGCTTGTACGTGAAAAGGGGCTTCCCATTCCATTTGGTCCACTTTATCAAATTTATATCTCTTTTTATTATCAGGCCTAATTTTGCCCCGGGGCGTGTCCAGGTCCTGATCCATGTTCCCACTTGTGGGTGTTCCCTCATGTGCTATGCTACACCTTTCTACAAAATTCTCAATGTCCCATCTTGCTTTGGGCCAATAATAATTGTGAGCCACCTTTTGAATGATGGTACCTATTTTCTCATGGTCCCCATCTGGTTTCACATGTAGGCTCCTTATTAAGTCTGCCCTATATCTTTTTGGAAGAACCAGTTGTCCGTGACCTTTGGATCTAGCTCCAGTCTTCCTATACATCAACTTGTTTTTCATGTAAAAATCTCCCTTGCCTGGAGTTGTATGACAAGTTGACAATTTCTGAAACAAGGCTTGAGTGTTTTATCCCCAGCCTGTGCCTTCCTCATCTCTTCTGGAGTGGTATCTAACATAATATCCTCCTCCTGTCTTGAGGTCGACCTGACCTGAAGGGTTGCCATATACACAGGTTTCCTCTGCAACGGTCAGTGTCATGATTGTCCATCTGACAATTCTTACACCACCTTTTTCCTTGGTTGAAAGATTTTCTTTCATCATATTTCCTTTCATCGAATTGTGGGAATTTATTTTTATTTTCATACCGTGGCCTATCAAATTAGTGCTTACCTTTATTTTGATCCCTAGGATCAAATTGATTAAAGTTCTGTGGTGCCCTAAAGTTGTCCACCTGTTTCTTTTTATTACCTGTTACCTCTGCTTGAGCTGCTTGATACCTTTCAGCAACATTTAGCAACTCACCCAGCCTCTCTGCACCTTGTTCCATGAGAAACTTTCTCAGGTCTGGAGCCATGGACTCTCTTAGTTGCTCTATAAGGACCATTTCCTTAAGATCTTGGGTTTTCCCCAGAGAAGTCCATTTCTCCAAATATGTCTCTATTCGTGCAGAGAACTGGTGATAGGTTTCACCTGACAGTAGTTTAGCATTCCTAAATTTTTTCCTATAAAATTCTGTATTCTTTTCATATCTTAACAAAAGAGCCTGCTTTAGCATGTCATAATTTTCCTGATCACCTCTGCTCATTTTTGCAAAAACTTCATAAGCTGCCCCACGAAGTCCCTGAGATAACTTTAAGCTCCACCTTTCTCTCTCTAACCCATATGTGGTAGCTAATAGTTCATATCTATTTATATAGCTCTCAATATCATCGTCTTTCTCAACAAAATGATCTAAATGAAAGTTCATAGCTGAGGTTGAGGCTCCCTGAGTAACCGTAGCATCAGAGGCAAAGGGACTGGCACCATTTTCAGGAGCATGGCCTTGAAACTCAAACTCCCTTAGTCGTAACTCATGTTCCCTTTGTAATCTCTTCTCCTCCTTTTCTGCTTCCCTTTCTGCAGCTAATCTCTTCTCTTCCCTTTCTGCAGCTAATTTCTTCTCTTCCCTTTCTGCAGCTACTTTCTTCTCTTCCCTTTCTGCAGCTAATCTTTTGTCTTCTCTTTCTGCTTCCAATTTCTTAGCCTCTTTGTCAGCCTCAATCTGCAACCTCTTAGTCTCAGCCTCTAACTTTCTTTCGGCCTCTTTTTCTAATCTTCTTTCTTCGCGTTCAATAAATTTGTCACATTCCGTAGTGACATAGGCAACCATAACATGCCCATCTAATCCTAACTCTTTTGCAGTCTGTACAGCAGCAGATCGAAACTTGGCCAGGTCCGCCATTGTCTATCAGGTAAATTTCTACAATGTCTAACCAACAATTTAATCTCTAAATATATCTAATGGACAACACAGGCACCGTGAGCTCAACCTTATTTAATTCCACCCAAGGATACCTTTTAATTCTTATATTCCCTGAAGTGAATTACCCCCAATATTTTTAATAGGGAAAGATTCAAAAAATCCCAAGAGCGAGACCCCAATATATGTGGTGAAGTGGGATGTTATAAATATTTATAGGGGACTTAGTGTACTGACTGAGATCAGCTGTGAAGGTATCTATATCTAATAAGAGTAGTGTATTATAGATAACCTTACTTGCTACCACATATCTATATATCTCAGTCAGAATTATTCTGGAATAGTGTGATGACTACGTTATGTGTCTAGGGTATGTGTATGATGAAGTGTAAGTCACAACAACAGACAGATAAACAATTTAATTTAATCCACTACTCTTGACAACACTGTGACACTCACATACATATAACACTCTATGAGAATATCTTAAGGAGTCACTGATAACTTTCAAATAACAATATGTATTCATGGTTATCATAAAGGTATATGTGTCCTGATTCAAATACAAAGGAACCAGGAATCACAATCAATTTTAATTACAAGTATATGTACAGACTTTATCAATATGAATATTGTAGTGACATATATTATTAAAATATCCTATGTGTGTCAGTTGTGTAGTGGTAATATGAGGTAATACGGGTTTTGTTTTGTTCAAGCTCTGTTGGTATTTGTCATCATGACTTCAATAGTTTGTCTTTTGGGACTAGTATTGGAGATGTTCTCAGTTCCTGATATTAAGACAATTAAATTCCCCTCTGAATGTTATTTTTACAAAGTCCTTTCAAGATGAGGGGGCATAATGTTGAGCTCAGCTGGCCAAATCAGCTTATCTTGCGTGATGGCGGCAGGAAAGGACTCCTCTGCTCGAATTCTCCCCTGGGCTCTGGAGACACCTCACTGATAGCTAAAAAGACCAAGGAGTATGCTGTCCGACTCTGGATTCAGCAAAGCTCTGACCAGGTGCTGCTCAGTACCATCAAGACCACGGTCCCTGAAAACAAGAAGGATGTACCTTCTACTTCATAACTAATTGATACTCTAGTTCTACACTGAGCACAAGACAACACAAACATTGAGTTCAGAGCGTTAGGCCAACTGTCAGCTTCATCTGAAATACTTTATACCAGCATTACCCTCCTTAATGGTCACTACGCCTCTGCACTTCCAGCATTATTTCTGTCTAATCAATCATCCAGGTGTCAGTGTACTATTTGGCCATTCCATGCCGTTTTACTTCCCTCCGACACCCTCTGTTCAGGCTGGAGCATTATAGGCTTTATCTCCTGTTTGCCACTGAACTACACATATATATATATACAGGCATAAATTAACAATTTACATTCAATTTTCATTAAAAGATACTGAATGGTTCAAGCTTACCACAATTTCATGGAAATAAACACAGATACGTTGATTAGCAATGAATTCTGGCACAATTACTGGCACAAATTCCCATCTGCTTATGTTCCAGGCTTTTATTTAACACAAATATGAGCTGGCTTCAACGCACTGTTGCTTTATCAAGATTATTTGCACTAGTGGTCTCGAACTAACGCTCCTAAGTGAGTATATTAGCGAGTCTAGCCAATGAGGCCACGTTTCGACAAGTGTTTGAAAAAATGTTACCTTTTCACGTCTCCCCTAACAACGAAAGATAGTATTTATAGCCCGACCAATCGTGGTTAGTCTTTCATTTGTTGCGCTCCAATCAATTTGGAGTTTACATGGTAGGCTAATTCTGTAACGTAAGATTTTTTTCAAACACGTTATAAAAAAATTTTATGAGCAGAAATGATTCCATGCTGTCAGGCATCCCCACTATTTTATTTTGGGTATAATTTATTAATTCCTGGACTATTTGCGTAACGTTTTACATATTCTTTGTCAGCAAGCCCTAAGGAACCCAAATATCCAAATTTAAAAGAGCTACGTGGCTGCGTCCAAAATATGTATTTTCTACCTCCTGTTTCGAAGATGTGCTGTCTGGGTACTGTTATGTTTTCAACCGTAAACCCATCTAATGTTATCTTTTCTAATAAGAGTTTTTCAGGATTTATAAACCTAACTCTGGGATGGGTAATGTATTTTATCACTGTCCGTCTGAAAAAAAGTTAGTGCATGTAGTCTTACACGCGTGATGGCAGCATTTGTGTATCGCGCGAAGCGTGTTTAGTGTTCGGCTTTCTGCCTCTCCCTTCTCGCTATCCTTTTGTCCATCTGTCTTTTGATCTTGGTAACATAGTGTAGAAAAAGACATGAATGGAATTTAAAATTTAGGTCAACTTGCATATTTCAAGGTTTTTCTTAGAAAGGCAGCACATTTTATTGTGTGTTTGGGAAACGCGTGTATGTTGCAGAAGGCCTTTAATATCAACGTGAAACGTTACAATTTGCATACGCAGTAGAAAACAAGGGGATTTCGAGTACAGTCATTGTGACAGCACTGTTCTTTACCATTCTTCTTCCTTTATTTATTATATGTATTTATTAGGCTTTATATTTACTTGATAATTTATATATGTGGATTAGAATATTCCACGACACACCTCCTTACCATAGAACCTTCTCCTGCCTTGGATGACTGAATGGAATTATTTCATTTTAGTTGACTTCCAAATTGTTATTATGGATTTTTTTGTGGCTTAAATTTGCTGCAGGATTAGTTAACCGACCTCATACCCAACCATCCTTAGTCGCCTCATACAACATGCGTAGTACGTTATTGTTGTTGTTTAACTAGGCATGCTGAGCTTCTCGTTCTTTTGCAGCCAATACCAAGTTGAAGACTCCTTGATATTATCTACACTGTAGATCTAGGCTTTTCTTGTGGCTTTTCTGCCATTCGGAAATGTGTTCAGTTGAAGTCATGGGCTCTAGTTTCTCCAGCTTGGCTTGCATTTAAAGGATCGTCACATCTGATCCCAAGCTAGGAAGAAGAAGTGTGTGGCATTTCCTTAGATGGCAGGGAGTGCACAGTATGCCACGCGCTTCTTACTCTTAGCTTGGGGCCACTAGGCGCTGACTTCCGGGTGGCGCAGAAAATTATTTTTTTAATACATTTAATTTTTAAAAAAAAACATCACCTATTTAAAAGAGCCAGAAAATTAAACAGAAAATTTCGAAGATAAAATTATTTGCGTGTACTGATAGTTTTCCTAAGTGTATTATTTAATTTTTTTTTTTTTTTTCAAAAACAGCGCACTTCACCTTAGGTCTACATGAAAACAGAGATTAAATTACCTACAATAAAGTGAGAAACATGCGTGTGTTGTGTTTGGGTAAAATGCTGCAGTGAACTACACTTGTAGAAATTACAGTCTGATCCAACTCAATAGCATGACAACAAGTCCTGTAAGAATACCTACATTACTGCACGATTGGATGGGGTGTGACCAGGGCCGGATTAAGCTAGTACGGGGCCTGTAGCATATGTTAAGAAAGGGGCCCTATATTTAAAAAAAAAACAATAAAACAACACAAATATATTTGAACACATACATTTTTAATTTGCATAGTAATTATCATTATCAAAAGTAACAACACCGTCAACATTATTGTTTAAATATTAATGTTTCTACATTTAGCATGAGCAAATTTGTTGATGATGTAGGATGTATCAATTTCACACAGAAGTTTATGTCCAATGCTCATTAGTGTGAGATTGTTCAATCTTTTTTGAAAATGAAAAGGCGCTAAATATGGCATAAATCACAAGATCATGGTTTAACGCTCGTATTAGAAGATGACCAAAAAATTATGTACATATATATTGGCGCGGGGCCCCTAAAAGCGCGGGGCCCGTAGCATATGCTACTTTTGCTACTACGTTAATACGGCTCTGGGTGTGACGGTACCATCACGAGATCTCGCCCTAACTTGAAAAATCCTCTTGACTACTTTGTTTCTCAGACGGGCATTTCTTTTTCTTTCCTACATGCTGTTGACAACAGCTTCTACAATTCTCACAAGTAACTTTCTGGTTCAGGTACTGCGAAGACGGACCAAAAAAATTAGGTCAGACGAGATACTGAAAATATTTAAGTTAGGCAGTTAAATTATACCGGGAAGGGAATGTTAAAATAAAAGTAGCAAACAGGAACAACTCATTTAAGAAATTGGAATTTTGTGGGAGAACTCTCATTTCAGCCCAAGCACAGAGAAGATTAAGACACATGACTAATGTAAAGACTTAATGACGCCAAGGACATAAGCATGCGTCGTATTTTTTCCTGCTTATTTCTCTGCTTTGCTATACTCTTCACATACACATATGTACATACGCATTCACACACGCACGCACTCACTCCCCCCCCCCCCCAAACATATATATATATATATACTGATGCACATTAAAAACGCACCACCTGTATAATCCAGGAACAGAGTGTGAAATGTAAATATAAGTGTTTACAAGTTTACATATTTGGAATCTGTACTCATTTTCCTATGAATCCATGCTGGTCATTAATTTGTGCATTTGATTGTTATGAAATTCATTGCATTCTGTGCAGGCAAGGGAGAAAACCAAAAATGCAACCAATAAAAAAATTCATTCACACTATCCTCAGTATCTGGTATGTCCACCGTGAGCTTGCAAACAAGCTTGGCAGCGGCTCCGCATGGAACGCACAAATCTCTGAAGGAAATTCCGGGGAATCAAGTCCCATTCACGTGTAAGAGCAGCTTCGAGCTGTTGCAGATTAGCTGGAGAACCTTGCCTGTAGACTCTGCGTCCAAGCTCGTCCCACAGATGTTCTATAGTGGACATGTCTGGTGATAGGGCAGGCCAATCAATCGTCACAATGTTCTGCTGCTGTAGATATTGCTGCGTAATGCATGAGGTGTGCGCACGTGCGTTATCCTGCTGGAGAAGCTGCAAGTCTGGATAATTTGTGAACGCAGGAGCAACCAATGCATCCAGAACCTCATCTCGATATGTCACAGCATTAACATTTCCACGGAAGACGTGAAGAGGCAAGCGATGGTGAAAACTGAATCCTCCCCAAATGTGAATACTGTCACCTCCAAATCGGTTGTGCTGACGAACACAGCAATCTGCAAAGCGCTCTCCACACCGTCGCCAAATCCGCATACGTCCATCAGCAAAGGATATGTTGAATGTGCTCTCGTCTGTGAATAGGACAGCATTCCACTGCAGTCTAGTCCATCTGACATGTTGCTCTGCCCATTGCAGGCGCTGCTGACGATGTCTGTGAGTCAAGTTTGGCCCAACATAAGGTCGTCTTGCAGTAAGGCCTGTATCTCTGAGTCGTCGTATGACTGTCATTCGAGAGACTTGCCCACGTCTACCCACTATTGCTCTTGCTGTTTGACTTGCCGGGAGAGAACGATTTCTTAGGTGACTCAGCACAATATGACGATCTTGCGCAGGGGTAGTAACTCGTGGTTGGCCACTCCGAAATCTATCCCGAGCACTGCCAGTTGTTCCGTAACGTTCATTGAGACGTACAATAGTGCTGTGGTGGCAATTCATCCTTCTGGCAATGGCCCGCGAGCTCATTCCGGTCTCCAACATACCAATGGCTCGTTGGCGGTCGTTTTCAGATAGTCGTGGCATTTCAAGCACATGTACTGGGTGTTTTACCTCAACGGCCTTTTTATACCAAGTATACTGCCACAACGCGTACACATTTTCAGGGTCATAGCTATTGGGAATCGTGTTGCACGTGTAACTTTCATTGTTTTCATGTAATCTGTGCACAAACCCGTGGGTTGAATCATGCACTTTCCATTCCAGCAGCCATTCGCTCTCTACCTCATGACAAACACGGGGAAAATCCATTCCCACACTTTTTTTTCCAGCTTCTCGGCATCAATATATATTATAGTGGTGCGTTTTTAATGTGCTTCAGTATATATATATATATATATATATATATATATATATATATATATATATATATATATATATATATATATATATATATATATATATATATATATATATATATATATATATATATATATATATATATATATATATATATATATATATATATAAGTAAACGAAAGTTACTATATAATCTGCTCGGCGCTCAGGGTGAACATTACCTATATATATATATATATATATATAATATATATATATATATATATAATATATATATATATATAATATATATATATATATATATATATATATATATATATATATATATATATATATATATATATATATATATATATATATATATTGTCGTACGGAAGGTTAATTGTTTTATTTCGCCCGTCTGAGTATATAGAGTGGATGTCGACAGATACGCGAGAAGGTATAGAAATAGGTTTTTCACAGGTGGTAGAACTAAGGAAAAAAAATCTGTCTCTGGAGTGATTAGGTAATCTCTTCCAGCCTATCCGTACGACTGTACTTTATTGCAAGACAGCTTTTATCGCCTTATCAAGAATAGATAAGTTAATCTACACGCACACAGATATGTGACAACCAGACACACAAACGTGAAAAACTAAGGATAAATGGGTATGGGTCTGACCAATACACAAAGGTAAGTTTCTTTGTAGTTTATTATCATTTAAACTCGACAACATCAAAATATCTAAAGGAAAAGATCAAAGAGTCATTTACATGCATATGAAATAAAGCAGAAAACGTGCACCCTCCCCAAATGGAGATAAGAAACCTAAAATTATTAACCCAAAGGTTTAAGGTTAGCACTCTGTTACAGAAGGAACAGTATTGGTACTCTATGGGACCCAGTAAAATAAACAAACTTTTAGACTAATCAGATATATGGATAGTTTTCCCCGCAAATAAGAAAATACTCGCACACTCTTGCAAACAGTGGCCACTCTCACACTCTTACCTAATTGCCTGGTTTGGTAGGTCTGTAATACCTGGAAAATTATTATGTTGCATGATGTTAGAAAGACTTAAATTGCATGCTGACGAAAAGATCAGAGAAGAACAAGCGGGTTTCAGGCCGAAACGATCATGTATTGATCAAATATTCACACTAAGAACAATTATAGAAGAATCAGTGGAAAGGCAATCGCCACTTATTATCACCTTCGTCGATTTTCAAAAAGCCTTTGATAGTCTACACCGCCCATCATTGTGGAAGATACTTACAATCTATGGTTTTCCAACAAAAATATGTGAATATAATCAAAGCGCTATATGACAATGCAAGATGTTTTGTGTTAGAACAAATAAAGGGAATACAGAATGGTTTACAGTAGAAACAGGGGTGAAACAAGGCTGTATTATGTCACCACTACTTTTTGGAATAGCTATTGATTGGGTTATGAGAAAACTATACCCACAATGAACAATTGGGTATAAAATGGACAAATGGAAAATTCCTGGGGGACCTGGATTTCGCAGATGATGTAGCATTCTTAAGTTCAACACCAAGACAATCCCAAGAAGCAATAAATAATTTAAATAATTTGTGTCATCTCTCGGTTAAAATAGGTCTCCAAATAAATGCCTCTAAAACTAAAGCTATGAACTTTTCTAACGAGACCTTTGATATCATCTTGAACGGGAAAAAAAAACTACAGAAAGTTGAAAGTTTCAATTATTTAGGCAGTAAAATGACTCAGGATGGTGACACAACAAGAGAAATCCATACTAGAATTGCTTTGGCAGCTAGCGCCTTCAATAGATTATCTAACATTTGGAAATTACGATCATTGAATATACATACCAAGCTTCGTCTGTTTAATTCAAATGTTATCTCAGTGTTAACATACGGCTGTGAGAGTTGGAAAAATAACAAAATCATTGGAGAACAAGCTGAATACATTCGAGAACAAATGTCTTAGAAAACTCATGAACATCAGTTGGAAAGAATTCAAGACTAATCGACAAATAAGAGAAGACTCTAGGCAGAAATATGTCTCCGACTATATAAGGAAAAGACGATGGTCATATATCGGTCATGTCCTACGAATGCAAAACAACAGAATACCACTACAGGCGCTCACTTGGGTTCCTGAGGGTAAGCGGAAAAAAGGAAGACCAAAAGAAACACTCAGAAGAACAATAATAAGAGAAGGAAGAACGTTGGGCCTAAATAATGTGCAAGAGCTAAGAGGAGTGGCGTCACAACGAACAACCTGGAGAGCACTGGTTTCTGCCTTATGCGCCGTGTTTGGCGCTTAAAGAATTTATTATTATTATTATTAATATCCCTTGATAACAGAATTATTCCATGAATATATTATTTAATTCACTTAATATTCTGTCGCCCCAGTTGTCGCAGATCCAAATTGGCCCCAGTCCATCCCCCGAAATTAGTTCACGAGGTGAACGCCTAATATGGTTGCGTCTCCTGTCAGTGTTATTACAAATAGTTAAAAAAACTGATAGAGTTCTTGAGGTTCACTCTTAAGCGGGAAAAATACTTCCAGTATTGGGAAAACATCTGGTTGCTAGAACTTTGTTCGTAGGCCGATGATGGTTCTTCTATCGGCCAACTTGTGGCTAGTAAAAATATATATCATTCTGGGTTTTGTAAGTCCACTTATTAAAAAAAACAAATTTATTGTTCTCCAATACTCTCTGGCGTGTGCCCGTTCACAAATGAAATTGGTGGCGCACAGCCAAGAAAAGGAGAAATAACAAATCCAAAAAAAGGAAAAAGAAATAGACCGCTGGCCGCCCTTGTGATCAGGTCTGCGAAGAATACAAGAAACATTTATAATAAAAATATGCTAATCCTATATCTACACACACAGACGGGGACAAGACGATTTTTTCTCCACTCCGTCAGTCCTGATTAAATTTAAAAAACACACGGTGTTTCCTAGCTCCTACCCGTCAACAAATTCCGCTGGCAGCTGAGTTCAGACGGGTCTGAGTTATGTTAACTCGCCCGCCTCTGCTCGGCAGCGTCAGCGTACAATGAAAATTATTATTTAATCTGTCCACACGCGCAGCCTAAACAGTGATCGCCTGTCATTAAATCGCTATTAATTGTCGGCATCTGTTGGCTTTGCCCTATATGATTAAAATAATAGACACTATAACAAATATGCTCAAATGAAATATAACGTTGTGTCTATCCTTCACTATCAGTTTACTGCCTATATGGGTGGCGTGATTTAACGTTTTAATAGAATATCTGGTATGAAATCGCTACGCGTTACTTTATTTCACTCGTTCTACTAGCGAGAAAAATCTAAGTGAAGAACAAATGTTAAAAGCTATCAATTCTTAAAACATTAGCACTATTATCCTTTTTACCAGAAAATTCAGAAATGAAAATTTCCACGAACACTAAAAAAATATATTCCAACAATAAAGACTGGTTCTATGACTGCGCTAGACTATTCAAAAATCTGACTGACAACTGATGATGGGGTTAAGAAAACAACAGTACATATATCATTAGGATTCTCTGATCTCTGAATGCGTTAATTTCGCGTTCCGGTGTTACCTAGAGTTCAGAAGCTAAGCGTATCAAGATAAAGGCTTTACGGTCGGTCTTCGTCGAGGTTTTCGACCGTCATCAAAAGACTTATTGTTCCCTAACGGGTTTCTCTGTAAGAATGCCCGCTTCTGAAGATCAAAGAGCCCAGGAGTTTCTAACTCCCTTGAGTACGAAACTTCAAAAGGGTCTGAGTTTTGGTCTTCCCCACGTGCCAGCCTGTCTCAGAACTATTAGGATTGACAGATGCTCGCGTGAGGGGACGAGGTAAAAACAGCCTGATTTGCTTTCCTGTTATGACTGACAGGTCACGCAGTTTGTAAACATTGCGTTAGCTCGTGTTAAAACAAAGAGGGCGGGACAAAATGGTACGTTGCAGAAATAGACAGTGGGTATTGATACATGGTTTAGCTAGCAAATCAGAGGGCAGCTTTAAGGTTGCAATAGGCTGTCGGATTACTGGAGACTGTTTTTCTATTACACGTCATATATATATATATATATATATATATATATATATATATATATATATATATATATATATATATATATATATATATATATATATAATCATATACTCTCAGTCCAAGCCTCGAAAGGTTCAATATGGTTGGCTACGGCATGAATGGAAAACATTCACAGAAGCTTCGAGTTTGCAGAAGCTGGTGTGGATCTACTTTCCTGGTCATGCAAGGTATGAGTTAATGAGAGAGCTGACAGACTAGTAGCAAGAGCACCCACTGTGGCGTCACTGGATATGGATGAGGGAGAGATACTGAGAACTGGATCGCTTGTTAGAAAATGACACTGCAATAGATGAATCATCAAGGTGAAGACTGTTGTAATTTGGCATCAAACGTAAGGATAGTAGAGATGCACATATGAGAGGGTGCATCCGTCGTGTATGCAACCAGCGAGCTAGAGGAACAGTTAGCATTCACACACTTTAACATACATATACTGAACGAACGAACAAACTTTATTTCCAAAGGGTTTAGAACTGGGCATGCAGGCCCGTCTGACATTCTGCCCTTCCATTTCTCTCAACTTTCATACTGAATTCATTTATTCTCACATGCATTTTACATATCTATTTCAAGGAATTCAACGTTGTAAAGTAAAATAAAATAGCACACACATATTAACATTAACTACTTATAAACATGACATAAAATATGTTGAAAAGTACACACATAGTCATTAGAACCTACAGTTGATGTTATAAGAAAAGTTAATCCGATTAGGGAAGCATGTAATCAGAACTCATAAAGTATTCGAAAGGTCTACGATTGTATGAATAGGGACCAAGGTTTCTTAGGTTATGTGGAAGACAATTCCAAAGTGAGATTGAGCACCTATGGGTTTGCCCGGAATACAATGATGTGGATTCTGTTCAACAATAACAGTCGTATACCTTGTCTTTCTCTTCAATAATATTTCGCAACTGAGGTGTTTCCGTGTTAAGAAGACCGACAATACCATAGCAGACACTTTTACATGAGTCATCAAGATAACATTTTTACATGACATCAACAGAACACGTTTACATGGGTTGTCAACAGAACACTTTCTGTTGGCTAAAATTATACTTTCATTTCAAAATGTCAAATTCAGCTTAGGCATGAATACATTTTTTCCACTTGGGTGGTAGGTGGTGCGGGGCGCAGGAAATACCTTGGTGTCAGTTTATTTGGCAGACGAGATTTTTTTCAATAAATGCGTGTTCTGCTACATCAGTGGTTCCCACAGTGGGCGGTACCGCCCCCCTGGGGGCGTTGGAAGGATCCAAGGGGGCGATACGGAAAAAGGGGGCCAGAGGGGGCGTTCAGCAGTAAGGGGTGGTTCAGGATTTGACATACTAAATTCATATCGTGCGGGGGGAGAAGGGAATTGTGGACTTGAGAGACAACATCAGTGAGGCGGGGACGATGTAGATGGTTGTATTACTAGGATCATTAAGCAAGGCATAATTTCGTCTATACGTGCCATTCTGAGCTCAGGTAACCATCGCTGACCATATATTGTAATCGGAAACTGCTAGGAAAGGGGGTTAACTAAACACATATTGTCCATTCGTTCACTCCTGAAGAAAGAGAAACGATCTGTGGTTGGTTCACTGAGATTTTTAAACAGAAGGTGAAAACTATTCCTAAATAGTGTTTAAGATGAGCTTTGGCGTTGGCAAGGTGTGTCCGAGTGTACTTTCCGATGGCATGGATGAAATTAGATACCTGCTGGTGTTTTAGAAAGTACCAACTATGCTTTGTTGCGGATTTTATTGTCTCAGTATTTACGGGGGCTAGTGGTAACTAGATATTCGCAGATTGGTAATAAATAAGAGAAAAGGTTCAATGGAGCAGATTTTTAACAGTACTTGGCAGTAGAAATCAGTCTTTAAACCTCTTATCCGGCTTGCCTACCTTACTTTCAGACTTTCATAAACCGACTGGCGCGACGTACGTTTCCCATCTATTGCAACTTGGCGCTGCCTGTGAGCAAAATCAACAAACTTTCTCGGCTTTTCTTGTGAAAAGTGGTTTCAAATAAGCGTGTACTGGGTATTAAACTATTTCATCCTGTCGATAAGGTAAGTTTTCATACTTATATCTTTTGCTTCTTTTGCACAGAGCTAGCATCAGTTTTACTAACATTAATTATCAATTAAGCAGATACATTTTGATACAGATTTGCCGTATATTGAATATTAATGTTCAGTCTATTATATTACATCCTTTTAATTTTTTTTACCGGGATCTCCACCCTTTGTAGTTAGGCCACTGGATCCTAATTTTTAAATCTTAAGACCTATCAGTATAGTGAGTTATTTTATATTTTTTTTCACATTAAATAACTATTATTATACTTTATGAAATCATTATTGGGTTACTTCAGTGTTGTTGCGGCTGTTGCTGATTGTGTTTTTTTCTGATTGTTGTATTTTTCTAATTCATTTATGGCTGTGGTTAAGAAACTTTATAAAATAGAAGAGTAAACTGGGAAGAACATTTGTGTCAACATTTTTGTAAAATAACTTTTAAATCAGTTTTTGCTGTTTACTTGACGTACATTTTTCTATCTGCAAAATTGTAAAATCAATTCTTTGTTCCAGAATCCAGAACAAATATGGCAAAAGCAGAACAAACCAAAAAGAAGTGCAGACAATACAGCGTGGAATATCTGAAATATGGATTTATTCCAGCACTGAATAACCAACAACTGCCAATTTGTCTATTATGTGAAAGTGCCTTTTCAAATGATACGATGAAAGCTTCCAGACTCCTTGAACATTTGAAAAAATTTCACCCTGATAAAACAGACAAAGTTTTGACATATTTTCAGTCACTTTGTGAAAACTTTCAGAAACGTAAAACTGTTCGTGACATATTTGCCAACACTTCAAAACAAAGCTGTGATGGTTTGCGAGCTTCTTACGACATTTCATTGCTGATTGCTAAATCTGGAAAGCCTCACACAATCGGAGAAAATTTGATTTAGCCAGCTATAAGTGTAAGGGAGTTTGTGAGTACAGTTATGCATAAGTCACCTGAACTCATAATTAAAGCAATTCCGCTCAGCAATACCTCTGTTCAAAGAAGAATAGATGAAATGGCTAAGAATGTTGAAAACACATTGTGCAACATATTTAGAACAACAGAATTTGCATTCCAGTTGGATGGGTCAACTTTGCCGGGCAACGAATCTTTGCTTCTTGCGTATGTGCGCTTCGTAAAAGATGAAAGCTTGGTTCAAGAGTTGTTATTTGCTAAGCAACCGGTAACTGATACTGTCAAGTAACTGGTAGGTAAAGGTAAAGGATCCCGTTACACGGCCATTGAGGCATAGTGGGAATATGGTGTTAGGCCCATATTTTCTTGAACATCGGCACACTAGGGGTGAACTGATACAAAAAGGGAGTCAATATTTCGTGTAGGTGCGCAATTGTTTAAAGACAAGGACAACTAACATGCTTGCTTGTGCAACAGATGGGTGCCCTTCAATAATAGGTTGTTATCGCGTGTTTATCGCGTTCTTACAAGAAGCTGTACCTGGTATATTTACAATACACTGTGTAATTCACAGACAACATCTTGTCGCAAAAAAATCTAAGTGATCGGCTTCACAAATCATTAAATACTGGTATCATAGCGATTAACAAAATTAAGTCCCATGCTCTCAGTTCTCGACTATTTCGAGAGCTTTGTACTGAGAATGATGAACAGTTTGAACGTTTGCTGATGCACACAGAAGTCACAATTTTTGCCAAGTTGTATTTGTAAGACTCGCATGCTTCGCTCAGTACAGAACTAACGAATATCAGGCATGACATTGCATATTTGTCAGATTTATTCACAAAGTTTAACGAAATAAATATACAACTGCAAGGAAAGGATATTAATCTTATAAAAGTCAAATCTGTCGTCTCCATGTTTCTGGCCAAATTAACGCTATTCAAACGCAACATTGGCCATCGCGAGTTAATCCAATTTCCCAGCCTCTTAGAGTTGAAAGATAAATACAAAATACCAAAGGATAATCTTCAAGTATATTTTGCACACCTAGATATGCTGCATAAAGGCATGTCTCAGATGTTTCGGGATCTTCTTTTGATTACTATTCCAGATTGGACAATAAATCCATTGCCTGACACGCGCAGTGAGGAACTAGGAAGGGTGGAAGAGGAGCTGATTTCGCTACAAAATGACGTTGAGCTTAAGCCAATGTTGAAAAAAATCATATCAAGACTTTTGGTTGCAGAAAGAAACCTTTGAACGCTATCCTGCAGTGTGGGGAAAGATTAAGATGTTCTGTATTGCCTTTCCAACATCGTATTTAGCAGAGTGTGGTTTCAGCGCGGTTGTCCAACTTCTTTCGAAGCAGAGAAATAGACTGCAGATTACTGAACGTGGGCATCTGAGACTCCTTCTAAGTAACTTTCAGCCTGATGTTGAGAAGCTGACCAGGCACATCCAACTCAATGAAGTTAAAATGAAGTAAGTTTGTTACTAATTTACTCTCGCATACTGCTGTTTATTATACTGGATTAAGTAGTTAAGTTTTTCCTTTTAAATTAAGTTAATAAATAAGCGTATCTGTAGCTTTATATTAGAATGTAATAAATAGAGCAATTAGTTGTTACTGTATTAGCAGTTTCTCTTGTGTTTCACTGTTTACATTTTTTGTATGTACTATGGGGGAAATGCAGAGGGGGGGTGTCGCTGGGAACATGCCCTGGGAGCCAAGGGGGCGGTGACCCGAAAAAATTTGGGAAACACTGTACTTCATAAACGATTGCTAAACATGCATTAAGAAGACAACGAAAAACAAACAAACAAACATCAGGGCGAAAGATTAGTTGCTATGTGGGATGATTGCAAGCACCCCACTGCTGATTTCGTAGAATACAAGCATTGAAATGGTATGACAATAACAATAATATGGAACTTATGATAGCAACTGGTAACGTGTCATTGGGGAAATAAAAAGAGATGAGAAGACGCTACCAATGAGTTAGACACACCATCATGAAGTGTGTTAATATCATTACCAGGCAGTGCATGTTCTGAATCTGCAGGACAAGAGATATAGAGAGAGACAAAAAAAAAAAAACACAAGAAAGAAGAAAACTGGTGACAGAAATGAAAATGACGAACACGGCATGGAAAAAACTGAAGCTGATGGCACGTGACATGAGGACTTGGCATGTGACAGGAGAACTTGGCATGTGACAGGAGAACTTGGCATGTGGATTTTTTTTTTTTAAGGTCAATGATCCTTAGGAAGCTGAAGAGTGTTGATCAATATGATAATTGCAGTGTATGAAAATTTGCATGTGTCGCAAGTTAATGGAAATTATACTTTTAAACGGAGTAGCATGTGGCAACAACCCACTTCTCTCCGCCAAAAACTGTTTGGAGATGTCAAGACCCTTGAGCTGACTACTGCCTTTATTAAGAGTCATTAATGTAGAAGTCTGAGGGCAAATAAGGAAGAAGAAGAAGAAGAAGAAGAAGCAGAAGAAGAAGAAGAAGAAGAAGAAGAAGAAGAAGAAGAAGAAGAAGAAGAAGAAGAAGAAGAAGAAGAAGAAGAAGAAGAAGAAGAAAGAATGGAAACTATGTTCGTGCACCACTTTAAATACCTCGGAGCTGCCATAGACTAGAAGAAGAGTTGGCTACCCGAAGAGCAGCAACTACGAGACTTTGCCAGGCCATAAATCGAGGATTCCTCAGCAAAAGAGAGTTTGGCAAGAAGACGACGATGGCTGTATACCGGTCTATCTTTGTTCTAGTCTTGACTTGTGGATGCGAGTCATGGGTCAGTGACTACACCCCATAAAAGCCAGCTCCAACCCTCAGAAATGAGGTATATGTAGAAGGTGGTTGAAGTAACACGAAGAGACATAGTCCGCAACCAGACGATACAACATGGCCTCAAAACTCAGCCCCTGCAGACCCGAGTAGAACAGTCCCAATTATAATGGATTGGTCAAGTCTGCAGAATGAAAAAATGTCGGTTATCCCGGCAAATATCGTAAACCAAGAGCAAAGGATCCAAACCTCCAGGACGACCCACAGTTCTCTGGGAGGACAACATTAGACAATCTCTGAGGGACAGAAGACTAGATTGAAACCAGGTCAGGAGGAAGACAGTCAATAGGATAGCGCGGCGCTCTCTCTGGCAAACCTCTACACCCCAGGGTAGAAGAGGAACGACCAAGTAAGTTCGTAAGTATGATCGTGTAGCAAATCTTACAGAGTTAGTTACAATAATATTAGACATTTATTCATACAGATAGCTTTTGCGTTATCACAATTAGTATCGGTATAAGATACGTACATACGTTATCACAATTAGTATCGGTATAAGATACGTACATACGTTATCATTAATCAATCAATATCCTTTAGCTCCCCAAAGAACATAGGCCTTCAATAAACATATGCCAAGTCCTCCTGTCACGTGCCATCCGCTCAAGTTCTTTCCATGTTTTCCTTATCATTTTCACCTCTTTTTCCAGTTCTCTTCTCCGTGTGTTTTTTGGTCTACCTCATGGATATGAACGCAGTTTCATAATCCAGATATACCAGGTTCGAAACCTGCTGCAGGCGGTTTGGTAGCAGATCGCTTTGTGTGGATTTTTAACAATGGTATAAGCGCCGTACCGTTCAGAAAGCAATGGCAAACTACTGAATGAAAAAATTGCTTAGAAAAATCACAAACAGCCAATAAAAGCTGGGGTTGATTGCCACGTCCTGTAAAGGATAAGCAACTAACAACTGCCTCTCTTTCCCTGGGGATTCCATAACAAGGACTGCCTTGTAATGCTATCAACAGGTGTCCTCAATGTGTGTCCTATCCATCGCCAGCGTTTTTTTCTCAACTCTTGTTCCACTGGCACTTGTCTGGTTCTTGTCATCAATTCCACATTTGTGACTTTGTCATACCATTTCAGTCCTTCTATTCTACGCAAGCACCCGTTTATAAAAGTCTGTAGCTTTTTGGTTGTTGTTTTTGTTGCTCTCCATGTACCTTATCATAGTTTTTTAAAAAGTATTTAATAAAGATAATAAGTTATCATAAGTAGTCACTCTCACAACACTACGTCAGTATGACGTCATTACGCTTCATCTCTCCAAAAAGTATAAGCCTTGAACCAAGTCCTTCTGTCTCATGCCATCAACTCTATCTATGTCTTTTTCATTCCTGTTATTTCTGTTTTCTGTTCACTTCTCCGTGTGTGTTTTCCAGTTACCTTCTACCTATCTTACCCTGGAATTCCAAAAAAGAGAACTGCCTCGTAATGCTATCAACAAGTTTCCTCAACATATCATATCGATTGGTAGCCGCGCTGGTGTAATAGTTACCACATTGCGCTGGCGACCAGGTTTTCAAGGTTCAAGCCCGAAGCTGTATGAAAGTCTGTAATTTCTTGATTATTTGTTTTTCTCCATGATTCACATCGATACAAAAAGACGGACTTGACATTTGACTTGATTAAGATAGTATATAACGGTAGTCCTAAACCAGATGCTGCCAGAGGGGAGTGAAGTGTTACAGACTTTAAAATACAAGATCCAACTTTATGACGTAAGGTAACCAGTTCCCTTCCCGGTCGACTTCGCCTTCCCTAACTCAAGAGCCGAGTCAAGCGCCTATTTACGGCGGAGCAGACTGGAACTTGACGCCACAATATTTTGAACCCGGAACCCGGCATCTACGCCGCGAGTGTGAAGGAGCTCTAACTGCTTAGCGATTATGACGCTCATGTTGCACATACGTTATCATAATTAGAGATTAGTTCACATAGATGGTATCATAAGATATGTACATATATTATCATATTATGAACGAGTTCGTGTTAACACAGATACAACTTTATCGTACATAGTTACTGTTAACACTTCATGCATCTTGACTGCAGAAATATAGATTCTCAATAACGGGGAGACAATCGTTAGGCGATTTGGTTTGGTTTTGGTTTTAAGGATTATATTCATTGCACACAGACAACTTCCTCAGTGCCTCGATCTCCGCCCTTAGATGACACAAGGAGGATCTCAGCACAGTGCACGAACTCCGTAGCACCGGCGAGGATCCGAATGTGTGTATACATGAATCCACAAATTCTATTAATATTTGTGTTTTGGGTTCGTTTCCTAATTTTTTGTTAATTTTGCCAAGGCAGCGGCCGTATGGCCTTGTCTTTAAGATTTCCAAATTCCAAGGGATTTTAACGTGCACAATTTGCACCTCCTGTTTCTTCGCCATTATAAGAGAATGCTAGGCATTCGATCTCACTATCCAGGAGATGGGGGAGGGGAGTATTACATCATTATGAACCACTGGTTCTGACGAAAAAAATGGCCATCAATTATATTCCCTGTGCTGGGAGCAAACCCGGTACCTTTAGAATTAGAGGCGGACGCTGTAGTGTCCCACTTTTTCACCGACTATTTCTTTGTCTATTATTTTTATTCCTCTCCAAACTTCTCCTTTAGAAGTAGAAATGAAACCCTATTCTTCAGAATTTTTCCCTTCTATAATGAGAAAACTTTTCCTCTTCAAGTCTTATATTACAACAGTACTCGCTAGCTTAGTGATTCTCACTGCTCAGGGCCAATAAATTATTCGCTTGGCCAGTTGAAGGAATTTCACTTGGAATGTGAAACCCAGTGCTACGATCCAGCCCGGAAGTGGACCCTTTGTGTCACGTCCTATATGTGCATAACTCAAGGAGGAGATAAGCCGCATGCACCTGCACAGTGGATACTGGGACTTGTTTAGTGAAGATAACTTGAAATCCCTGGGACCAAAGTAGAATTCACTGTGGGGCCACAAAAGAAGTCAACCAAAAATGCAGCAGGAAGGCCAGCGGAAATTTGTGGAGGGACATTTTAAGCCATTCTACTTGTAACTGTCCAGTGCAGCAGATGTGAACTAATGGGCCCCAGAGAGGGGACTAGTTCAGTTGGTAAATCCGAAGTGAATCCTTGAGCGCTTAAGTGATCTAATAGTTAACCTTTTAAATGTATTTTCGTTAACTTTATTTGGGCAGTATTTTATTTTAAACATAGATCTACACACTGGGGGATAAGACGTAAACAAACTAAGTTACAGTGGGTCGGGATATTTTAGTTAATGTCGCTGGACACCAAATCTCTTTCCTCAAACTTATGTACTTTACATAGTCCTTTTGTAGGATTCCTGAGAAAGAATTTATCGTTCAGAAAATAAAATATCCTGTTTAGTTGCCAGAATTCTCTTTGCATTAAGGATCTCCAGTAGACTATTTCCCGAGGAGAGGCAGTTTCTTCGAACTCATAGATATCTATATCTTTTATTCTTCTATTCCATCCAATCTGTCCTTCTCAAATACATACCCACAGACACCATACCTCTGAGCCACTCCGAACCCTAGATCAACTGAATCCTTGTTTACAGCACGAATCAGCAACTGGTCAATCGCAAATACCGATAGATCACAAGGGATGCTTTAGTAGAACTTTAGGTGATGGAAGGGGTTAGTGAACAGAAAGAATTCATGGAGACTTCAGGCTAACTCTCTCCCGCTCGCAGTTAAAAGCCGTGCATGTCAGACATTTATCAAGAAAGTAATGTTGAGAGACATTTTAAAACTGTTGATTCTAAAATTGAAAGTGGTATTCCGTCCATTTCTGCTAACATAATTTTATCAAGGTAAATAAATAAAAATACGGTTGTATTATTTATTTACTGTTTACAGGCTTCTGGTTACCCTCTTTTTAAATTAAATGTTTTTACAATAATAACCTACCCTCTGTCCTGTACTATTCTCAGTCTTCTATCATTTACGTGAGAACGGGACAATGAACTGTTAGAACGGGACAATGAACCATGAGAACGGGACAATGAACCATAAGTACGAGACAATGAGCAGTGAGAACGGGACAATGAACTGTGAGAACGGGACAATGAACTGTGAGAACGGGACAATGAACCGTGAGAACGGGACAATGAACTGTGAGAAATAATGGTTGGATAGAGGTAAACCAAAGAAATGCCCATAACAACTGGAAAACAACAACACGAGAACGACTGTAAGGACATACACGCGCTGTTTGTGTCGGGCCTGATTGATTCGATCAGTAATAAAAGGTAAAGATAGTCCATCAGCACATACTACAGTAAGGGAAGGACGTGTTAGAGCATTCCCTATACTAGGTCCAACATCGAGAGGTGGGGGGTGACCGGTTTTCTTCCTCGCTGCCTTTACCTTTCCCAACTCAAGAGCAAAGTCATGTACCCATTTACAGCTGGGTAGACTGGAGCGTGACGATACCGTGAATGGAACCCGGTACCTTTGCCGCGAAAGACCAGCGCTGTGACCGCTCTGTCAATGGGACGCCTAGTACGGCATTAAAGAGCAACACATTTACCTTGGCCTCTAATTGCTTATTCATTGTTCATGTTTCTACACTATACAGTAATGAAGTATATAGCATTTGATGATTCCCAGTTTTAATTTGTGAGTTAATTGTTTACATAGTATCTACGTCACCGACTAAATCACCCCGTTAAATCATAACATATCGATTGGTATCGATAAGGCTTGTTTATAAACCATGTTTGTTGATGTGCCGTTTCCTGGGTTACCCGGAAGTACGTCATTGTATTTTGGTAAAATATTGCAGACGTTAAGCAGAAGTGGCACGATACTTCGGGGCCATTCCTCTGTGTTCTTCAAAGTGTTCGGACGCATATTTGGTCCGGCTCCTGCATGTGTTATTTCAACAGAGTCCTAAAGTATTTCTACTACTAGATCGCCCGTGTGCTTCATTGGGTCGATGCTAGATATTGATTATTACATATGTATGCTGTATGCTGATGTTCGTGAGAAAGAAATGTGAAATAAATTATGCAACAAAATGTTGAGGACATTGATACACCGGTTTATTTATATGTATTTGGTAAACACGGCGTGTCTTTATACGAGACTGTCAATATGTCTACTGACTTAAAATGTTGTCAGTCTTGGTCGGGCTTACAAGGATTGCCGACTAATATAGAACGCGAATAATAAAACATCGTGGGCCGAAAGATGGGCCAAGGTTAATACATAATTTGACCAACTGGTAATCAATGTTGATTGGCGTCATGGCTTGACATCAGACACACGTTTATTTGGTGGACGTAATACAGAAGATCAATCATTGTAGTAGTAGGCATCATATCAATAGTTTAGGTTATAACATCGCGACATCATAGTTCATTGCATTCTCATATAACTTTGATCATGGACTTGATCGACAATCTATAACGGCCGACCCTTCAAGGACGGCGATGAACTTTACGGCAAGTAGTTCTACCATGGCTTTCATTACGGAGCTTGTATAAAACGACAGGGGTTTTATTGAATAACCCTCTAAATATATAGAAGAATAATCCCGATAATATTCCGTAAGGATCTGGTACTCACTAGCGACACGACATGGCGTATGTGTGTCGAAGTTCAGCCAGATCTTGGCAAGACGAAAATAGCATAATATATAATATGCAAACGAGCCCTGTACTGGCTAAGGTAGATACTCCATACAAGGAGGTTTATAATATCTTCATGAATGCTTCCCACAATTTGGGCAAGACTTACAATCAGCTCCGTCCAAAGACGACCAGCTCAGGTCATAGCCATTAGGCATCTCTCTTATAACGTAATTGTTATTTGGCAACAAACCCGAGCGCACCGCGTTGCGCTTTTGTGTTCAACATAGTGTATGACATGGCGTAAATAATTAATCACAAATATATTTTCTTAGATGTGCTTAGATTTAAATTACACGCGCAAAAAGGACTTAACAGATACCTTCCCCCCACGAGACAAAAAAAGCGAAGCTTTTTTTTTTTAAAATTACACCGAAGAAATCGATCAAGTTCATTTCAACAATTAATGTAATATCATTTAAATGTTATCATCATCATCAGTTGCCATCTCCACAACGAAGGTTGGCTGTAATGGATCTCCAACGTCTTCTGTCTCTTGTCTTGATGGTGCACTGTGATAGACTCTTTCCTGTCCATCTCTTGATGTTGTCTTCCCACTTATAGCGCTGTCTTCCCCTTGCACGTTTGCCTTCAACTCTCCCTTCTGTTATGGTCTTCTGCAAGGTGTTATGCCTTTTTATGTGGCCAAAGTATTTTAGCTGTCGAACTTTGACCTCCCTCATTAGTTCTCTTTTCATACCTAGATTTTCTAGGACCTCCTTATTTGTTTTCATCTCTTTCCATGAGATACGCCCCATTCTTCTATATATCCACATTTCAAGAGCCTCAATTCTTTCTTCCAACTGCTTATTCATCGTCCATGTTTCCGCACCATACAGAAATGCAGAATATATATAACACTTTATGATTCTCAGTTTTAATTTGTGAGATAACTGTTTGGATGTCAGTATATGTTTCATGTTGTTGAATGTAGCTTTGGCCATTCCTATTCTCTTCTTGATTTCTGTTTCACATCTGCCATCTTCTGTTATTATATGACCGAGATATACGTAGCTCTTGACTTGTTCCAGGATTTCCCCATTTACGCTTATCTTTAAATGTTAAGGTAATTGTAAATATTAATATGTGGGATGAAGTATGGAAAAAGAATCAAATTCAAAATTCAAACAAAAGAAATGACACATAATGTATCAAAATGGTATGAAATACCAATGAAGCAATGAAATAATATTATCGAAGGATGAAAAGAAATGGTGAAAAATGAAGACAACAATGAGACAAAAATGTTATAAATTTTGAGTAATGGAAGTATGAATGTATGAGCCAAAGTGTGATAATTGGTAAGAAGAATTAAACAAAATCAAAATGGAAATTAAAACAATAGAAGAAAATTAACACAGTCCATAGCAAGTGTCAGGAGAATCAACAACACGGCCTAAGCAGATATGCTAATAAGGACACATGAATGGTACTTATGTGCCACAACCATGAAATGTAACTAATGTGTGATCGTTAAGTAATTATGGCAATATACTACATTTTTTTATAATATACTAAACTAATTAAGTAAATAGTGTGGTACTAAATATCTAATATTGTTCGTGAAAAATTAAAATGTTACCAATTAATCCGCAATTAAAGTTAAATACAGTGTTAATAATTCACCAACTCGACAAAGAGAGTTATCTTTGTTGCACAAAAACGACTGTGATATGTGATTATCACATACTAAAATGTTATTAAGTTATTAATTTTAATTTATATTGTTAACACTCTATAAGTTCCATATATGTCACTGTATTCCTAGATTGAAATAAACGCAACGAAATGTTACTGTTGAAGTAGCGAACTAGATATCCAATGTACATGAAAAGATGGTGACGTTTGGTAAGATAGTCATCAATTTAAAATGAAAAGATCATGTATTCACACGAAATAATTTACAATTGATCAGCAGTCAGTGCAGAAGTGGCACACTCTGTAAGGCGTAACCGCCCGGTAGGTTTTTGGGGGCAGCGGGACAACGTATCTGCAAGGACGTTCTCTGATCCAGGTATTGATCGGATCGTGAAATGAAAAGGCTGCAAAGATATGGCATACCGAATGGATCTGGAAGGCTTCAGGTCCCTGTTTTGGAGTGCAGTGAGAGCCCTTTGATCCGTCTCAACGAAAAAATGTGCGCCCAGAAGGAAACGTTGAAGTTTGAGGATGGGCCATACCATTGCGAGTAATTCCTTGTCCAGTACAAAATAATTGCGTTCCGTCGCTGTGAGCTTCCTTGATACATATATCACTGGACGTAATGTTCCGTAGTAGCACTGCATCATAGGCGCAGATGAAAAAAGTGATTTGATTAAGTCTAAAGTGGTCTGACACTCGTTTGACCACCGTACTATGTTAGGTAAACCTTTCTTTAATAAATTAGAGAGAGGTGTGGTGACAGTAGACAAGTGGGGAATGAATCGCCCATAACATTGGATTAGTCCCAAAAGACTTCTAACCTGTTTCTTAGTCCTAGGAATAGTGATGTTTAAAATTTTTGAAATATTATTATCTTCAGTGTATAGGAAACCATGACCAACACGATGACCCAAAAAAGATATCTCACTAAAACCTATATATGCTTTTGACGGTTTAGCCGTCAGATTGTGAGAACGGAGTGTGGATAACAACGAAGATAATCCATGGACATGATCATTCCAACAGTTACTGAAAAGGCAAATATTATCTAGATATGCAATTACATCAGTGTGGTGAGATAAGATACGACGCATCATGCGTACAAAAGTAGCAGGAGCGTTAACAAGTCCAAAGGCATAAAGTTCCATTGGAACAGACCTCGCGGAGTAGAAAAAGCCGTGAGTGGTTTAGCTCGAGCCGTTAATGGTACTTGCCAATAGCCCTTTGATAAATCGAGTTTAGTGAAAAAGGTTGATTTAGCGAGTTTCTCAAGTAAATCCTCCAAGAGAGGGAGTGGTTCGGCATCAAACTTGGAAACTTTATTTAACCGACGATAATCTATACAAAGACGGATGTTATTATCCTTCTTCCTTACAATAACCATAGAAGAAGAATTAGGTGATGTAGAAGGTTCGATGATATTTAATCGGAGCATCTCGTCTAATTCCTTCTCTACTTGAGTTTGGAAGTGAAGAGGAATTGGACAGGGGCGGACACGAATAGGTGTGTCATCGGTTAGTATAATGTCATGATAGATGGCAGAAGTACGACCAGGGATGTCAGGAAGGACATATTGATATGAATGTAAGAGAGCAGAGATCTGCTGTTGTTTTTCGGTAGAAAGTTCAGTTGCAATAGACACATCCCTCCAAGTTTCGGTTGAATGTAAAGGTATTACTGGAAAAGGTAAGGGTACATCAGAGAAAGATGTCTCCTCCTCCTCAAAGAGGTATAATGATGACGACAAAGCGGGGGGTCGTCAGTTACCTGAAAAACAGACTGAAGATAGTCTGGACGGGCATGAAATTCTTTCAACATATTTATGTGAAAAGTCTTGTGTTTACCATCGATATTAACGATGTAGTCAACATCTGATATTCTAGACACAATATTGTACGGACCTTTCCAGGCAATAAGTAGACGATTGTCTTTGCGAGGAAGTAAAAACATATGCCTCATCATCAGGAGAAAGTTGACGCAGACGTCGATATCTATTCATAAAGAGTCTTGCCTTCTCTTTGGCGGACTCTGAAGAAGAAGTAGCCAACCTACATGCGTCAATGATTATCTGTCTTAAAGTGACAACATATTCATAAGAAGATTGGGTGTCATCGGAAATATCATCGGCAGTGAGTAAGTCGTGAAGTAACGACATAGGACCACGAGGTTGTGCACCGAAGACAAGTTCAAAGGGTGAAAAATCTGTATTTTCATTTTGCACCTCGCGATAAGCGAAGAGAGCAGCGGGCAAAACCCTGTCCCAATCCTGAGGATGATCATCAGTGATTTTACCCAGTAACTGTTTAAGTGTCCTGTTCTGACGCTCAGTTAACCCATTTGACATAGCGTGATATATGCTACTAAGAGACCTGTCGATGTGTAGCATGACCATTACTTGAGACATAGATTCCGATACAAATTGTGCCCCATGGTCAGATACAATTTTCTTCGGAAAACCTAAACGAGAAAACATCAACCATAGCGCATCTGTAACATCAGCAGATGAAACACTCTTAAGTGGTGAAGCCTCAGGCCAGCGCGTACACATGTCAATACATGTAAGAATGAATTTGTGTCCTCTAGCAGAAGGTTGTAAAGGTCCAATAATATCAATAGCCATTTTTTCAAAAGGTCGAATGGGAATGTCGGCAGCTTGAATAGGAGCTGCGTGACGCGGACCACGTACCTTAACCTCTTGATATGTGGTGCAAGAACGACAATAGATGGTTACATCCCTATGAACGCCTGGCCAATAAAATGAAGACAGCACCCTGGATTTAGTGCGGAAAAAACCCATATGACCCGCACATTGGGAGTCGTGAGCATGTCGTAAAATACGCGCTCTCATGTTTGTGGGTACCAAAGTTCGAGAACGTACGGATGAAGTAGCATCACGTACCATTCTAACTAGTACTCCATTTTTAAGTACAAAACAATGTTTAAGGTTTGTGTCGTTGATTGTGCTATTATTCTGGGGCAACAGAAAAAATCTTTTTAGTGATGCGTCATTCTGTTGTAACTCAATAAAAGACTCTCGTGATATAGAAGAGTTACCATCATCATTATCATTATTGTCAGAAGTTATGGTAGGTGTAACATGTAATATATCCTGAGCCTGTGCTCTAGTGGTAACTGCATAAGCAGAGTGCATATGTTGCTTTTCCCAAATAGCAACCTGTGGAACAATGTTGTGCATTCATGACAAAGTTTAGCCTGCTCGAAATCTAGGGAACAAGCGGATGCATTATGTACATTAACATTTGTATCCTGATCGAAATTAGCTTGTGGATCATGCTGAGCAGAATTAACATGGCGATGTTGTATATCATTTAAATTTCTGTCTCTACGTCTGGATCTATATTGACTTTTATTTCTTATGTTGGTTATAAAATGAGTTAGATCGTGATTGATCATAATTGTTATAATTATTTCCTTGATAATTTCTACAATTATTTTTTTTTGAAATTATATGGCATATTAGATTGTCTCCAGTTTTGTTGTGATCGAGAACCACCACGAAATGGTTTCCCTTTGAAAGAATTGAAATTCTTATAATCTCCCTTTCTAAAGTTTCTATCGTGACTGAGAGATCGACTTCGAAAGTGATTATTGAGTTGCATGGCCGAAGCAAGGGGTAATTCTTCTCTAATCCGCGAATGGCTATATACCATATTAGGATGTGCGGTACAAAATTTTGTACAGATTTGATCCATATCCTTCAAATTCGTAGGCTTTCGTTCATGTAGGAACGAAAAGAATGTTGTATTAACTGATGACATTACTTTATCACGTAATATTAAATCGACAATAGCTTCATACGAACGCTCTATCTTAAACAGTTCAATCCATCTATCAAGTGTGAGACGTATTTTGGATATAAAATCAGCGAAATCCTTTCCAGTTTCAGGCAGTAAGGATTTGAAACGAAGACGATACCCTTCCTCGTTAAGCTGATATTTTTTTAGTAGAGCAGCCCTGACATCGTAGTTCGTTCGAAGAGTTTCCTCCATTGTCTCTATAATAGTTCAAGGTTCTCCCGCCAAAAATTCCATTAGCTTAACACTCCAATGAGCTTTATCCAGCTTACGTGACTCACATACACTTTCGTAGCGTGACAGGTAGCATGCCACGTCATCACAATTTGGATTGAATATAGGCAATTTAAATTTAAATTTATCACTACCATTATTTTTTCCTGAAGATCCAGTAGTATTGGAGTTACTGTTATTCCCATTTTGACCTCTTAATTTTAATTCCTCCAAATGAAGGAGCATCATTCTTTCTTCATGTGCTAAGTTCAGAGCTTTCTTCTCCTCCATCTCTCTATCAAATTGCATTTTTTTTTCTCTTCTGCAATGAGTCTTTTTTTTCTTCTAATTCTATCATTTTCCTTTTTTCCTCTAAATCTTCAAGACGCCTTTTCTCAGCTTTTTGCTCCTCTTTAGCTTCCTTCTCAGCTAATTCTTGTTTTGCTTTTGCCAACTCTGACATAGCAAATTCTTTTAAAACTTCACCTTTGTAGCCAAAAGCTTTTCCTTGCTCGACGAAATAATCCATTGTCGACATTTTTATCAATACTGTGACTTACTCAGTCGAAATATATATTAAGGTATTTAACCAAATTGTTTACTTAATTACTGAGTGAAAAGTTCTATGTCCAGGGAACTTGTAATACAATATATATATATATACATAACCACTGAAAAAGATGCTATATTATAATTATTATTATTTATTAATCTTTAATTATGTAGTTATACTTAAGTTAAAATAGCATAGCATACGAGATATACATGATGAAGATAACGAAAACAATAGCGACAAAGACAAGATAACAAGGAACAAATGAAGACGTTCGCAGAAATCAAATAAGTAATAAAAGTGAAATAAAGATGACAACTATTAATGATAGCTGCGAATAAGATTACAAGACAATCAACAATACAGGGTACAAACATAAAGTGTATACAAATAAGCGATAGCCAGGGAAGATCAACAATTACAAACATAGTTAATTATAAAACTAAGGTACGGAGAGAAAAAATATAACGATAACAATATAGTTAACGCAACGTCACAACTAAACAATTATAGGTTACAGAGAACCAACGCAGTGGACTGAAAAATCCTTCAGCTAACATAAGCTGGAACATAAGCTGTGATGTTCCGTGGTAGTCTTGAAGGACATTGATGCCACACAGTTGATTGTAGTACATGTTGGATATTTGACTGTTGACACTTGAGGTGTATATTGAACTTTTCCCCTGTAGAATGAGCCACCAGCTGATACGCCGATTTATTTATATGTATTTGGTAAACACGGCGTGTCTTTATACGAGACTGTCAATATGTCTACTGACTTAAAATGTTGTCAGTCTTGGTCGGGCTTACAAGGATTGCCGACTAATATAGAACGCGAATAATAAAACATCGTGGGCCGAAAGATGGGCCAAGGTTAATACATAATTTGACCAACTGGTAATCAATGTTGATTGGAGTCATGGCTTGACATCAGACACACGTTTATTTGGTGGACGCAATACAGAAGATCAATCATTGTAGTAGTAGGCATCATATCAATAGTTTAGGATATAACATCGAGACATCATAGTTCATTGTATTCTCATATAACTTTGATCATGGACTTGATCGACATTCTATAACGGCCGACCCTTCAAGGACGGCGATGAACTTTACGGCCAGTAGTTCTACCATGGCTTTCATTGCGGAGCTTGTATAAAACGACAGGGGTTTTATTGAATAACCCTCTAAATATATAGAAGAATAATCCCGATAATATTCGGTAAGGATCTGGAACCCACTAGCGACACGACATGGCGTATGTGTGTCGAAGTTCAGCCAGATCTTGGCAATGACGAAAATAGCATAATATATAATATGCAAACAAGCCCTGTACTGGCTAACGTAGATACTCCATACAAGGAGGTTTATAATATCTTCATGAATGCTTCCCACAATTTGGGCAAGACTTACAATCAGCTCCGTCCAAAGACGACCATCTCAGGTCATAGCCATTAGGCATCTCTCTTATAACGTAATTGTTCTATGGCAACAAACCCGAGCGCACCGCGTTGCGCTTTTGTGTTCAACATAGTGTATGACAGCGCTTAAATAATTAATCATACATATATTTTCTTTGATGTGCTCAACATTTAAATTACACGCGCAAAAAGGACTTAACAGACATCTTGTCACTAGAAGACGGAATAGCGACGGTTTTAAGACTTGGCTAGGTTATGTTGTTGTTGTTTTGAAACTGTGATGGGTGGAGAGCGGGCACTTAACAGCTGACCATTATTGACTCTTCTCGTTCCATCTTGGTCAACCCTGTTCAACCTGAAAATCGGTTATAATTGGGGTATTTAGTGTCATTTTATTTACTAATTTTGTATTAAGTTTAAATAACTATTGTCTTTTGAAGTTGCTGGTTTTAATTTATATTAGTATTTGTCATTTTATTTTCAGTTTTTTTGTATTGTATATAGATAGTTATTGTCCTTTGCACTTGGTTTTAATTTGTATTAGTGTGTTTTTTTTTGTGTTTTTTAAAAAAATCTCTTTGCCTTTCCTTGTCCTGTGAGTAGTTAATGGGTTTGCTAATTTTTCTGGTTTTATTTATTTATTTTTTTTTTAATGATTTGTTAGTTTTGGTTGCATAATTTCTATTTGGTTGAATGTCTTTTCTGAAGTACTAACCTTATATGTTTTCCTTTGTTTTATGTATATATCTTTTAAGTATTGATTGGGCATCTCCTGAGGCATCTATACTTAAAAACTTATCACCTGCCATGCCTATATTGTGACTTCTATAGTAGGTTTTTAATTCTAGCCTTTGTTGTTCGTACTTTTTACAGTGGATCAGGTAGTGTATGTCATTCTCTTCCTGACATTCTTGGCAGTGTTGTTCCTCTATCATAAAGTATGCTGCACCGAGACGGAGACGCCACAGTTTTCTGTTCGATGGTATCTTTAATTCTTCTCTGACCTGGCACGTCCTCGTTGGTTCTTTCAGCAGTTTGAACGCGTGTCTGCCTTTTTTTACTGTTCTTCCATGTTGTCTTCCATTCCTCGTTGCCATTGTCTTACATTCATATTGGATGCATTAATAATGGAGCCTGTGATGTGAAAAAAAACTACATATTGTCTTCACGTTCAAACTGGCCTTTACAAAGTCTTTACTGCTGGAGTCCAGAAGTGTGTTTAAGGCTTATCATAAAACTGTCACCGGCATCAGGGTATGCTGTGGTGAGTTCATAATTTAAAAAAAGATGCCCGAAAGATATTGATGTGTTCTGTCGAAAGTTAACGGTAATGAATATATGCAGGGCCGGATTAAGCTAGTACGGGGACTGTAGCATATGTTAAGAAAGGGGCCCTATATTTTAAAAAAAAACAATAAAACAACACAAATATATTTGAACACATACATTTTAAATTTGCATAGTAATTATCATAAGTAACAACACCGCCAACATTATTGTTTAAATATTAATGTTTCTACATTTAGCATGAGCAAATTTGTTGATGACATAGGTGTCGTGGAATATTCTAATCCACATATATAAATTATCAAGTAAATATAAAGCCTAACAAATACATTTAATAAAGAAGAGAAAAATGGTAAAAGAACAGTGCTGTCACAATGACTGTACTCGAAATCCCCCTTGTTTTCTACTTCGTCGGCAAATTGTAACGCTTTCACGTTGATAGTAAAAGCCTACTGTATTATTACCCGCGTTCTTCAATGAAACGTGTGCTGTATTTCTTGCAAAAACATTGAGATACCAAGCTGATCAATGACCTAATTTTAATATTTCATTCATTCCATTTTATACACGGCGTAACTAAAGACAGATGGACTAAAGGATAGAGAGAAGGGAGAGGCAGAAAGCCGAACGCATGCAAAATTAAACACGCGTTTCGCTATTAATGCCACCCCAACAAGCGTAACGCGATACACAATTACTACTATCACGCGTGTAAGGCCACATACACTAACTTTTTCGGACGGACAGTGATAAAAACACTACCCTTCCCAGAGTTAGGTTTTAAAACCTGAAAAACGCTTATTGGGGAAACCTGACATTCTACTGTTTTATGTCCGAAATCCTGACATTAGTCTGACAGTACAGCAGGACAGGTGGCGGTTCTCACATAAAAAATAAAAAAAAAACAACTACACGACTATCCTAGAAATTGCATATTTTGAACGCAGCCACTTAGCTCTTTTAAATTTGTATATTTGGGTTCCTTAGGGCTTGCTGACAAAGAATATGTAAAACGTTACGCAAATAGTCTAGGAATTAACAAGTTATAACCAAAATAAAATAGTGGGGATGCCTGACAGCATGAAATCATTTCTGCTCATAAAATTTTTTTTATAACGTGTTTGAAAAAGCCTTGCGTACGGAAATAGCCTACCATGTAAACTCCAAATTGATTGGAGCGCAACAAATATAAGACTAAACACGATTGGTCGGACTATAAATACTATCTTTGGTTGTTAGGGGAGACGTAGGAAGTTAAAATTTTTTCAAACACTTGTCGAAACGTGGCTCCATTGGCCAGACTCGCTGATATACTCACTTAGGAGCGTTAGTTCGAGACCACTAGTTCAAATAAGCTTGATAAAGCAACAGTGCGTTGAAGCCAGCTCATATTTTTGCTAAATAAAAGCCTGGAACATAAGCAGATGGGAATTTGTGCCAGTATTTGTGCCAGAATTCATTGCTAATCAACGTATCTGTGTTTGTTTCCATGAATTGTGGTAAGCTTGAAACATTCAGTATCTTTTAATGAAAATTGAATGTGAATTGTTAATTTATGCCTGTATATATGTGTAGTTCAGTAGCAAACATGATGTAAAGCCTATAATGCTCCAGCCTGAACAGAAGGTGTCGGAGGAAAGTAAAACTGCATGGAATGGCCAAACAGTACACTGACACCTAGATTATTGATTAGACAGAAATAATGCTGGAAGTGCAGAGGCGTAGTAACCATTAAGGAGGTTAATACTGGTATAAAGTATTTCAGATGAAGCTGACAGTTGGCCTAACGCTCTGAACTCAATGTTTGTGATGTATTGTGCTCAGTGTAAAAAGAGAGTATAAATTAGTTATGAAGTAGAAGGTACATCCTTCTTGTTTTCAGGGACCGTGGTCTTGATGGTATTGAGCAGCACCTGGTCAGAGCTGTGCTGAATCCAGAGTCGGACAGCATACTCCTTGGTCCATTTAGCTATCAGTGAGGTGTCTCCAGAGCCCAGGGGAGAAATCGAGCAGAGGAGTCTTTTCCTGCCGCCATCACGCAAGATAAGCTGATGTGGCCAGCTGAGCTCAAAATTATGTACCCCCATCTTAAAATAACATTGTAACATAAACTTAAGAGGGGAAGTAAATTGTTTTAATATCAGGAACTGAGAACATCTCCAATACTAGTTCCAATAAAGACAAACTATTGAAGTCATGATGACAAATACCAACAGAGCTTGAACAAAACAAAACCAGTATTACCTCATATTACTACTACACAACTGACACACATAGGATACTTTTAATAATATATGTCACTACAATATTCATATTGATAAATTCTGTACATATAACTTGTAAGTAAAATTGATTGTGATTCCTGGTTCCCTTTGTATTTGAATCAGGATACATATTCATTCATAACAGCAATGAATACATATTGTTATTTGAAAAGTTATCAGTGACTCCTTTAAGATATCCTTTAGAGTGTTATATGTATGTGAGTGTCACAGTGTTGTCAAGTGTGGTGGAATAAATTAAATTGTTTATCTGTCTGTTGTTTTTATGACTTACACTTCATCATACACATACCCTAGACATACAACGTAGTCATCACACTATTCCAGAATAATTCTGACTGAGATATATATATATATATATATATATATGGCAGCAAGTAAGGTTATCTATAATACACTACTCTTATTAGATATAGATACCTTCACAGCTGATCTCAGTCAGTACACTAAGTCCCCTATAAATATTTATAACATCCCACTTCACCACATATATTGGGGTCTCGCTCGGGATTTTGAATCTTTACCTATTAAAAATAGTTGGGGTAATTCACTTCAGGGAATATAAGAATTAAAAGGTATCCTTGGGTGGAATTAAATAAGGTTGAGCTCACGGTGCCTGTGTTGTCCATTAGATATATATTTAGAGACTGAATTGTTGGTTAGACATTGTATAAATTTACCTGATAGACAATGGCGGACCTGGCCAAATTTCGATCTGCTGCGGTTCAGACTGCAAAAGAGTTAGGATTAGATGGGCAAGTTATGGTTGCCTATGTCACTACGGAATGTGACAAATTTATTGAACGCGAAGAAAGAAGATTAGAAAAAGAGGCCGAAAGAAAGTTAGAGGTTGAAAGGGAAATTAAGAAGTTACAATTTGAGGCTGAGGCTGAGACTAAGAGGTTGCAGATTGAGGCTGAGGCTAAGAAATTGGAAGCAGAAAGAGAAGACAAAAGATTGGCTGCAGAAAGGGAAGCAGAAGAAAGAAGATTGACTGCAGAAAGGGAAGAGAAGAGATTAGCTGCAGAAATGAAGCAGAAAAGGAGGAGAAGAGATTACAAAGGGAACATGAGTTACGACTAAGGGAGTTTGAGTTTCAGGGCCATGCTCCTGAAAATGGTGCCAGTCCCTTTGCCTCTGATGCCACTGCTAGCCAAGGAGCCTCAACCTCAGCTATGAATTTTCATTTAGATCATTTTGTTGAGAAAGACGATGATATAGAGAGCTACCTAAATAGGTACGAACTATTAGCTACCACGTATGGGTTAGAGAGAGAAAGGTGGAGCTTAAAGTTATCTCAAGGACTTCGTGGGGCAGCTTATGAAGTTTTTGCAAAAATGAGCAGAGGTGATCAGGAAAATTATGACATGCTAAAGCAGGCTCTTTTGTTAAGATATGAAAAGAATGCAGAATTCTATAGGAAAAAATTTAGGAATGCTAAACTACTGTCAGGTGAAACCTATCACCAGTTCTCTGCACGAATAGAGACATACTTGGAGAAATGGACTTCTCTGGGGAAAACCCAAGATCTTAAGGAAATGGTCCTTATAGAGCAATTAAGAGAGTCCATGGCTCCAGACCTGAGAAAGTTTCTCATGGAACAAGGTGCAGAGAGGCTGGGTGAGTTGCTAAATGTTGCTGAAAGGTATCAAGCAGCTCAAGCAGAGGTAACAGGTAATAAAAAGAAACAAGGGGATAACTTTAGGGCACCACAGAACTTTAATAAATTTGATCCTAAGGATCAAAATAAAGGTAAGCACCAATTTGATAGGCCACGGTATGAAAATAAAAATAAATTCCCACAATTCGATGAAAGGAAATATGATGAAAGAAAATCTTTCAACCAAGGAAAAAGGTGGTGTAAAAATTGTAAGATGAACAATCATGACACTGACCATTGTAGAAGGAAACCTCCTCATTGTGCTGCTATGACATCGGGGAAAAAGGAAAAGAAGGTCAAACCTGAAGAACTACAGGAACCATACCACCCCCCAGTGTGTGAAGATGTCATCTGTAATGGTGTCACTATAAGGTGTTTATATGATACCGGTTTAGATTACGATTCCGTTGTGAGTTCTCACCTGGTGCAGGCCGATCAATACACCACAGAAACAGTGGAGATTCAAACTGCAACCAAGGATGTAGCTACCATGACACTTCCCGTCGCCCGAATAAAAGTGAAAACGCGATATGTGGAAGGAATCATAAAAGCAGCAGTGATAAATGAGCCAATCTACCCTCTAATATTGGGGTGTAGATATGTCTTCTTGGGGAATCCCAAGAGACCTGTGATATTGGCAACAGTGCAGACCAGATCACAGTCAAAAAAGGTGGAGGATAATCCCATAAATACTCACCCAGATGAGATGAGGAAGGCACAGGCTGAGGACAAAACACTCAAGCCATGTTTCAAGAAGTTGCCCAAATCTCATACACCTCCAGGCAAGGGAGAGTTTTATATGAAGAACAAACTGATATATAGGAAGGCTGGATCTGAATCCAATGGTCACGGACAGCTGGTCCTTCCCACTTCATATAGGACTAAAGTGTTGGAACTAGGGCATGCGATTCCCTTCAGTGGTCATATGGGAATCAGCGCAACAGGACAGCGAATAGCTTGTCACTATTTCTGGCCAGGAATAACTGAAGATATCAAACGATATGTAAAATCCTGTCCAGAGTGCCAACGAGTAGCACCTAAACATTGGACTGCCCCAGCAACTCTGGGGGAAATGCCCATAGTGGGAACACCCTTTGAGAGAGTTGCCGTGGATCTTGTGGGACCTCTCACCCGAACCAAGAGAAGGAACAGCTACATTCTGACTCTGGTGGACACTTGTTCTATGTGGGGAGAGGCTGTAGCCCTGTCATCGATTGATTCTAAACATGTGGCAGAGGCATTGCTCACAATTTTCACCAGGTTAGGCTTTCCCAATCAAATCTTGACGGATAATGGCTCTCAGTTCAAGGGGAAACTAACTGAAGAAGTTTTCAGGATCTTCCAGGCCAAACACTTCCATTGTAGTGTGTATCATCCCCAAGGGAACGGCCAAGTGGAAAGATTTAACGGCACATTGATGTCGATCCTGAGAAAGTTGGCACACGAAAAACCAGATACATGGGACCAGTACCTGCACGCCGCCCTCTTTGCTTATCGGGAGGTACCCCATAGTTCAACCGGTATGGCCCCGGCAACATTATTGTTTGGAAGGCCAATAAAAGGTCCACTCGAAGCTTTGTTAAGAACGTGGACTGATGAAAAGGCAGAGGAAAACATTACATCTTCATACCAATATGTGAATGAGCTGACCACTCGTTTAAAAACTGGCTGGAAACTTGCCAATGAAAATTTGAAACAAGCCAGGAAGAAACATGCTGCCTATTATAACAGGAAGGCGAAAGACAGAAATTTGGCTGTGGGAGAGAAAGTACTGCTTCTTTTGCCCGGGAGTCAGAATAAGTTACAAATTGGATGGCAGGGTCCATATACAGTTTTAGAGAAGGTATCTAGAACAAATTATAAGATAGATAAGAAGGGGAAAGAAAAAATCTATCATGTGAATCTCCTGAAGAAATATTTGGAAAGAGAACATCAGGAAGAGACACACTTGTTGACCTTGTCCATCGCCATGGAGATGAAAAAGGAACCACTTTCATCATTTGAATATCCATTACACCCCTGTGAGACAGCAGCACAGGTGAAAATCAGTACACATTTAACGAAAACTCAGAAAGAGAGAGTGCAACAGGTTCTAAATAATCATGCAGAGGTGTTAACAGACCGACCAGGGCATACAAACCTATTGGAATATGATATGAAACTGATAGACCCCACACCTGTCTGTATGAAACCATATTCGATTCCGTTTGCTAAGGAGAAAGCTTTGAAGGAAGAGATAGACTATCTATTGAAGGAAGGAATTATTTCACACAGTGAATCTTCGTATAGTTCCGGTGTTGTACTCTTAAGGAAGCCCTCTGGAGAACATAGACTCTGTATAGATTACAGGAGACTGAATGCTATTACAGAAGGACAGGTGGATCCATTGCCGGATACAAATCAGCTGTTTGCCAGACTAAATAAAGCTAAATATTTCTCCAAAGTGGATCTGAGTAAAGGATATTATCAGATTCCAGTAAAGCCTGAGGTTAGACCATACCTAGCTTTTAGTACCTCAGAAGGACACTATGAGTTTAATAGATTGCCATTTGGATTGAAGAATGCGCCTAGTGTCTTCTCTAGAATGATGAGAAAATTATTGGACCCTCTGAATAATCCATGTATAACAAATTTCATGGATGATATCCTGATAGCAACAGAAACATTTGAGAAACACATTGACTCTCTGAACATGCTGTTTAATCGACTTAGGGAGGCAAATTTAACAGCCCGACCAACCAAATGTTGCGTTGGATGTAAAGAATTGGAATTTTTGGGACACACAGTTTATCAGGGAAACATGACCCCTGACCCAAAGAATTTAGAGAAACTACAGAAAGCCCCGAGACCACAAACCAAGAAGGACGTGAGATCCTTTGTCTCATTATGTGGTTTCTACCAGAAGTATATCAAAAACTTTAATTCCATATGTGCACCGTTAACTGATTTGACACGTAAAGGACATCCAGATCGCATTACATGGACACCACAATGTGAAATGACTTACCAAGAATTGAAGGAAAAGCTCACAAGTAAACCCATTTTGAAATTACCTGACTTAAGTCAAGAATTCATAGTAAGGACGGATGCAAGTAATATTGGGTTAGGTGCAACTCTACTACAGAAATCAGATGCATTGGATGGGGAATTAAGCCCAGTGGCATATGCTAGCAGAAAATTGAATAAAGCTGAAATCAATTACTCAACTAGCGAAAAAGAATGTCTTGCAGTAATATGGGCAATAAAGAAATTCAATATTTATCTGTATGGGAAGGCCTTTAAGTTGCAAACAGACCACAAACCTTTATCGTTTCTAGCCCAGGCTAGGCATGAGAACTCTAGGTTACTCCGATGGTCCTTGCTTTTGGCTCCATATAATTTTAGCATTGAGTATATATCTGGAAAAACAAATTTGGGAGCGGATTTTTTAAGCCGCCATCCGTGTGATGAGAATCACCGTAAACCCCAGAACTAATAATAAATTTCTCTATGTGTATATAGAATAAAGGACTGACATATAATGTCTGTTTTAAGAGGGGAGATGTCGTGGAATATTCTAATCCACATATATAAATTATCAAGTAAATATAAAGCCTAACAAATACATTTAATAAAGAAGAGAAAAATGGTAAAAGAACAGTGCTGTCACAATGACTGTACTCGAAATCCCCCTTGTTTTCTACTTCGTCGGCAAATTGTAACGCTTTCACGTTGATAGTAAAAGCCTACTGTATTATTACCCGCGTTCTTCAATGAAACGTGTGCTGTATTTCTTGCAAAAACATTGAGATACCAAGCTGATCAATGACCTAATTTTAATATTTCATTCATTCCATTTTATACACGGCGTAACTAAAGACAGATGGACTAAAGGATAGAGAGAAGGGAGAGGCAGAAAGCCGAACGCATGCAAAATTAAACACGCGTTTCGCTATTAATGCCACCCCAACAAGCGTAACGCGATACACAATTACTACTATCACGCGTGTAAGGCCACATACACTAACTTTTTCGGACGGACAGTGATAAAAACACTACCCTTCCCAGAGTTAGGTTTTAAAACCTGAAAAACGCTTATTGGGGAAACCTGACATTCTACTGTTTTATGTCCGAAATCCTGACATTAGTCTGACAGTACAGCAGGACAGGTGGCGGTTCTCACATAAAAAATAAAAAAAAAACAACTACACGACTATCCTAGAAATTGCATATTTTGAACGCAGCCACTTAGCTCTTTTAAATTTGTATATTTGGGTTCCTTAGGGCTTGCTGACAAAGAATATGTAAAACGTTACGCAAATAGTCTAGGAATTAACAAGTTATAACCAAAATAAAATAGTGGGGATGCCTGACAGCATGAAATCATTTCTGCTCATAAAATTTTTTTTATAACGTGTTTGAAAAAGCCTTGCGTACGGAAATAGCCTACCATGTAAACTCCAAATTGATTGGAGCGCAACAAATATAAGACTAAACACGATTGGTCGGACTATAAATACTATCTTTGGTTGTTAGGGGAGACGTAGGAAGTTAAAATTTTTTCAAACACTTGTCGAAACGTGGCTCCATTGGCCAGACTCGCTGATATACTCACTTAGGAGCGTTAGTTCGAGACCACTAGTTCAAATAAGCTTGATAAAGCAACAGTGCGTTGAAGCCAGCTCATATTTTTGCTAAATAAAAGCCTGGAACATAAGCAGATGGGAATTTGTGCCAGTATTTGTGCCAGAATTCATTGCTAATCAACGTATCTGTGTTTGTTTCCATGAATTGTGGTAAGCTTGAAACATTCAGTATCTTTTAATGAAAATTGAATGTGAATTGTTAATTTATGCCTGTATATATGTGTAGTTCAGTAGCAAACATGATGTAAAGCCTATAATGCTCCAGCCTGAACAGAAGGTGTCGGAGGAAAGTAAAACTGCATGGAATGGCCAAACAGTACACTGACACCTATATTATTGATTAGACAGAAATAATGCTGGAAGTGCAGAGGCGTAGTAACCATTAAGGAGGTTAATACTGGTATAAAGTATTTCAGATGAAGCTGACAGTTGGCCTAACGCTCTGAACTCAATGTTTGTGATGTATTGTGCTCAGTGTAAAAAGAGAGTATAAATTAGTTATGAAGTAGAAGGTACATCCTTCTTGTTTTCAGGGACCGTGGTCTTGATGGTATTGAGCAGCACCTGGTCAGAGCTGTGCTGAATCCAGAGTCGGACAGCATACTCCTTGGTCCATTTAGCTATCAGTGAGGTGTCTCCAGAGCCCAGGGGAGAAATCGAGCAGAGGAGTCTTTTCCTGCCGCCATCACGCAAGATAAGCTGATGTGGCCAGCTGAGCTCAAAATTATGTACCCCCATCTTAAAATAACATTGTAACATAAACTTAAGAGGGGAAGTAAATTGTTTTAATATCAGGAACTGAGAACATCTCCAATACTAGTTCCAATAAAGACAAACTATTGAAGTCATGATGACAAATACCAACAGAGCTTGAACAAAACAAAACCAGTATTACCTCATATTACTACTACACAACTGACACACATAGGATACTTTTAATAATATATGTCACTACAATATTCATATTGATAAATTCTGTACATATAACTTGTAAGTAAAATTGATTGTGATTCCTGGTTCCCTTTGTATTTGAATCAGGATACATATTCATTCATAACAGCAATGAATACATATTGTTATTTGAAAAGTTATCAGTGACTCCTTTAAGATATCCTTTAGAGTGTTATATGTATGTGAGTGTCACTGTTGTCAAGTGTGGTGGAATAAATTAAATTGTTTATCTGTCTGTTGTTGTTATGACTTACACTTCATCATACACATACCCTAGACATACAACGTAGTCATCACACTATTCCAGAATAATTCTGACTGAGATATATATATATATATATATATATATATATATATATATATATATGTGGCAGCAAGTAAGGTTATCTATAATACACTACTCTTATTAGATATAGATACCTTCACAGCTGATCTCAGTCAGTACACTAAGTCCCCTATAAATATTTATAACATCCCACTTCACCACAATAGGATGTATCAATTTCACGCAGAAGTTTATGTTCAATGCTCATTAGTGTGAGATTGTTCAATAACGTTTGGCCCATGATGCTCCTTAGTTCATTTTTAATAAGTTTCAGTTTTGAAAATGATCGTTGTCCACTGCAGTTGGTTACCATTAGTGACAAATAGATGCGCAAGGCGATTTCTACATTTGGAAAACAAGACTCCAAAGAATTGTCAATTATCAAACGGTAAAACTGTAACTCTACAAGGTCTAGAGTAGTGCCAATATGAGAAGCAAGATCAGTTTTCAACAGTTCTGTAAACTGCACAAGTTCTTCACAAAGACTTTCTTCCAGATCTTCCGGATATGATTTAATAAGATTCGATGATCTCGTTACCACCTCTTCAGGTGTAAACGACTGTAACTGACGAAGGAATCCAAATACATCATTCAACTTTTGATAAGCTTTCTGGCGTTTTGACAAGGCAGAGAGCAAGCTATCAATAAGGACAAGAAATGTTCGGCTTTTAAACTGCTGAGAAGGCGTTTGAGATTCAACAAGTGGATCAAGTGTGCTGGAACCACTGAAATCATCATACTCTCGATTTCGTTTGTGTTTTCTTCGAGTTTGTTCTTGATAATGTTCACACTCAGTCAGATCCTTGGTCTTTTGCTCTATGTCTGCAAAAGTAGACCGCATAGCTTGAATATACTCCCACAAGGATTCATAGAGTGCACAAGCTGTATTCAAATCTTGGTCAGAAGATTGCAAAGAAGCACTGGTCATTTGAAAACGCTGTAATACTTGATCCCACAGTATGATCATTATTCCTGTTTCTAACTTCATCATGGTTGAAAGTAGACCACGAGCCTGTTGACGACACTCTGCCTTCTGATCATTGTTATCTGAAATATCATCCAAGACTTGTTTTATTGCAGAAAAGCTGTGTAAAAGTGCTTTTGTTGCATCTGCCCGAGCGGACCACCTGGTATCTGACAGTCTTTTCACAAAGGGCAAATGGGACTTATTATGAGTACCGCCAGCGCATAATGCAGTAGAAAGGAGACCCCACCGGTAGGTAGAAGCAGAAAAGAAGGTGTACAGGCTTTCAACAAATCCAAAGAAAATGACTGCTTCTTGACAACCTTCAGCAGCACATTTTCCAACCAAATTTAGTGAATGTGCAAAACACGGAATGTAATGCGCAAACTTATTCATCTCTTTAATTCGTGCTTTTAATCCTATAAACTTGCCACCCATGTTGCTGGCGTTGTCATAACTTTGACCACGGCAGTCTTTAATATCAATGTCATTTGCCTTTAAAAAATTAAGTAGACTTTTAGTAAACTGTTCAGCACTATGACCTTCCATATCCAAAAATGTCACAAATCTTTCAACTGGTCCAGATGGCAAAACATAGCGCAGAGTCAAAGTCAGCTGGTCCATATTAGATATATCTGGAGTAGAATCCAATGAAACGGAATAATACTTGTATTTCTTCACTTCACAGAGAATGTGATCCAGTATGCTGGATCCAATCAGATTGATGAATTCCTCACACGTTGTTTTAGATAGATATGATGTATGTCCAAATCCTTTGTTTGCATGAGTACTTATATGCTCTGCCAGAAAAGGGTCAAACTTGGCCAGTAATTCTAACAACCCTAAGTAATTCCCGTTATAAGGGGACCCAACAATTTCATCACTGCCACGAAATGAAAGGCCTCGTTCTGCTAAAAACTTCACAACTTCAATTATTCGCTCTAGAAGTTTGTGCCATTACTTTTCTTGAATGTCCATTTGTTTCACAAGTTGGGAATCGACACGTTCACCTTTGTTTTTACGCATCAACAGTGAAATTAAAGCTTGTCTATGTGAGGAGCTTTCTTCATGTCGACGCAATAGATTGCTTGCATTTCTCCAGTCATTAAGCCCTTCCACAGTAAACTTTGATGAACATTCTGAACTCATAAGCTTGCATGGGAAACAGAATAGGCGCCCTTTACTTTCTGAATAGCATAACCATTTTCTTGCATGTTGCTTGTTTATAAGTTTATGAATATGTGTAAAATAAGACTTCTGACAGTATCGAGTTTTCTTTTCAGTATCATACAATCGCACGGATGAAGAGAAGGCACTATCAACATGTTGACATTTTTCACTTCCCTTGGATATCCAATATTCACGCTCACAGTCATCTATATTGTTCGGCCAGTCACCGATATCATTAGAGTACTTCTTCGTTTCACTTATTCTTTCACATTCAGACTCAGTGTATACTAGGTTTTGCTGTATGTTTTCTGCTGCACAGCCTGCACTAGTACTAGTTGTTCCTGTACTTCCAGCTTCAGCGGTTAGAGTACCACCACTATGAACATCAAAATATTCTGTCAGTTTACGTGTTTTTGATATCACAAGTTGATCTCTTCTTTCTTTTTCTTCCTTCGTTTTACGTTTTTCACTTCCAGAAGCATAATTACGTCCAATATCTCTGTGTCTACTGCTCATTTTTTTTTGAGTTTTCTAATCTTACAAATCAAGAAATTTTAATCAAGATCGAAAGTATACCTCAATTAAAACAGGAAGTTTCCGTTTCCTAAATTCTAGTTTTCATTGTTAATGCAAATTCATTTCACAAAAAACGAAACAAAATTAGATGGGGCAGTCGCCTAGAGCCAAAAAAAAAGTGGCTTCCGTCCAAACGTGACCAAATTTTCAACGCCACTTAAATGGCTTCCGTCCGCAAACAGTTAAGATAAAAATAATGAAGAGTCACACTAAGTCACCCTCTTATGCTCTTTCTCTCACAATTTCGTGACACCAAATGAAAAGGAGCTAAATATGGCATAAATCACAAGATCATTGGTTTAACGCTCGTATTTTTTTTTCTTCTCTCTAACCAGCGGCACTCGAGCTTTCCAGCTCTTTTGGCCCAATGACATGTCATTGCGAGGCTGGGGGGTCAGTGGACTTTCCTTCCAACCCGGTCAGGAGCTTCGCTTCTTCCCATTAACGCTCGTATTAGAAGATGACCAAAAAATTATGTACATATTTATTGGCGCGGGGCCCCTAAAAGCGCGGGGCCCGTAGCATATGCTACTTGTGCTACTACGTTAATCCGGCTCTGAATATATGAAAAGCAAAAGTGTTATCAAGGAGGGGGGAGGGGCGGGGCATTTGAAGATTAAGACCCGGAAAATCAGCTCTTACCTGAATAGCGTTTCCCGAAAAAATTCCCATCTACGTCACCACCCGTAAACGTTTACCGTAAAGCTATTTCTTTGTTTGTGCCTCGGTTTTTCCTACACTTCTATTGGTGAACGGCTGTAGGCGCTAACAATAGATTTCTTTCCTTTCTTCTTCTTCTTCTTCCTCGTTCGTCCTGAAAAGGACGTTGGTTGCGTTGTGTCTGTTTACATCGGAGCTGCGATATCTGCGCCTTTCGGCCGACACATCCGACTTCAGCACAGCATTTTTTGGGACCGGGTTTGCCTTCCCTCTTCGATCCCTACTCTCTCAGCCAGACTGCAGTGATGCAGCCTGTTTCCAGGACCACCACGTGGAGGTGGAGTAGGGTCTTGGTCAGCTCTGGTTCGCTGACCCTGACGCAAGCAGTCAAGCTATGGGTCGCTGACTGCATTCTCTATTGCTGCATCTTTGGGTCCCAGCCTGTTTTCTCTCTAATCACTCAACCCCAACGTTTAGTCACGCACGCCTGCACTTGACTTAACATTCTGCCCCGCCCCCAACCTCCGCCCATTTCAAATCGACGTTTCTGCTGAACTGAACATTTGCGAACTTTTGTAACAGGTCTCTTCCCCCCCCCCCCCCCCTCCCCCCCCCCCCCCCCCCGGCCCTTCAATCTTGCAAATTACCCTGTGACATCTAGTATATAGATTAAATGCCGTTTCTTTAGTCGTGCGCTGTCGTGCAGTCCTTTGTTGACAAGACTTAACGATTGAAAGAAGTAAAGAAATAAAAAAAAAAAAAATACAAGAAATTATGGATTCACTTTATTGTTGTTTCCACATGTAGGCCTACTAAAAAATCAGAAAATAAATTGTCTATAAAATGTCATCATCATCATCATCATCACCACCACCCCACCACCCCCACCACCACCACCACCAGCAGCAGCAGCATCATCATCATCAATCAGCATTATCATCATCATCAGCGTTCATCATCATCATTCATCATCATCATCACCATCATCATTCATCATTCAACATCATCATTCATCATTCATCATTCATCATCATCATCATCATCATCATCATCATCATCATCATCATCATCATCATCATCATCATCATTCATCATCATCATCATCATCATCATCATCATCATCATCATCATCATCATCATCATCATCATCATCATCATTCATCATCATCCTCCTCCTCATCATTCATCATCATCATTCATCATCATCATTCATCATCATCATTCATTATCATCATCATTCATCATCATCATCATTCATCATCATCATCATCATTCATCATCATCATCATTCATCATCCTCATCATTCATCATCATCATCCTCATCATCATCATCATTCATCATCCTCATCATCATTCATCATCATCATCATCCTCATCATCATCCTCCTCCTCATCATCATCCTCATCATCATCATATCATCATCACTTCCTGTGCCCTCTTTACGGAGCTGTTTTTTTTTAAAAAAGCCAGCACGAAACTTTAACATGCTCCTTCAGTGGTGGTTTATGTGGCAACTCGTCTGACATGATGAGGTTGCTAGCCCAATGCAAGACTTCATATTAGCAGCCTTGTACGACATGCCTAAAGGGGCAGTAGACATATTCTTCACACATACACACAGACACATATACATTTATATATATATAACTATATATTTAGGTAATCTCCAAAAGAACGTTGCCAATCGTTCCGCACAGAATATTCCTTGGAATGATTTCACTTTAGCAGTGTGTCATGGACTATTTTAGGTGCAGTCGGAGTGGCTTAGACGTGTCGCGTCCGCCTCTAATTCTAAAGGTGCCGGGTTCAGGTCCCGGTACAGCGAATATATTTGATGGAATTTTTGTTTTTTCAGAACGAGTGGGTCCTAATGAAGTCACTCCTCCTTGATTTCCCTGGATCGGATGTCTAGCCTTCTCGGATGAGAGTAAAAAAATAGGAGGTCCCGTGTGCAAGTTGCGCACGTTAAAAATACCTCGGCAGTTGGAAATCGTCAAGAGTAGATCATATGGATCCTGCCCTGGCAAAATTTAAAAAGGTAGGAAAAACCTATCCACCACAAAAATATTTATATAATGTGTTATTCTTATATACACACTTTGGGATTCTCGCCGGTGCTACGGAGTTCGTGCGCTGTGCTGAGATCCTCTTTGTGCGATCTAATGAAGGAGATCGGTGCACTGAAGCAGTTGTCAGTGTGCAAGGAAGGTGGTACTAAAATATATTATATAAAATCAGCTTTGTCGCCGTCGGTCTACTTACCTGATTAAAATTTACTGTGATAGGGCGATTCATGCGAAGGATGAGTAAAACATACAGATTTCGAGCGTCAACGTGGCAAATATATAAACCTCTTCATAAGTTAAATAAAAGTGATTTAGAAAACATAAGAGAATAACAAAAAAATAAAACACTGGACAGTTTGACATCATTGCGTGGAAAGAATTGATAAACAGGAGACTATGTTCTTCTTCGTTCACTTTCACATAATCACGTCTATCTCATTCACATATTTAGTAGTCTGTCTGCGGCGTCTCTCGTCGCTATAGAGTTTCACCCTTAAATGGGTTGATACATGCCAAGCTGTCAATCCACTCCTCTCTTGGAGCCGACAAAACGAACAAAACCTTACGTCGAGTTTAATATTAATGTGATATAGCATTCATGTCATGAAATGAAAATTAACTGTTATTATTTTGACGTTTGTTTCATATCAATTAGTTGTATAGGCGTAAATAAACAATAATTTTAAAATAGGAAGTGATAATTCAATCACCCCCGTGTGAACGAGTGCTTTATGTGTCAAAACTTAACAGAAACCTCAAACTCTTCATCTTCTCGCCTACAGGTATGAATACTGAACCCGGCCCATTTTATCATCATCATCAGGTGCCATCTCTGCAACGTCTTCTGTCTCTTGTCTTGGCGGTGCACTCTGATAGACTCTTTCCTGTTCATCTTTTGATGTTATCTTCCCACTTATAGTGGCGCGTTTACCCTGAGGGGCCATCCATAAAAGACATCCACAAAATTCTGGCATTTTTTTACCCTCCCCTCCCCCATGTCCACCTCTGTCCACTTTTGATTGACCCCTCCCCCCTTGTGGACGTCCACTCCACATGGTCTTGATTAAACACATAAGCTTACATTTTTAATCACCTACCTATACTTAAAACTTAGTTTAGTTCTATACAATACATCATTTATATACAGATAGTTCGATTTAATTATGTGAAAACACGAGTTACTAAATATTGAACATTACATAGTAACATTCAAGTCTCAACTCAGTGTTGCGTACAACTGTAACGGTTGTAACCTAATATCTTACAGTAAGTAACAACAACAACAACAACAACAAAAAAACACTAACGCTATGTAACAATTTAAATGTCCAAAAACTATGCACATCATAATACAGTGGGTTTCCTAAGTTCAAGACACCTGCTAAACCAGCACAATAATTATTTTTAATATTAAAACAGTCAGTCAACCAAAAATGAAAGTTTTGACAGTTAATGAGGCAAACAATTATGTGACAAAACTTTATAAACAAATTAAGAAATTTGGTCATGAAAGCATAATTTTATAAATTATAATCATAAATTAATTGTTTATCAAAACTGATTATCTCACTTTTTCTGGGATGTCTTAAACTTTTGAAACAAAGTTTACAGTAGTAATATTCTGAAAGATAACTCTTAACTGCCACAATATTAATGTGAATGTTTGCCGTTCATTTAGCAGTGAATTCAGACTGCAACCATTCGAATAGGCTGCGTACAATAACAACCCCTAGTGTCAGAACTTTGTTGTTCTGGTTGCTTTGGTGCAATGTCTGCATCACCAACATCGTCGTCATCTGGATCAGTTGTAGCTGATGCACAGATTTGTGTACTTTGACTGCTGCATGAGATTTGTATGTGAGTGAGAGTTGCCATGTGGTTTGTGAATTGGACGTCCACTTGCAACTTAAATCCACCCCCATGTCCACAGTTGTCCGCTTTTTACACACCCCTCCCTCCCCCCTATCCTGGATAACCCCTTAACTATTCCTTCAATTACGGTCTTCAGTAAGGTGCCATGTCTTTTTACATGGCCAAAATATTTCAGCTGCTTAATTTTGATCTCTTTCATTAATTCTTTTTTCATACCTAGGTTTTCTAGGACCTCTTTATTTGTTTTCTTCTTGTCGTGAGTTAGTCTGTTTCACAACACGGCCTTCTGTATAATTCTGAGTAACTCTGACCACACCGCGCGCCATACATTGTAAGAACTGTATGATACATTGGCCAATGGAAAGACTTCCTTATTCGTGTGTTTACTCACGCCCACGACGACCGTTCCTCAGTTGGCTGTGTGTGGTGTACCCGGAAACGGAGCCTCCCAGTACTGAGGCACAGTTAAGTCCCCGATGTCACTTATCGGTGTAGAGTTGAGAGAGATGGCTGAGCATCACAATCCCCCCTGTTTTGCAGCATGTTGAGAACCCAGCATTTCACACTGGGCTTGGGGGGATCACATGGGCACCAGACTTAATACTGGCTCTTGACTGGATGGCCGCATGCAGGAGATTCTACAGTGGAGGGATGGCAGGTGGTAGGTATCTGGAAGTGGCTCTGTGCAGGACGTGAGGATTCCTTGGGAGAGCCCAGAACCAGAGCACAGCATTGTGCAAGCTCTGCATAGTTGGAAAGCCCCCCTGGATGACGGGGAATGCACAGTGTGCCACCCCACCTATCCCCAACTGCTAACTTAGAACCAGAAGTGGGGTCCTCTGTATGCGTGCCGGGCCAGGATAAAATGCTTGGGAAAGAGACTGGAGCTCAGAACTCCCTAACTCAAAGTTGCAGGATGGCAGAAAAGCCACGGGAAAGACAGGTCTATTTTGAAGATAATGCAACCATATTTTCACGATACGAGCTCGGACGCCGCCTCGGTAAACAAGGTCCGCGCAGAGCAGTGACACCCCCAGGCTGCTTGCGAATAGTCTACTACTGGGAACATAAACAGATTAGGGATGAGCCCACTCTCCCGTTGAACAGGTGCTAAAGTCGTAGATACTGGGCCAGAAGGCGCACCGGAAACCACAGTATCACGCAACTCGCTTTTTTTTTTCTATGGAGAGTACACCGTCAAATAAATCTCGTACTGGTGTTCGCCCTGTGGAGCTCCACCAGGCAGGTGCAGTGCCGGGCTCTGAGCCTCGACAGAGCCCACCCTCAGCTTCTGGAGGACCCTCTAGATCGTCTTGTGGAGTCAGCAGACGGCGGAGGAGAACTACTGACCAAAACAAAACAGAAAAAGAGAAACCCAGAGTGCCACTTGTCATGATGCACTGGAATGCAGAGGGAGTGAACAGCAAGCAGGCTGGATACAGCAAAAAGACAGAGCTGGAAAACATCTTGTATGAGAAGCAAGTCAGTGTTTGCTGTATCCAAGAGACTCGCTTGAAAGCAGATCAAACCTTTAAAATAAGGGGATATCAATGCTTCAGATCCGACAGAAAAGATAGACGAAAAGGAGGAGTACTTACTCTTGTAAGGAATAACATTCCTGCACACGAAAGGAAAACCTTCATGGATGGAGCAGAATATCAGCTGTTGCAGATAAAGGTAGACAAGATGGAAATAGAACTCCTGAACTATTACTGTCCGAACAACAAACCCCTGAGTCTCAGCTCTATACAGGTACCAGCCACCAACTTTATAGCAGTTGGAGACTTTAATAGCCACTCCCAGAGCTGGGGCTATAACCATCTGGATCACAGAGGTGAAGAGGTTGAAACTTGGCAAGATGATCACTCCCTAATCCTAGTCAATAATGCCACAGATACTCCTACCTTCTACTCCAGAGGATGGCACACAACTTCAACACCAGATCTTGCCTTCTCCACACCAGATATAGCTGGATCTATTAGTAGAGAAGAAGGAGACCAACTAGGGGGAAGCGACCATCGCCCAATCTTTCTTACTGTCCAGAGTGCAACTCTCAGTACAGGCCCAGCCATTACAAGATGGAACTACAAAAAAGCCAACTGGGGTTTATTCAGGCATCAGGTGAACACGCTGCTGTCTCCCTCAAGGTACAGAACAGAGACATTAATGAAGTGGTAAAAGACTTCAACAGATGCATACTACAAGCTGCAAAAGAAACCATTCCCAAAGGATGCCGGTGTAACTACATACCATACTGGTCCAGCACACTCCAAGAACGTCAGGAAGCTATGGACAGGGCTAGAAAGGACGCAGAGTCTCAGCCTTCACTTGAAACTCACAACAAATGGAAAAAGGCCGTAGCAGAGTTTCAGAGAACAAAGCTAGAAGAAAAACGGAAAAGCTGGAGAACTAAAACGGCATCGCTGAACCTTGAGAAAGATGGCAGGAAACTTTGGAGATTAGTCAAGTCTCTAAATGAAGAGCGTTCCTCACCAAGGCAGACTATCACATTGGATGAAGGTGGCAAACTTTTCAGAGGAAAACAAGCTGCAGACTTGTTTGCTAGAAGATACAGTTCAGAAAGCAACTTACCCATTAACATAGACCATCAGAGAGAGATAAGAAAAGAAATACTGGCAACCATGGGACAGACAGATACTCCTGCCCCAATGAGGGAACCCATCACACTAGGAGAACTACAGAAGGCTATTTCCAAGCTTAAGTTTCAAAAGTCACCCGGCCCAGACAAAATCAGCAACGAAATGCTAGTAAATCTGAGCTCAGCAGCAAAGACAAAACTGCTTGAGATATTCAACCACAGCTGGTTGAAAGGAACGGTACCCCAAGTATGGAGAGAAGCAATCACAATACCCATACTAAAGAAAGGAAAATGTAAGACCGAGGCTGCAAGTTACCGGCCAATCAGTCTCATAAGCTGTGTTGGGAAGACTATGGAGCGAATAGTGAACCACAGATTGAAATGGTATTTAGAGTCTGAGCAGATCCTGGTGCCGGAACAAGCTGGATTTAGAGAATGCTACAGTATAGAAGACCAAGTTACTTACTTGTCTCAAGCAATAGAAGATGCCTTCCAGGAGAAGAAAAAGGTCCTAACGATCTGGGTCGACTTCAAGCAGGCCTTTGACAAGGTGTGGAAAGATGGCCTCATTGCAAAACTTAGGAGAAGTGGAATCCAAGGCAACATGATGAAATGGATCCAGTCATACTTGCATAACAGGAGAACTAGAGTCACTCTTGCCGGTCTGCAGAGCAGAAAAGTGTTGCTCCATCAGGGGGTACCTCAAGGAGGAGTAATTTCCCCAACACTCTTCCTTGTTTACATCAATGACCTGGTGAAAGATCTCCCTGCAGGAGTGAAAGATGCCTTATATGCAGATGACCTAGTACTCTGGTGCGCTGATGAAAATGTCACCACAGCAAATTATAGAATGCAGCGGGCAGCAGACATGCTAGTGTCATGGGCAGAGAAATGGCTTATCACAATAAACACAGACAAAACCTCCACAACACTGTTCTCCCTCGCCCCCAAGGACAAATCAGCTAACATACACCTAGGGACAACCGTGATCAAGGAAGAAAGCTACCCCACCTATCTTGGGGTGACATTTGACCAAAGGCTTACATGGAATAAGCATATTGAAAATGCAGAAGGAAAGGCCCGAAGACGACTAGGCATACTCAGAAAATTAGCAGGTACCAACTGGGGAGCAAATGAACGAAATCTAAAGAAGATTTATAATGGAGTAATAAGACCACACTTAGAGTTTGGCTCAGCAGCATGGTCATCAGCTGCTAACTCACATCTGCAGTCTTTGGACAAGGTGCAAAATCAAGCTCTCAGGCTCATTACAGGAGCCATGAAAACTACACCAATAACAGAGATGCAGAAGGTTGCTGGATTACAGACATTGTCCCATAGAAGAGACACAAAAACCATGATCCAGATGGAAAAGTACAACAGTATGCCAATGCACCCAATGAAGGCAAGACTAGATGATCTGGCATTGGGACGTCTAAAGCGTAGCAGCTTTGTGCATCGGGGAAAAAGACTTATAAGACAGCATCCATGAAGACAACACCACTGAAGCCCACCCTATACCCTGTACCATGGGAGCAGGCCAGCAATGCCCTCCAAATTAATACATCAGTCAGTGGTCTCACAAGTGGATGTGAGTATAATGATCTGCAAAAACGAACTGCTACATTGAGTATGATCCAAGAAAGCTATCCCGATCAATCATGGATACATGCCTATACAGATGGATCAGCAACTAATGCTGTTAGAAATGGAGGTGCCGGTATCTTTATCTCATATCCTGACAACCACTATGAGACTAGGCACATTCCCACTGGTAAATTCTGTTCCAACTATACAGCTGAGGTTCAAGCTCTAGAGCAAGCTGCCAATATGATTTATAACACCAACTCTGACTGCCACCAGGTAGTCATCCTCACAGATGCACTGTCTGTCCTGCAAGCTCTCAAGGGTGGTAAACTCCCGCATCTGAGAAATGAACTAAACAAGGTAGCTGCCAAAAAGAGAACCATACTTCAGTGGGTACCATCTCATTGTGGTGTACCCGGAAATGAAAAGGCAGATAAACTTGCAAAAAAGGGAGAAGAATGTGAACAAGAAGATAATGAAGTCACATACTTTGAGAAAAAGAGAGCTATCCAGACTATCAGAAGAGAACAGAACCAACCCAAAGACGACTATCACACTCTCGACCGGCAGGGACAGATAACTATTTTTCGACTCAGGACAGGGCATAACAAACTGAATAAACACATGCACAAGCTACGATTGTCTGCTTCACCACTGTGCACATGTGGATTAAACGAACAAACTGCTGAATCGCAAGAAGAAGAAGTGTGTTTACTGAAACGAACTAGGCTTAACATGGAGTCTCAATCCGTGCAACCGAGTGAAGGATGCCATTTAATTACATAAGTAATAAAGAAGTACCACCTGGAAGAGGTCTCTAATTCTACAACAGGAATGTTACTTTAGAGGTACGTGTAAAGACTTCCACGAAAAGTAGTTTATTAAGAGTGAAATATTGAGTGGAAAGGCTTCGACACATCGGGTTAGTCCCTAATTTAGGTATTTAAAATATGCATAGAATAAAATGCCCTTAGGAGACTAAAAGATTTTTAGCTAGGAAGATAAAGACTAATTCAGGGTATAATTTAAACCCTAGATGAATAAAATCGCTCCAGAAATAAGAAATATAAGGGGGAAACTAGTTTTTCATAATTGAACAGAGAGACAAAATATGCCTTATTTTGGGATTCGCAATAACCCGTTAGCCCCCTGCTTTCCGATACGCCGGATGTGCTAGTATAAATAGACTTGCTAAATTAGGGCCATAAGATTTGAAAAACACAGCGAGCAGAAAGAAGCGGTAACTTGTAAATGAAGACTGCCTTTGCCAGTTGTACCTGAGAGCAGATCAAGTTTGCCATTAATAGCTCGTCTGTGTGTGCCTGAGGGTAAGATATATATATATATATATATATATATATATATATATGTATGTATGTATATATATATATATATATATATATATATATATATATATATATATATATATATATATATATATATATATATATTTATATATTTATATATTTATATATATATTTATATATTTATATATTTATATATTTATATATAATTATATGATTTGCTATTGATTCACTACAGTGTGTTGGTAAGTGTGTAGACGTGTTTCTGCAACCATTGTGTAATTTCTGAAGGACTTACCCGCCTGTGTACATTCAAATTAATTTGAGAATGATAGCAGAATTGTATCTGTAGGTTTGGAAAAGCTTTTAAAGAAATATTTCTTGAGGAAATGGGACACATGCTTGGAATATAAGAAAGAAGGACAGGAATTGTTTTAATGTAGGGATCAAGGTATTACTTAGTATTTTATACTAGACCAAATCATTGTATGGAGGCGGATCATGGACAGATGGATCTAACTAAGGTTTTAAAAGGTGTAGTCACTGTGAACTGGATGTGGGTAGTGCTGGTATATATTGTGCTGTGCATTTTCTAGCATATTATCTGACACTGTCTATCGTCCCCATCTTGTGTAATAATGGAATAGTGATGGACCATATAGGGGTTACGTTTATTTTTGTTTCAGGTTCTATCCTGACAACTACAAAACAAAAACTTTATAGAGTCATCCACCTCTGCTGGACTCTGTGGTGCAAGTGCCCTTGTGGTTAACAGGGCCAGATACCCAGCTTCCACCGCCTGGAGAAATTCAAAATACGTGTTCGTCCATGGCAGGAGAGTGACAGATCTCTAAACACAAGATAAGTGGCAAAACAAAGCCACTGATCAGCGTATCCAGATTATACCCCTATACTAAAAGACAAGATGCAAATAAACATACAGTGAATGATGAAAAGTGTGGACATAAATTTACCCATTACTAGCTTCACAGTCAAGAAATAGTGACAAAACTCATTAGTATCATATCAATGTTCTTTAAAAGGAGATAATTAATCCAGTTGATAACCTTCAACAAGTGATTGACTTTTTAAGATTGTTAATTATTTTCAATGTTTATGATTTATTGTTGTAAATAAATTTGATTTCATTTCAAACTTTGCAGACCGAAAAGAGAAACGGTATAGGCTAAATAAATTGTAAATATTTACCAACAGACTTACTTTCTTATTAAAGTTGAGTTCATGTTCTTGTTGGAAATAATTTTGTTAATATCCCCTAGCAGAGTCAACAATAATAATAATAATGCAATAATCAAAGGAGGATCTTGAGAGGGAGCCCATAGGGATCCAGGATAATACAATAACATTATACCTGGAAACTTATACAGCTTGACCCTACCTTTGATATCCATACACCCTTACTCTTTTCAGAGAAGGGGTATTACTTATAAGACCAGACTCTTATCTGGCACTATCCTGGTATCACCTGATACAACTTGTTGTCCAGGATATCTTATATTTTAATAACATCTCAACCTTCTCGCGACACTTCTGTTTCTATGAGATGCGCCCCATTCTTCTATATGTCATCATTTCGAGAGCTTCAATTCTTTCTTCCAATGCCTTGTTTATTGTCAATGCTTCTACACCATACAATAATGAAGAATATGTGTAACGCTTGTTGATTCTCAGTTTTAACTTCTGGATTAATTGTTTAGATGTAAGTATCTCTGATGTTATTGAATGTAGCTTTGGCCATTCCTACTCTCTTCTTGATTTCTGTTTCACGTCTGCCATCTTCTGTTATTATATTACCAAGATAAAAGAAACTCCTGATTTATTCCAGGATTTCCCATTTATTCTTATCTTTAATGTTGGCGATAGTCTGGTTTTGCTAATTATCATAGTTTTCATTTTCTCAGTGTTAATGTCCAATCCACATTCGTGACTTAAGCTGTTTACTTGCTTGACTAGTTCTTGTTAGGCCTGTTCACTTTCAGCTAACGACACGGCCCTTTTAAACCGAACAAAAGCGTAACGATACTAGAAATCAGTAACACCATAACAGTTTGATTCCTCAATAATAACAGATAATTATCGTGGGTCTACTGTCCTGGTCATGCAGAGGTACGTGGTAATGAGTGAGCTGACATACTAGCATCAAGAGCACCCACAGTGGCGACACTGGATATGGATAAGAAAGAGTTACTGAGAAGAATTAATGATGGCCTATTAGAGAATGTCACTGCAATAGATGACTCATCAAGGTTAAGATTGTTGGAATTTGGCATCAAACGTAAGGTTAGCAGAGATGGACGTATGAGATGATGCATCCAGCGAGCTACGGGAACAGTTAGCATTCACACTCTTTGACATATACTGAGGGAGACTGAGCACCTGCGGGTTTGCCCGGAGTGCAATGATATCGATTCTGTATAACAATAATAATAACAATAACAGATAATAACACTAACGCGCTTTAATAGGACATTTGGTTTGGTTTGGTTTTGGTTGTAAAGGACTATCTTCATTGCATACGGACAACTCCATCAGTGCTCCCATCTCATCCCTTAGATCATACAAGAATAATCTCAGCATAGTGCACAAACTCCGTAGCACCGACAAGGATCTCATGTGCGCATACAGGAATCACACATTCTATAAATATTTTTGTGGACATTTAAAAACACGCAAAGACAGTACTTTTTTTTCTCAGGTACGCTCCTCATGTTATTGTTGATCAAAGTCGACCTCATTGCACTCCGGGCAAACCCATATGTACTCAGTCTCCCTCAGCGAAAGGTACGCTCACGAATATCTCGTAGCTGATACACGAGTGAAATCAATGTAATCCACAGAGATTGGAATTTTTAAAAATAATTGAAGTCACACGAGACACATTTGCATATTTGTACTCCAACACCTGGTGCGTCAGCTGGGTGTTTTGAAGTACGTTCAGTGAGATGACTCATCATCATCATTATAACATATTACTGTCATGGATTGACTGATAATTTTATTTTCCCAACACGTCCCATTTATCTTACTCTTTTAATGTTTCTGGTTTCCTCATTTTTTTTGCACTTTCAGTTTCTTTTCCTTCGGATTTTACCTACGTAGCCAATTATTTCCCTCTCAGACCCCACCTAGCAGTTTGATTTCGTTCTGGCCTTCATTATAAATTCACCACTTGGTCAGTAGTGGTCAGCTTACGATAATATTACCTAAGCTGCAACTGGTGTTTGTCTGACTAGTGGAACGCTGGTAGCTCGTAACAGCGTTGATCACGAGCGAGAAATAGTTTCTTTGAAGAAGCGAACCGCTATCCTACTAAAGTCGGTAGCGGGAGCAAAGGTGAGGCAACCCTTTGAGGTCTGGGTACCCGCTTTCACCTCCGATTCAGGGGAGACAAAACTCACGTTCGTTCTGAGATTTTTGTTGTGGCCCTTGATCGCCGCAGTTAGCTCTAGAATAATATTATGTCTTATCTTCGAAACTTTCTCGCGGTGGGTGTCTTCTGATGTAGACTCTAGAATAACATTTGTCTTACTCATGATTACGTTATACGCCGAACATCTGTGGAAACATGCGATGCCAAGTGGCCGGGGTAGCGTCTCTTGTAGACTATAAATCTAGATAGTTTTACTCAGTCAAGGACACTCGTACATTTTTCCTGCCCATAGATGACCAAATAAGACAAAGGCAGATGTGGGCACAAAACTAGATTGTGTTGCCTATTCTCGTCATCTCGGGGTAAGTTGACATCTTTTGTAATATATAATTCATGTTAGCTTTTATATATAACTGATAGTAGTGTGACTTGAATTATTTTACGTGATTTCTCCCCAGTAATTAATTCAGTGATAATGTAGCGCCGTCTACCGCCTTAGTTAACTGGTGCTTAAGCTGTTAGGTGTCCCCTGGTGTTATTGTTTACAATGGGTTAATGGTAAACTTACGCTAACAGATACTTACTAGGCGAAGAACCTCATAGTCCGTTCAGTGCTTACCATGGGTTAAGGAGTAAGCTAAAAAGGCTGTCATTACTTTAAGGAAATGTCAGTGGTGTAAGTTATTCACTTAAACCTGAATAGTGATGTACGTGCGCTATAACACTTGAATTATAAGAGGTAGTCACTTATTACTTTCTGGGAGAAACTTATAGTGGTTGAGTGTGGAATTATTATATGCCTACTTGTGTAGTTAGACACCAGTTTAGAACGTTCGCGGCAATCCAGAAAGCAGCCACCAGCCAGAGATATAATTATATCTCACGTTTAAGTCACAACGTATTATTATAGCTATAACATTGCATTTTTTCATGTATTCAATTTTAGGGAGGTTATTACTTTTCCCTGTTTGTGTATCGACCCCAAGGGCCGCATACCATTTATTATGTAATGTCTAGTGCAGTATTTTATGTAAATTTACTCAATGTTGTAAGATGAATCGCATATCCACTCAGTTGGAACTACAGGGTTAGTTTTCCCGTATGTTGAGTTGGAAGACGATGGAGTAGATTTTGCTGTCAGAGCAATTGCTGATAGGTACATGAATGTACAAGATATATTAGCCTATGCGAGCGCATGCTGATAATTGATAGAGTAGAAATAACAGGAGAGCGACTCATATGGATAAAGACAGCCCGAGACTATCCTAGCAATTATAACAATAATTATAAATCCCATAGTGGAGCATAACTGTTTATTATAACGTTATTGTAATTTTATTGTTTGCTTGACGTAAAGGGTTTTTTTGGGTCTCAATTCCAGGGTACCCCATTGCTACTGCAGGATTCCAGTCAGGCGAAGAACGTAACATTTTCATCGATCTCACGGTTCCTGAAAGCAATTCGCACCACGAGTTGTCATCTATACCTGAAGTACAACCCTTTTTGACGCCCATCCCTCTAATGGGAAATGAGCTCATGCAGTGTATAACGAGCCATAGCAAATCTGAAATCGTATTTGGCAGTAGTGGTTTCCTACTCGCCTCTTGATCACCAGTCAGAGCATAGGGGCTTCCAGCATATCAATCAGCACAGCGTCTTTAGCAGAATTGAAAGCACCAGACTGTGTGCATAAACTGAGCGCTTAGTCACAAATAAAGTTCAAACCAGCCAAACCGGATTTAAACATGAAGTACGCAGGCCTAATTTTACGCGCTGGATAATAGCGCAGTGGACCGTTTGTCCTAAATTGACCTCGTCTTGTGTGTGTTTCTAGTCATTCAAAACCCCCGCACGTATTAGCGGTCAGTCGAATATAGACAGAGTAATCTACAGCCTATCTTGTTGCTAGTGTGTGACCAAGGGTGCATGCCTACAGTGGATTTATAGTGTAATTCATCACCTATAGGAGGATATACATATAAAGACACTAACTGGAGTTATTGAATTTGTTTCCACAGAAGCGGAAGGATTAGAAACTCTGTTTGTTTATTTGTCGGTGTTCTACAGGAGGTTTTTTTTGTGTTGGCGGATTGTTTGTTCGTTGGTGTTTAATTGGATATTTGTTAACTTGATGTGAATATTGATGACTTTCTTATGTTGTTGTACTGATATACTTATTTCATATATTTTCTTCCTTCAAGAACCTTTAATAAATTTTACTCATTTATTAACCCGCTGTTCACGACCCTTCATCCATACTTAATATTGCAGTTCTTACTATTGTCTCTATTTGACCAGAGAAAGGAGAGAGATCGGGTGGTTCTTAAGACTATATAAGTGTGTTGAGGCTTGGAAAGAGAGATAGCTTCAATGAATCCTCGTCCAGGTTTGTCTCAAGTCACCCTATTTTACACATTATCTGTGTGTTGTTTTTAATTCTGTCAGTTCACTCTCATTGTCGATTTCACTACAATTGTCTGACTCGACAAATACTCTAAAACCTTAACTCAACCACGACAATTACACATTGCCTAATTAATTAAGGAACGACCGAAAGATAGGACATGTGTGTAGGCCCAATGCTAGTATTTTTTGTAGGCGTGTCGAGGTCAGCCAATAATAAAATAGGAACTCACAAAAACCGATCGATAATGTTACGACCGTTTAACATGGAGGATAAAAACATACGAACCGGAGGTTAGAATTAGGACCCCTGAAAGTGTATGGAGTGTCAGAAATGGATGAAACTGGTCATTCGACAGGGAATAACTCCAATTCTATACCTACAAAACGAAAAGTGAAAGGGAGGAACACTTTTGAAGATATGTGAGAGTAAGGGTGTCAGTACATCGAGCGATCCTGTGTTGTTCTTAATTAAAATTTGAAATAAAATCAATTAAAGACCAATTAGACTCATGGACAGAAAGCAAAACTTACGGAGAATGGAAGAATATCACTCAAAAAGTCTTAACTAGAAAAGGAGAGATGCACGGAGCAGAGGTTTGGAATACTACTCGCACAGTTTCGCTCGGAGATGCAAAACTTTGGAGACTGCAACACAGTTGCCGACCTTGTCTTCTCGTACGGGGGATGCCAGAATGATGGAAGCTAGAGAGACGCTTGTCGATGCTAAAACCTTACCATCTGTGGCCAGGCAGCACATTCTCCACCAAAGCCAGTCTTTTCTGGACTTTATATAAGATCCTGATAGGGTATGTAGAATTATTATGTATATTTATTACATTAAATGTGACTGTTTATTTCAGGATTTGGTTAGTTGATAGACATAATTATGTTATGAAGGTATCATACATAATACTTGTGTTAGTTGGTATGATTGTTGAAGATGGAACCCGATAATATAACCACACAGTGACTCAGTAGAGTCATGTCAACAGGCCTTATCAGGGCTTATACAACCTGCCACAAAATTATAGCACTTTTCAGAGCTGACTTGTCAGGCAGGGACAGTAAGGGTGGCTAAGACATCATACCACAAGTGTAAGTAATTTATGTGTAAACTGTATTATATTCTTGTATTATCTTATTTTAGAAAATCTTCTGCAGCTAGACACCTGTCTTGTCTCGCTATCACTAATCATACTAATCCATGTATCCTCCATATATCTGACAACACTATCATCTCATACACATTAGGCTTGTTGACTTTATTACCAAAGATAGCCACATGTCTAAACATTGTCCTCAGGTTCCTACGTGTCATCATAAGTCAGAGGTCACTGATCGAGAACTATCATGAAATAACCAGAAGTCTCTATAGTGGTTTCAATATATCAGCTGTAATCCCCAGCAGTGTCTGGTTGGCAAAAGCTAGACCTATCTGAAATACTGTGACATACTAAAGCAACCATTCCTCGAACTGACCAGATAAGTAGCATCTGTAGACATTCGTGCACCCTGAGTGACAAGTCAAAGACTGTGTTTTATGATGAACTATATTCGTGATAGCATAGTAGAGACAAGAGTGAAATCAGAACATTGAGGAATTCTTTTTTTTCAATTACTTGGAAAAACCAACAAGGACAGTTTAGTTAATTATTTAAAATTTAACTTCATCATCACCAGGTTTTGTAAAATATGTCTTCATTGATCCCATCAGCATTCATTCATAATTCAGCACAAGCAGGATAGATGTAAATAAATAATTCAATTGTACTTAGCAGACTTATCAATTGTATATTGTTGAAGTTGAGTATTTTGTTTGTTGAATTGTTTACTTATCACAGATAGTTACTTAGCGGAGTGGCACCGTAGGCTCTGACTATGCTTTGAATTCTTTCTGTAGCAGAGACCTTCACAGCACGTGACTATCCTGTGATACCAGTGTTCCCACTCCTACACTGGGACCTCACACTGTCTAGATAGAAGACTTCTTCTACTCTAATACTATCACTACACAATAAAATCCTTTCGCTGCAATCACCGGTTTCCTTAGCGCTCCTAATGGAGCATGGAGCCCCCACTGCAGCTGGTTCCCATGCAAGAAGCCAGCACCAAGCATACAGACACATGGTCTTGCAGCTGTTGTTTCTGTGGCAATTAGTTTTACATGATGCGGTTGCTAGTCCCATGCACAATCTCACATTAGTAGCCTTGTACGACATGCTTGTGAGTGTAGTAGTCCTATTCTGCTTTTGTCTCTTCAGAGACTCCCGGAAGCTACACGGGAAACAGTCTATGCGTGCATTATTCGGTGGGTTCAATCTTGGAAGCCCCCAACCCTGGATAAATCATTTTGTCAATCATTCATTCCTTCATTCATTATTGTGAATTGTGAAAAGATTCTTTCGTCCTTTTTTTTTTGTCTTCAACTCTCTCGGTCAGGTTACTCGAATATCCCTTCTCATGCTCCTTTTTCATTATTTTGTATACGCTTTCATTGATCGAAGCTGTCATGTTACCCTCACCGGGTATACATGGTCGTTTGACTTGGTCTTTTTTTTAGCCACGTCGACGTATTTGTTTTATTAATCGTCAACACTAGATGGATTAAAAGTCTGCATCTAGCGACATTCTTATTGTTAAGACGGACGCACGACTGAGAAATAACAGTGTAATTTTCTTCACACCAGACCTGGCGACAAACCCAGACTTGTGTCGGGGAATGTCCATAACAAATGTTTGATTCGGGGACATGGCTTGTAGTAATTGCCACAAAACCTTGTTGCCACGGGTTTTTCAACGTGGACAACAGATGGTATTTTAAGATAATGTGTTCATTCTGCATTAGAATACCAGAAATGATATAACACTGCTGGCAGATAACTTTGTGGTAATAAACAACTATGGAAAAGTAACCTCTGGGAAGAGATTATCAGAAATAATTGGGATAGATTGGTGATGTTGGACTTTTGTAAACATGACAAGTAACACGGAGCTAGCAAGGCCTTATATGATCATAAGGTACGTTCAGATGCGTTTCAAAACAATATGTTAGGGTAATATCTTATGTTGTCATGTAGTAATGTTCAACACGAGAGCAGGGGACTCCCCTACCAAAATCAGACGCTTATTTTCGGTTGGTTTGGTATTGAAATGCTCGAAGAGACTGCTATATATGTGGATATATAGAAAAATGGAGTACATCTCATGGAAAGGGAAGAAAACAAATAAAGAGGTCCTAGAAAAACCAAGGAATTAAAAGAGAATTAATAAAGGAGATTAGAAATTAGACAGCTAAGATATTTTGGCCATATAAAAGACATAACACCTTACTAAAGACCATAATAAAAGGCAGAGTTAAAGGCAAATGTGCAAGGGGAAGACAACGCTATAAGTGGGAAGATAACATCAAGAGATGGACAGGAAAGAGTCTCTCAGAGTGCACCATCAAGACAAGAGACAGAAAACGTTGGAAATCCATTGCAGTCGACCTTCGATGTGAAGATAGCACCTGATGATGATGATTAGTGTGGGAGGGGCCTATTCGGTGGCTAAATCATAGAGCCCCCATCTCCCTCATAAGCCATTATGATATTATACGTTCTAAATCATTAAGCCCCCACCTCCCTCATAGGCCATTATGATATTACACGTTCTAAATCATGGAGCCCCACCTCCCACATAAAAAGGATCCCGTTACACGCCCATTGAGGCATATTGGGAATATGATGTTAAGCACATATTTTCTCGACCATCGGAACTTCAGGAGTGAAGTGGTCAGCATCACGCTTAACCTTCCCAGAGTTGCTCTGGTACCCAATGCATGAGCCTAGGTTGACCTCGGAGCCGTCTGCGGTCTAAAAAGTCTCATCTCAACTGGGGACCGAACCATGGACTACCGAGCTAGGAAGCCAGTGCACTAAACACTGCACTCCCCCATAAGCCATTGTGTTATTATACGTTCCAAATCATGCTGAACATATTTGTTCAAAGATGAATAAAACATGCCTTAATACGGGTGTTTAATGTAATGTTTATAAGCTACTTACTTAGTCGTTCCTCTTCTACTGTGAGGTGCAGAGGTTTACCAGATAGAGTGTCATACTATCCTATCGGCTGTCTTCCTCCTGGCCTGGTTCCAATCTAGTCATCGGTCCTTCAGAGATTGTCTAATGTTGTCCTCCCAGGGAACTCAAGGTTGTCCTGGAGGTCTGGACTCCTGGCTCTTGGTTTCCCACACTTGCCGTGGTAGCCGATCTTCTCCCGTTCCGCAGACATGGCCAAACCATCGTAGTTGGGACTGTTCCCCTTGGGTCTGCAGGGGCAGGGTCTTGAGGCCTTGCAGTATCGTCTGGTTGCGGCCCATGTCCCTTCTTTTTACTTCAACTACTATCTATCTATCTATCTATCTATCTATCTGTCTGTCTGTCTGTCTGTCTGTCTGTCTGTCTGTCTGTCTGTCTGTCTGTCTGTCTGTCTGTCTGTCTGTCTGTCTATAGTTTATAAGCACCAACAATAAAAACATTTCCTTTGGCAAACACTAGAAACAAATTGGGGTTGGGGGGGAGACTTAAACCCGGAAGCCCCTCTTTAATAAACCGCTGTTATGGCCATCTACCAAGAGAATCGAAGAAAAAAGCGAGATAAACACAAGGAAATCGAAACAAATAACAAAAGCAAAAACAACAGAAGCAATAGAAAATATTCTAAAGCAAGATAACATGATTGAACCATTCGAGACTTTGCATTTTTTTTTTTTTTTTTGCGTTCGCCCGCTAATACTCGAGGCGAAATCTCAGGTTATTATTTTTTTATGTCTAACCTGGCATTGATTTTACGTGAGTATCCCTTTATTTCTTGTACAGAGACAGGTGTCCCTCGCCATTCAGGCAAATACTCGCCGATTTCGGAGGTACCCATTGCAGCTGGGTCGGCTAAGGAGCCGCCAGTCCCTGGTCGACGACACTCCTTCAAATGTCCTCGCCAGGTCTCGAGTTAATCCAGTCCAAATCCCGGTCGACGAAAAATCCTCAAATGCCGTCGCCCGGGTTTGATCCTGTATCACCCGGTCGCCAGAGCGGTGTTATAACCACTACGCTAGCGCGGCTCCCCTTAAAACTTTGCATTGAATTTAATACAGGAGTTGTTTCGTTTTTTTAATAATTTAAAAAAAAAAATTAAGTCAATATTTTAAGCCAGCCTGTGGCACTTTAGCATGCCAAAAATCGGCTTCTACATTTTTAATGAGATGGCTGTTTACCAAATACTGTACAATATTTAATAGCAACTACGTTGCCAAATTTTCAACTGTAAATAGTAAAATACCTTTACACGTCACTGCTGCACTATTTCCATCTGTGACAAGAAGTAATGGTCGTCTCAAAGAAAATGGCTTCCCCAGAATGTACTATCAAAGTAAATGGAATAGTTTTAAAACAAGTTAATAAATTCGAATACCTGGGTACATTAATAACAACGGGTGGAAGATGTATTTCAGAAGTAAAGAACAGAATAGCTCAGGCAAAAACAGCATTCTATAAAATGAAGAGTATTTTATGCAACAATTCTTTGTCATTGGAAGTAAGAAAGAGAGTTCTTCAATGTTATATAGAACGAATCCTGACATATGGAAGTAAGTCATGGACAATTAGCAAACACAGCCAAAGAGAGTAATGAGAATGTTCTGAAAGAGGCCAATGCGCAAAGGAAACTTATTTCACAAGTTAGAAAGAAGCAGTCCACTTTTTTGTGGGCATGTTACGAGAATAGGAAAGCAGGAATATATCGTAACAACAGGTAAGATTGAAGGAAAAAGAGATAGGGGAAGACAAAGAGAGCAAATACTAGACAGTTTGACATCGTGGCATGGAAAGAAGTCAATAGCAGAACTGATAAATTGTACTGGAGACAGGAAGTTGTGAAGTGACATGATCTCCTACGCCACTAGGCATGGTACTTGAAGAATAAGAAGAAGAAAACTGGAGCGTGACGCCACCTCATTCCAAAAACCCGGAACCTTTACTGCGAGAGGCCAGCATTCTAACCACTTCATTTTAATAGTGGTATATAAAAAAATCTTCGTGGATAAATTATTACCATGATCATTCTACACTGAGCCTTCCTCAAGGGCGTCTTCGAAGAGAGATAGAAAGAATAGGAATTACTGGCCTTTAGGCGTGTCGTTAAGAAACGAGTTATAGGAGATTTACGTGTAGCTATCAACGTAATCACGTAAACCAAATTGCTACAGAACACACCGCTCTCCACGAGCCCGTACATGATTGTGTACAGGCTACCTCCAAGGGAACCAGCGACAGTGATAGCACCATGCTCGGTCGGAAGCGAAAACAGAAATGATGGTTCTTAGTGACTTCCCGTGTTGCCCGGACAGATGTTACACTTGTGTTCAACGATCCACTTTTATCCCCTTTAGAAAAAGCTGCAGACTTCCACATTCGTCCACGAAAATTGAAGACAAATCCACGTTAGTTAATCCTGGCAATGGCATACTTATTTGTCTCTCCTTCTTTGTTCATGTTGCTTCCTAAATAGATTCAGCTGTGGACTTGTTTACGTGTGTAGATGTTAATCTTTATCGGACGTGTTTCGTTATCACTTATTCTCATTTCTTCCTTTAAATTCCGTGCATAGTCCTGTTGTCACTGGTTCTTTTGTTACTCTACTTGTCAAGAACAACTGCTATGACCAATAGTCTTCCTTATCTTCAAGTAAGTGTAATCGCATCGCAGATGCTACTGTAGTGGAGTGAAGTATTAAAAACTTTACTTACTATAGTTTATTTACTATAGCCCATATTCATGATATGGGGTGAATAGTTCACTTCTTCGCTGCATTAGTCTTTCCTTGCTTAACAGCAGAGACAAGCATCCATTTTTACAGCTGGGTAGACGTGAGCGTGAAACGACCTGGTTTCGAACCCGGTCCCATTACCTCGATAAGCTAGAGCTCTAATCACTCTGCGAAGTACTGTATAATAAAACAAACAACAAAACGAAGGAAAATAGAAATCTGGTGGACATTTGATAAACAACTTAACCAGGGCTTCGTAACTTCTTTTGGCGTCATGGGCCTCTTTGATTGTCCGATTAAGGCTACGGACCCCTTTGATTGTCTGGTGAAGGTTACGGGCCCCTTTGATTGTCCTACGAAGGCAACGGACCCCTTTGATTGTCCAGTGAAGGCCACGGACCCCTTTGATGGCCGGTGAAGGCTACGGAATGCTCTGATTTCCGGTGAAGGCTACGAAACCCTTTGATTGTCCGGTTAAGGCTTCAGACCCCGTTGATTGTTCGGTGAAGACTTCAAACCCCTTCTTAGAAAATATGTAGAAAAAATGTTTAACTAAACTTTTTGCATTTTGAAAATAATTCAAATTTTCAGGTTATGTACACGAACCCACTAGAATACTTTTGCAGACCCTCCAGGGAGTTCATGGATCACAAGTTAAGAAACCCTGAACACAGGGATCTTGATTTCGCATGGGACCTTCGCCTTCTATAAAATAAACAAGGTGACATGCAGGAAAAGATAACAACACTTATAACTTAAGAAAATATCTTAATTTCCCTCCAGATTATCTGCCCTAGTCTACTGCCGCCAGCCTCTTGTACAGTATCCGTGTCTGCACACAATTCCTCTGCGTGACTGTTAAGCTATCGATTGATTTATACGCGATTGCAGCACTACTCCGACACTCGGAAGAACTAGTTCCCGCGGTATTGATTTACTCCCAACAATCTAAGTACCATCAATTCTTGTTGCCTGAAACGGCTGCTCCGGCTATCGATTAATTATTTACTTCTAGAGAATACCACAGCTTTCAGCGGAGCATGCATTGAGATTTGCAGATAGCTTTTTGAAACGTCCAAAGCAGGGGAAACTTTATGGCTTGTAGAATACCTTACACACAAATATATTTAAATCAGGGTTTTTTAACGTGATCCATGGACCCCTTGAATTGATTCTAGTGGGTCCATGCACATAACTTAAAATGTAAAATGTTTACTTTTATGTACATTTTTTTCTTTAAAGAAGGGGTTATAAACTTCATTGGACAATCAAAAGGATCCATGGAATGCGTCAGACAATCAAAAGGGTTCATGGCATACACACAAACAAAAATGTAAAGTTAGCCTGATTTAAATAAACTCTGTATCCAGATCGGACGTAAGATGTATCTCAGAGTTGAAGAGTAGAATAGCCCAGGCAAGAGCAGCATTCCATTAAATGAAAAGCATTATATGCAACAACGATTTACATAGAACCAGTCCTAAGATACGGCAGTGAGTCATGGACAATTAGTAACCAGGTAGGAACGGTATATAGAAGTCAGGGATGTGGTTGTGCTGAAGAATGTTAAAAATACCATCTAAGACAGGATAATAAGAATGTGCTGAAAGAGGCAGTGCGGAAAAGAAGCTTATTTCTCAAGGTAGAAGGAAACAAGCCACTTTCTTCGGGCATGTTATGAGAAGAAGAAAGCTTGATATATCTTGATAACATGACACATTGAAGGGAACAAGAGAAAGAACACGATAAAGAGAAAACATACTGGACAGTGTGTTGTTGTTGTTGTTGTTTGCGTTCGCTCAGCCATCTCTCTTACAACTGTCGTGAAACGAAGTGTAACCCACTACTTTGTTAATCACTATGTCGAGATACAGATTTGCTTCAACCAATCAACGAGCACCGTTCACCAGTCTCTGAGACAGAATAAATTAACGGCCATCTTGTTCACGCAAGATGGCGGATGAAAACTGAATAAAATTAGGCTGTACAGCGCTTGAGACTAAACCGGAGGAAACCAATCATTTTGCTCCGCCAGGAACCAACCAAACGCTTTCCTTAAGCATTTACCTACCTATATAATCGGACGGATTTTATGCATAATCACACATCACCGATACGACGCCAGAGATACCGACCGACTGAAGAGGAGAAGCTGTCACTTTGATTTATAGCTTACCTGGAGTGCAATGACCTGCAGCTTGCTTTGCTAAGTCGAGTCAAAATCTGGCCGTTTGAATCTTAGAGGGTAAATATATTTACGATAACCTTTAGGAAAATAGGCTTTCAGCAGGTCTTTAATGTTGGTATTTGTTGTGTGTCATTTATACTACCTATCAGGTTACTGATTGTATCTTGGGGGAAATTAAGTATAATGATTGTATTTCCTATTATGATTGAATAGACAAAGACTAATAGGACTCATACCTATTGTCTCCTATAACTTCAGTCTATTATCTCAGATAAAACCAACTGAAATATAACCAAAACAGTCCTTGTTACGACTCAATCTCTTGTCTCATCTAACTCCAATCTATTGTCTCCTACAACTCCCACCTGATATATCTCCAAACAGTCCTCGTCTCACATACTCCTATCATAAGAACATAACGTTATTGTTAGGATATATTATAGCACTTGTCAGAGAGGGCCTGGTATATTATAGGGGGAAGGACATTGTTGTATCACACCTAGGTGTACATATTATTGGATGTATTCATGTATTGAACTTATATTATGGGATGTATTCATGTATTGAATGTATTCATGTATTGAATTTATATTATTGAATGTATTCATGCATTGAATTTATATTATTTAATGATATCCATGTATTAGTTTATCAGAAAGAATGTTTTGCAAGCAGACACCTGTCTTGTCTCGCTATTGCTAAATCATACTAAGCCATGTTGTCATTCATCCTACATGCAGACACTGAGACACGCTCATATCATATACAATAGAAATAGGTGGGCTTGAGGACAGAAATTAGCCCCTATTTTTCTTTGTTACAGGTTTTATTCGTGTCCTAAAACCTGAGATCGTGGGTCGTCAATCCAGCTGTCTGGAACTCCGCAGGAGCATAGAGGTTGTCCTGACTCTACATCTTTGGTCCCCCTCAGTCTTGGGTGGGCTGAAGGAACGATACTCAGCCGATGTTGTGTGAACCGACCAAAGAAGAACAGACCTTAGAGAGATGAGTACACATTAGTACCATTTCTGTCAGCATTGTGAGCATAGAAACTGTCAGTAATGAGAAAGTGAAGTAGCATAGCAAGAGACAAAAATAACAGCATAGCTGATAAGTGTTATATCCTTAATTAACAGCACAGCTGATACATGTACTATAATTGAATAACAGCACAGCTGATATAATTTGTGTTCCTATAATTGGAAAACGTGTTGTAATATTTATTTACATATCTATATAAATATTTGTAAATCATATGTAAACTTACAAATTCATTACATTCCATTTTTCAACATTCACCCTTCACCACAAGAGTAGATAGTGTATATACTAAATAAATAATAAGGAAATTGTATTTGAACGACGTGTCAATTTTATCAGTGTTATGTAAAATCTGTTTCCTTGGTTTTTTAATATCACAGTTAGTTACACAGCGGAGGTGGCACTTTATGTCGGTCTCCTCTCTACTATTGTTTCGAGATCAGATCATTCACAGCCGTAACTAATTTGTGATACCAGTAGTTCTCTCAGACACTGGGACTTCACCATTTTCTGCAGAAAGTCTATTTCTGTAATTGTCAGTACTATACTGATCCAAGAGCCAAATAAAACCTCTCGCCACAACAACTCTGGCCATTTTGAGCGGTAATTACGTTGTGTCGTAGTTTACAGCTATGCTGTGATATCTGCGCCTTTCGGCCCGACACATCCGATGTCAGCAAGCAATTTTTACGGGTTTGCTTCCCTGCCACCTCACGCCTATATGTATGCTATACCTCATGTTCATACGATAGTTCAGTGAGGTGGCTGCACCAGTGACGTAACTGTGCCTCAGATCTAGGAGGCCCCGTTTCCGGGAACACCACACACAGCCAATTGAGGCAAGGGTCGCCGTTGGAATACTGGACAGTGTGACATCGTGGTATAAAAAGACATGAACCGCACAACTAATAAACGGTACTGGAGACAGGATCGCACACACCACCTGGCATGATACTCTAAGAAGAAGATCCAGGTTCAACCAATAATAAAAGCCACGACACAGTTTTAAACTGGCTTGGATTTCTTCGTATTGAACGATTTTTCGTCCATGCTTGGGAAACCTTCTATTTTGTTCCTTGCCCGGTCTCCGTTAAAGCTCTTTATCCGCGCTATGCTCCAATTTAGAATTCGTAGCGGTCGAATAAACAGGTCAGTCGCATCGTGCTAGATGGCATGCATAAAAAGAGCCTTTAATATTAGCAGGACAGATTGAGAATTATGACGTCAGAAACATGTTTTTACACTTCTTTTACCGTGTAGGCTAATACTGCTGCATGCCAAATAATGTTAGCTGTTTCCTGCTGTTTTCTGCTATCCATCCCGTAGTTTCCGTCTGTAATCTCCAGGATCAAAAATTGTTGTCTTGTTCCGTTGCGTAGGAATTGTTTCTTAGAACGTTTGGTCATCATCTTCTTCTCGTACACTCTCAGACGTCTACTTGAGTATTTTCAAAGAAAGCAGTGGTCAGCTTGCTATCTCCATAGAGCTTATCCAGGAACTAGTAATAACCCGTCAAAATTGACAGGTTTTTAATTATAGTGTGTTGTTCTGTTACATGTCGAACCACCACCAAGTTATTATTATGGATCATTTTGATCCATAATAATAAGCCTGCAATAGTTTAAATTAAAGTTTTGTCTTGAAGAAACAATCAAAAACTTACTTTTTAAGAAAATGATGAGTTAAATCCGTTTCCCGAATGAAGCTGGACAGAAGAGTATCTTGATTGTCTGTTGATTTAATCTGCATCTCCGCACCTTCCTGTTACCAGTTCATGTACTGTTTATCAATTGTGTTGTTGGCTTCTTTCCATAATCAAACTGTTCATGCACACCGTCAGTTGCGCACTTTTCTATTTTCGGGAGAGTACATATAAGGGAAACAATACAATTATTGTCTAATTTTCAACCACAGTTGCACCCCTTAGTCGTGATTGAAAGTTAATGTACTCTCTCGAAAATAGAAAAGTGCGCAAATGACGGTGTGCATCATGTGACCGACCGACGTACTTACGCAGGAATTATGGTATTGGATGGTACTGGTGATGCCCACATGTGCTTTCTCTGTTCCTCATATGTTGGGCATCTTTGAAACATATGTTCAGCAGTCATTTTATCAGTACCATATTTACACTCATGGGCAGTAAACAAAAGAAAGCAAAAACTCAAAAGTTCCTATCTTTACCTTGTTGAATAGAGGATATCCCAATAATGTTGTGGCCCATGCGGGGTCTGAAGATTATCATGTGTTCTCTGCTGCTGAGCTGGTAATACGCATCATGTTGTGTGCGGTCTAGATGCTCTGCATCTCATATGTTTCTGTATCTGATTCTGATAAATGTCTTTACCTCTACGAAAGTTATGTATCAGGCTGAGGAGCTCTCCACCTTCCATTGCCAATCTGTCAACATCTGGTCATCTGATATGGTGAATGTGCAGAGAAATTTCTGCAGTTTTAACTAAACATTTTTAGGGAGATGCCCCGTATAATTCCCGGGTGTCTCCGACGAGACAAAGAATAGGACTCTGCACCCTCCGGCATGTCGTAATAAGGCGACTTATATGAGATTGTACGTGGGGCATATCGTGCTAGATGACATGCTAAGGAAACGTCATTAACGTCACCAGGAGAAACAGCATGAGAAATTATGACATCAGAAACATTTTACCCTATATTTCATTGCAATATAATATAGAATAAATGCAGGAAATTATAACAAGATTGCGCTTGAAGAACCGCCCCTACAAGATATAGAACCATACATTTATCTTGGCTGTAGTATAGAGAAAGTTGGAGGGACACGCAATGATATCAAAATAAGGATTTTTTTTTTTAAAGCTAGAGTGTCTTTTATTCCATTGCAAAACATACGGAGATCGAGAGAAATCAAGTCCAACACAAAAACAAGAATCGTCAACTCAAATGTCAAGCCAATCCTATTGTATGGCTCTGAAACATGGAGACCTAAGGAAAATTCACGGAATCTTTTGGCCGATTACCATCACCACCCAAGAACTACTTATTCGGAGTAACCAAGAGGACATGCACACCATCATAGCTGGCAGACGCTGGAATTGAGGTGGCCACGTCCGCAGAAGGGACCCTGATGCCATTACAAGAACAGCTATGCTATGGACCCCTTATTTAAGGAAAGCGAAAGAGAGGCCGACCAAAAACAACTTGGCGGAGAACTGTGGAGGCTAAGAGGCAAAGAATGAACTAGAGCTGGGGCACTGTACGAAGGATGGCCGCCGACCGAGCAAAGTAGAAGCAGTTTGTTGCTGCCCTACAAGACGCCACCAGGCGTGATGGCTACTGACTGCTTTGACAGTCTCCGGCTAAGGATCAAAGAAGAAGAAACTGTTATTAATTGTTCAAGCCTGCGGAGGCAACGTATTTTGTGCACCTTGAGAGAACTGGACGTTCTCTGTGTTTGCCGTTGAGGCAAAGTGATGTACTCCTGACTAGTGGGATAGCTATCGTTTTGAGTCTTCATCGAATCTTTTGGCCGAATGCTATCACCACCCAAGAACTACTTATTCGGAGTAACCAAGAGCTGGCAGACGCTGGAGTTGGGTTGGCCACGACCTCAGAAGGGACCCTGATGCCATTATAAGTCAACTGACTGTACGTGTTTAAGGCCAAGAACTAACTGTAAGTGTTTAAGGGCCATGGGGAATATGGGCCTGGTTTAAACGTCTTGTCAGAAACTGAAGCTTGATTGTCAGCTGCGTGCCTGTATCTGATTGTATATCTCTTCATTGACATGCCATGTTCATCGTGAGTATCTTCATAATAAAGATGCAGAACCGTTGGCCAGGTGTTACAGTGCTCAGTAGAGTTGAACTGAGTTGCCACATTCAAGTTATGTTTACAACTCATTTCGAGTTATCATACATGAATCCGGAGAGAGCTCAGCGTTTATTGCAAATGTCTACCACACCCAGAGTAAATACTTTGTTATTCACACATGAGCTATTAACACACATATAACGTTATTGTTTGTCATCTATTGAATGTAATGAAACAAATATAATAGTATAAAGCAAAAAACTGTCATCTCATATTTGATTAATAAGATTTTTTTTTAACTTCCAGACAAAAGAAAATGTTTAAAAAAAAAAAACCCAACTGAAATAGGCAATAAACTGACGTTATAAGGGACAACAAAAATTGCTACCCTCCATGAAGTCACGTGTTGAACACTCCAGATATCACGTTCAGTTAAAATGTTCATGTGACATTATTTTACGTAATAACCATAGCAGTTAATTTTCTTTATTTTGACGTTTGTTTCATGTAAATTTGTTGGACAGGATTGAAAAAAAAAAAATTTAAAACTAGGGAGTGACATTTCAATAACCGTGTACTGATGATAGTGATGTATTTATTACTTTACTCCCCTACCGCAGTATCTGTTATGTGACTACCTTATCACCAACATCTCAGACACTACTACTTACTTAGTCGTTCATTTTCTACCCTGGACTGTAGAGGTTTGTCAAGAGGGAGCACTTATTATTTTATCGGCTGTCTTCCTCTTGGTCTGGTTCCAACCTAGTCCTCAGTCCTTGTCGTGAGAAATTCTAATCCACATATATAAATTAAAAAGTAAATGTAAAGCCTAACAAATAAATTCTATAAAAGGAAGAAGAATGGTAAAGAACAGTGCTGTCACAATGACAGTACTCGAAATCCCCTTTGTTTTATGCTTCGTCTGCAAATTGTAACGTTTCCACGTTAAATATAAGCCACTGCATAAATACATGCGTTTCCACAACCCAATAAAACGTGTACTGCAGTTCTAAGAAAAACCTTGAGATACGCAAGTGATTAATGACCTAAATTAATCCTAACATTAATTATACTACGTTACCAAAACGAACGAACAGATGGACTAAGATGGAAAGAAGGGAGGGCTGAAGGCAGCAACGCAAGCAACACTAAACACGCGTCTCGCTATATTAATGCCACCCCTAACACGCGTGTAAGGCCACATGCACTAACTTTATTTCAGACGGACAGTGATAAAAACACTACCCTTCCCAGAGTTAGGTTTTAAAAAACCTGAAAAACGCTTATTAGGAAAGATGACATTAGATGGATTTACGTTTGAAAACATGACAGTACCCAGACACCACATGGGGATTGAAGTGAACAGGAGGTGGTAGAAAATGCACATTTTGAACGCAGCCACCTAGCTCCCTTAGATTGAGATATTTGGATTCCTTAGGGCTTGCTGACACAGAATATGTTAAGTGTTACGCAAATAGTCCAGGAATTAATAAATTATAGGCAAAAGAAAATAATGAGGGTGTCAGACAACCTAAAAACTCGAAGTCGCTCAGTGGCAGAATTTTAGACCACCATTGTACGGAAATAGGCCACAAGTTACATTTGAATTGATTGGAGGGAATGATATGTAAGGCTAAACACGATTAGTCGGACTATAAATGCTATCTTTTGTTGTCAAGGGAGACGGAAGTAAGAGTACTTTTTTTCAAACGATGGGGTAGAAATGGCCTGATTGGTTGGGTCTGTTAATATAGTTAATTGATAGCGTTAGTTCGAGACCACTAGTTCAAATAAGCTTGATAAAGCAACAGTGCGTTGAAGCCAGCTCATATTTTTGCTAAATAAAAGCCTGGAACATAAGCAGATGGGAATTTGTGCCAGTATTTGTGCCTACATTCATTGCTAGTCAACGTATCTGTGTTTATTTCCTTGAATTGTGGTAGGTTGAAATATTTGATCTCTTTTTAATGAAAATTGAATGTACATTGATAATTTATGTCTGTATATATGTGCAGTTCAGTAGCGAACATGAGACAAGGCCTATATCTATATATATATATATTGCTCCAACCTGAACAGAAGGTGTCGGAGAAAAGTCAAACTACATGGAATTACCACATAGTACACTGACACCTACCTTATGACATGGAAGGACTTATAGCTGAAAGTGCAGAGGCGTAGTAACCATTAGGGAGGTTAATACTGGAGTAAACTGCTTCAGAAGAAGATAGCAGTTAAACTAAAGCTCTGAACTCTGTGTTTGTGATGTATTGTGCTCAGTCTAGCCAGATAGTATAAATTAGTTCTGAAGTAGGAGGTACATCCTTCTTGTTTCAGGGATTGTGGTCCTAGTTATTGAAGCCGCACCTGGTCTGAGCATTTGCTGAATCCAGAGGCTACAACATACTCTTTGGTCCCTGTAGTAACCAGTGAGGTGTCTTCAGAACCAGTGAGGTGTCTTCAGAACCAGTGAAGAAGTCTAGCAGAGGAGTCTTTGTCTGCCGCCATCACGAAAGTTAAGCCCTTCGTGGCCAACAGAGCTCAACAATTTGTACCACCTCCTCTTAAAATGAATTGTATTAATTAAAGAGGGGTAATTAATTGTTTTAATGACAGGAACTGAGAACATCTCCAATACTAGTTCCAACAGAAACAAACACATGCAGTCATGATGTCTAATAAGAATCTATCTTGAAGAACAAAACCAGTATTACCTCATATTACCACATCACAACTCACACACATAGATTACTAATATTGTATGTCAATGCAAAGACCACATTTATATCTGTGTACATAATATTTGTAATTACATGTTATAATATTGCCTGGTTCACTGTGTAGTTGAATCAGGATCACTATTGTAGAAAAAATCAATACATCTGTATATATCTGAAATTTATCATTGAATCTTTTAAGATAGTCTTCTAGAGTGTTGACTGTTTGTGAGTGTCACAGTGTTGTCAAGTGTGGTGGAATAATTAAACTGTTTATCTGTTTGTTGTTGTGGTGACTTACACTTCATCATTTGCATAACCCTAGACATAAAACGTTGCCAACACAATATTCCAGAATAATTCTGACTGAGATATAAATATGTGGCAGTAAGTAAGGTTATCTGTAAAACACTACACATATTAGATACAGATACCTTCACAGCTGATCTCAGTCAGTACACTAAGTCCCTATAAATATTTATATCATCCCACTTTACCACATATATTGGGGGCCAAGCCGGGACATTGAATCCTTTACTAGTATAAATATTGGGGGTAATTCACTTCAGGGAATATAAAAAGTTAAAAGGTATCCTTGGGTGGAATTAAATAAGGTTGAGCTCTTGGTGCCTGTTTTGTCTATTGGATATATAATTACAGATTATATTGTTTAGTTAGATATTTTATTTAATTACCTGATATAAAATGGCGGACCTGGCCAAATTTCGATCTGCGGCTGTACAGACTGCAAAAGAGTTGGGATTAGATGGGCAAGTTATGATTACCTATGTCACTACTGAATGTGACAAATTTATTGAACGCGAAGAAAGAAGGTTTGAGGCCGAAAGAAGGTTAGAGGCTGAAAAAGAAATTAAGAGGTTGCAGATTGAGGCTGACAAAGAGGCTAAAGCATTGGAGGCTGATAGGGAGATTAAGAGGCTCCAATTAGAAGAACAAAAGGCAGAAAGGGAAGAGAAGAGATTAGCTGCAGAAAGGGAAGCCGAGGAAAGAAGATTAGCTGCAGAGAGGGAAGCAGAAAAGGAGGAGAAGAGATTACAAAGGGAACATGAGCTACGACTAAGGGAGTTTGAGTTTCAGGGCCATGCTCCTGAAAATGGTGCCAGTCCCTTTGCCTCTGATGCTACTGCTACTCAGGGAGCCTCAACCTCAGCTATGAACTTTCATTTAGATCATTTTGTTGAGAAAGACGATGATATTGAGAGCTATATAAATAGATACGAATTATTAGCTACCACATATGGGTTAGAGAGAGAAAGGTGGAGCTTAAAGTTATCTCAAGGACTTCGTGGGGCAGCTTATGAAGTTTTTGCCAAAATGCACAGAGGTGATCAGGAAAATTATGATGTGCTAAAGCAGGCTCTTTTGTTAAGATATGAAAAGAATGCAGAATTTTACAGAAAAAAATTTAGGAATGCTAAACTACTGTCAGGTGAAACCTATCACCAGTTCTCTGCACGGATAGAGACATACTTGGAGAAATGGACTTCTCTGGGGAAAACCCAAGATCTTAAGGAAATGGTCCTTATAGAACAATTAAGAGAGTCCATGGCTCCAGACCTGAGAAAGTTTCTCATGGAACAAGGTGCAGAGAGACTGGGTGAGTTGCTAACTGTTGCAGAAAGGTATCAGGCGGCTCAAGCAGAAGTATCAGGTAATAAAAAGAAACAGGTGGAAAATTTTAGGGCACCACAGAACTTTAATAAATTTGATCCTAGGGATCATAACAAAGGTAAGCACCAATTTGATAGGCCACGGTATGACAATAAAAAATAAAAACCCACAATTCGATGAAAGGAAATATGATGAAAGAAAATCTTTCAACCAAGGAAAAAGGTGGTGTAAGAATTGTCAGATGAACAATCATGACACTGACCATTGCAGAAGGAAACCTGTGTATATGGCCACCCTTCAGGTCAGGTCGACCTCAAGACAGGAGGAGGATATTATGTTGGATACCACTCCAGAAGAGATGAGGAAGGCACAGGCTGGGGACAAGACCCTCAAGCCTTGTTTCAGGAAATTGTCAACTTGTCATACAACTCCAGGCAAGGGAGATTTTTACATGAAAAACAAGTTGATGTATAGGAAGGCCGGAACTAGATCCCATGGTCACGGACAGCTGGTTCTTCCAAAGAGATATAGGACAGAATTAATAAGGAGCCTACATGTGAAACCAGATGGGGACCATGAGAAAATAGGTACCATCATCCAAAAGGTGGCTCACAATTATTATTGGCCCAAGGCAAGATGGGACATTGAGAATTTTGTAGAAAGGTGTAGCATAGCACATGAGGGAACACCCACAAGTGGGAACATTGATCAGGACCTGGACACGCCAAGGGGCAAAAGTAGGCCTGAAAATAAGAAGAGAAATAAATTTGATAAAGTGGACCAAATGGAATGGGAAGCCCGTTTTCACGGACAAGCTTCACTTAACTGTTTTACAATGGCCACTATGCGGAGAGTGCAAAAAGATGTCTTACCCCAGGATAAGCCGAAAATCCCTCAATCGGACTTAAACAAACTGGAGGAAGAGGATGTAGAGAGGAAATCTCTCATCAAGAATTTTAAGTGGGGAGACAGCCCCAAGAGAAAAATTGGTAGCGGTCGTTTTGTGCATGATAATTCTGGGAAGAAAAATCATCACTATAGAGCTTCGAGCGGAAGAGACCATACCGGTGCATGGACAAATAGGTCCACACAATAAAAGGTCCACTTGAAGCACTGTTAAGAACGTGGACGGATGAAAAAGCAGAGGAAAATATTACATCCTCATACCAATATGTAAATGAGTTGACCACTCGTTTAAAAACTGGATGGAAACTTGCCAATGAAAATTTGAAACAAGCCAGGAAGAAACATGCTGCTTATTATAACAGGAAGGCAAAAGACAGAGATTTGGCTGTGGGAGAGAAGGTACTGCTTCTTTTGCCCGGAAATCAGAATAAGTTACAAATTGGATGGCAAGGTCCATATACAGTTCTAGAGAAGGTGTCTAGAACCAATTATAAGATAGATAAGAAGGGGAAAGAAAAAATCTATCATGTGAATCTCCTGAAGAAATATTTGGAAAGAGAACATCAGGAAGAGACACACTTGCTAACCTTGTCCATTGCAATGGAGATGAAGAAGGAACCACTTTCATCATTTGAATATCCATTACACCCCTGTGAGACAGCGGCACAGGTGAAAATCAGTACGCATTTAACGAAAAATCAGAAGGAGAGAGTGCAACAGGTTCTAGATAATCATACAGAGGTGTTAACAGATCGACCGGGGCATACAAACTTATTGGAATATGATATGAAACTGATAGACCCCACACCTGTCTGTATGAAGCCTTATTCGATTCCTTTTGCTAAGGAAAAAGCTTTGAAGGAAGAGATAGACTATTTGTTGAAGGAAGGAATTATTTCACACAGTGAATCTTCGTATAGTTCCAGTGTTGTACTTTTAAGGAAACCCTCTGGAGAACATAGACTCTGTATAGATTACAGAAGACTGAATGCTATTACAGAAGGACAAGTGGATCCATTGCCGGATACAAATCAGTTGTTTGCCAGACTAAATAAAGCTAAGTATTTCTCAAAAGTGGATTTGAGTAAAGGATACTATCAAATTCCAGTAAAGCCTGAGGTTAGACCATATCTAGCTTTTAGTACATCAGAAGGACACTATGAGTTTAACAGATTGCCATTTGGATTGAAGAATGCACCTAGTGTCTTCTCTAGAATGATGAGAAAATTATTGGACCCTCTGAATAACCCATGCATTACAAATTTCATGGATGATATCCTTATAGCAACAGAAACCTTTGAGGAACACATTGACTCTCTGAACATGCTGTTTAATCGACTTAGGGAAGCGAATTTAACAGCCCGACCAACCAAATGTTGCGTTGGATGTAAAGAATTGGAATTTTTTGGGACACACAGTTTATCAGGGAAACATGACCCCTGACCCAAAAAAATTTAGAAAAACTAAAGAAAGCCCCGAGACCACAAACCAAGAAAGACGTGAGATCCTTTGTCTCATTATGTGGTTTCTACCAAAAGTATATCAAAAACTTTAATTCCATATGTGCACCGTTAACGGATTTGACACGTAAAGGACACCCAGATCGAATTACATGGACACCACAATGTGAAATGGCTTACCAAGAATTGAAGGAAAAGCTCACAAGTAAACCTATTTTGAAACTACCTGACTTAAGTCAGGAATTTGTAGTAAGGACTGATGCCAGTAATATTGGGTTAGGTGCAACTCTGCTACAGAAATCAGATGCATTGGATGGGGAATTAAGCCCAGTGGCATATGCTAGCAGAAAGTTGAATAAAGCTGAAACCAACTACTCAGCTAGCGAAAAAGAATGTCTTGCAGTAATATGGGCGATAAAGAAATTCAATATTTATCTGTATGGGAAGGCATTTAAGTTGCAAACGGATCACAAACCCTTGTCGTTTCTAGCACAAGCTAGGCATGAGAACACTAGATTACTCCGTTGGTCATTATTGCTACAGCCATTTGAGTTTAGCATAGAGTATATAAGTGGAAAAACAAATCTGGGAGCGGATTTTTTAAGCCGCCATCCGTGTGATGAGAATCACCGTAAGCCCCAGAAATAATAATAAATTTCTCTATGTGTATATAGAATTATAGACTGACATATAACGTCTGTTTTAAGAGGGAAGGATTTGTCGTGAGAAATTCTAATCCACATATATAAATTAAAAAGTAAATGTAAAGCCTAACAAATAAATTCTATAAAAGGAAGAAGAATGGTAAAGAACAGTGCTGTCACAATGACAGTACTCGAAATCCCCTTTGTTTATGCTTCGTCTGCAAATTGTAACGTTTCCACGTTAAATATAAGCCACTGCATAAATACATGCGTTTCCACAACCCAATAAAACGTGTACTGCAGTTCTAAGAAAAACCTTGAGATACGCAAGTGATTAATGACCTAAATTAATCCTAACATTAATTATACTACGTTACCAAAACGAACGAACAGATGGACTAAGATGGAAAGAAGGGAGGGCTGAAGGCAGCAACGCAAGCAACACTAAACACGCGTCTCGCTATATTAATGCCACCCCTAACACGCGTGTAAGGCCACATGCACTAACTTTATTTCAGACGGACAGTGATAAAAACACTACCCTTCCCAGAGTTAGGTTTTAAAAAACCTGAAAAACGCTTATTAGGAAAGATGACATTAGATGGATTTACGTTTGAAAACATGACAGTACCCAGACACCACATGGGGATTGAAGTGAACAGGAGGTGGTAGAAAATGCACATTTTGAACGCAGCCACCTAGCTCCCTTAGATTGAGATATTTGGATTCCTTAGGGCTTGCTGACACAGAATATGTTAAGTGTTACGCAAATAGTCCAGGAATTAATAAATTATAGGCAACAGAAAATAATGAGGGTGTCAGACAACCTAAAAACTCGGAGTCGCTCAGTGGCAGAATTTTAGACCACCATTGTACGGAAATAGGCCACAAGTTACATTTGAATTGATTGGAGGGAATGATATGTAAGGCTAAACACGATTAGTCGGACTATAAATGCTATCTTTTGTTGTCAAGGGAGACGGAAGTAAGAGTACTTTTTTTCAAACGATGGGGTAGAAATGGCCTGATTGGTTGGGTCTGTTAATATAGTTAATTGATAGCGTTAGTTCGAGACCACTAGTTCAAATAAGCTTGATAAAGCAACAGTGCGTTGAAGCCAGCTCATATTTTTGCTAAATAAAAGCCTGGAACATAAGCAGATGGGAATTTGTGCCAGTATTTGTGCCTACATTCATTGCTAGTCAACGTATCTGTGTTTATTTCCTTGAATTGTGGTAGGTTGAAATATTTGATCTCTTTTTAATGAAAATTGAATGTACATTGATAATTTATGTCTGTATATATGTGCAGTTCAGTAGCGAACATGAGACAAGGCCTATATCTATATATATATATATTGCTCCAACCTGAACAGAAGGTGTCGGAGAAAAGTCAAACTACATGGAATTACCACATAGTACACTGACACCTACCTTATGACATGGAAGGACTTATAGCTGAAAGTGCAGAGGCGTAGTAACCATTAGGGAGGTTAATACTGGAGTAAACTGCTTCAGAAGAAGATAGCAGTTAAACTAAAGCTCTGAACTCTGTGTTTGTGATGTATTGTGCTCAGTCTAGCCAGATAGTATAAATTAGTTCTGAAGTAGGAGGTACATCCTTCTTGTTTCAGGGACTGTGGTCCTAGTTATTGAAGCCGCACCTGGTCTGAGCATTTGCTGAATCCAGAGGCTACAACATACTCTTTGGTCCCTGTAGTAACCAGTGAGGTGTCTTCAGAACCAGTGAGGTGTCTTCAGAACCAGTGAAGAAGTCTAGCAGAGGAGTCTTTGTCTGCCGCCATCACGAAAGTTAAGCCCTTCGTGGCCAACAGAGCTCAACAATTTGTACCACCTCCTCTTAAAATGAATTGTATTAATTAAAGAGGGGTAATTAATTGTTTTAATGACAGGAACTGAGAACATCTCCAATACTAGTTCCAACAGAAACAAACACATGCAGTCATGATGTCTAATAAGAATCTATCTTGAAGAACAAAACCAGTATTACCTCATATTACCACATCACAACTCACACACATAGATTACTAATATTGTATGTCAATGCAAAGACCACATTTATATCTGTGTACATAATATTTGTAATTACATGTTATAATATTGCCTGGTTCACTGTGTTGTTGAATCAGGATCACTATTGTAGAAAAAATCAATACATCTGTATATATCTGAAATTTATCATTGAATCTTTTAAGATAGTCTTCTAGAGTGTTGACTGTTTGTGAGTGTCACAGTGTTGTCAAGTGTGGTGGAATAATTAAACTGTTTATCTGTTTGTTGTTGTGGTGACTTACACTTCATCATTTGCATAACCCTAGACATATAACGTTGCCAACACAATATTCCAGAATAATTCTGACTGAGATATAAATATGTGGCAGTAAGTAAGGTTATCTGTAAAACACTACACATATTAGATACAGATAACTTCACAGCTGATCTCAGTCAGTACACTAAGTCCCTATAAATATTTATATCATCCCACTTTACCACAGTCCTTCAGAGATTGTCTAATGTTGTCCTCCCAGCGGACTCTAGGTTGTCCAGGAGGTCTAGATCCCTGGCTCTTAGCCTCCCTTACCTGCCGTGGTAGCCGATCTTTTCCCATTCTGCAGACATGGCCAAAACATCTTGGTAGGGACTGTTCTACTTGGGTCTGCAGGGGCTGGGTTTGGAGACCTTCTAGACACACGGTACCAAAACCTTATCACTACATTCCATTCGCAACATCTTCATAAACTACAAACAAATGCAGACCACAAGATACATAAACTGCTAGACATACATTTTAATGAATAAAATATCTGATATGTCATCATGTGTGAAATTGACAATAACATCGTATATAACATTCTACACAACTAAATAAGGGATAAATGCAACTCTTCACGGACTGATTGTCGTGAGTTTTCCAGGACCCTTATAATGAAATTAATATAAATATTTTTTAATAAGTAATATCAATTTTTTTTAAATATGATAACTAAGGTTATAATGTATCACATAATAATATGCTCTGAGACACAGACTGTGTAAATTGTTTGTTTGTGTTTTGTGCGCTATGGGGTCGCCCAACATAATTCGTCACGTAATTGGAAGGGGTTTTTTTAGGGGGGGGGGGGGAAGAGTGTTCAAAAGTGTGTGACGAAGTGTGAAGAAATGGTGAGGAAAAAATAGAGGGTGGGTGGTTAGACGTCACACACAAAATACGAGTGAGGATCGCTCTTGTCATAATTGATGTTCGAAAAAAATATAGATTTTTTTGTAACTCCATTTCTCTTCATCATCATCAGCTGCCATCTCTACAACGAAGGTTGGCTGTAATGGATCTCCAACGTCTTCTGTCTCTTGTCTTGGTGGTGCACTCTGATAGACTCTTTCCTGTCCTGTCTTGATGTTATCGTCCCACTTATAGCGCTGTCTTTCCCTTGCACGTTTGCCTTCAACTCTCCCTTCTGTTATGGTCTTCTGCAAGGTGTTATGCCTTTTTATGTGGCCAAAGTATTTTAGCTGCCGAACTTTGATATCCCTCATTAGTTCTCTTTTCATACCTAGTTTTTCTAGGACCTCCTTATTTGTTTTCTTCTCTTTCCATGAGATACGCCCCATTCTTCTATGTATCCACATTTCAAGAGCCTCAATTCTTTCTTCCAAATGCTTATTCATCGTCCATGTTTCTGCACCACACAGAAATGCAGAATATATATTAACACTTTATGATTCTCAGTTTTAATTTGTGAGATAACTGTTTAGATGTCAGTATATGTTTCATGTTGTTGAATGTAGCTTTGGCCATTCCTATTCTCTTCTTGATTTCTGTTTCACATCTGCCATCTTCTGTTATTATATGACCAAGATATACGTAGCTCTTGACTTGTTCCAGGATTTTCCCATTTACGCTTATCTTTAATGTGCGTTTATCGTCTGTTTTGCTAATTATCATAGTTTTTGTTTTCTCAATATTAATGTCGAGTCCATATTCTTGACTTATACTGTTCACTTGCTTCACTAGTTCTTGTAACTCCTGTTCACTTTCAGCTAACAACACGGTATCATCTGCATATCTAAGGTTGTTTATTGACCTTCCACTGATGTTCAGTCCTGGTATTTCCTGTATCTGTTTGAAAATTTTTTCGGTGTATAAATTAAATAGGCGGGGGACAGCACACAACCTTGTCTGACACCTCTTTTTATGTCTATGTATGGTGAATAATTCCTTCCAGATCTTACAGTGACAGTTTGCTCCCAATAAAGGTTACTGAGTATTCTTATATCTTTTCCATCAATACCTATGTTTTCGAGGCATTCAATTATTTTCTCATGATGGACTCTGTCAAAAGCCTTCTTATAGTCAATGAAGCACATGTACATACTTTTTTGGACCTCTGTATATTTTTCTGCTAATATTCTTAGGCAAAATATTGCCTCTCTTGTTCCACTGTTCCGTCTAAAACCAAACTGTTCTTCTTGGATTTCGCTGTCTACCTTACTTTTTATTCTTTCCTGTATGATTTTGAGCAGTATCTTAATTGCATGACTCATCAGGCTGATTGTTCTGAAGTCTGAACATTCTGTTGCATTAGGTTTTTTGGGCAATGTTATAAAAACTGATGTCTTCATGTCGTGTGGTATATATCCTGTATTGTATATATCGTTGCATAGATCTGTGATTGTATCTATACCAAAGCTCTCCAGGGCTTCTATCATTTCAATTTTTATGTTATCCGTGCCTGCTGATTTTCCTTTTTGTATCATATGTATGGCATTCTCTACTTCTGATCTGAGAATGTTTGGGCCTTCATTAGAATCTGGTGATGGTTTTTTACCTCTGTTGTCCTCGAATAGTTCTTTTACGTATTCTGCCCATCTGTTTGATATGTCTTTCTCATCAAGTAATATTACACCATTTTTGTTCTTGATACAGCTTCCTCCTTGTGCAAACCGCGACCTATTTGATAATTTCTTTATTTCTTCATGCATATCTCTTGTCATGTGCTTTGCTTCCAAGTCTTCTATTTCCTTGCATTTTGTTTCTATCCACCGTTCTTTTGCTTGTCTACACATAGTACGTATGTCATTGTCAATTGTTTTATATTCTGGAGTGTTTTTTGCTTTCTTTCTTTCGTTCTGCCATTTTACTCAAGATGTCATCTGTCATCCAAATTTGATTTTCTTAGGCTCCTTTTTAGGTAAATTTGCATTTGCTGATTGTATGCTTGTTTTTAAGCATTCCCATTTTGTGGTTACTTTTTCTTCTGGTTTTTCTCTTCTATACTGCTCCATGCTTTCTGTCAGTAACTGTTGATATTTATTTTTGACGTCGATTAGATATTTTTGTTTTATATCTGGTTGTTTCAGTGCTGATATTTCTATCTGGGGTTCCTCTTGTCTTCTGTTTCCTGTTCTTTTCAGCTTTATATTTACTTTGATGACGACCGGATTGTGATCTGAATTTATGTCGGCGCCAGGATGTGTCTTTGCACTTGTGACACTGTTCTTAAATCTATGTTTTATCATGATATAGTCAATTTGATTTCTTGTTACATCTCCTGGGCTTTTCCATGTGTATAATTTCCTTGGGTGGTGTTCAAAAAAGGTGTTACATATGACCAGCTGGTTTTCTTCACAGAACTGGATAAGTCTGTCTCCTCTATCATTTCTTGTCCCTAATCCATACTGTCCTACTATTTTCTTGTATTTTCCTTTTCCTACTTTTGCATTCATATCACCCATTACTATCAACACATCTGTAGATTTGACTGGTTTAAGTGTGTGTTGTAGCTCTTCATAGTATTCTTCTATTTCTTCCTCGCTGTGATCTTTAGTTGGTGCATAAGTTTGTAAGATTGATATGTCGAATGGCTTTGCTCTCATCTTTAGTAACATCATTCTGTCATTGTGTGTCCAGTATCCACATACGTATTTTTCTAACTCCTTCTTTATCAACATTCCTACTCCTCTTTCATGTTTTTCTCCTCCTGAGTGTATAAGCGTGTATTGGTCTCTTTTTATGTAGCCTGTATCCAATAGTCTTGCCTCTGCAACTCCCAGTATATCGAGTTTCATGTCTGTTGCCTCTAATATTAGATTGTCAAGCTTTCCTTCTCCGTTTAGAGTTCTAACGTTCCATGTTCCTATTTTTAGGCTCCTCCTACTAGTTTTTAGGTGGTCTTTCTCAGAATGCTCCCTTTCAACAGAATTTGAGGAACACTCGTCATTATGTACTTCCTTACTCATTAGAGGAGTTGCCTCTTCCCTGTTAATTTGTACAGTAGATTCTTCCCCAGGGGACAGAGAGTTCTCTACATATCGTTTCTTATCTTGTTGTTGTGATCTCATTACATTCTGTAGGATGTACGTGGTAAGGCCCCAATCTCTTCCACGGTGGCTAGCCCTTGTCTTTTTCTATGTCCGACACGCCTCTAGTGCGCCACACACTTTGCTGTTCCGCTTTGCGAGCCGTTGATCTTCTTAGATTCCTCCGCCTCACTCACCGTCTCAGTCTTTGTGTACTAGGGATGGACATTCCCTTGAGTAAGATTACTCCTACTCCACTCATGTAGTTTAGCCAGTCAGCCAAGACTGTTGCCCGGGATGTGGCCACCGCCGTACACAAGCGGTATTCGTGGAGCCATACATGAGCTAGATAAAGAGAGGAGAACCAAATAGGATCCTGACTATCCTAAAAAGGACATGGCTGTCTCTCACCGTGAGGTACTATCCCTCTCTCTTTATCCTACATTTCTCTTAGTCTACTTCAATTCGCAAAAAGTTAACGACAACCCTCCCCTCGTTGTCAGACACTTACATTAAAATTATAATTTCAGCTAAATTGTCGCGTAACCCTTAACTGGCTTCAACTGTTTGTTTTTTTTAAAATTATCTCGTATATTTGGTTTTTAAATATAGTGTTATATGAACCTTAAAAAACTAAATAAACTATAGCCTACAGGTAAACGTAGTCTCATAGCAGACACTGCCGAAGGGGAGTGAAGTGTTAGGGACTTCACCATAATAGGTCCAGCATCGTGAGGTGGGGTGACCTGTTCCTTCCCTAACTCAAAGCCAGGTACCCATTTACAGCTGGGTAGACTGGAGCGTGTCGGTACCGTGATTTGAACCCAGCACTTTTGCCGCGAGAGACTAGCGCTCTAACCACTGTCAAGCGGACGCTCTAAATAAACTGTACTGTTGATTAAAATTAGATTTAAAAATAAAAACACACAAAACAATGACACGTTTTCACCATCCCAACAACAGCCCAATGAGATCAAAACCACGCAAGTTGAAAGAGGGTATTGTGGTTAGTGTGAACCTTTATATTTGGGGAGGATGCAAAAGCATTTAGCTGGGTAGGACAGAGCTTGGACCCTGTCTCGTGTTGGGATGCAGCACTTGAAGGGGGAGATACTCATATACGTCTGTTTAATTAAACAATATTTTACATACAATAAGGGGGTGATAAGAGATTTCTGACGTCACATTAAAAAGAAGGAAATAAAGGGAGGGAGCCGGGTTTTTGTGACGAAATGTGACGATGGGGTTTGTTAACAATGGTCAAAATTGCTTGACGTCATATTTGGACGATGCATAACAAGACAATTACTGCAAACAGGAACACCTACATTGAAACAAAAGTTCAAAAACCCATGCTTTATCACACATTCATTCAATCATTCAACTCTCATAGAAGCACAGATCTTCCAACAAGTTCACACTTACGCCTTCCTATCCTGTGTCATCCCTTCGCGGTAAGGGTCGGCAGCCGTTCCATCTCGCTCTACCGGTACATCCCAGGCAATCATTTGGAAGATCTCTAGCTGTGGCCGACAAGAAAAAAATAATAATTGTTCACATAGGTAAATTGCGGACTATCCTTTTCATATCGGCACTTAAAAGTGTGGTGTTCCCATGTTTAAAAGAACTTTTACAACAACCGCAGTGAAAACCTGCAAACTAGCTTGCTAAAGTTTATTTTAATCGTAAAATTCATAAGACCGGAAGTAATCTTTTGTTTGAAGTTACGTTAACTTTTGGTAAAACATAATTCAGTTTGAATTTTCCACCGCTTTGTTAATGGAGTTGTAGGAAGCAGAATGTCTGGCAGAAATCAGTTATACTAAGGCTGGACTTATTTCCAAATTCTAAATACTCCTACTAAAAACAGACGTGATTTTTATCAAAGTAGATCTTTAGAGGACAGTTATTCTCTGGGGCTTCTCTGTGAGAATAAAGGGCAGGGTCGTTGCTGAACAGAGTGGAGCCTACATGACAACAACCTCCAGCACGAGAATAGAGGTAGAGGCAGTTAATGCAGCACTGAGGTGGCTGTCTGAAACTCCATCAACCAGGGCAGTTATATTGTCAGACTCTCAATCCATGCTTCGGAAAGTTCAGAACGGATGGGTGCGGCAGGAATGGAAAACATCAATAGAATCCTCAAGTCTTCAAGAACTGGTGTGGATCTACTGTCCTGGTCATGCAGGGGTACGTGGCAATGAGACAGCTGACAGACTGGCCTCGACAGCACCCATAGTGGGGACACTGGACATGGATAAGGGAGAGATACTAAGGGCAATTAATGATCGCCTGCTAGATAATGACACTGTAATGGATGAATCAACAAGGCTGAGGCTGTTGGAGTTTGGCATCAAACGTGGGACTAGCAGAGATGGACGTGAGAGATGATGCATCCGTCGTATGTACAACCAGCGTGCTACAGGTACAATTAGCATTCATACTCTTCGACATTTGCTGAGGGAGACTGAGCACCTATGGGTTTGCAGTGAGTGCAGTGAGGTCGATTCTGATCAACAATAACAATGGTTATTCTAAATGAGATCAACACAGCTTCTGAGTTACCGACCGCTGCCTTAAAGGTATTTCATGACCTATTTTTTATCCCTGTCCTATATTTCCCAAACTCCCTCTACTGTTCCTACCTCGGGCATTCCAGACTACGGACAGCCATGTCATACTACCATCTGATTTACTCAATGTGTGTTCTAATCATCGTAAGTGTCTTTCCCTCACCTTTTTTCCCCCACCTGATATGTTGTCTGCTTCTTTACATATGTCCCACATTGGTGATGTAGTCATTCCATTTTAGTCTATCATCTTTAACTCTTCATCTCCCCAAGCAGAATCGACCATTAACCAACGCATAGCAATTTCTTCTGTCGTGTGCCATCATCTCACAGTCTTTTTCAAGTCAACCTCAACCTTTTCATTTCTGTCTCGAATACTCTTCTCCGTAAGTTTTTTCGGTTTCTTCTAACTACCTTACCTCGGGGATTCCGTAACAAGGACTGCCTTACAATGCAAGCAACAGGTCTTCTCAGTGTTTACTATCCATCGCCATCGTCATCTTCTCATCTCTTGTTCCACTGCCGCTTGTTTGGTTCTTGTCATCAGTTCTACATTAGTGATCTTGTCATCAGTTCTACATTAGTGATCTTGTCATCAGTTCTACATTAGTGATCTTGTCATCAGTTCTACATTAGTGATCTTGTCATCAGTTCCACATTAGTGATCTTGTCATCAGTTCTACATTAGTGATCTTGTCATCAGTTCTACATTAGTGATCTTGTCATCAGTTCTACATTAGTGATCTTGTCATCAGTTCCACATTAGTGATCTTGTCATCAGTTCTACATTAGTGATCTTGTGATCAGTTCTACATTAGTGATCTTGTCATCAGTTCTACATTAGTGATCTCGTCATACCATTTAAATCATTCTGCTCTACACAAGCACCCATTTATGAAAGTCTGTAGCTTCTCAGTTCTTGTTCTCTATACTTCATACCATACATTAGGACTGACTTAACATCTGAGTTGAAGATTCTAACTTTTGTGTTGGACTTTTTTTATATCCATATATTTCCCAATGCAATGAAAGTTCAACATTCGCGATCTATTCATTCCACTTTAATCCTTCCAAGAGGCAAACAACCACTTATGAAAGTTTATAACCGTAATTAACTATCATCTCAGTCGCATAAACTTGTTATTATTTTCAAGACAAATTATATACACAACAGAGCACTATATTCTTTTATTTTAATCATGTTTATTTAGCTTTTGTGCATTCTAAAATAAAACGCGGTTCGGATAATCCCTTGACAATTATATCTGCGCCCTTTTTGAACGGCAGCGTTTAGTCAAAGCTCGATCTTTTTTTTTTTTTTTCGTACGCTCTCAGACGTCTAAATTTAATGCTTTCTAAGAAAGCAGTAGTCAGTTTGTGAGGCTATTGGAATCTCCGTAGAGCTTTTCCACGGATGGTACTGGTGTCGGCCATAAGCTATATCAAATGAAAAGTATTTAGTGCAACAAATCTGCGTCAATGAAAGTAAGAAAGAGAGCTTTTCGCTCCTATTTTCTGTACTCTAAATTTGTTAGGTCCAATCTTCCCGTGAAGTTCTTGATCCAAGTGTGTCGTACTGGCTTAAATGACTCCCTTTTATTCTATGCAAGCAGCCATTTATGAAATTCTGTAGCTTTTTGGTTGTTGTTTTTGTTGCTCTCCATGTTTCAGAGCCATACCATAGGACTGACGACATTTGAGTTGCATATTCTTATCTTTGTGTTGGACTTGATTTCTCTTGATTTCTACCTATATTTCCCAATGCAACGAAAGCTCCTTTTGTTTTTTGTATTCTTGTTTTTATATCATTGTCTGTCTCTCCAACTTTGTCTATATTTCTGCCAAGATCACGAAGAACGCATGGAAAGATATTAAACGGATGGTCAGGACAAGTAGGCTTGGCATAACGTTGTTGAAGGCCTATGGGCCTTGTGGTGCAGAAGGGAAATGAACAGGAAGTTGTGGAGCGGCACGATCACCTTTACCACCTCACATAGTACTTGAAGAAGATGAAGAACGACAGAGGCAACCAATTTCTCAAGGATCCATATTTAATGAGAAAACGATAGAAGTGGAACAGATCCAGAGGCGTTAGTTTGACCATTGGAGACGATCGGCTGCCACGACAAACATGTTAAACCAAGAGCCAAGGAACCAGACCTCCAGGACGACCCAGAGTTCCCTAACAGGACGACCTAGAGTTCCCATGGAGAACGACCTAGAGTTCCCATGGAGAACGACCCAGAGTTTCCTAACAGGACGACCCAGAGTTCCCTAACAGGACGACCTAGAGTTCCCATGGAAAACGACCCAGAGTTCCCTAACAGGACGACCTAGAGTTCCCATGGAGAACGACCCAGAGTTCCCTAACAGGACGACCTAGAGTTCCCATGAAGAACGACCCAGAGTTCCCTAACAGGACGACCTAGAGTTCCCATGGAGAACGACCCAGAGTTCCCAGGGAAGTCAACATCCGACAATCTCTGAAGGACCAAGACTAAGTATGTAAGTACGATATATTATGTATGACTGGCTGGAACCAAGACATATTTAAAGAAAAAAATAAACAAATGAAATAAATCGGTGTAATAAAAAATAAAAAAAAACTACAGACACAGCGGCTCAAACCCGAACACAGACAGAAATAAAGAGGCGCTTCAATAAATGAAAAAATATAAATAACTATGAAAATGCATAGCAAATGTGTAATATGCTCATACAAATAAACCGTCTAATACAATCTTTAAAAAAAAAACTGATAACATATTAGATAGCCTAAGCAATAACACATACGAAAAAAAAAATGTGTCAATGCACAGTACTTACTGTCTCAGGCCTAAGGGTCTTTTATATTTGGACATGCGCCCTAATATAACCGAGTAGGTTGAACGGGACGCGCCTCGCCAAAACTTTATTAAATTAAAAAAAAAAATACGAAAAAAAAAAACATTCTGGATACCCAAAAATAAATGCCATAATAATACCCTGATATGTGTACTATTTCCTGCTTGGGTTGAAATGAGAAGATAAGCAAATCAAGGCAAGAAGAAGGTTATATATGACAGCTGGGGCTCATAAGGGTTAACCGTTCAATTCCTTTCCTTAACAGTTGCCCACTCCAGAACAGCTATTACGTTGACACGAAAATTAAGACCCATTTAATAATTTCTTCCTTTCATACATTTTGATAACTGACTTGTTTCGTGCAACGACAGTAGAACTAGGTCCGCCATGCTGCCCCATGTTGCCAGACTGGCTATCCATATTTACGTTACAGCAAGCCTTGACCGAACCCCAACCCTGTTTCGAGCAGTTAGCCTTAACCTAATCATAACCCTGTTTCGGGCAGCTAACCTAACATAACACCTAATCTGTTTCGAGATTTGTCAAAATTACTAACGGACGACAAACAATGAGGCCGATTTAAAAAAAAAAAACAGTCCAACTTGAAGTGGAAACGCCCGATTTTTGGCCAATATCGTAGCCCCTAGTCTACTGTCCTTCATAACGGCCGTTTCAGTTATGTAATTAATAGGTCTATCTTTTAAAGGTGCAACTAGTATTGTATTTTGTATCTTAAGTGTGTGTGTGCTTTTTAAACTTCATAAACATAACGGTTGTTGTTGATTTTAGGACCCTGCACAAACCATTGAATTTTGTTTTGTGCATGGGATACCCGGTTCAACTCCATATGGGTTATAATTTGAGTATATAGTATCTTACATTTGTTGTTTTTCCAGACTGCAAATTCTCTGGCGTTTGGTGTGTCATTTTCTAAGGTCTGTTGGTGTATCTCTTCCCTATTTTTGAGTATATCTCCCGTCACCCTGTTGAGTTTTGATATGTTCGCACAATAATCATTGTATGCTACCTTCTGATTTATTGCCCTTGAGATTGATTCACGTATTTCTATTGGGAATGCACTGCTTTGTAATGTTTTGTAATTTATATTTCTTTTGTACAGAACATTTATGGTGAATATTTCGTTTATGTATTTTTTCTTCTTTAATCATTCTCCTTTGTTCTGGTAGTTATATGTTAAATTTTAATTTTGGTAATATAAAATGTTATTATGTTGTGCAGTTCTCTAGGAAGGTCAACTTTTAGTATAGGTTCCAGTGATGGTGATGATGAGTTTTGTGCATTCGAACATTCTTTAAGTGGTTATCTTTGCTGTTCAGATTAGTTGTTTGTTAGCACATAATGTGCTATGGTATTTTTCTCAAGACATGCTTCACAGTTCCTCTATCATAAAATATCCTATCATATTGTTGTAGTTTAATAAGTTTTTTTATTGCATGAAATTTTTGACTCTCTATTTATCATACATGTTGGTGTTGGATCTTTCAGCAGCTAATAGGCATGTCTACCTTTCTGGCTTTGTTTCCAATCTTCTGTCCATTCCGTTGCTATTAGACTTTTTATTATGCTTTTGATCTCTGTTGAGCCCAAACCAGTGTTTATGTGGTTAAGGCTGCTTCTTTCTGTTTTAGCTTCCTTGTCCGCTACCTCATTTCCTTCTATTCCCACGTGTGAGGGTATCCATGGTAATAGTACTGTGCAGCCTCTGTTGTTTAGGTAAGTGTTTTGAAATATTTCTTCCGCTATGTCTGGTCGGCTACATTTAAGTGGATTAGTTAGTGCTTGTATTGCTGATAGGGAGTCAGTTAAGATCGTTAGCTTATTGAGGGAGGGGTGGGGGGGGGGCGCTTGTCAGTAGTTATTTCCAGCGCTTTTGCTCTTGCAACCATTTTTGCTGTGAAGATAGATGTATTTTCAGTTATTCTATATTTTTCTTTAGTCTCCATGCTGGGATATGTATTCCTTTACTTAGTTCTTCATTTTCTGCATTAGATCCATCAGTGTTAACATCAGTGTTGAATTTTAAAAGATATCCGTAAATTTACAACACGCGTGATAAAGCGGCTGCTAATAAATTAGTCAAATTTTAGTCCATTAAGTTTTTGTTTTCCATGTCATTTTTGACGCGTTGCGCCATAGCTTCATAAGTGATGCATCCAGATAAAAGACCACAGGGGAATTAGTATAGTCATCAGGGCATACAGCAGAAAGCGCACAACACAGTTATTTCCCCGCAGTGATGTGATTGGCGGGTGACTTACACGTGCTGTTAGAAAAGCATCGCCGAGAAATGTCAAAGTACTGTACACGAAGAACTGATTCAAGTTGCTGTCAATGTTTGATCTACCTATGATCATGATGCACAGTCAATGCAGTAGCTGGATCGACAGCGTCACCTTGATTATTTTTTCTTAAGTAACAAATTCTCTTGTTTTTTTAATACGTGTTAGCAACCAGTGTTATGGGCAGACATAAGCCCATACAACAGCAGTTTGTCACAACCACTATGGCCAATATATAAGGATATGTATATGTACAGTACCAATACACATAAATGTAAGTACCTGCATTTTCACTCACCACTATCACTACCTATGTGAGGTAAGACATTCACACTTATGACCAAAGGTTACCAGGTTAGCCGATTGTGAGGTGAAAGGTTAACATATTGTGATGAACGGTTTACCGATTGTGATGAACGGTTAACCTGTGGGAGTTCATTTCTCATTTTCCCATCCCAAAATCTGAAGGCTAAACATAAAGTTAAATAATAGCAGTACTGACGATGAGACATGACGTGTATGGCAATAATACACGATGTGCATACTAAACATAAGTGGATTAGAGACAGGCAGACAAAAAAACAAAAAAAAACTGCATAGTTGTAATGGCCATGTGTGGACTGCGCTAGGAATGTGGACGCGTGCTAACATAATGGCAAACAAAAGGAATGTGGCCATAGCTAGCAATAAGAACATCCTGAACCCTTTCTACAAAAGCTGCCAATGAAATGCGACAAGACACGGAGAACAAAAAGTACACTGCAGGTTTTAAAACACCGTTACTTCCATAGATTATAATTATCTATGCCTTCTTCAGTCTGTCCACATATGCATATATGCACACACACACACTATCACTCTCTTTTAATTAGAAAACTAGAAACATCAAAAGTAAACCTTCAACTAGTGACGATAATTAAATCATTCCTGTCAGACAGAAAACATGTAGTTTCTTACAATAACTCTTGCTCATACCCAACCATAATAAATACCGGCGTTCCTCAGGGCTCTATTCTTGGGCCTCTACTTTTTGCCATATACATTAATGACCTTCCATTACACGTCGAACACGCATCCTGTGACCTATTTGCTGATGACTGTACTATCTACACGAGTGATACGAGTTGCAACACACTCGAACTATCGTTACAAAAAGATACAGACAATCTGATTAAGTGGAGCATCGGAAATCGCATGCTAATTAATATAATTAAAACAAAGTGCATGTTAATATCAACTAGACAAAAATTACAAAATTCTGAGAAAACAACACTTCAGATCTATATTGGTACCTCACCAATTGAAAACGTTAATGAACATAAAACTCTAGGAATAGTCGTTGACCAGCATCTTAATTGGAACTCACATGTTCATGCACTGACTAAGCAAACGGCACAGAAAGTTTACCAGTTAGCTAAAATCAAACATTTCCTAGATGAAGATGCACGTAAATTGTTCTATGTATCTCACATACAAACAAACCTTGACTATTGCTCCACAATCTGGGATGGTTGTTCTATGTCCAACACAAAAAGACTCCATTCACTACAAAAGCGTGCAGTGCGTCTAGTTTCTGACAACTGCCAAACACAAAAAACTAAGAAAGCGCTTTCTGTTCAACAAAGCTAAATTTGTTCACAAAATCCTGTCACAGAATGCTCCAACATATCTGTGGCCAATGTTCAAATACAGTGAAAGACGCAGTCAACGCCTTAACAAAATACAAGTGCCCAAGCCTAGGCTTGACTTATTCAAGAAAAGCTTAGCTTACTCTGCTGCTCATCTTTGGAACTATCTTCCACATTATCTAAAACATAACAACCTCAGTCCCTATTCATACAATCGTAAACTTTTCGAATACTTTATGAGTTCTGATTATCTGCCCCCCTAATATGATTATTTTTCCGAACAAATGGTATAATAATATCGAGTGTAGGTTTAATGATGATGTTAGTGCTTTTCAACATATTTTGTTTCATGGTAATACTTAGTTTGTACTTTTCAACATATTTTATTTCATGTTTATAATTAGATACTGTGAATGTGAGTATGCTATTATTTTACCTGTACAACGTTGAATTCCTTGAATTGATGGGTAAATTGTATGTGAGAATAAATGAAATCAGTATAAAAGACGGGAGAAAGGAAGGGCAGAATGTCAGACGGGCCTGCGTGCCCAATTCTCAACCCTTTGAAAATAAAGTTCGTTCGTTCGTTCGTTCGTTCTCTCTCTCTTAGACGGGCCTAAGTTCCTTTCTCTCAACACTTTGAAAATAAAGTTCGTTCGTTCGTTCTCTCTCTCTCTCTCTCTCTCTCTCTCTCTCTCTCTCTCTCTCTCTCTCGCCTTCTCTCTCTCTCTTAGACGGGCCTAAGTTCCTTTCTCTCAACACTTTGAAAATAAAGTTCGTTCGCTCTCTTTCAGTCCCTATTCAAACAATCGTAGACTTTTCGAATACTTTATTAGTTTTGATTACATGCCCCCCTAATCAGATTATCTTTTCTTATAATATCAATTGTAGGTTCTAATGACGATGTTTGTACTTTTCTACATATTTTATGTCATGTTTATAAGTAGTTAATGTTAATATGAGTGTGCTATTTTATTTTACTTTGCAACGTTGAATTCCTTGACATTGATATGTAAAATGCATATGGGAATAAATGAATTCAGTATGAAAGGTGAGAGAAAGGAAGGGCAGAATGTCAGACGGGCCTGCGTGCCCAATTCTCAACCCTTTGAAAATAAAGTTCGTTCGTTCGTTCGTTCTTTCTTCCCCCCCCCCCTCTCTCTCTCTTGGGCTGTCTCTCTCCTGTACATTACAGGTGCAATTCCAAACTCAACTTAATTAAATGCACAGCTAATACACAGACCAGGTGGCTCGAATTTCCCCAGCTTATCTGTGAGTCATTCAGTCTTTCCAGGCTTGCAGATTTTGCAAATAAATTAACTACATCAACGTTCACATCTGCTCCTCTCTCTCTGTCCCTTAATCCCCGCACCCACTTTCCCTTCCACGTGTTACATGAGAGCTGGGTAAGATACGATTAAATACTGATTCATGCAATCTCCATTTTCTCTCCTTACACAGTGATGAACCATCACACATATAGCCACCTTGCACGAAACCACATACAAACCCCCCACATCCTAGCAGCTGTGGATTCTGTAGCAATTACATTTACGTGATCAATGAACATAACCCAATCACCTTCATCGTTTTCCTTTGCGCTCCTTATGTAGCAAGAAATCACCACTCTAGCTAGGCCCCTTACAGGAAGCCTGCACCAATCATTCACATGCTCGGGCATCGCTGGTTTATGTATCCAATTTTTGTACGTGAGGAGGTTGCAAACCCCAAGAACAACCTCACATTAGCCGCCTTGAACGACATACCTGAGTGTCAGGCGTTTCTATTCTTTCTTTGTTCCTTCTGAGACCTGCGGGAACTACCCGTGGCGTACCCGCCCAATGCACAACCTCAATTTAGTGCCACGTAGGACACGCAAGAGGAACCAGATGACCTATTTTTTCTCTGTCTCCCTCCAACCCCCTGGGACCACACGGTCCATGATTAATTATGCCCAACATTACAACCACGACCAGGTATCTGTAATTTATCAGCGCATCCGGGTGTTATTTGCTTTGTATATAACTGCACACTAAAAAAATTCAATACATAATGGGCATTCATAACTACTCTGTCTGTCTGTCTGTCTGTCTGTCTCTCTCATTGGCTCTCTTTTGCCCGTGTAACGTTTAAAAAAAATATGACAAACTGTTAATGCGCGTCTATAAGGTCATAAGCTCATGTGTGAGCATTCAGTCTGTGCTCCCGTACACATTTTTAAAATGAAAAATACACAACATAACCACAAAAACAAGTGCGAATTATGATTCATAACATCTAATGTTAGCACCAGAGGTTGGGGTCATTTAACTCTTTGTGTATCTGCAAGATCTCTTGGTGTGTGTATCTGTGTCCGGACACATGAGCCTTAAAACTGCACCCGGAGGTGGCAGGTTTGCCGTAAGAAAAGTACTCACTGTCATAGACTTTTACTGATGCTTTCCTAGAACAGAAACCAGTAATATAAATGTCCTCCAGCCAAAACCTGGGTACCCTGAGAGAAGCTTCGTACAGAAGGTAAGCGGCTTCGCTAGTCATAGCATAAGCTGTACCTGAGACGTAATTCGGGTAGGCGTCTTCTTTGAATACAGAGTACGGCGTGTACCATTTTGATTCTGGATTTCTGATTGGCTGAGCGTCGACTTGCATTGATCCCATGATAAATGCACTTGGGGTATATTCATCCGAGGCATGTTCGCGGAGTATTTTAACCAAGAATGGAATATTTACATACATGTCATCGTCCACTTTCAGAATAAACTTTGTGTTTGAGCAAAACGAATTGACCCATTTAAGAATAGAAACAGATTTTAAACTAAGGTTTCTGTAGGAATCTATGTAATCTTCTTGTAGTATGTCCCCATACATAGATGCATCTTCTTGTATTTTTGAGCGCCTACCGAATTTTCGTGACTTATCGGGCACCTTCCCGTTCGAACCAATAAAAAACACTAACACAGCATTGTTTTTCCTATCCTGGGCATAGCTTCCCCATGTATTTCTAATGACCGATCTACCAGTATGATTATCTGGACTTATAACTACACATATCACCAGCTCAATTTCACGATTGGCACACGACACGTTGGGTGTAATAACGTATCGAAACGTATGGGGATTTACAATCTCATCCCGAAGAAACGGCATCTCTTTCAAGAACTTCCCGTGAGATTTCAGGACGCCATTCTTTCCATACGCCATTTCATCATCCACGCTCAGGGATTTGTTGAGCGACGTATAATGCAGCAGAGAGCTAAAACGGTTGCTTCTGCTGCTTTTGTTGAAGTTTTGAATGACTCTGAATGAACGGTTGCTGCTAAACTGGGGGAATATTGCCTCCATGACATATTTAGACCGTGCGTACAAGGCCACGTTAATGAGGACAAACAATGCCAGGACGACCAGCTTGACTCCTGTCAACTTGAACAAGCTGCCACACGGCACTGACATGATTCTGTGGATGGAATTAAAAAAATTCACGATGAAACAAAAGAATTCACGTTTTTAAAAGAAGGAATTCACGAGCCTCAAAGTTTGAAGGGGTCTCTCTAACAGTGGTGTAGCGAGATGAATGGGGGGGGGGGGGGGGGAGTTAGCGGCACAAACAGTTACGAGTATATAGGAGTAAGTCTATACAGTTAATTTCCACTTATAATGACAGTACCCCCATACATCATACATGGTACGTCTAAATGAATTTGTAAACATAAATATGGTTTATACACACACACAAATTATTTATTTAAAAGAATTTTTAAAAGTGGATCTTAGACGAGAAAAAAGGATGCAGCAAATCGCAGAGCAAGTTGAAAAGTAATATTTTTAAAGCTCTTATGGAGCAGCCCTTCCGCCCACTGCGCAAGGATTTGTTATACATCTTGGAGGGCATTCTTCCCATGTTCAGTTGTTACACAGCCTTATTCTCTGTTATCAATCGCCAAGTAGGGCATCCACAGCTTCCCATAGCTCAGGGCCTCATCATGTCTAAATTCGGCCTTGCACTCCGGTAATGATCTAACAACTAACCGCGTTCTCAGCACTGTTAAAATTATCTTTCAAGAGCTGTCATTCTTTATCTATTGAAACAACTGTGGGTTGCTATGAACTGTTCAGTCCAATCAGCAAAGTTGGCATTAAAAGGCTTCTGTGACGATACGGTTGTGCGATCTCAAGTCCACTCAGGCAGTATTGCCTTACAATCCCGTGCGAGTGATATTTTCTTATTTTTCTCTCCCCTGTCATTATTATGTGGCATATTTCATGCACCATTATTTTACTCTCTATGCTGAATTTAGTAGGGGACAGTATCTAACACTCAACTCCCCTACGCAAGTATCTGCTATAGTACTGGATTTATCTTGTTTACCACTCCTCAGACGTATTTACGTTCCGCCAAGTGAACGGTGGGACTATCGTAACAATACCCGGTCATTATCACCGGTCAGCGGTAACACGTTTAAATCATTCTATCAGCCGGGCCACCTTTTGATAAAAGACGATCCACGTTTTACAAACATATTGTTTATCTAAGTGGCCGGCGACCTATTTGTGTGACTGTCTGAAGAAGGCACGAAAACACTGGCAATTATGAGATAATCGTTTCCGTTGGGCCCCTGTCTGCATCATTATCACAGATAATCTGCCGGGGTAGACATCTTGGTGGAAGACATTACGCCAGGGAAACATGGTCACCAGATTGTGAAGAGGCAGACAGATGTCATCGAAAGTAGTAGGCAGTATTATATAGAGGTCACGCGTGGAATATTTAAATTTAATTTTAAACACCCGGGGGATATTTTGAAATAAAACTTCCCCACCCAAACAGTGCTAGAGAGATTTGATTGGTTTGAAGTGAGATTCCGGAATATACAATGAATTCTATTGGAATATTCGGCGGAAACACAATCTGTGATGTGAACTGAGAATGAGAGATGTAATCTAGTGAACTCAGAAGCACAGAACAGACAGCTTCGCAACTTCAATAGAGCATTCGGGCTTTTTTAATATCTGTCCATGAGATGCGCTCCATTCTTATATATATATATATATATATATATATATATATATATATATATATATATATATATATATATATATATATATATATATATATATATATATATATATATATATATCATCATCATGTGACATATTCTTTCCAGAACGTTGTCTCCATTACAGCTGCTCTGAACGCATCACGATTCTGGGCAAGTCGACCTGCATCAGCCAAAGACAAGTTCAGACTCTCTGTGATGTCCTGGGTCCACCGTCGTCTAGGTCGACCCCTTCCCCTTTTTCCAGGGACCATGCCTTCCATCACTGTTTTTTCCAGACTATTATGTCTTTTTATATGACCGAAAAATTTCAGCTTCCTTATTGCGATGGTATTTAGGAGCCAATGTTCCTGTACGTTTAGTGAGTGCAGTACTTCTCTGTTGGTCTTTTTTTCTGTCCAGGGTATTCTCAACATCCTTCTGTAGCATTTCATTTCGAATGATGTAATCTTTTTTGCAACTGTTTTATTGAGTGTCCAAGTCTCGCAGCCGTATGTTGCTACTGGGAATATACATGCTCTGATCAGTTGTAACTTTGTTTCTTTGCTTGTGCCTTGCCATACGTTTTTCATCTGTATTAGCTTATGTGAAGCAATTATATATATATATATATATATATATATATATATATATATATATATATATATATATATATATATATATATATATATATATATATATATATATATACATTCTCAGCGCTGTGGATTGACTCCTGGCTGAGGTCTTCTAACGTTCTAACGTGTTTGGTTTGAGGGGACAGTCAAGAACAAGAGCACTTAAGAGGCTCAGCGAAATTGTGGAAAAGGCATCGTGCTGGTTGTGGGACAACCGCAACGGGCTATTGAACTAGAGACAGTAATTTGTTTTCAACATAGGGGTTACTTCCACAATTGACTGCAGCTGGCAGGAAATAGGAATGAATTTGAAAGCTACAGCCAAGGTGGTGTGTGTTCAATTCTCTGCAATAGACAACAGGAAGCTGACAATTGCGAGTCTTGACCTAAGTGCACCCCCCTCCCTTAGAGTTTAAAGGAGATGTAGAGGCCGAACCACTTAACCGACGGGGGGGGGGGGGGGGGGGGAAGGGAGAGGAACTTCATCTGATGATCAGATTGCCTCCTGTTATTTCGCTTTGTCTAGAGTTTCCTATCATATATCAACATCTCGAGAGCAACATTTCTTTCTCCCAGTTGCTTGCTCACTCTTCATGTTTCTGCCCCATACACCAGCGTTCCATAAATGCATAACCAGCTTGACGCGGCACGTTGGTGTCCCGCAGCGACACCAGGCATGTGTGTGTCCTAGAAGCTCTGTTTCCCATTGGTTCTGTATCTGGTTCTAATAAACCTCTTTGCCTCTTCGAAAGTTATGCTTGTATCTGGTTCTGATAAACCTCTTTGCCTCTTCGATAGTTATGCTTGTATCTGGCCGAGGTAACTTTCTGCCTTCCTTTGCCGATCTGTCAGCCTCTTCATTACAGGGGGTGCTATACTGAAATGGGATCCGTTGTATCACAACTCTTTTGAATTGTTGAAGTTCTCAGTTTTAATTTTGTGCGTTTATTGTTTAGATGTTAGTATGTGTGGTCTTTCTACGTCAATGTAAATAAGTGTGTATCCGTACAAGTGTTTTAGTACAACATAAGTATCCCCCCTCCCTCCCACGTAATGTTTTGTCGGGTATTTGCGCATATACTGCCAATAAAATAATACGGTCTCGCAGGTGTCTCACCGGGAACCCAAATGGGTCCGTCCCCCCTCCCACCCTTTTTTTAACAGTGTAAAGGAGATTAAGGGACCAAAACAATTTATAGATGGGGGGACATCCTCTGATGATTAGATTGCCTCCTGTTGTATCGCTCCGTATAAGTGTCCTATCGTCAGGGAAAAACTAAAATTCCGACTTATCTGAACTCACGATCATTAAAAGTGAATAAAGACTGTTGCGTGATAAATTCTCGCAACATCGTTTTATTACAATATCTATTTTATAACGCAAGGGCAACAACTGCTTGAAATTTATAGTCACTTTTCTCGGTAAGCATTTGTCTTCTCGCGTTGGTATTGAATGCAGTTAAGTTTTGAGCTGTGGTCTTTTTGCGCTGGACTGCGCATGACTGGTCTTGTTTTTTGGTCGATCGGTTTCCGCCCACCACTAGTGGAGTGAGCGATTTGAATGGCGAAAGAGATGCCTCGTTGAAGAGGGGATCTCCGCTATTTTTTGTTCTGTCAGGGATGTGTAGTCCTCTTAATGGATATTTCGTTTATTCGAGATAATACCTCTAGTGTTTCCCACATGTCGGGAGGCGTGATATTTCTGTGAATTTCCCGAAAGCAAGGTAAATTGACTTTTTCATTAACTCTATCGATTTTGGGTCGTGAGCGATTTCGATTCATAGCCTGTCTTCGAAAGTCGTCGTCACGAGATGTTTTCCCAGCTCACATGTCGCTGTATTGTACTGCATCGGTTGATGCATGTTCCAAGGACCATTACTTGCTACTTTGTTAAATGAACTAGGTTTGGAAAACCTTTATTATCTAGAGGATATTTTTGAGGACATTATTTATACTTCGGCAGACGTGTCTGTCTTGCTGAAGTCAGACTAAGGAGAGTGAACTGATCTCATACATCTGGTTATCTCCTGGCTGTTATAGAAAAGGATGGAGTTTTTCACCTGACTACATTTACAGCACTATGAAATATAACATGCATCTGACTCATCATTGTAATGCTGTCTACCGTCTATTGCTGTATTGAATGTTGCTGTGATAATGACTGTTTGATGTGCCTACATATTCGCGTAACCATTTTGTCACTGTGGCGTCCACAATAAATAATGAAGAAAAACGTCAACGGCTGTTACAAGAATCATTGACTTTATACGTCGTGAGTTTACTGACGTCCTATGTGGATTGCCCTGTTATTTTTGTATGAACATTGTTTGACTGAACACATCTGCACACTACACAAAACCAGACATGCGGATACCATCCATCATCATATGGCATCACGCATCATTTGGTGGCCATAAGCTGGTTTGATTCTGGTACCAGCAAACACGGGGTCCCTTACCCACTTCATTTTCAACAAGAATTCATCAGCATCCTTCAAGAAATTAACATTCTTCAATACAGTCAACATCTTCAAAATTTTCAAAGTACTCGGCGTTGCCCGGTAAAAGTCAAAATTTCAACTTTTTGACGGAAACAAGAATTTGACAGTACCCGGCGTTGTTACATGTTGCCGGATAACTCGGACTGCTGTTATCTTTTACGCAAGTCAAGCAAGTTGCTGCTGTCAAGGTTCCAGTGCTGTCGTTTTTGTGAAGGTCAAGTGCCGGTTGAAACGGGTTGTTTTCTGAAGAAGGCCAAGTACCGATTTCCATCAACTTACTTTTGGATTAGAAGGTCAAGTGCCGAAACAACTCAACACACAGTATTTCAGAAGCTCTTGTACCATCGTGTTAGCAGTGGAAGCAGTTCAGATGTGCCATCATCGTTGGAGCTTCGCTCTTTAGGACGTTGATTGACATCCGTTTTTTCTGCTGTTCTACGATTGGAAGCCTATAAGTTAAGTGGCCTGTTTGTATGTAAACTGTGCCCTTATACTTCTGCTGAGTCTTCTGTGTATCATCTCATTCTATATGTTATATGTCTATATGTTATTTGTATATTTATATGTTTATATTTCAGCGGGTTCTCGGTTGGGTGGTGTCTCCGTTAGATTATGCCACGTCATAGAGGTCGTCTATTGTGAGCGTTTTCTGTAGGGTTTGCAAATTTCCGATACTGGAATTTGCTAAGCGACTTCTGTTGCTATTTATATTAGCTGTGATGACATGTTTTAATATTGTTTTCGTTATTATTTCGCATTCTTTAGTTTTGTTTTGATTTGTTTGTATTTGTTAGCCTACTCTTGTCTATAATTTAGTTTCATACAACATTTTTGTTTATACACTGTGGTGTCATGTATTTTGTTTAATTATAGCGCAGATATCGTCACATTTTTTGTGATATTTCATTAATTTCTGCTTTATTTTTAGTTGATTTCTGCGAACGTTTTTGTATTGTTGCTGATCTTTGTTATTGTTTACATTGTTATTGTTTACATTGTTTGCATTGTTTACATTTTCAATGTTTACATTCTGCATGTGTTTACATAGTCATTGTTTACAGTTATAGTAATTAGTTAATGGGCTATGCTAATGCACTGTTACTACTACACTGATGATAAATGAATGATGAATAGTGTCGTGCACTATTGAATGAGAAGTGCACTTATGATCAAGAATTGAGTGCTGATATTTCATATACAAGTTCTTTGATTGGAGACTTGTTTCCCACAGAGACTGGGATAATATAATGTGATGTGAATACACAAGTGCTTAATTAAGACTTGTTACACTTAGGTTTGAAATAAATTAATTAATTATTTCAGGTTTTGGACTCATATGTTAGACAACATGTCTACATTTGAGCACTTTATTGAGCAGGGTAAATTGCTTGGGAAGACTGGTGATAAGTTAGAAGAATTTGCAACTGCTCGATATGATAAAGCAATGGAAGCTGAACAAAAGAAACTGCATATGGAAGCTGAACAAAAGAAACTGCAGATGCAGGTGGATGAAAAAAGATTCCAAATGGAAATGGAAAAACAAAAAAGGGAATCAGAAGCTGAGGAGAGAAAACTCCAGCTACAGCTAGAAGCCGAAAGACTTCAAAAAGAGGCTGAAAATAAAAGACTTGAAAAAGAGGCTGAAAATAAAAGACTTGAAAAAGAAGCTGAAAATGAAAGACTTCAAAAAGAGGCTCAGGCTGAGGAAAGAAGATTACAGAGAGAGTCTGATGAGAGGAAAGAGAAAGCAAAAATGGAACATGAAGAAAAGGTCTTAGCTTTAGAGTTGGAAAATTGAAATTGACGAGCATGAGTAATGGTAATGATTCAAACAAGGGTTCATCTTCTGGTAAGGCTAATAATGATACTTTTAAGATTAAGTTACCAACATTTAGTCCTTCCAGTGATGACATAATGTTCTATCTGGACAGATTTGAACAAGCATGTACAGCTCATAACATAGACAAAGCAAAATATGTTTATCAGTTATCAGGGATACTGACAGGTAAAGCTCTAAGTATATTAAATATGGTGGATGAACCTGACAAGAACAATTATGAGGTTGTCAGGGCCGCTCTGTTAAAGAAATATCAGCTTAACGAAGACGGCTATCGTCTACAATTTAAAAACATGTTACCTGAAAATGGAGTTGAATTCTCCGAGTTTATTGCAAGAATACGCATTACTTTCTCACGATGGGTTGAACTATCTAAGACGGAAAAAACTTATGAAGGACTTATGGACTTAATACTTAGAGACAAAGTCATGTCGTCTGTCAATGAGTCTTTCCTTGCTTTCCTTCATGAACGTAAACCTAAAACAATAAAAGAAATGGAAGATTTCTGTTGCCAATACGTAACTGCGCACCCACACATAACCATGGGTAACTCTAAGGTGAAAGAAGGTTTACCAGTTGCTTCGGCAGCTCCGTATGGCCAAAACTTTGCTCGTAGATTCCAACAAAATTTTGATAGAAAGAGTAGCGGTAATTTCTGTCAAAATCATGGAAATCAATTTCATGGTGATTCTTCTTCGAAGAATTGGAGACAACCTGATAGTACTCGTTACTATCACCCTAATAATTATAGGCATTTCAAAAGAGGATATGGTAATAGAGGTTATTCCTGCCGAAGACCTCAAAACCAAACAAATAGATGTTCGCATCAATGTGAACATGATAGTAATCGTGGAAACTGGAATTCGAATCATGATAACAATTACAATAGAGACAATAATAACTGCAGAGATAATAATAACTCTGATAACTTCAGAGGTAATAATAGTCGGGGTAGATCTCAACACAAAAAAAAGAGATATCAGCAGGCTAATGCTGTACAACAGGAAACTGAGGGAGCCTGTAATCATGTTGTTGATAGTAAAAACTTTGACGCTGTCACTGGTTCTGCTTTTGACTTTGAGAGAGCAAACAGATGCCCCCAATGCAGTACTTTATTCGAACCGGGTACCATAACTACTTTGAGTTGTGGTCACCCACTTCCCGCTCTTCCTGCTGCTGTTGCGCATGACGGGAGGGGTTCTTTAATTCTACATAAGGGTCTTGTTAATGATACTCCGGTCTCACTACTTTTCGATTCCGGATGCACCACTATTGGTGTTAGACAATCGCTTGTAGATCCATCTTGTGCTACAGGAAGGGTTATTAAATGTGTCACATTTGGCGGCACTCTAGAAAAATATCCTACTGCTGTAATTCGCATTGCCACTCCTTTCTTTACTGGAGATGTGCATGCTTGTCTCTTACCTAATCCTATTGCGGACCTTATTATTGGTCGTATTCACGGAGTTAGGGAGTGTACCCCACAGCAGATTGCTGCTTGGGAAGATAATAACATGCAAGCTACAAATGCAGTAGTTACAAGAGCACAAGCTCTACAAACACCCGAAACTTCACTGAATAGTGATAATGGAGTTGATAGCCAAGATAGTCACTTAGTGATTACTCGTGACTCTTTCATAAAATTGCAAGAAGAAGATCCTTCTTTAAAAAAATTCTTCGTTCTTGCGAAGAAAGGTGATCCGAATCAGGATACAAATAGAAAATCTTGGATTGCAATGAGAAACGGCGTACTTGTACGTATGGTACAAGATTCGACTACGTCGGCACATTCGCAAATTCTTGTTCCCAAGAGCATGAGAGTGCAAATATTGCAACATGCTCATGACTCGCAATGTGCTGGACATATGGGTTTTGCCCGTACGAAGTCGAGAGTCCTTGCGGCTTTCTTTTGGCCTTTTGTCAATAAGGACATTCGTATTTACTGCCGATCATGCAAGGTATGTCAGGAGGTCAAATCTAGAGGACCACGACATGCTGCGCCTATCCAGGCTGCTGACATTCCTATTCGGCCGTTTCAGAAAATGGCCATAGATATTATTGGCCCTTTTAAGGTCAAGTCGGCCAGAGGACATCAGTTTATCCTTACATGTGTCGATATGTGCACACGTTGGCCAGAGGCTATTCCTCTGAAGAGCATATCTACTACAGATATCGCAGATGCTCTTTGGTTGATATTTTCTCGCTTGGGGTTCCCCAGAGAAATATTGTCAGACCATGGCACTCAACTCATATCTGACACTATGTCACAGGTAATGTCTACCTTACATATTGAACGATCTCTCAGTAGTATCTACCATCCTATGTCTAATGGGTTAGTTGAGCGTCTGAATAGAACGCTCAAGACTTTGCTTGGTAAGATAACTGAAGATCATCCTCAAGATTGGGACAGGGTTTTACCCGCGGCTCTCTTTGCCTATAGAGAAGTCCCTAATGAACACACAGGATTTTCTCCCTTCGAACTTGTCTTTGGCGCGCGTCCACGCGGCCCTATGTCTTTATTACACGATCTCATCACTGCCGATGATATTAGCGATGAAACTCAATCCTCATATGAGTATGTCATTGCTCTTAGACAAAAGATCATTGAGGCATGTAAGCTAGCAACTGCTTCATCAGAAATTGCTAAAGAGAAGGCAAGACAGTTTGCTAACAAGAATAGATGTCTACGACAACTTTGTCCAGGTGACAAAGCATTCGTCCTACTCCCCAGTAGGGAAAATAGACTTCTTATTGCATGGAAAGGTCCGTATGCAATAGTCTCTCGGATTTCCGATGTTGACTATGTGGTCGATATTGATGGAAAGCATAAAACTTTCCACATAAACATGCTTTCGGAATTTCACGAACGTCCGGACTATTTGCTGCCTATTTTCCAGGCAACGGATGATGCTCCTGCACCTCACGGTCATTATTCATCCCTGTCTGTCATACAGGATGAGGAATCTACCTTCTCTGATGTTAATCTTCCCTTCCAGTGGTTCCATTACATTCTACGGAATCTTGGAAAAACGTTTCTGTTTCTCCTAATCTTTCTGGTGACGAACATCGACAAGTCTCGTCGATGTTACAAACATTTCAGGATGTTCTTACTGACATTCCTGGACACACAGATGTCATAGAACATGACATAATTCTTACCGACAATAATCCAATTAGGGTTAGGCCGTATCCTATTCCTATACACTTTCAGTCGCAGGTGGGAAAGGAATTGGATGAAATGATTCAATTAAATATAATTGAACCATCGACTTCACCATATTCTTCTTCCATGGTTATTGTCCGGAAGAAGGATAAGAACATACGAATTTGTGTTGATTATCGCAAATTGAATCAGGTCACAAAGTTCGATGCTGAACCGATGCCTTTGTTAGAAGATCTACTGATTAGACTTTCTAATTCTAGATTCTTCACTAAACTTGACTTGTCTAAAGGTTATTGGCAAGTGCCTTTAGCAGAGCATGCCAAACCTCTTACTGCTTTTTCTACACCTAGGGGTCTATTTCAATGGAATGTTATGCCTTTTGGTCTCATGAACGCCCCTGCCACTTTCGTTCGCATGATGCGTCGAATTCTGTCACATCGTTCGGATGTCATCGCATACTTAGATGACATCTGTCTCTTCAGTGATACCTGGGAAGATCACTATTTAGGGTTATATGACTTACTGTCCACTCTACGTGAGAATAATTTGACAGCAAAACCTTCTAAAGCTTTTGTTGGTTTTGGTGAAATCTCTTTCCTGGGTCATCGTGTTGGTCATGGTCTCTTGAAGACAGAAGACCACAATACTTCCAAAATACTGAACATCTCTGTTCCTAAAACGAAGAAACAAGTTAGGAGTCTCTTAGGTTTAATTCAATTTTATGGGAGATTTATTCCAAATTTATCTTCGATCATGGCACCTCTCTCAACATTGTTGAAGAAAGGTTCGCCTAATCTGGTCCGTTGGTCTGAAGAATGCCAATCTTCACTAGACCAAATCAAGAATATACCAACGCGAGAAGACAAATGCTTACCGAGAAAAGTGACTATAAATTTCAAGCAGTTGTTGCCCTTGCGTTATAAAATAGATATTGTAATAAAACGATGTTGCGAGAATTTATCACGCAACAGACAGATCTGCGCGTGACTAGTTAACTCAGGCGTTTTCAACCGGCTGTTTGCGTATTTACAGGAGGTATCAGATTGTAGTACATCAAACTGTCAAAGCCACGTTCAAGTTCAAATGGGAAAAAGGGCACCTAGGCCATATAACAAATGATGCCTATCACTAGTTATCTACGCGAGACCAGGTCTTCATTTTCCGCTTACGCACTGGTCACAATAGGTTGAGGTACCATCTATATCACAAGTACAGGATTGATCCAAAAGATCTCTGTTCCTATGGCACCAGTCCCATGACGGCCGAACATCTGCTCAAGTCCTGCCCAACATACAGCAGTGAACGGAATGGCATATGGCAACAACCCACATGTCTCAACGAAAAACTGTTAGGAGATGTCAGCAACCTTGAGCTGACTACTGCCTTTATTAGAGTCATTAATGTGGAAGTCTGAGAGTGAACGAGATGTCAGAAACCTTGAGCTGACTACTGCCTGTATTAGAGTCATTAATGTGGAAGTCTGAGGGCGAACGAGATGTCAGAAACCTTGAGCTCACTACTGCCTTTATTAGAATCATTAATATGGAAGTCTGAGGGCGAACGAGGAAGAAGAAAGTCAAGAGAGTACGAGAAATATTTTGTAAATATTATTCTGTTAAAATGTTAAGCAGTGAGAACAACAAAAGTTATGGGCTGGAGTCAGCACAGCGAGCCCTGTTTTCAGTCTCCAAAACTGCCCACCTCACGATGACGATGACCTAAGACGCCAGATCTGGCCAGAGGATGCTGAGCTAAGGCAGACGGTATGCGGCTGCCGCGCCGACCTGGAAAAGACTGGACTTCATCCTGACGAAAGGCCTGCAGATTTAGCATGACTAACAAACTGAACGCAGACGTAGAAAGAATCCAAAGCAAGAAACGTACTGGAAGCCAAATATCATATGCGGGTATCTTTAAAAAAAAAAAATGTACGAGAATAATATTGGTTGACAAGAAACACAATCAAGCGTTTCACTCATTTAACTGTGTTGTGATTAAACTTTATACCACTGAAAATAATGTTACGTACCTAATACAGTTATCTGTATGAAAAAAATAATTTGTTAATTTATTTTCGTATGTGTATATTCATGGTAAACTCTAGACTGTATTTCCTCTCATATTGAACAGGGTGTATAGGAACATGAAAGGTTGAGGAACCACCCAGGAAACGTAACACATTAACTACCGCGAGCCGGTCTGAGCGGCGTACGAAATATTCTCATTTTGGCCGCGAGCCGCACAGGGCGTCGATCTTTGTTTAGTAAGAAATCGAATGAAAAATGTACCGAAACACTTTCCGACCTGGTTCGAGATTTTAATTTACCACCGGAAAACAGCATCCGTAAGAGTGGGTACATTTCTGCCGCTGAAAATTGATATTATATTCATATTTTTCGAAGTTTCAGGTTACTTACCAAATCGTAAAACTGTTTACCATGACAACGAGTGATAGGGCCACAAAAAACGCTCGTACACCTCGTGTAATTGCTGAACAGGCTAGAAACTTGTTTCAGCAATTGATTGATAGATCTAACGACGAGGAGGACAGTGAAAACAATGTGGACATTGATTCAAATAGTGATTTTTATAGTAGTGAAAACAATAGTAATGACAATTCAAGCAGTGATGATAGCAAAGATATTAGAAGTCCTCGGCCATCGGTGGGTGGTAAAAAAGCAAAAACCTCGGTTAGAGTTACCAATAGTGCAGGAAATACTGTAACTAAAGAAGAAAAAAACAATGGGAGCAAGTGACTGAGGGTGAAAGAACAAATATTTATTATTTTGTTCAAACTCGTGAACCAGGTCTGCATGCAAATCTTGATGCAGCGTTTAATTCAGAAAAAAAAATAAAATTCCCTGCCTACAGAAAGAGATAAATGTCTACCTAAAACTGGGCTGAAGAACGGATTCTTCCAGTGTGAATGGGGAATACCATGTTCCCAACCCCCACATTGATTTCACAATATTAGCAATATATTGTCGATCAATTTTCTATATTGCTTATACAGTGACGTCATGGTCGAGGGAGGGGGTACCAAGTGACAAAGAAGAATCCCTGAAAAGAAGAATTTTACACTAGATTCGAAAATATGGATAAAAAAAGAGGAAGACAGCAAAGTTTGGACCGGTGACCTGAAAGCAAGATAGGAACAGATAATAGCGGTTTGAAGTTATCATACAAGGAACTGGAACAATGAACGTAAACAACTTCAAACCATCTGGCAAAAGAAGGAAGCTAAATGCATATCACAGACCACTGGGCAGAAAAGCCGTTCGATTATGTATGCATAAACAAGAAGTTTAAATCATCAGTACATGACGTAAAAGATAATGATGACAAAAAAGCAGGAAATGATAACAAGATTGTACTGGAAGACACACGATTACAAGATGTAGAATTATACACATACCTTGGCAGAATTATAGACACAGTTGGAGGGACAGAGAAGGATGTCAAAACAAGAATACAAACGGCTGAATGATCTTTCTTTGCACTGGGGAATATACTCAGATTAAAAGAAATCGGGTCCAATATAAAATTCTAAATTTTCAATTCAAATGTCAAGTCAATCTTATTGTATTGCTCTGAAACATGGAAGACAACAAAGCAACAACCAAAACACTACAGACTTTCAAAAATTGGTACTTGCGTAGATTACAAGAATTGAAGTGGTATGACAAGATTACTAATGTGGAACTGATGACAACAACCAAACATGTGCCAGAAGAAAACGCCGTGAGAAGAAAACGTTGATGATGGTTTTGATAAACATTGAGGTCACCTGTTGACAGCATTACCAGGCAGTCCTTATTCTGGAATCCCCAGTGTAATAGAGGAAGTCCAAAGACCACATGGAGAAGAGAACTGGTGATGGAAAGACCTTGAGCTGATGGCACGTGACAGGAAGACTTGGCATACGTTTGTTGAAGCCCGTATGCTCCTTGTAGAGATGACAGGAGATGACGTTGTTGTTGTTTAACTAGGACTGCTGAGCTTCTCACTCTTTAGCAGTTGAAGACTCCTTGGTATTATCTACACTGTAGATCTAGGTTTTTCTTGTGGCTTTTCTGCCATTACGAAACGTGTTGAGTTGAAGTCATGAGCTCCAGTTTCTCCAGCTTGGCTTGCATTTAAAGGATCGTCACACCTGGTCCCAAGCTAGGAGTAAGACGTGCACGGCATACTGTGTATTCCCCACCATCCAAGAGGGTTCTCCAACTATGCAGAGCTAAAATACTGTACGCTGGTTCTGGGCTCTCCCAAGGGATTGTCACGTCATGCACAGAGCCACTTCTCAGCTTCCTCTACCTATCACTGAGCCCATAGTGAGATCCTTCTGCATGCATTCAACCGAGTCAAAAGCCAAAGAATTACGCCTGGGGCTCAAGTGACTTCTCCAAGCTTAGTGTGCATTGCTGGGTTCTCAACAGAAAAATCCCCGGAAGTGTGTGGATGACTTCAAGAGTCAATGAGGATGTAATTAGCCTTACAGACATAGGTTCACTTCCACGTACGTATACTGTAACATTGTGCATAGCTGGTGGTCATATAAAGATGACTCCAGATATGCCCCCATGCATATGACATGTCGTAAAAGTGTGAAGATGAGCAGATGTGACATCGGATCATCATAATCTGTTAGCCAAAATAGAGATGAGACTCAAAAGGTATACAACAATACGTAGCCACAGGTAAAAGCAGTCCCATAGCAGATACTGCACTAGGGGAGTGAAGTGTTAGAGACTTCACTATACTAGGTCCAGCATCGAGAGATGGGGTTACCAGTTCCTTTCTTTGCTGCCTTTTCCTTCCCTAACTCAACAGCAAAGTCAGGTACCCAGACAACAGTTTAATGTAAGATATCTCAAACTCTAGAAAATAAGAGATAACTTCTACGGTTAAAATTAGGGCTGTGGAGTCAGGAGTCGTGGAGTCAGGAGTCGTGGAGTCCGTCTTTTTTTTTCTTTTTCTTTAGCGGAGTCGGTAAAAAATGTCCTGACTGCGACTACGAAATTTTACGCGACTTAAACCCGGGCAGATCCTGTTTTTTTTTTTAAAACCAATTGAATTTAAATTTAAAAAATTATCATACTTTTAAATACTTTTTGAGTTCTTGTTTTGTATTATTGTATGAATGAATGAATAGTTAAAAATGAAGTCTACAAAAGACGCGTATTCATTTACTCACACATATATCACTTATGCATATAAAACCATAAGTGCATAATTTTGTGCCATATGATAGTTAAAAAAAAAAAAAACTATACACGTTGCCATGGTAAATGGAGTCGGACTTCTAACATTTCAAGAGTCGGAAAATGTTTGGCTAACTCCATAACCCTGGTTACTTCTTCTTCATCGTACACTCTCAGTCGTCTGCTTGAATGTTTTCAAAGAAACCAATAGTCAGTTTGAGGCTATGTGAATCTTCGTAGAGCTTTTCCACGATTGGTACTTGTGTCGGCCATATGCGCTTTCTCTGTGCTGCATATTTTGGGCATCTTTGAAGCAAATGTTCAGCAGTCATTTTATCAGTACCACAGTCACACTGATCGGTAGTTCCTATCTTTAGCTTGTTGAATAGATGGTATCTCAATCTGTTGTGGCCAGTGCGGAGTCTGAAGATTACCACTTGTTCTCTTCTGTTGAGCTGTATGCATCGTTACAATATCCAACAACTACCAAGTGCTCCAACAGCTAGAAGATATTATAAAAATGAAGCAGTAGATGAACGGATTTCGTAACAGATATCTCCAGCAGATACTATCGATGGGATCTCTCCTGCTCCAGTCCTGGTAGCCAGCAGTCGTATTCAGAACTAGCCCTTATCAATGCTTTATCGTGCTAGTGACAGACACTATTAGTTCTATCAGATTCTAGTATTTACCCACGCTGCTTATTCCGGACACAACAGTTTTATTTTGACAAACAATTTTTTGGAGGAAACAGGCAGCGAGAAAGGAAACTGGTCTACCCACCTCTCGAAGCTAGATCTAGTGAAGTCTCTATGACCCCCCTAGCAGGGTAGAGGATCATCCTTCTCGTGGCCCTGCAACCCGCCATTTAATCGGTCTGGTGTGACCACTGCCAGATGCGCCCGCTGATTTAGGGAAGTCCTCTGGGATTGCAAGAAAGCCCAAAACCACATCCTCCATTTGCCACAAGGGTAAAATATTAAAAACTCGAATCCCTGAGGTTCAGAAGAAGAAAAAAAAAGAAGAGAAATGCCAAACACTTCATTCCCCTACGGCAGTATCTACTTTGGGGTATACTATTTTTAGAGAGCTCGGCGTTCTAAAGTAGATCTCCACACTTCCTGGGGGCAGGAGGCGTCTCTAACGCTACCTACACGCTCTAACCAGGAACCAGGGTTGTGGAGTCGGCCAAAAAATTGACCGACTCCCGACTCCAACTACAGGTATTTTACTAGTCAAATAGCATATAATTTGGAGTCGAGGTCCGGACATTTTTTTACCGACTCTGACTACCCTAAAAACGACCGACTCCTCGATTCAGTCTCCCAACTCCATATGCCAGGAACGACTAAGAATTTTTTTTAAACAACGGCATTCCTCCAGCAACTCTGTCGTTTGTGAGGTAGGAAGCTTTACACCAAGGACCTATACTGTCTTCAAAATTAAGACAATATTTCAGCGACAGGTTTTGTTGTTGATGGGACTTTACAACGCGGCCGTCACCGCCGGCTTAACTTGTCACTTTAATGCGAAACCTCACAGACAGAAACGAGACACGTGAGACGTGGATCACAGTGATGGGGGTTGGATGTATCTCGTAAATATTATCTGTGTGCAAAGTAAAAGAATAAATACGTAAATTCAGGGTTGTGGAGTCGGAAAAGAATTTTTGTCCTCTGACTTCTGTAGTTTAAATAATGAGGACTCAAAATCTGACCAGATGGGGTTTCTTCTTCTTCCTCTTTTTCCTCGTTCGCTTTCAGACTTCTACATTAATGACTCTAATAAAGGAAGTAGTCAGCTCAAGGTCCCTGACATCTCGTTCGCCTTCAGACTTCCACATTAATGACTCTAATAAAGGAAGTAGTCAGCTCAAGGTCCCTGACATCTCGTTCGCCTTCAGACTTCCACATTAATGACTCTAATAAAGGAAGCAGCTCTAATATAAGGAAGGTCGGGGGGAGCATCCCTGACATCTCGTTCGCCTTCAGACTTCCACATTAATGACTCTAATAAAGGAAGTAGTCAGCTCAAGGTCCCTGACATCTCGTTCGCCTTCAGACTTCCACATTAATGACTCTAATAAAGGAAGTAGTCAGCTCAAGGTCCCTGACATCTCGTTCGCCTTCAGACTTCCACATTAATGACTCTAATAAAGGAAGTAGTCAGCTCAAGGTCCCTGACATCTCGTTCGCCTTCAGACTTCCACATTAATGACTCTAATAAAGGAAGTAGTCAGCTCAAGGTCCCTGACATCTCGTTCGCCTTCAGACTTCCACATTAATGACTCTAATAAAGGAAGTAGTCAGCTCAAGGTTCTTGACATCACCAAATAGCTAAAATATTTTGGCCATATAAAAAGATATAACACCTTACTGAAGAGCATAATAGAAGGCAGGGTTGAAGGCAAACATGCAAGAGGAAGACAGCGTTATAAGTGGGAAGATAACACCAAGAGATGGACAGGAAAGAGTCTATCAGAGTGTACCATCAAGACAAGAGACATAAAACGTTGGAGATCCATTACAGCCAACCTTCGATGTAGAGATGGCACCTGACGATGATATACCGGTACAGCGCGGTCGACCGGATGCCGACCCCTGTGCTAATGCCACGCAATCCAGACGGTGGCGTTTTTTCTCCCTGCCTTACAACCCCTGATGGTATACGTAATGTCTATAATTGTGGATAGTGTATTCAATTGTCGTTGACATTATTCCTCCTCGCCATTATGTGTTTATACAAAGCTGGTGTAGAACTAGACGACTTTTTGAAGCCCCAATATTTAGGGGAAATTTTGGAGAGATAACCATATATTATTTGTACAAAAATAACAATAATAATTGGTGTGGTCATGTCTGCAGAATTGGAGACGATCGGCTACCACGACAAGTATGGTTAACCAAGAGCCAGGGTTACTGACCTCCAGGACAACCCAGGCTTAGCTGGGAGGACAATATTAGGCAGTCTCTAAAGCGGTGGTTCTCAATGTGGGTCATGCTATATTTCTAGGGGGCCACAGTAAGATAGTAAAGTACATTTTTTCCAGCTAACAGCGACTATGATGGGTTGGGGAAAAGGGGGGTGGGGGGGGGCACAGAGACAGATGAGGCCCAGAAGGAGGCCATGAGCAAAAAAAGGGGTTCAGAACCCCTGCTCTAAAGGACCGAGGACTAGACTGGAACGAGGCCAGGAGGAAGACAGCCGATAGGATAGTCTGGCGCTCTCTCTGGAAAAAGTTAAACCCCAGGGTAGAAGAGGAACGACTAAGTAAGTAAAATAAAAATAATAATAACAAACGAAAAGTTTATATATATCAGACATTTTTTGTTAAACTCTCGTAAAAGTTAATGTCACTGATAGTTTTAAAAAAAAATACAATATTGCCTCGTTTTGGTGAGGCGCTCCGTTCAACCTAGACACAGGGCCCGTCGGTTTTATCAGGGCGCATGTTTAACAACAACAACAACAACAACAAAAGTTTTGGTCTAGTTTATTGTGCATTAGATTGTCACCAGTAGTGTTCCAATATTTCTTGGTGGCATTTTCTCACTGGGATTTTCCATAGCGACCACATGTCTCACTACGTGTTACCACACCGACTACGCCATTTTCCATAGCGACCACATGTCTCACTGGGTGTTACCGCACCAACTACATCATTTTCCACAGTGACAACATGTCTCATTGCATCATTTTCATTTTACACTTTTAGCTTGTCTCTCACTATCTTTTCTCAACTGTTTTCGTTTTTTTGTCCCTGAAGTAGACTTGTGGTTGTAACGTAGGCTTCTCATTTTTCCACGCCCCCAGTCTGTAAGTCACGCTAAATGGTAAGGCCTGTCGCCAGGACAAAGTTTATAGGATTTTCCTGGACCATGGGGTAGCCCAATTATTTCTGTCGGAGCTCGGCACTCTTTGGTCGGTTCTAGCGTCGTAGGTCATCATGGGCTGAGCAGTTTTAAAAAATGTGTTCAATGGTCTGGATTCCGATTCCACGTGGACCGTCGTTAGTATGAGATGCACTGGGGCGATAGAGGTGGCCTAGTAATCTGCAGTGGCCAGTTCTCATGCAAAAATAGACGGACTGCTGGCGTCTATGAAGCTGGTGGATTGGATGGGATCTGCTGTCTGTAACATTTTATTAATACCATAACGTTTGTAATTGCTTTAACCTCTGTCCTAGAAAATCGTATTATCTATTTTCTGTAATCCCACCGTTTCATCAAAATCGCCATCACCAGTTGCCACCTTCACATTGAAGGTCGGCTGCAATGGATCTCCGACGTCTTCTGTCTCTTGTCTTGATGGTGAACTCTTTATCTGCGATAGAAGCGATTCTTTAAACACGTGTGTGTGTGTGTGTGTGGAGGGGGGGGGGGGGGGGGGGGGGGGGGGGGGGGGGGGGGGGGGGGGGGGGGGGGGGTGGGGGGGTGGTGGGGGGGGGGGGGGGGGGGGCGGGGGGGGGCGGGGGGAGAAAGACTGCGGCCCACACGTTTTAGGAGAACATTTTATTATTGTTACCAAGTGCACTAATAAACAGACAATAAATGTCCCATATATTTTATTGCACACAATGAAAGTTTTCATCATCAACTGCGCCTCCGCCCTTTTTCTACAACGAAGATCGGCTGCAGTGGACCCTCCAACGTTTTCTGTCTCTTGTCTTAATGGTGTACTCTGATAGACTCTTTCCTGTCCATCTTTTATCTTCGCACTTACAGTGCTGTCTTCCTCTTGAACGTTTGTCTTCAACTCTTCTTTCCAATATGGTCTTCAGCAAGGTGTTATATCTTTTTACGTAATCAAACTATTTTAGTTGTCTAATTTTTATCTCCACCGTTTACACACTTTTAAAATTCTTCCTTCTAACTTGACCTCACATTTGAGACGATATCTTCTAATGCATTTTTAAACTAACACAAAGAATAAAAAAAATTGATTTACCCTACTATAGTTAAATATATCCTACAGCCAGCAGCTAATACAAACAAGGAAATCGGAGACATACGCTATTCAAGTTAAACATTGCCTATAGCCAGTACTTTTTAAAAGGTAGTTAGTTGTGTTGATCTCAGATTTAATCAAAGACATGGCCAGGAACGCTTCAGAATGCCAAGATAAACGTTTGCTATCTCAATGAGGCTACGGTATACCAAATACAATTTTTCATTGCAGCTTACGTTTACAGTTGTTTTTTTTTTTGTGTTTTTCCAGCAGTAAATTAAAAAAAATAATAACTCTACAAGCGTGTGATACGAGAAAACATTTAAGGCAGTCAAAAATGATTATTAATTGAAGACAACAAATAAGTGCAAGAGGAAGGGAAAAAATATATCTTGCATTAACAAGAACAACAGAGACTCCACACTTCTATATGGCAGCGAGACATGGACAACCTATGCTAAGCAAGAAAGAAGTCTCAATACCTTCCATCTACGGTGTCTACGCTACATCCTCGGCATCTCGTGGAAAGATAAAGTGAACAATGTCGAGGTGTTGTCACGTGCTGGCCTTCGGTAGCATATATACACTACTTAGACAGCGCAGACTACGCTGGCTTGGCCATGTCCGCCGCATGGAAGATGGTCGCATCCCGAAAATTTTCCATTGTACGGACAACTGGCAGATGGCAAAAGAACAGTTGGGCGACCGCAGCTGAGATTCAAAGATGTGTGTAAGAGAGACATGAGGGCCACTGGACATAAATCCAGCAACCTGGGAGGATGAAGCTGCCGATCGCACCAAGTGACGATGCTATCTACGGCGCCTCCTCAGATTGGGCGAAAAGAAGTTCACGCAACAAGCAGGAGAGAGGAGAAAACGTTGAAAGGAACACCAGGAATATTAGCCGCTGAGGGCTGTTCCATCAGGGGCGCATTTCCATAGTCAGTTATGAAGGGGCTATTATTAGAGACTTCACTATACTAGGTCCAGCTTTTTTATGAGGCGGAGTGACGAGTTCCCTTCATCGCTGTCTTTGTCTTCCATACCTTAAGAACAAAGTCAGGTACCCATTTACAGCTGGGTAGACTGGAGCGTGACGATACCAAGTTTTTATCCCCTGACTCGGTAACCTTGCCGTGAGAGGACAGCCCTTTAATATCTAGTCAGTCGGACCCTTTATTTATAAGATAGTCCACCTAAAATCTCTCGGCTGGCCACCGGTGGACCGCGATCGACTTCTTTCCCACTCTTGATCTAAGATGCACACGACCAGCAATGCCACTCCTAGCAGGATTCACCTAGATCTACGTTGTTTTGGTCCCGTCTAGATGTCTTTTTCTTCCAATTGTTGAATAACGCCACCCAGCTCAACATCCGATTCTTGGTTTTTCGCCCAAAAAAGCCCCAAAATCGCCCGAAGCAGCCAAAAATCACCAAAAGTACCCAACAATCACCCAAAGTAGCCCAAGTCGCCCAAACTATGTGTACCTAGGTTTGTTTTTTAAGGTACCATCTAGGTTTTGTTCAAAATTTAGAGTGGCAACACTGCAGACGACAAAAGCATTGTACCGTGACGTTCAAACCCGCTTGAAGACGCCTATTACGGACTGCTCCGTAAATATTTGCTATCATAAATCTAAACGCTTCGCACCGAAGAGTCTGGTGTGAATTATGACCCCATTTGGTATTCAAACAATTAAAGGATGTACTTTTATTATTGTTATAAGAAATGCCCTAAAAACAGAAAATAAATGTTCCATGCAATCTTTTGTACATAATAAAAGTGGATGGCGAGCTATCATTAATTAGTGATTCGTCATATCGTTCACAATACATACACGTGTGTGTATATATATATATATATATATATATATATATATATATATATATATATATATATATATATATATATATATATATATATATATATATATACTTTATGACAGCGGTTCTTAACCAGTGGACCGCGGACCCCAGGGTGGCCGCAATGTCCTCACAAGGGTCCGCGAAGGCTTGAAGAAATATTATGAGCTTTCACAGTTAAAATAGACAGAAAGAATGAACTAATTAAAGAAAGGAAGAAAGAAAGAAAAGGAAACGAAGAACGAAATCTTAATTTCTCTCGCTTGTTTGTGTAAAACTTGGCTTGTCTAACCTACCGCCTCCATTAAAAACAAGCAACAGTAAAAAATCGGTTATGAAAATAACTGTTTGATAGAAAAAAAAAATGTACTCAGCAGTTGATACTTCTGCACGCGGTGAGAACTCGCAAGTGAATGGCGCTGAGTGGCTGAGAGAAAGCACATGATATTTATTGCTACCGCGCATACAGCCAGAAACCGCTTTCGTAGCTGCACCGAACTCTAGTGTTGTTGTGGTAAAGTGGGATGTTATAAATATTTATAGGGGACTTAGTGTACTGACTGAGATCAGCTGTGAAGGTATCTATATTTAATAAGAGTAGTGTATTATAGATTATTCTGGAATAGTGTGATGACTACGTTATATGTCTAGGGTATGTGTATGATGAAGTGTAAGTCATAACAACAACAGACAGATAAACAATTTAATTTATTCCACCACACTTGACAACACTGTGACACTCACATACATACATAAAACACTCTACGAGGATATCTTAAAGGAGTCACTGATAACTTTTCAAATAACAATATGTATTCAGTGCTGTCATGAATGAATATGTGTCCTGATTCAAATACAAATGGAACCAGGAATCACAATCAATTTTAATTACAAGTTATATGTACAGAATTTCTCAATATGAATCTTGTAGTGACATGTATTTTTAATAGTATCCTATGTGTGTCAGTTGTGTAGTAGTAATATGAGGTAATACTGGTTTTGTTTTGTTCAAGCTCTCTTGGTATTTGTCATCATGACTTCAATAGTTTGTCTTTATTGGAACTAGTATTGGAGATGTTCTCAGTTCCTGATATTAAAACAATTAAATTCCCCTCTTAATTGTATTTTACACTGTCATTTTAAGATGGGGGTACATAATGTTGAGCTCCATGGCCACACTCTCTTATCTTGCGTGATGGCGGCAGGAAAAGACTCCTCTGCTCGATTTCTCCCCTGGGCTCTGGAGACACCTCACTGATAGCTAAATGGACCAAGGAGTATGCTGTCCGACTCTGGATTCAGCAAAGCTCTGACCAGGTGCTGCTCAATAACTTTAAGACCACTGTCCCTGAAAACAAGAAGGATGTACCTTCTACGTCATAACTAATTTATACTCTCTTTCTACACTGAGCACAATACATCACAAACATTGAGTTCAGAGCGTTAGGCCAACTGTCAGCTTCATCTGAAATATTTTATACCAGTATTTCCCTCCCTAATGGTTACTACGCCTCTGCAATTCCAGCATTATTTCTGTCTAATCAATAATCTAGGTGTCAGTGTACTGTTTGGCCATTCCATGCAGTTTTACTTTCCTCCGACACCTTCTGTTCAGGCTGGAGCATTATAGGCTTTACATCATGTTCGCTACTGAACTACACATATATACAGGCATAAATTAACAATTTACATTCAATTTTCATTAAAAGATATTGAATATTTCAAGCTTACCACAATTCATAGAATAATAAACAGTTTCGTTGACTGGCAATGAATATAGCACAACTCCGATCTGCCGATGTTCCAGGCTTTATTTTATAAAAATATACACTGGTGCTCAACGTACTGCTTCTTAGTAGGTTTATTACAAGATGTGGCAATGAACAGACGCTCTGAATCAAGTATATTCGCAGCTCTACCCAATGAAACCACGTCCACACATCTTTTCAAAAAAAAGTACCCCTTCTATTCGTTTCCCATAACAACACAAGATAGTATTTATAGCCCGACCAATCGTGTTTAGTCTTATATTTGTTGCGCTCCAATCAATTTGGAGTTAACATGGTAGGCTATTTCCGTAACGTAAGGTTTTTTCAAACACGTTATAAAAAAAATTTTATGAGCAGAAATGATTTCATGCTGTCAGGCACCCCCATTATTTTATTTTGGTTATAATTTGGTAATTCCTAGACTATTTGCGTAACGTTTTACATATTCTTTGTCAGCAAGCCCTAAGGAACCCAAATATACAAATTTAAAAGAGCTAAGTGGCTGCGTTCAAAATATGCAATTTCTTCTACCTCCTGTTTCGAAGATGTGCTGTCTGGGTACTGTAATGTTTTCAAACGTAAACCCATCTAATGTCATCTTTTCTAATAAGCGTTTTCCAGGTTTTTTAAAACCTAACTCTGGGAAGGTTAGTGTTTTTATCACTGTCCGTCTGAAAAAAAGTTAGTGCATGTGGCCTTACACGCGTGATAGTAGTAATTGTGTATCGCGCGACGCGAGTTTAGTGTTCATGTGTCCTTGCTTTCATTCGCCCCTCTCTCTTTCTATTTGAGTCCATCTGTTCGTTCGTTTTGGTAACGTAGTATAATTAATGTTAGGATTAATTTAGGTCATTACGCAGTGTGCCTCTCAATGTTTTTCTTAGAAATGCAATACCCGTTTTAATGTGTTGTGGAAACGCTTGTATTTATGCAGTGGCTTATATTTAACGTGGAAACGTTACAATTTGCAGACGAAGCATAAAACAAAGGGGATTTCGAGTACTGTCATTGTGACAGCACTGTTCTTTACCATTCTTCTTCCTTTTATTAAATTTATTTGTTAGGCTTTGCATTTACCTTTTAATTTATATATGTGGATTGGAATATTCCACGACATCTCCCCTCTTAAAACAGACATTATATGTCAGTCCTTTATTCTATATACACATAGAGAAATTTATTATTATTTCTGGGGTTTAGGGTGATTCTCATCACACGGATGGCGGCTTAAAAAATCCGCTCCCAAATTTGTTTTTTCCAGATATATATTCAATGCTAAAATTATATGGAGCCAAAAGTAAAGACCATCGGAGTAACCTAGAGTTCTCATGCCTAGCCTGTGCTAGAAACGATAAAGGTTTGTGGTCTGTTTGCAACTTAAATGCCTTCCCATACAGATAAATATTGAATTTCTTTATTGCCCATATTACTGCAAGACATTCTTTTTCGCTAGTTGAGTAGTTGATTTCAGCTTTATTCAAATTTCTGCTAGCATATGCCACTGGGCTTAATTCCCCATCCAATGCATCTGATTTCTGTAGTAGAGTTGCACCTAACCCAATATTACTGGCATCCGTTCTTACAATGAATTCTTGACTTAAGTCAGGTAATTTCAAAATAGGTTTGCTTGTGAGCTTTTCCTTCAATTCTTGGTAAGCCATTTCACATTGTGGTGTCCATGTAATGCGATCTGGATGTCCTTTACGTGTCAAATCAGTTAACGGTGCACATATGGAATTAAAGTTTTTGATATACTTCTGGTAGAAACCACATAATGAGACAAAGGATCTCACGTCCTTCTTGGTTTGTGGTCTCGGGGCTTTCTGTAGTTTCTCTAAATTCTTTGGGTCAGGGGTCATGTTTCCCTGATAAACTGTGTGTCCCAAAAAATTCCAATTCTTTACATCCAACGCAACATTTGGTTGGTCGGGCTGTTAAATTTGCCTCCCTAAGTCGATTAAACAGCATGTTCAGAGAGTCAATGTGTTCCTCAAATGTTTCTGTTGCTATAAGGATATCATCCATAAAATTTGTTATATATGGATTATTCAGAGGGTCCAATAATTTTCTCATCATTCTAGAGAAGACACTAGGCGCATTCTTCAATCCAAATGGCAATCTATTAAACTCATAGTGTCCTTCTGAGGTACTAAAAGCTAGGTATGGTCTAACCTCAGGCTTTACTGGAATCTGATAGTATCCTTTACTCAGATCCACTTTTGAGAAATATTTAGCTTTATTTAGTCTGGCAAACAGCTGATTTGTATCCGGCAATGGATCCACCTGTCCTTCTGTAATAGCATTCAGTCTCCTGTAATCTATACAGAGTCTATGTTCTCCAGAGGGCTTCCTTAAGAGTACAACACCGGAACTATACGAAGATTCACTGTGCGAAATAATTCCTTCCTTCAACAGATAGTCTATCTCTTCCTTCAAAGCTTTCTCCTTAGCAAACGGAATCGAATATGGTTTCATACAGACAGGTGTGGGGTCTATCAGTTTCATATCATATTCCAATAGGTTTGTATGCCCTGGTCGGTCTGTTACCACCTCTGCATGATTATTTAGAACCTGTTGCACTCTCTCTTTCTGAGTTTTCGTTAAATGTGTACTGATTTTCACCTGTGCTGCTGTCTCACAGGGGTGTAATGGATATTCAAATGATGAAAGTGGTTCCTTTTTCATCTTTTCATCTCCATGGCGATGGACAAGGTCAACAAGTGTGTCTCTTCCTGATGTTCTCTTTCCAAATATTTCTTCAGGAGATTCACATGATAGATTTTTTCTTTCCCCTTCTTATCTATCTTATAATTTGTTCTAGACACCTTCTCTAAAACTGTATATGGACCCTGCCATCCAATTTGTAACTTATTCTGACTCCAGGGCAAAAGAAGCAGTACTTTCTCTCCCACAGCCAAATTTCTGTCTTTCGCCTTCCTGTTATAATAGGCAGCATGTTTCTTCCTGGCTTGTTTCAAATTTTCATTGGCAAGTTTCCAGCCAGTTTTTAACCGAGTGGTCAGCTCATTCACATATTGGTATGAAGATGTAATGTTTTCCTCTGCCTTTTCATCAGTCCACGTTCTTAACATAGCTTCGAATGGACCTTTTATTGGCCTTCCAAACAATAATGTTGCCGGGGCCATACCGGTTGAACTATGGGGTACCTCCCGATAAGCAAAGAGGGCGGCGTGCAGGTACTGGTCCCATGTATCTGGTTTTTCGTGTGCCAACTTTCTCAGGATCGACATCAATGTGCCGTTAAATCTTTCCACTTGGCCGTTCCCTTGGGGATGGTACACACTACAATGGAAGTGTTTGGCCTGGAAGATCCTGAAAACTTCTTCAGTTAGTTTCCCCTTGAACTGAGAGCCATTATCAGTCAAGATTTGATTGGGAAAGCCTAACCTTGTGAAAATTGTGAGCAATGCCTCTGCCACATGTTTTGAATCAATCGATGACAGGGCTACTGCCTCTCCCCACATAGAACAAGTGTCCACCAGAGTCAGAATGTAGCTGTTCCTTCTCTTGGTTCGGGTGAGAGGTCCCACAAGATCCACGGCAACTCTCTCAAAGGGTGTTCCCCCTATGGGCATTTCCCCCAGAGTTGCTGGTGCAGTCCAATGTTTAGGTGCTACTCGTTGGCACTCTGGACAGGATTTTACATATCGTTTGATATCTTCAGTTATTCCTGGCCAGAAATAGTGACAAGCTATTCGCTGTCCTGTTGCGCTGATTCCCATATGACCACTGAAGGGAATCGCATGCCCTAGTTCCAACACTTTAGTCCTATATGAAGTGGGAAGGACCAGCTGTCCGTGACCATTGGATTCAGATCCAGCCTTCCTATATATCAGTTTGTTCTTCATATAAAACTCTCCCTTGCCTGGAGGTGTATGAGATTTGGGCAACTTCTTGAAACATGGCTTGAGTGTTTTGTCCTCAGCCTGTGCCTTCCTCATCTCATCTGGGTGAGTATTTATTGGATTATCCTCCTCCTTTTTAGACTGTGATCTGGTCTGCACTGTTGCCAATATCACAGGTCTCTTGGGATTCCCCAAGAAGACATATCTACACCCCAATATTAGAGGGTAGATTGGCTCATTTATCACTGCTGCTTTTATGATCCCTTCCACATATCGCGTTTTCACTTTTATTCGGGCGACGGGAAGTGTCAACATCCTTGGTTGCAGTTTGAATCTCCACTGTTTCTGTGGTGTATTGATCGGCCTGCACCAGGTGAGAACTCACAACGGAATCGTAATCTAAACCGGTATCATATAAACACCTTATAGTGACACCATTACAGATGACATCTTCACACACTGGGGGGTGGTATGGTTCCTGTAGTTCTTCAGGTTTGACCTTCTTTTCCTTTTTCCCCGATGTCATAGCAGCACAATGAGGAGGTTTCCTTCTACAATGGTCAGTGTCATGATTGTTCATCTTACAATTTTTACACCACCTTTTTCCTTGGTTGAAAGATTTTCTTTCATCATATTTCCTTTCATCGAATTGTGGGAATTTATTTTTTTTTCATACCGTGGCCTATCAAATTGGTGCTTACCTTTGTTTTGATCCTTAGGATCAAATTTATTAAAGTTCTGTGGTGCCCTAAAGTTATCCACTTGTTTCTTTTTATTACCTGTTACCTCTGCTTGAGCTGCTTGATACCTTTCAGCAACATTTAGCAACTCACCCAGCCTCTCTGCACCTTGTTCCATGAGAAACTTTCTCAGGTCTGGAGCCATGGACTCTCTTAATTGCTCTATAAGGACCATTTCCTTAAGATCTTGGGTTTTCCCCAGAGAAGTCCATTTCTCCAAGTATGTCTCTATTCGTGCAGAGAACTGGTGATAGGTTTCACCTGACAGTAGTTTAGCATTCCTAAATTTTTTCCTATAAAATTCTGCATTCTTTTCATACCTTAACAAAAGAGCCTGCTTTAGCATGTCATAATTTTCCTGATCACCTCTGCTCATTTTTGCAAAAACTTCATAAGCTGCCCCACGAAGTCCCTGAGATAACTTTAAGCTCCACCTTTCTCTCTCTAACCCATATGTGGTAGCTAATAGTTCATACCTATTTAGATAGCTCTCTATATCATCGTCTTTCTCAACAAAATGATCTAAATGAAAATTCATAGCTGAGGTTGAGGCTCCTTGGCTAGCAGTGGCATCAGAGGCAAAGGGACTGGCACCATTTTCAGGAGCATGGCCTTGAAACTCAAACTCCCTTAGTCGTAACTCATGTTCCCTTTGTAATCTTTTATCTTCTGCTTCCCTTTCTGCAGCTAATTTCTTGTCTTCCCTTTCTGCAGCTAATTTCTTCTCTTCTCTTTCTGCAGCCTGTCTTCTTTCCTCGGCTTCCCTTTCTGCAGCTAATCTTTTGTCTTCTCTTTCTGCTTCCAATTTCTTAGCCTCAGCCTCAATCTGCAACCTCTTTGCCTCAGCCTCAGCCTCAAATTGTAACTTCTTAATTTCCTTTTCAGCCTCTAACTTTCTTTCGGCTTCAAACCTTCTTTCTTCGCGTTCAATAAATTTGTCACATTCCGTAGTGACATAGGCAACCATAACTTGCCCATCTAATCCTAACTCTTTTGCAGTCTGAACAGCAGCAGATCGAAATTTGGCTAGGTCCGCCATTGTCTATCAGGTAAGTTTATACAATGTCTAACTAACAATTCAATCTCTAAATATATATCTAATGGACAACACAGGCACCGAGAGCTCAACCTTATTTAATTCCACCCAAGGATACCTTTTTAATTCTTATTATTCCCTGAAGTGAATTACCCCCAATATTTGTAATAGGTAAAGATTCAAAATCCCAAGAGCGAGACCCCAATATATGTGGTGAAGTGGGATGTTATAAATATTTATAGGGGACTTAGTGTACTGACTGAGATCAGCTGTGAAGGTATATATATATCTAATAAGAGTAGTGTATTATATATAACCTTACTTGCTGCCACATATGTATACCTCAGTCAGAATTATTCTGGAATAGTGTGATGACTACGTTATATGTCTAGGGTATGTGTATGATGAAGTGTAAGTCATAACAACAACAGACAGATAAACAATTTAATTTATTCCACCACACTTGACAACACTGTGACACTCACATACATAAAAACACTCTACAAGGATATCTTAAAGGAGTCACTGATAACTTTTCAAATAACAATATGTATTCATTGCTGTCATGAATGAATATGTGTCCTGATTCAAATACAAAGGGAACCAGGAATCACAATCAATTTTAATTACAAGTTATATGTACAGAATTTATCAATATGAATCTTGTAGTGACATATATTTTTAATAGTATCCTATGTGTGTCAGTTGTGTAGTAGTAATATGAGGTAATACTGGTTTTGTTTTGTTCAAGCTCTGTTGGTATTTGTCATCATGACTTCAATAGTTTGTCTTTATTGGAACTAGTATTGGAGATGTTCTCAGTTCCTGATATTAAAACAATTAAATTCCCCTCTTAATTATATGTTACACTGTCATTTTAAGATGGGGGTACATAATGTTGAGCTCAGCTGGCCACATCAGCTTATCTTGCGTGATGGCGGCAGGAAAAGACTCCTCTGCTCGACTTCTCCCCTGGGCTCTGGAGACACCTCACTGATAGCTAAATGGACCAAGGAGTATGCTGTCCGACTCTGGATTCAGCAAAGCTCTGACCAGGTGCTGCTCAATAACTTTAAGACCACGGTCCCTGAAAACAAGAAGGATGTACCTTCTACGTCATAACTAATTTATACTCTCTTTCTACACTGAGCACAATACATCACAAACATTGAGTTCAGAGCGTTAGGCCAACTGTCAGCTTCATCTGAAATATTTTATACCAGTATTTCCCTCCCTAATGGTTACTACGCCTCTGCAATTCCAGCATTATTTCTGTCTAATCAATAATCTAGGTGTCAGTGTACTGTTTGGCCATTCCATGCAGTTTTACTTTCCTCCGACACCTTCTGTTCAGGCTGGAGCATTATAGGCTTTACATCATGTTCGCTACTGAACTACACATATATACAGGCATAAATTAACAATTTACATTCAATTTTCATTAAAAGATATTGAATATTTCAAGCTTACCACAATTCATAGAATAATAAACAGATTCGTTTAGTTGAATTTCTGGCAATGAAATATAGCACAACTCCGATCAGCCGATGACCCAGGCTTTATTTTATACCAAATAAACACTGGTGCACAACGTACTGCTTCTTAGTAGGTATATTACAAGATGTGGCAATGAACAGACGCTCTGAATCAAGTATATTCGCAGCGCTACCCCATGAACCCACGTCTACACATCTTTTAAAAAAAGTACCCCTTCTATTCGTTTCCCATAACAACGAAAGATAGTATTTATAGCCCGACCAATCGTGTTTAGTCTTATATTTGTTGCGCTCCAATCAATTTGGAGTTAACATGGTAGGCTATTTCCGTAACGTAAGGTTTTTTCAAACACGTTATAAAAAAATTTTATGAGCAGAAATGATTTCATGCTGTCAGGCACCCCCACTATTTTATTTTGGTTATAATTTGGTAATTCCTAGACTATTTGCGTAACGTTTTACATATTCTTTGTCAGCAAGCCCTAAGGAACCCAAATATACAAATTTAAAAGAGCTAAGTGGCTGCGTTCAAAATATGCAATTTCTTCTACCTCCTGTTTCGAAGATGTGCTGTCTGGGTACTGTAATGTTTTCAAACGTAAACCCATCTAATGTCATCTTTTCTAATAAGCGTTTTCCAGGTTTTTTTAAAACCTAACTCTGGGAAGGTTAGTGTTTTTATCACTGTCCGTCTGAAAAAAAAGTTAGTGCATGTGGCCTTACACGCGTGATAGTAGTAATTGTGTATCGCGCGACGCGAGTTTAGTGTTGCATGTGTCCTTGCTTTCATTCGCCCCTCTCTCTTTCTATTTGAGTCCATCTGTTCGTTCGTTTTGGTAACGTAGTATAATTAATGTTAGGATTAATTTAGGTCATTACGCAGTGTGCCTCTCAATGTTTTTCTTAGAAATGCAATACCCGTTTTAATGTGTTGTGGAAACGCTTGTATTTATGCAGTGGCTTATATTTAACGTGGAAACGTTACAATTTGCAGACGAAGCATAAAACAAAGGGGATTTCGAGTACTGTCATTGTGACAGCACTGTTCTTTACCATTCTTCTTCCTTTTATTAAATTTATTTGTTAGGCTTTGCATTTACCTTGTAATTTATATATGGTTCGCGGGAAGAGAGAGTCGGAGTCAGTCAAAATGATCGTGTTTCTTCTTCGATTTCTGCCAATAAAAGCGTTTGGTTATTGTCGGGTAAAGTGACCTTTCGATGTTATCGCGGTGAATTACGTAACAATACATTTTGGCTGAGCCTCAGGATGGATCGCTGGATGAATTTGAAACGTAAAAGTACTGATGATGTTGATGAGGGTGCATCCTGTTCAAAGCAAAATGTAGCTTCTTCCAGTCATCTTAAAAAGTGCCGCCGTTATAGCAAGGAATATCTGTCGATTGGCTTCACGTGTACAGGTCCAGAAGACAAGCAACTACCACAGTGTGTGTTATGTTACGATATATTGTCCAACGAGACCACGAAACCGTCAAAATTGCGAAGACATCTCGATACTAAACATAAAGATTATACCACAAAGAGTATCGATTTTTTCAAAAGTAAGGAGCAGGAACTTCGGGAGAGTAAGAAAATGGTAAAAAAGACTGCACCTGGTTGTAACAATGAAAATGCAGTGAGGGCCTCATTTGAAGTTTCTCAACTAATAGCAAAAACCGGAAAACCCCACACAATAACTGAAGAACTTATATTACCTGATTAAAAATCATGGTTTCTGCATTGATCAACGAGAAAGCTGCCAAGGACCTTTCCTTAATACCTTTGTCAAATAACACAGTTAAGAAGCGGAATCGACGGTTTGTCAGCCAATATCAAGGAACAGTTATTAGACAGAATTCGCACGTCCCCCTCTTTTGCTCTGCAACTGGACGAAAGCACAGACATAACAAACAAAGCGACCTTATTGTGCTTCGTTAGATAGATATATATATATTTACGTTTTATTTGTTTATATATATAAATTTCCTTACCAGTTTTACAGCAGCCCCTTAATTTATTTACTTACAATACGTTAGATATGAGCACGAGAGAAATATTTTCGAAGACTTACTGTTCATCTCCTCGTTGGTACACACTACAACTGAAGAAGCATTTAACAGCTTAAACGAGTTTATAACATCTCATTACATGAATTGGTTGAAATGCGTTGGAATTAGCACAGACGGGGCACGAGCAATGTCTGGAAAGCTTACTGGATTTGTAGCACGGATTAAGGAAATCATACCGTCGGTGACTCAGTACCATTGCTGCATACATAGGTGTCACCGGAAGGCCTACTACTGATATCATAGCATCATTCGTGCTAATAGTTATCAGTTAGATTAGGAAGAACAGTTACGATGTTTTATTGAAATAAAGACTCGAGTTACGCTAGTATAAGATTGAAACTGAAACTAGTCGAAACTGGGTTAAATAGCGACTCAGCGCTATCTTTTGGCGGGAGTTCCTTAGCAACCGATGACGTAAATCGGAATAGCCGAGACCCTCCATCGGCAAGCATATGAAACCCAATAAAATAAATAGGGAAGTACTGTACGATTATTAGATTAACCAACCAAAAGGTGGTAAAAGCGCGCACCACGCTGCGATGGCAGATTTCGCATATCCGAAATCAGTTGATCTACAGAAGTCAGTTTGTACGGACGTAGCCCTAGTCCATATAACTGCTGGTCTTGAAGTTATCAAGATATCAACTCTGTGTGAAGCAGATAATTTTTACAAAGTTGGGAATTCATATTACCCGTTGGTACAGCTTCGTGTGACTTTTTCATTTTTTAGATTAAAACCTAGTTAGGCCAGAAATGCCTAAATGTTGGGAGAACGAGCTGAACTTATAAGAAATGAAACGGAGCTCTTAAATGTCAAATTAGCTCAAATCATAAAAGAGGTAGAGGCTCAACTGTCATTTACCCCTGAGTCGGATAAATCTAAGAAGCAAACGAAAAGGAACTAAGCAAAAATACTTACCACAACTTGGATACAAATACATGGAGAAATAATAAATAACCACAAAGTCGCATTTTTATGAGGATTTGTGAATGCATGCAAGTGACTTTGTTTGGATTGTATATAGAAGATAAACAACTGTTTTACTGGATCCCTGAAGACTTTCTTAACTACCTCCTGTTGAAGGTTTTACAGTAAATAGTGAACATAGAGTATGCTAATGATTGTCACAAAAACATTAAACACCACAGAGGAATTCTGGAACGAACTTGGGTACAAACATCATCAAGAATAACTATCCCTGGCAGTATACCAGTATCTTGACTTGAGTGATACAATAAACAAACACACAAGAAACTTGAACATATATGCCTTATAACTGAATCAGTCAAAATTGTCAATTATAAAAAGCAAATCACTGAATTAAAGACTTTTAGAGCAGCTTTGCAAAGATATGGACAGTGAACATCATCAACTTTTGATACACTGTGAAATTCGTTGGCTATCACGGGGTAAAGTTTTGACTCGTTTTGGGTAATTGAGAGACGAGATAAGATTAATCCTCATGAAGCAACAATTTCACCTCAGCGATCGTTTGACAGATTTTTCCTGGTTAGTAAAATTAGCATATCTGTCAGATATCTTCACCCATATCTCAATCTCAATCATATTCAAAATATGCTCAACTTAAATCTTCAAGGAAAAAAAGTTACAGTTTTTCAAGCTGAAGACAAGATCGAAGCAATGATGAAAAAGTTGGAATTGTGGCACTGTCGCCTATCGAACCGAAACTATGAGACATTTCCAAACCTCACAAATTGTCTTGGTTTCACCGATGAAGAGCAAGTCTGATGAGGACACATCACTTTTGCACGACATTTGAAAGATTTGCAGCATAGTTTCCGTGAATATTTTCCTGTTCTTGATGCAAGCAAACACTGGATTAGAGATCCATTTTCAGTTAATGTATATGAACTAGAGGGGCTCACAGCAGCAGAGAAAGACAAGCTCATAGAAATATCCACGGATGGTGCTCTGAAATCGCAGTTCAAGGAACAGTCCCTTCCAAATTTCTGGGCTCACTTACAAGCAGATTTTCCGGAACTAGCGACGAGGGCTATGAAAGTATTAATGCCTTTCGTAACGACATACTTGTGTGAAAAATCATTCTCTGATCTCGTTTATCTTAAAAATAAGTATAGAAACCGTTTGAAAAACGTAGAGTCAGAATACAAGTTTCAGCTATTAAGCCCGATATAACAAGGCTTGTAAGTGAAATGCAGCACCAGCCTTCTCATTAATTAATTAATTAAATTAACAAGTAATATTAGGCCATGGTTCGGTGTTCAGGTATTATTATTATTATTTTAAATTTGTATGGAATCATTCCAATAAAAATATTATAATAGTGAGTGTGTGCATTTACTTATTTCTCCCTTCTCTCCAAATTTGAAGACCCTTGATGAGCAACTTTAAATAAATATTTGATACACTTTAGGGTTTTAAATCTTGAGTTAAGTCTTGGTGGTCCGCGGCAACAAAAGATATTTAAAGGGGGTCCGTGGTAAAGAAAAGGTTAAGAACCCCTGCTTTATGGCACTGTAAATATGTAGCATTACAAAGTAATCCTTCTGGACTCTCCATGGTAAAAAGTTTAGAGGTTGACTAAAAAACACCTGGAGACGAGAACCAGAGACAGAAATGACAATTATGAGGAAGATATGGAAAGAACTTGAGCTGATGGGACGTGACAGGAGGACTTGTGGAAAGTGTGTTTGGTGAACACAAGTCTGGGTTACTGAGAGAGTATTAGACTGTGACCACGGACAGTCTGTGATTTTATTCCAAGCTGTATGCTTGTACAATTTTGATGGGTGACATGGATGCAAAGATAGATACAGTCAACACCGGCTTTGAAGAAGTCATGGGAAAACAGGGGCAAGGAATAATGAATGAAAATGTGGAACTATTCTCAAACTTCTGTGCTTCAAATCAACAGGCTATAGGAGGAAGCATGTTTCCACATAAGAGAATACACACGGCAACATGGATATCACCAGACCATAGATCAGAAAATCAGATTGATCATATATGCATAAACAAGAAGTTTAGATCATCATTGCAGGATGTAAAGGTATATAGAGGAGCAGATGTGGCATCAGACCACCACCTTCTGATAGCCAAAGTAAAAATGAAACTATATAGACAACAATTTAATGTAGGACATCTAAGAAATCAAGAAACAAGAGACAAATTTGCGGTCACAATATCCAACAAATTCCAGGTGCTCCAACGGCTGGAAGATGCAGAGAATACAGAAGACTATTGGCAACAAATCAAAACGGTATGGAATGAGACATGTGAAGAAATACTGGGGAAAAGGGAACGACAACAAAAAGCATGGATAACAACAGAAACCATCAATAAGATAAAAGACAGGAAAAACAAGAAAGCAGATTTAAACACAAGCAAAACCAGAAGTTCCAAAGCCAAGGCTCAAGAAGTGTACACAGAAGCAAACAAAGAAGTAAAAAGAAGTATCAAAAGAGACAACAGGAAGTATATTGAGGAGTTGGCAAGAGAGGTAGAAGATGCTGCAGCCAAAGGAAATATGAGAGAACTGTATAGCAGCACAAAGAAGCTAACGGGGATATACAAGCAAACAAGTTGCTTCGTAAAAGACAAGAATGGAAAACTGCTCAGCAATATACAAGAGCAAATGAAGAGGTGGACAGAATATTTTGAGGACCTTCTCAATAGACCAGATCCACAAAACCCACCGGACATCCAGCCAGCAGAAGAAGAGCTACAAATTAACGGTGAAAGACCAACGAAGGAAGAAATAAAGAAAGCCATAAAGCTTCTAAGAGATGGAAAAGCGTCTGGACCTGATGGCATTCCAGCAGAGGCCATCAAAGCAGATATCGACACGGCTACAAAGATGTTATATAAATTACATGGTAAAGTCTGGGAAAAGGAAGAGATGCCAGCAGAATGGAAGGAAGGATATCTGGTTAAGTTGCCTAAGAAGGAAAATTTACAAGAGTGCACAAATTATAGACGAATAATGTTACTTTCCACCCGTGTGTTGCCGGGGCCCGAAAGGGGAGCAAAGAATAGTAACACTGCACCCTACCACGCATGTCGTAAAAAGCGACTAAGGAGGGTTGGGCATGGGGCTGTTTACCCCATCCCGTAAAAACTTTGCACAGTGGGCTGATCACCTGCTTGCCAACTAATCTGATTACGGAAACAACGATAGATTGTTTGGTCTGTTTCTGTTCCACAAAGACGCCACTAGGCGTGGTGGAAACAGCGATAGATTGATCAATTTGTTGTTGCCCTAAGACGCCACTAGGCGTACTGGCCACATACTGCTTTGCCGGTTGGTGGCTAAGGATGGAAGAAGAAGAATGTTACTTTCAGTGCCAGGAAAAGTATTAAACAGGATTATCCTTGAAAGATTAAAAGAGTCCATAGACAAGAAACTGAGAGATGAACAAGCAGGTTTTCGACAAAACAGATCCTGTACAGACCAGATAGCCACTTTGAGAATAATAGTTGAACAAATTCTGGAATGGTATTCACCACGATACATCGGATTAGTGGACTACGAAAAGGCATTTGACAGTGTAGACAGAGAATCACTTTGGAAATTGATGAGGTATTATGGAGTTCCCCTGAAGATCATTAATTTAATAAAGAAAACATATGAAGACATGACATGCAGAGTTTTTCATGAAGGACAGCTTACAGAACCGTTTGGGATAAGAACAGGAGTGCGACAGGGATGCCTCTTGTCTCCATTTCTTTTCTTACTACCAATAGACTGGGTTACGAGAACATCGACAACACACAGAAATGGAATCCAGTGGACAATGTTGGAGGGACAGACAGTGATATAAAATAAGAATACAAAAAGCAAGAGGAGCTTTCGTTGCATTGGGAAATATATGGAGATCAAGAGAAATCGGATCCAACACGAAAATAAGAATTTTCAACTCAAATGTGAAGTCAGTCCTATTGTATGGCTCTGAAACATGGAGAACAACAAAGACAACAACCAAAAAGCTACAGACTTTCATAAATGGGTGCTTGCTTAGAATAGAGGGATTAAAATGGTATGACAAGGTTACCAACGTGGAACTGATGACAAGAACTAGACAAGTGCCAGTGGAACAAGAGATGAGAAGAAGACGATGGCGATGGATAGGACACACACTGAGGAAACCTGCTGATAGCATTACAAGGCAGTCCTTGTTCTGGAACCCCCAGGGCAAGAGAAGCAGAGGTAGACCACGAAGCACATGGAGAAGAGAGCTGGAAACAGAGGTGAAAATGATAAAGAGAACGTGGAAAGAACTTGAGATGATGGTACGTGACAGGAGGACTTGGCATGTGTTTGTTGAAGGCCTATGCTCCTTTGGGAGTGGAGGGTTATGAATGAATGTACGCTTGTATGTGTGACTCTGGGAAACAACTACTATGGTAAGTTTTAGTGTGATGTTATAGATCCTACCTATTTTCACCAAGGAGATGATTTTCCCGCCTATAAGCGTCCCTGGAGGAACTTTATGTCAGTGTTCGTAAAAAAACCTGTTACGGCGTTAAATCTTTCCCGCCTTGGAGCTACCAAGGAGTAAGGCGTCGAATATTTCCAGCCTAGTAGCTGTTTTGGAGAATATACAGACGTAGACTCTTTCCCGCCTCAGAGCGATTTATGGAGAATCTAGGTGGCAATGACACATGCCGCCTATCACGGAGTTATGTGATCTACAGGTGAATGGTGAATTTACCCCTGGTCACTCAAATACACCAGGTAATGACAGAGAAGACAGATTAGCAAAGAAGGAAACAAGACAAGAACAACCACTCACAACAACTCTCCAAACAGCCAAATCACTCATAAGAACAACACAGAAAGAATCTTGGCTGAACAGATGGGCCATGGGAAACACCAGGAGAGAGGTTTACAGACATAATGGCCCGTCCTGATCCTAATGACAACATCGTCCATCTTACAAGGAGGTATCGGAGCACCATTTATCGGCTCAGAACGCAACATATACCGCTCAACAATCACTTGAACAGAATCCAACCACTATACACTCCAGAGAGCCAGCTATGTAACAACCCTAACGAAACTGTTGACCACCACCTCTTTGAGTGCCCAGCACTCGATGATACAAGGAAAGTGTTCCTTCCTCTAAGGCCAGATAAGTGGAACACCTTGTACAGAGAAACAAAAAAAAAAAACAACTTGCGGAAACATGCAGATATCACTACATGGCATTGGGCCGAACGGCAAGAGCCCAAGCGCTGCTGGATCAATAACAACAACACCTAGTGCGAGGTCCGTATGCCGCACGTAGGGACGTTTTGTGTACTGTCAGTGTACTGTCAGTGTACTGTCAGTGTACTGTCAGTGTATGTCAGTGTACTGTCAGTGTATGCCAGTGTACTGTCAGTGTATGTTAGTGTACTGTCAGTGTATGTCAGTGTACTGTCAGTGTATGTCAGTGTACTGTCAGTGTATGTCAGTGTATGTCAGTGTATGTCAGTGTACTGTCAGTGTTTGTCAGTGTACTGTCAGTGTATGTCAGTGTACTGTCAGTGTATGTCAGTGTACTGTCAGTGTATGTCAGTGTACTGTCAGCGTATGTCAGTGTACTGTCAGTGTATGTCAGTGTACTGTCAGTGTATGTCAGTGAAGCCAGTGTGAGTACTGTATTCAAGATTATTGTTATAGGCAATGTTAGCCTTCTTATTATATCGGTGTGACTGAAATGTAATTGATATTCAGGACCTGTGTAACAGTATATTAAATGTCATGGAACTGTACCAGGGGCGTCGAGTTAGTTCATATGAGTCATTGTTGTTCACCATTTCATACGCCACTCAAAATAGTACCCATGATATTCAACAAACTAAAGATAGGAACTACCATTAAGTGCAACTGTGGCACTGATAAAACAACTGCTGAACACCTGCTTCAAAGATGCCCAACTCATGAGCTACAAAGAAAGCACATATGGCCGTCACTAATACCATTCCTGGAAAAAAAAAACTAGAAAGAAATAGGAGATAGAAACAGCCTCAAGCTGCCCAATGCTTTCTTTGAAAATATTTAAGTACATTCTGAGAATGTACGAAGAAGAAGTATTCGTGATAATAATAATGATAACGTTTATTCTATAAAACAGAATGTATGGAATCTTTATTTTCTGCTTTTAGTCCATTTAGTAACAGTAATAAAAGTAATTCATAAATTTGTATTTTTTCCTCTTTGACTTGATTCATGATTAAAAGTCATAACTGAATATTAGTTGTTCGGAACGGTTGTCACACCTGCCCAGTAAAATTCACATTTGAATAAATTACACTTTGATTACTCTAAACACCTAATGTACAGCTCACAAAGAAAGTTGGGCAATACCACAGTTGTGTTTAAAACAAAAAAAAAAAACTTCCAGAACTAGTTGCTATTGATTTAATCGGCACATCACCATTCACCATTCGACGCCCGCGTCTTCAATTACTATATTCGCAAATCATTATCTCCCTTCTTTTAACACCCTTACCTTATTGGGGTTATTTCTAGCTTGTTTTAGTTTGTACATAAAATCGGCTGAGTTAATGCCCGTCAAAATTTGAAGGATTTAAATGTACACAAAATAAAAATAAAAACAACAAAACAAAGACAGCTGCATGCAAAATTTCTGCTTTCTAGAATGAATGGAACATAGAGATTTTGAGCATCACATATTTCAAGGGCGACAAGCATACATTCTGGTGTTTATCTTAAATAAAAGTGGTTAGTAAAGAGCTGGTACATATCGCTTCGAGCGCATAGTAACGGTGTTAACTCCCGTCAATAACTTCCCTGCAGCAAACTGCGACCCGTGTTCAAATACCAGCTGGACCAATTCAATAACACTTTGTTCGTCCACGGTTAGTGTCGACTTCCTGCTGGGATCACCAGGTACTGAGAACAGGGCAAACATGCGTCACACAAGTGACGCAGCGTTACTGCAGTTGGTAAACTATATTTACCTGTGTAATTTCGGCAGCCAGCTCCGCAAAATATGAAAACAAATATTCAAAATATGAAGGAATAGACCTGAGTAAAGACTACCACACTATGGTGGAGTATCCGACTGGCCTATCGCGGCAAATATGGCAGGTTCAAAATAAGGTGGCGTCACGCTTCAATCTACCCAGTTGTAAATTAATATCTGACTCTGCTCTCCAGTTAGAGAGGGCAAAGGCAGTGAGGAAGGGAGCTGAGAATCACGGACATAACTGAACCAGGTTACAAATGAAAATCCCTTCTTTGTCACGCGCAGCGCAGCCCATCCTATTGTTGACGTAACTGGTAAGGGTCTGGCTTAGAATCAGACACGTTACTGAGAAACATGATATTCGCCAAATCTGGTGTCAAACAAAGTTAATCAAACTTACGCCGTTTATTTTCGGCAAGTCTTATCTTTTTCCCGTGAGGTTACCAGAGCTGTGGAGTTGGAGTCGTGGAGTCTGTCATTTTTAGTGGAGTCGGTAAAAAATATCCCGGCTCCGACTGTCACAGAAATATTAGGTCGATCCCTTTTCCTCTCCGGAAGTGGACTAAATTACGTGCTTTTCTGTGGTCGGCACATTCTCTTTCCCTGCTATCAAGCAAACATTTTGTACTTTCAAATCATCTTACACTCCTCTCAGTGATAATTCGTCTTTGCTAAGATTAGGCACAGGTAAAAACCCAGATGGGCCGGTCAGATACCGAGCGTTGGGTTTACCTAAGGCGTGCCGGGCGATAAATTTCCCGTCTGTGGACAGATTATAGACATGCAGTTATCAGTCGGACACACCTGAGCGGAAACGTTGTAATAATCTGGGCAGATGTAAGAAGTTATTTGTAAACATTGCCGAAAGAGTGCTCGGATGTTTTCATTCTTCTGTGTTCGTCCTGAAACGGACGTTTGTTACGTTGTGTCGCCGTTTACAGCAAAGCTGCGATATTTGCGCCTATCGGCGCGAAAAATCCGGTTTCAGCATGGCATTTTTGGAACCGGGTTAGCCTTCCCTCTTCGATCCCTATTCCCTCAGCCAGACTGCAGTGATGCAGCCTGTTTCCAGGACCACCACTTGGAGGTGGAGTAGGGTCTTAGTCAGCTCTGGTTCGCTGACCCTGACGCAAGCAGTCAAGATATGGGTTGCTGACTGCATTTATCACTGTTGCTGCGTCTTTGGTCCCGGATGTTTTCATTCCATATTTGGGAGGCATGACCGCTGCAATAACGTGCAGAAATTTCCATGAGGAAGTAATTTGAATTACCCCACACATCACGCATGTTTGAAACGATTGGCAGACATTCGTCGGAATGAAGGCACAACACCCCTTCCGATTGGAGCCCTGCTTAACATTGTAACAAACAAGTGCGGGGGAAGACAGGCAATATAACCTGACACTTTAGCCAGAGTAGAACACTGTGAAAATTCACCTCGCACCATGAAGACAATCAGACCTTGCCAGAGTGTGGTAAAGTGGGATGTTATAAATATTTATAGGGACTTAGTGTACTGACTGAGATCAGCTGTGAAGGTATCTGTATCTAATAGGTGTAGTGTTTTGCAGATAACCTTACTTGCTACCACATTATACCTCAGTCAGAATTATTCTGGAATATTGTGATGACTACGTTAAATGTCTAGGGTATGTATATGATGAAGTGTAAGTCACAACAACAACAGACAGATAAACAATTTAATTTATTCCACCACACTTGACAACACTGTGACACTCACACACATTTAACACTCTATAAGACTATCTTAAATGAGGCACTGGTAAATTTTCAAATATAAATATGTATTAATTACTTTTACTAATATATGTGTCCTGATTCAAATACAAAGTGAACCAGGAATCACAATCAATTGTAATTACAATTTATATGTACAGAATTTATCAAAATGAACCTTGTAGTGACATATTTTATTAATATTATACTATGTGTGTCAGTTGTGTAGTAGTAATATGAGGTAATACTGGTTTTGTTTTTTCAAGCTATGTTGTTATTTGTCATCATGGCTTCAAGTGTTTGTTTATCTTGGAAATAGTATGGGGAAAAATTCACAGTTCCTATCAATTTAAACACTGTATTTTCCCTCTGTTTTATTATAAAGTCAGATTTTGAGGGGGGGCATAATGTTGAGCTCCTCTGGCCACAGACGCTTATCTTTCGTGATGGCGGCAGGAAGGACTCCTCTGCTCGATAGCCTCCCTGTGTTCTGGAGACACCTCACTGGTCACTATCTGGACCCAGGAGTATGCTGTCAGCCTCTAGAGTCAGCAAAGCTCAGACCAGGTGCTGCTCAATAACTTTAGGACCACGGTCCCTGAAACAAGAAGGTTGTACCTCCTATTTCAGAACTAATTTATAATAAATTTCCAGACGGAACACAATACATAACAAACACTGAGTTCAGAGCGGTAGGCCAACTGCTATCTTCATCTGAAACAATTTTCACCAGTATACTCCTCCCTAATGGTTACTACGCCTCTGCAATTCCAGCATTATTTCTTTCTAGTCGATAAGATAGGTGTCAGTGTACTGTTTGGCAATTCCATGTAGTTTTACTTTCCTCCGACACCTTCTGTTCAGGTTGGAGCACTATATAGGCTTTACCTCATGTTCGCTACTGAACCACACATATATACAGACATAAATTATCAATTTACATTCAATTTTCATTGAAAAGATATCAAATATTTCAAGCTTACCACAATTCATGGAATAATACACAGTTACGTTGACTGGCAATGAATATAGCACAATTTCGATCTGCCGATGTCCCAGGCTTTTATTTAGAAAAATATGCACTGGCGCTCAACGCACTGGTTCTTTAGTAAGTTTATTTGAAAATGTGGTGCTGACCTGACGCCTCTGATTGACTATATTGGCGGGTCTAACCAATCGTGCCATGTTTACACAAGCGTTTGAAAAAAAGTACTCCTACTCCCGTTTCCCTAACAACAAAGAATCAATATTTATAGTCCGACTAATCGTGTTTAGCCTTACATTTACTTTCCGCCAATCAAATAGGAGGTAACATGTCAGCCTATTTCCCGTACAATGGTGGTGTTAAAATCTGCCACTGAGCGATTTTGATTTTGGTGTTGTCTGACATCCCTCACTATTTCTTTTGGCTATAATTTGTTAATTCCTAGACTATTTGCGTAACGTTTAACATATTATTTGTCAGCAAGTCCTAAGGAACCCAAATATATAAATTTAATGGGGCTAAGGGGCTGCGTTCAAAATATGCATTTTCTTCTACCTCCTGTTCACTTCGAATACGATGTGGTGTCTGGGTACTGTAATGTTTTCAAACGTAAACCAGTATAATGTCATGTTTCCTAATAAGCGTTTTGTAAGTTTTTAAAACCTAACTCGTATGGGTAGTGTTTTTTTATCACTGTCGATTTGAAAAAAAGCTAGTGCTTGTGGCCTTACACGCGTGATGGTAGTAATTGTGTATCGCGAGACTGTGGTAGTATTGCCTGCGTTCCGGCTTTCAGCCCCTCCCTTTCTTTCTATCCTTAGTCCATCTGTCTTTCGTTTATGGTAACTTAGTGTATAAAATGACATGAATGGAATATTAAATATAGGTCAGCTTGCGTATCTCAAGGTTTTTCTTAGAAAGGCAGTACACGTTTTATCGTAGAAAGCGGGTATTGAAGCAGTAGGCTTTTACTATCAACGTGAAACGTTACAATTTGCAGACGAAGGAGAAAACAAGGGGGATTTCGAGTACAGTCATTGTGACAGCACTGTTCTTTACCATTCTTCTTTCCTTTTATTAAATTTATTTGTTAGGCTTTACATTTACGTTTTAATTTATATATGTGGATTAGAATTTCTCACGACACAGAGTTAAGAATAATATCAGACTGGACCTTGTTTGAGCATTCTCATGGCTTAAAAGCCCAAGAAAAACTCTACCATCTTAACACGAAAAACCGGAATCTGAGGGAATTGAAACACAAGTCAAAGGGGGAACATATTGCTAAAGTAACAACACTCCAGACCAAGTGTAGGAGACCTCAAAATGTGCCTTTATTTCTCTCAGCCAGCAGTATGTGAGCCTAAAGATTGGAGTAAGTTGTACATTTTGAATTATATATTTTTTCATTATTAACATGTGAACTAATAAGTATGTATTGAATTATAAATATTAATAAGTGAAAATTGCTAGTGGATGTCCAAGTCATTTGAGGCTGGCTACCTCAGCATATAGAATGATGATTTCATGAACTACCAATGCCAGGGCTGGTGACTGCTTTATTGCGAGTTTCCTATAAAGAACCAAAAGCAGAGGTAGTCCCAAGTTCCCTATGGAGCAAGGAGGGAATGATGAAAGAAATAATGCACATACATGCTTTATTATTAACCTTTTCAACCAGCGTAAATGTAAAACATATTCAATCTAAATGTAACGAAAGTTTCAATCTTTTCAACCAGTAGTAAATGTAAAATATATTCACTCTAACTGTAATGAAAGTTTACACCCTTGTCAACCGATGTAAATGTAAATATATTCAAACTATATTGTTAACATTTTCAACTAAAGTTAAATATAAAACTATTCATTTTAAATGTAAAGACAGTTTTCGCCCACTGGGATTAAGATTAATTCTCAGAGAGGGTAAAAGTTCGGAGATAGATGGGATGGTGGAATTTAAAAAAAGGGGGGGGGGGGGGGGGGCACATAAGTATGTGTCGGGAAACTCAATACTCAGAGGGTATTCGTTTCTCTTCTTTTGCCATGCTTGTTTGTGGTACTAGTTGAGGATACTATTTCTGGAACAAGTGAGAGTATAAGTGGCCTGACGTCGACGCTAGACACCATCATCAGACGGGTCTTAGAGACGCTGGACCAGCTTTGCAGTTACTCCATGATTCTACTTGGAAAGTGCTGTAACTCTTAAATCTTGACCAGGGACACGAGCAATCCAGTCATCTATCTGCAAAGACCCAAACATCCAACAGAAACAACTATTGGCAGCTAAGTAAAACTTAACAGCTGCCAAGTGAACTGTCCATTTTCGAAAACCATAACATCACACTGTGATGAATACTTTTTTCTAAACAATTATTCATTTTTTATAACTGTTAAACATAACTGATTATTAAATTTGTTACTTGTATAAAGACAAATCTAAAGTTGATTTAATCATTTTGAAAGTACTACAACCGTATGTCTCATGCCATTTCTTAAATGCAGTCAAACAGAGCTATAAATAATGAAAAGAGGAAATTCGCTGAATTAACTCAGCTGGGGGCTTGTACTAGCTAAAATTATATTACATAATCCTTCACAAAAGTTGTCGGCAGATACTAGAGTTAACGTGCTCAGCCAATGCAGCATTGTTCTCGCTTTTCTGAATATCTTGTGAACACACCCTGGAGGTAGAAGCATCATTATCCTTCTATCTATAACTCTGCCAAGAGTAATCTTGTGCGAAGTTAGACACATTTGAAGACCCACATTAGATACTCTTGAGTTTTGGTCACTGTTGGACCACTACTTCAGAGCTAAGGGGAGGCAACCCATGACACCGACTCCGAATTTTACGAGACTAAAGTCAAGGCAGATCCATGCAATGGAGAGGGCGCTTTAAAAATTTGAAAAAACAAAACACAACATTTTAAAGTAGAAGAACTCCTAAAACCACTTTCTTGTTAAAGTACATCCATTTTTACATAATGTAGGAAAATTTCAGTTGCTTCTGATCATAAATAAAGTTTTTATCACGACTGGAAATTAGTTCGCATATTTAGAAAAAAATCACACAAGAAATTAAAATAAACTATATACACTATCAATTTTCCCGTCATTGTTAAAATGAAACTATTTTGCCTCATGGTGTTTGGCACAGCAGTGATTTGTGTGCAGGTGTGGATGGTTTGTTATTTTGTATTACTGTACAAATGAATGAATAGTTTAAAATGTAGTCACCGAAAGCCAAGTATTCATTTATTCACACACATACAATACGTATACATATAACTCCATATTAGTGTATAACTTTATGCCATATCTTACTTACTTAGTCGTTCCCCTTCTACCGTGAGGTGTAGAGGTTTTTATGCCATATCACTAGTTAAAAAAAAACTATAGTCGAAGTCGGACGTCCGAAATTTCAGGAGTCGGAGTCGGAAAATTTTTGCCCGACTCCACAACCCCTGGAGATTACTGCGGGGGCTCTGAGCCTTCGAGGGGGACAAAGAAAGACTAGGGACACCGCTCCCTAAGATGTATGACCTTATGTGCTCCCTGAGATGTATGACCTTATGTGCTCCCTGAGATGTATGACCTTACGCGCTCCCTGAGATGTATGACCTTATGTGCTCCCTGAGATGTATGAACTTATGTGCTCCCTGAGATGTATGACCTTATGTGCTCCCTGAGATGTATGACCTTATGTGCTCCCTGAGATGTATGACTTTATGTGCTCCCTGAGATGTATGACCTTAAAGGTGACTGACATAAAATCTGGAATAGGACCGCACCTTCATCCTGTAAAGTAAATTTCTGCAGAAACCAATGCTGTAGGAGTACGGTAAGGTGGGGTAATTGGACTCCATTTTAGTTTTTGGGCTTGACTTTGACTTTTCCGATCCCTTAGGTTACGCGTCATTTTTCTGTTTTTTTTTTTTTTAAATTAAAGCTCATCGAGAGTATATTTTAAGTTTTAGTCGTTCCTTATCCTGTACAAGAGTTCATATCCACAAGGTCTGATATATTAGGACATGCACCTATATATAGCCGATGATCCCTGTCTTCTTCTTTGATCCTTAGCCGCCGACCGTCAAAGCAGTCAGTGGCCATCACGCCTGCTGGCGTCTTGTAGGGCAACAACAAATTGATTCCACTTTGCTCGGTCGGTGGCCATCCTTCGTAGTGTCCCAACTCTGGTTCATACTTTGCATCTCAGCCTCCACAGTCCTCCGCCAAATTGTTTTTTGATCGGCCTCTCTTTCGTTTTCCTTCAGGGGTCCATAGCATAGCTGTTCTTGTGATGGCATCGGGGTCTCTTCTGAGGACATGGCCAACCCAACTCCAGTGTCTGCCAGCTATGATGGTGTGCATGTCCTCTTGCTTGCTCCGAGTAAGCAGATCTTGGTTGGTGATGGTATTCGGCTAAAAGATTCGGAGAATTTTTCTTATGCATGTTGTGTGAAAAGAGGACCATTTCAACATTTCCTTCTCTGTAACTCTCCAGCTCTCCGCGCCATAGAGAAGCACAGAAAGCACACAGCTCTGATATAATTTTGTGCTTGTGCGCTGTACTGAGAGGACTTCCAGATGTTGTTTAGACTAAAAAAGGCTGTTCTTGCTTTGTTCATTCTGTTGTTGACTCACCTGTCGGGGGTGTGAGACTCACCTTGTCGGGGGTGTGAGACTCACCTGTCGGGGGTACGAGACATGCCACATATTTCAGAACGTAAATCATTATAAACAATTTATAATACGCAGAACTCAAGTGTATTTGTACAAAATAGAACATTGACAATGTGAACTAGATACTGAAACTTTAGTCACATTCTGTAAATAATATTTTCTCAAAATAAACTGTTATCTCTTTTTAACATTTCTGATATGTTTTGTGAGCTAGAAGATAAAGGGGGTCGAGGCTTCTTGAGATGCTGTAAAGGGGTGCGAGGCTTCTTAAGATGCTGTAAAGGGTGTGAGGTAAAGAGTATTAGTTGCACAATGTCCATCGGCTATATCAGAGCGTGTGTCCAAATATTAAAAAAAACCTTGCGGTATGGTATATAAGAATACATTTCATTCTCATGAAAGAAATTACTTTGCATTTATATTCCGGTGATCGCCAAGAGACAAAGTGGCTAGAGCGCTTGCTTCTATGGGGCAGAGTTTCCTGGTTTGAAACCTGGTACACTCACGCTTAAGTCTACTCAACTGTAAATGGATGCCTGACTCTTCTCTTGAGTTAGGGACCGCAAAATGCAGCGAAGAAGTAAACCGGTCAGCCCATCGCATTAAGCTGTGACCTAGAATAATGAAGTCTGTAACACTTCACTCCCTTACGGCAGTATGAGACTACTTTTATTTTTTATTCAATGCAAGAATTACGGCTCCCTGTAACTCTCGGGGGTATCTCTCAAGAGGTAAAGAAAGAATCGGGGTACCCACCCCCCCCCCACCCCCCCCCCCCCCCCCCCCCCCCCCCCCCACCCTCCCCCCCCCCACCCTCCCCCCCCCCCCCCCCCCCCGCGGCCGAACTAGGCGGCTAATATAGATTGTGTATGAGATTAGCAACATCACCGTCTTCTTCTTTGATCCTTAGCCGCCGACCGTCAAAGCAGTCAGTGGCCATCACGCCTATTGGCGTCTTGTAGGGCAACAACAAATTGATTCCACTTTGCTCGGTCGGTGTCCATCCTTCGTACAGTGCCCCAACTCTGGTTCATTCTTTGCATCTCAGCCTCCACAGTCCTCCGCCAGGTTGTTTTTGGTCGGCCTCTCTTTCGTTTTCCTTCAGGGGTCCAAAGCATAGCTGTTCTTGTGATGGCATCGGGGTCTCTTCTGAGGACATGGCCAACCCAGCTCCAACGTCTGCCAGCTATGACGGTGTGCATGTCCTCTTGCTTGCTTCGAGTGAGCAGATCTTGGTGGTGATGGTATTTGGCCAAAAGATTCGGTGAATTTTTCTTAGGCATGTTGTGTGAAAAGAGGACAATTTCGACATTTCATTCTCTGTAACTCTCCAGCATTCCGCACCATAGAGAAGCACAGAAAGCACACAGCTCTGATATAATCTTAATTTTGTGCTTGTGCTGTATTGAGAGGACTTCCAGATGTTGTTTAGGCTAAAAAAGGCTGTTCTTGCCTTATTCATTCTGATGTTGATGTCTTTGCCTGCCCCGCCGTCTGGTGTTACTATGCATCCTAGATATGTGAAGGTGTCTGTCTGTACCAGTTGCTGATTCCTTACTGATATGGGCTCGGGGTTACTCACATTGAGCGTCATGACCTCTGACTTCTTTAAATTGATGTTCAAGCCCACCTGCTGGCTAAACTTATTGAGTCTATCCGTTTTTTCCTGGAGTTGTTGATGTGAATGTGCTAGTAGTGCAGTGTCATCTGCATATTCCAGATCTTCCAATGTAGAAAATGTAGTCCATGTTATTCCTCTTGGACTGCCCTCTGTTGTCTGGCGCATCACCCAATCTATGACTTAAAAATGGAGTGGTTGATAAGGGGCATCCCTGTCGTACTCCTGTCTTCACCTCAAAGGTTAGGTTGCTCTGCCCAACACTACACTATAATGTTCCTGAGAGTGAATATATGATCTACACATCTTCTGTTCTTTCTAAATCCTGCTTGTTCTTTCCTCAATTTGTGGTCTACTGCTTTTGAAATTCTCTGTATAATTATCCTGCCTAGTATTTTGCTGGGAACTGAGAGAAGAGTGATTCCTCTCCAATTATTGCAGTCCGCAATATCTCCCTTCTTGGGCAATTTGACAATTATTCCTTTGTTCCACTCTGATGGTGTTGTCCCTGTTTTCCAGACTTGTGCAAATAGTGGTTCTAATAGTTCTGCTGCTAGCTCAGGGTCTGTCTTAAATAGCTCTGCATTTAAGTAATCATGGCCAGGAGCTTTTCCGTTCTTTAACTCTTTGATTCCTGTGATGATTTCTTCTTTTCGTGGAATGTCTGTATTTACATCTAGATCGTTCATAGTTTCTCTGAAGTGCTCTGCCCATCTTGTTTCCTGTCCCTCTGCTGTCGTGATGAGATATAGATTTCCTTGCTTATCTCTTACTAATGTAATATTGTTTGCACCTCGTTTTGAACTGATGAATTTAGTTATTTTGTATACTGTGCTTGTTCATTATGATGAATGGTAGATGGAGACATGCATTACAAGATGTGAAGGTAAGAAGAGGTGCAGATGTGGGAAGTGATCACCATTTAGTAGTAGCAAAGCTGAAAGTGAAACTAAAAAGGGCTGGACCAACTGTAACTACACAGAAAAGGTTTGACATCAGCAAATTGAAGGACCCCCCTTACCAGAAAAGCTTTTGCGGCTGAAATAAAGAAACCATATCAATTTGCCAAAAGTCAGGAAAAGACATTGACTGATGATATAGACCAGAAATTCAACACCATTTCAACAATATATAAGGAAAGCAGCAAATCATGCTTGGGATTCCAGGAAAGGATGAAGCAAGACTGGATAACACCAGAAACATTAAACACCATAACACTGAGAAAGGAAATGAAAAGAAAGAAAACAGAAGCGAAGTCCCCCAGGTTAAAGCAACTATATAGCGAACTGTACAGTCAGCTGGACAAGGAAGTTAAACGCCAAACCCGAGCCAACAAAAGGAATTTATTAGACGTTCTTGCAAGACAGGCAGAAGAGTGAGAAATAACATCACAGTGTTGCCACATAAACCAACGGTGTAAGAACTTGTTAATGTTTGGTGCAGGCTTCCTGCAAGGGGACCAGCTGTAGTGGAGTCTCCCTGCTTCGTAAGAAGAATAATGATGAGGATGATGATGATGACAAGAAAAACGATCACGTTGTATTCTCGCGTGACGAACAACGCCGCTTGATTACTTCTGTGCGAGACTCTCACGTCATGACCATACCAGAAATAAACCATTTGTATAATCAAACTAGCCCTAGTCGCCGCCAGAAGTTTTTTTTTTTTCCAAAACTGAGAGTGGTAACGCTGACCAGATGTGCTAACGCGTGTTCATCATGACCGGGAGAGACGCATCCGTGTGTTTTCAAAGGAATGTCAACAATGTAGAGCATGTTTTGTGAATAATGTGACAGTCTGTAAAAAAAACTGTGACAATTTTCCTGATGTATGGATGCTTCTGAATTACTTGTTTTGTGTTTTAAAAAAGTGACCATTTTCCCAATGCATGGAAACTTGTTAACACCCTGTATATCTTGTGTATTTATCGCAACGAAACTGGCCGCGCTACCCACGTGTTATATCATTTTTATTTATTGTTCATGTTTTTCACTTAGTTTTCACGTTCTTTCCTTTCTGTTTTTGTTCGTTTAACCATGATGAAGGCCTTGTGGTCGCAACGTAACAATTCTTCTTTGTCTATTGTCTTATTAAGACGCATTACCCCTGTTTTAAAGCCCGCCGTTTCTCATGTAACGAAAGTTACAAACATATGTGCTTTTCACAAATTGTTCACTGTGTTCATTCTATGTTTCTCGTGTAAGGAAAACTACAAACATCTGTCCCTTTCACAAACTGTTCAGTGTCCATTTTATGTTTGTCGTATAACGAAAATTACAAAAGTTAATAAAATTAAGTTGGGAACCGCGCTGGTGCAATGGTTACAACGTTGCGCTGGCGACCAGGTATTCACGGTTCAAGCCCGGGCGTCAGCATTTGAAGTAGTGTCAACGACTGGGATTTGGACTGAATAACCTGAACGGCGCCTGAGATAAACCCTCTGTTGATGGGAAGGAGCAAAGCTTCTGACCGGGTTGGAAGGAAAGTCCACAGGCTCCCCAGCCTCGCAATGACATGTCATTGGGCCGAAGGGTTGAAAGCCCAAGTGCCGCTGGTTAAGGAAAAAAAAAAAAAATATATAATTAAGTAGCTTAATCCGAAGTTTTTATACCAACAGAAAACTCATATACAGAAGAAACTATGAACTTTAGATTTTCGCACAATACTCAGCCCTTCTTGTATTTACGAAAACAAAGCTACCCTTTACGATGTCAACAGGAACACATCTAGTCGAATGACGTTTAAAACCAGGTTAGAAAGCTAGTCAGCTGACGAGCTATGAATAGTAATCCTGTTGACCTCGGGACAGCTTCCTTTTTTTTAAAAAGTAACGGTAAAAGTAGTCCTCGGTTGTAAAAATCAGAGCAGAACTGTGGCTTTGGAATAAACTGTGTGAGGACTTCACTGCATCGTCAGTAAGATTTATATGTTGTTTCAAGACTTGAAGTCTTTTATATTTGGACATGCGCCCTAATATAACCGACTAGGTTGAACGGGACGCGCCTCGCAAAAAATTATTTTTTTTGGTTTAAACTGCATAAGGACTGTACATCTGTCAACAACGTCTATGGATCGGGCTCCAGCGTGGATGACACTGATGACCTGGACCGGATCTTCTTTGTGATATGAGTCTTCTTCTTCTTTGATCCTTAGCCGCCGACCGTCAAAGCAGTCAGTGGCCATTACGCCTGGTGGCGTCTTGTAGGGCAACAACAAATTGATTCCACTTTGCTCGGTCGGCGGCCATCCTTCGTACAGTGCCCCAACTCTGGTTCATTCTTTGCATCTCAGCCTCCACAGTCCTCCGGCAAGTTGTTTTTGGTCGGCCTCTCTTTCGTTTTCCTTCAGGGGTCCATAGCATAGCTGTTCTTGTGATGGCATCGGGGTCTCTTCTGAGGACATGGCCAACCCAGCTCCAGCGTCTGCCAGCTATGCTGGTGTGCATGTCCTCTTGCTTGCTCCGAGTAAGCAGATCTTGGTTGGTGATGATATTCGGCCAAAAGATTCGGAGAGTTTTTCTTAGGCATGTTGTGTGAAAAGAGGACAATTTCGACATTTCCTTCTCTGTAACTCTCCAGCTCTCCGCGCCATAGAGAAGCACAGAAAGCACACAGTTCTGATATAATCCTAATTTTGTGCTTGTGCTGTACTGAGAGGACTTCCAGATGTTGTTTAGACTAAAAAAGGCTGTATTTGCTTTGTTCATTCTGTTGTTGGTGGCTTTGCTTGCTCCGCCGTCTGGTGTTACTATGCATCCTAGGTATGTGAAGGCATCTGTCTGTTCCAGTTGCTGATTCCTTACTGATATGGGCTCAGGGTTGCTCACATTAAGCGTCATGACCTCTGTCTTCTTTAGGTTGATGTTCAAGCCCACCTGCTGGCTACACTTATTAAGTATATCCGTTGTTTCCTGGATGTGTTGATGTGAATGTGCTAGCAGTGCAATGTCATCTGCATATTCCAGATCTTCCAATGTAGAAAATGTAGTCCATCTTATTCCTCTTGGAGTGCCCTCTGTTGCCTGGCGCATCTCCCAGTCTATGACTGTTAAAATAGAGTGGTTGATAAGGGGCATCCCTGTCGTACTCCTGTTGTCACTTCAAAGGTTAGGTTGCTCTGCCCAATGCTGCACGTAAAGTTGGCATAAAGGCTTTTTATGATTGACACTATGCAACTTGGAATTCCATAAGCCCTCAGTATTTTCCATAAACGGTCCCTATGTATACTGTCAAAAGCCTTTTCAAAATCAACGAAATTAATGTACAACTGTCTTTGCCATTCTGAGCACTGCTCTATAATGTTCCTGATGGTAAATATATGATCTACACATCTTCTGTTCTTTCTAAATCCTGCTTGTTCTTTCCTCAGTTTGTGGTCTACTGCTTTTGAGATTCTCTGTATAATTATCCTGCCTAGTATTTTGCTGGGAACTGAGAGAAGAGTTATTCCTCTCCAATTATTGCAGTCTGCAAGATCTCCCTTCTTGGGCAATTTGACAATTATTCCTTTTCTCCACTCTGTTGGTGTTGTCCCTGTTTTCCAGACTTGTGCAAATAGTGGTTCTAATAGTTCTGCTGCTAGCTCTGGGTCTGTCTTAAATAGCTCTGCATTTAAGTTATCATGACCAGGAGCTTTTCCATTCTTTAACCCTTTGATTGCTGTGATGATTTCTTCTTTTCGTGGGATGTCTGTATTAACATCTAGATCATTTTCAGCCTCAGGAACATTCAATGGTGTCTCTGGTGGTTCCTTATTCAGAGTTTCTCTGAAATGCTCTGCCCATCTTGTTTCCTGTCCCTCTACTGTTGTGATGAGATTTCCTTGCTTATCTCTTACTAATGTAATATTGTTTGCACCTCGTTTTCCACTGATGATTTTAGTTATTTTGTATACTGTGCTTTGTTCATTTCTCAGTGCTGACTCTTCTGCCTGTCTTGCAAGGTCATCCAGAAATGTCCTTTTGTTAGCACGGGTTTGACGTTTAACTTCCTTGTCCAGCTGACTGTACTGTTCACTATATATTGCCTTTAATCTGGGAGACTTAGCTCCTGTTTTCTTTCTTTTCATTTCCTTTCTCTTCGCTATGGTGTTTAGCGTATCTGGTGTTATCCAGTCTTGGCTCTTTCTTTCCTGGAATCCCAAGCATGACTTGCTGCTTTCCTTGTATATTGTTGAGATGGTGTTGAATCTCTGGTCAACACCATCGGTCTCTGTTCTTTCCTGGCTTTTGATAATCTCATATCTTCTCTTTACGTCGACCACGAAAGCTTTTCTGGTGAGGGGATCCTTCAGTTTCGTGATGTTGTATCTTTTCTGTTTGACTGCAACTGGTCCAGCAGCTCTGAGTTTCACTTTCAGTCTTGCTACTACTAGGTGATGATCACTTCCCACATCTGCGCCTCTTCTTACTTTCACATCTTGTAGTGCATGTCTCCATCTGCCATTGATCATTATGTGATCTACCTGGTTTCTGTCTCGTCTGTTTGGTGATTCCCATGTTAACTTGTGCACTTCCTTGTGTGGAAAAAGTGTTCCTCCAATGACCAGGTTGTTAATACTGCAGAAGCTTATTAATTTGTCCCCATTCTCATTTGCTGTTCTACTGCCGCATTTCCCCATTACTCTTTCGTTATAATTATTGTGTGCTCCCACTTTCGCATTTAGGTCTCCCGTTACTATAATGAGATCGTACCTGGGTGTAGTTTCCATTTCTTTTTGTACCTGTTGATAGAACTCGTCCTTGATCTCTTCATCGCTGTCGTTTGTTGGTGCATAGCATTGTATAATTGTGGTGTTGGTGAACCTCCCTCTTAGTCTTGCTCTTATCAGTCAGTTGTTGATGGGTTTCCATTCCAGTAAAGACCTTTCCATTCCTTTCTTCAGGATAATGGCTACACCTTCGTTGTGCTGACCATCCTCTCTGCCAGAATAAAGTACTGTTTCCCCTGTAGCTGTTTTTATTCTCCCCCTACCTGTCCATCTGCTCTCGCTTATTCCCAGGATATGTATCTTGTAGTTCCTCATCTCTGCTGTGATTTGTCTCAGCTTTCCTGCCTCATTCATAGTTCTGACGTTCCAAAAACCAATTCTGGTTTCGTGTTTTGCGGTCGGGACATCCGTTTTCATGCCAGTGGCTTCCTTTCGGCTTTCACCACTGTCAGTCATACAAGCCTGAGACTCCGGATGTCCGTCCCGCAGCAAAGTTTTTCCATTTATTGTTGTTTTCGTAACGTGCGATTTTTTTTACATAGACAGGGGTGTCGGCCCTGTGCTAAAACCCCCAACCTGGAGGACCAGAGTACCAGCTTTTGTCTGACCCCTACCCACGCAGACCAGTCCAGCTTGATTGAACCTACCAGGAGTAAATCTCCCACTGGCATAGCTCTGGGGATTGTCAGGGTACACAAGCTGCCATACCGCTACAAGATATAGGTACCATTGATGTCAGTGTGATATGAGTAAGACATGTTTACTTACTTTTTTTTGGCGGGGGAGAGAAGAGAAGGGGCGGGTATGTTTTTGGCTTTTTATGGCGGTGTTTGGCTTTTTATGGCGGTGTTTGGCTTTTTATGGCGGTGTTTGGCTTTTTCTCAAAACTTTAATCTGGCGACACTGTCACATAGTACAAACTGTTAGAGACTTCACCAAACTAGCCCAGTATTTTATGAGGTGGTGTGACTGGTTACCCTTTTCCCTGCCTTTGCCAGGTACCATTTACAGCTAGGCAGACAGGAGCGTGCCGCTATCAAGCTTCAATCCCGAACCCCGGTCACTGAGCCGCAAGATGATCAAACCGCTGTGCCAATAGGGCGCTCTCCTTAACAAAAGCCTCGACAATAAGGAGTTATGGTTAATTTTTATTATCGTTGTAACAAACTCAGGCTCCAGTCTACCCAGCTGTAAATGGATACCTGACTCTGCTCTTGAATTAGGGAAAGCAAAGGCAGTGAGGAAGGGAACTGGTCACCCCACCTCATGATGCTGGACCTAGTATAGTGAAGTCTGTAACAATTTACTACCCTACGACAGTATCTGCTATGGGACAAAGCATATCTGTTATACAAATCATAAACACTAACCACTCTGTTATAACGACAATAAAATATAACAATATCTGTTATAACGACAATCCAATATAACAATATCTGTTATAACGACAATAAAATATAACAATATCTGTTTTAACGATTATAAACACTAACCACATCTGTTACAACGGTCATAAACACTAACCATATCTGTTATACCATGTGCTCCAGCGGGATTTTATTAGTCATTTGAGTTGTTGTGAGTTGGGAATGCTTGCCTTGTAATAATTTAGCTACAAGCAATGTTGTGAGCAGAGATCAAGACAAGCTGCTAGCTATAGTTGTGCGTGAATGAAGCTCAGTGGAGTGTGGAAGGTTTTCACGTGTCTGGTGAATACGAATGAAAGGGGTCAGTCAGAGAGAGATGTGTGTTCAGTCAGTAGTGTGTTGGGTCAGTAGAGAGTTGAGTCAGTAGAGAGTAGATAGGAGACAGCGAAAAGCGTAGAGAAGAGAAGGGTGGGTGTCTATAGTAGTGCGCGAGTAGAGGGCCATAGTTGTGCAGTTGATTTATGTAGTAGCCTATTTTGTGGCTGTAGTTATTCCGAGGATCAGAGTGATTGTAGAATACTCGGGATTTGTTATGTCTCCAATATTTGTAATGGCCCTGCGCCCATTGTGACTTATTTGTGATATTATATATTCACGGAGATTGATATGGTTGTTGGAGTTGGTGTATAACTCCTTAGACAGTGAGCTAGAACGAGTGGTGTATAAGTGTTGTCTGATCTTCTACATCCACCCACATACACCTTACCCGTCACAGTTATAATGATCATAAACACGACCATATCTGTTATAACGATCATAAACACTAACCTGTGACGAAGTAATATCGCCTTATCTTCTCTTCTTATATCTTTCTCATACCAATTCCCTCATTCTCTCTCTATTCTCTAGAAAATCCACCACTTGTCTAAAGTTCTTCTGAAGTAAATGCTTCTCTCTTTGTTCAATGTTTTACTGGCAAGTCTTTCGACTCCCCGCCTTGAACTTCTGAACGCTGTCCTAATTAACCTGGGTTTTCCGTGGTGATACGCGACATTTGATCTCAGCAACCAGTGAAGAAAATTTAAAATAACACCTCGCCTAGTACCAGTGTCTGTGTGCTGGAGATGAAACGTAAACGTCAACAAGAGGTAAAATCCCCCACCCATCTCATCTAAAGTAGGCAAAAAAATCAACCCGACAAACTTTGTAGTGAATTTGGAAGATCATTCTCGAAGAGGCAACCTAGACAGCAGGCCATACTACGAAACAACTAGTGGTCCTGCCAAGGCAATCACAGAGGGGAACTGTCCAGTTTTAATCAGTATGTGGTTCAGTTGAGCGAAGTAAGTAGATCTATTATTGTTCATTTGAATAACATAAATACTATTCATATGTTTATCTACAGCATATTATTTCAGTGTCTTTTGTTAGACTAAGTTCTAAATATACTTTCATCTTCTTTGTAACAGTAATTACTGTTCCTTGATTTTGTACACGAGAATACTGAATGATTTCTACTGCATGGTTTCAGCTATGATTATCCTTGTCGTATTGTATCCTGAAGTGATTTCGGAACTATCCTTGTCATGTTTTAATGTGTTTATATGCATGTATCCTGTGCTATGATTATACTATCAGGATATATAATTGCTTATAACATAAACAAAGAACTATGTAACGATGGGCAACAACACTGTAGCCACTGTTATGAATGAATAATTTGACTGACTGTAAGCCAATGCTTCTGTTACGGTATATGATATTAAAGCCGTCTGCTAAAGGTTACCAGACGTGCAATTGTAAAGGTTAAGACATTTAATATATTGCGATAGATGTTTCAATTACTGAACGCTTCATACACGATCGATTATGACGTGTATAGCGTTGTTTAGGACACAGTCGGTAACTAAGAAACGCTACCCTTTTGTACTTGACCGCAAAGCTGAATAGCTGCGTTTTTTTTTTCTAACCTTCCAATTCGATGGCATGATATAGCCATTTATATGTGTATTTATGATGGACCAGGGTCAGTCCTAGAAATCTATCTGAGAGGGAAAATTATGGAGGTTAGTATTTAACTAGAATTCTCAGAAGGAGAAGAATAATCGTCAAATTCTTATGAATTATTCAGACTCGCAGTCTCACTGTCGGCAGGTAGCCATGTCTATCTGCTCGTGCATATAGCTGTGATGTTCTGACGACAATACTGCATTGTATCCTTTGTCGTGGAATATTCTAATCCACATATATAAATTATTAGGTAAATATGAAGCCTAACAAATAAAATTAATAAAGAGAAGAGCAATGGTAAAATAACAGTGCTGTCACAAAGAATGTACTAGAAATCCCCCTTGTTTTCTGCTACGTCTGCAAATTGTAACGCTTTCACGTTGATAGTAAAAGCTTACTGTATTATTACCCGCTTTCTTCAATGAAACGTGTGCTGCATTTCTAAGAAAAACATTGAGAGGCCCTGCGTAATGACCTAAATTAATCCTAACATTAATTATATTACGTTACCAAAACGAACGAACAGATGGACTCAAGTAGAAAAGGATAGCGAGAAGGGAGAGGCAGAAAGCCGAACACTAAACACGCGTCGCGCGATACACAAATGCTGCCATCACGCGTGTAAGGCCATGCACTAACTTTTTTTCAGACGGACAGTGATAAAATATATTAACCATCCCAGAGTTAGGTTTTAAAATCATAAAAAACTCTTATTAGGAAAGATAACAATAGATGGGTTTACGTTTGAAAACATAACAGTACCCAGACAGCACATCTTCGAAACAGGAGGTAGAAGAAATTGCATATTTTGAACGCAGCCACGTAGCTCCTTTAAATTTGTATTTTTGGGTTCCTTAGGGCTTGCTGACAAAGAATATGTAAAACGTTACGCAAATAGTCCAGGAATTAATAAATTATAACCAAAATAAAATATTGGGGATGCCTGACAGCATAAAATCATTTCTGCTCATAAGATTTTTTTTATAACGTGTTTGAAAAAAAATTTACGTTACAGAAATAGTCTACCATGTAAACTCCAAATTGATTGGAGCGCAACAAATGAAAGCCTAACCACGATTGGTCGGACTATAAATACTATCTTTCGTTGTCAAGGGAGACGGGGAAGGGTAACATTTTTTCAAACACTTGTCGAAACGTGGCTCATTGGCCAGTCTCGCTGATATACACACTTGGGAGCGTTAGTTCGAAACCACTTGTTTAAATAAGCTTGATAAAGCATCAGTGCGTTGAAGCCAGCTTATATTTTGCTAAATAAAAGCCTGGAACATAGGCAGATGGGAATTTGTGCCAGTTTGTGCCAGAATTCATTGCTAATCAACGTATCTGTGTTTATTCCTAGGAATTGTGGTAAGCTTGAACCATTCAATATCTTTTAATGAAAATTGAATGTGAATTGTTGATTTATGCCTGTATATATATATATGTGTAGTTCAGTGGCAAACGTGAGGTAAAGCCTATAATGCTCCAGCCTGAACAGAGGGTGTCGGAGGAAAGTCAAACGGCATGGAATGGCCAAACAGTACACTGACACCTGGATGATTGACTAGAAAGAAATAATGCTGGAAGTGCAGAGGCGTAGTAACCATTAAGAAGGGTAATACTGGAATAAAGTATTTCAAATGAAGCTGACAGTTGGCCTAACGCTCTGAACTCAATGTTTGTGCTGTGTTGTGATCAGTGTAAAAAGAAATTATAAGTTAGTTATGAAGTAGAAGGTACATCCTCCTTGATTTCAGGGACCGTGGTCTTGATGGTAGTGAGCAGCACCTAGTCAGAGCTTTGCTGAATCCTGAGTCGGACAGCATACTCCTTGGTCTTTTTAGCTATCAGTGAGGTGTCTCCTGAACCCAGAGGAGAATTCGAGCAGAGGAGTCCTTTCCTGCCGCCATCACGCCAGATAAGCGAATTGGCCAGCTGAGCTCAACATTATGTCCCCTCATCTTGAAATGACTTTGTAAAATTAACATTAAGAGGGGAAATTAATTGTCTTAATATCAGGAACTGAGAACATCTCCAATACTAGTTTCCTTAAGACAAACTATTGAAGTCATGATGACAACTACCAACAGAGCTTGAACAAAACAAAACCAGTATTACCTCATACTACTATTACACAACTGACACACATAGGATATTTTTAATAATATATGTCACTACCAGATTCATATTAATACATTCTGTACATAACTTGTAATTAACATTGATTGTGATTCCTGGTTCCTTTGTCTTTGAATCAGGACACACATATGCCTTTATGATAGAAATGAATACATATTGTTATTTGAAAAGTTACGAGTGTCTCCTGTAAGATATTCTCATAGAGTGTTATATGTATGTGAGTGTCACAGTGTTGTCAAGAGTAGTGGATTAAATTAAATTGTTTATCTGTCTGTTGTTGTGACTTACACTTCACCATACTCATACCCTAGACACATAACGTAGCATCACACTATTCCAGAATAATTCTGACTGAGATATAGAGATATGTGGTAGCAAGTAAGGTTATCTATAATACACTACTCTTAATAGATATAGATACCTTCACAGCTGATCTCAGTCAGTACACTAAGTCCCCTATAAATATTTATAACATCCCACTTCACCACATATATTGGGGTCTCGCTCTTGGGATTTTGAATCTTTAACTATTAAAAATATTGGGGGTAATTCACTTCAGGGAATATAAGAATTAAAAGGTATCCTTGGGTGGAATTAAATAAGGTTGAGCTCACGGTGCCTGTGTTGTCCATTATATATATTTAGAATTTGAATTGTTGGTTAGACATTATATAAATTTACCTGATAGACAATGGCGGACCTGGCCAAATTTCGATCTGCCGCTGTTCAGACTGCAAAAGAGTTAGGATTAGATGGGCAAGTTATGGTTGCTTATGTCACGACGGAATGTGACAAATTTATTGAACGCGAAGAAAGAAGGTTTGAAGCCGAAAGAAAGTTAGAGGCTGACAAGGAAATTAAGAGGTTGCAGATTGAGGCTGAGGCTAAGAAATTGGAAGCAGAAAGAGAAGACAAAAGATTAGCTGCAGAAAGGGAAGCCGAGGAAAGAAGATTGACTGCAGAAAGAGAAGAAAGAAAATTAGCTGCAGAAAGGGAAGCGGAAGATAAAAGATTACAAAGGGAACATGAGTTACGACTAAGGGAGTTTGAGTTTCAAGGCCATGCTCCTGAAAATGGTGCCAGCCCCTTTGCCTCTGATGCTACGGTTACTCAAGGAGCCTCAACCTCAGCTATGAACTTTCATTTAGATCATTTTGTTGAGAAAGACGATGATATTGAGAGCTATATAAATAGGTATGAACTATTAGCTACCACATATGGGTTAGAGAGAGAAAGGTGGAGCTTAAAGTTATCTCAGGGACTTCGTGGGGCAGCTTATGAAGTTTTTGCAAAAATGAGCAGAGGTGATCAGGAAAATTATGACATGCTAAAGCAGGCTCTTTTGTTAAGATATGAAAAGAATGCAGAATTTTATAGAAAAAAATTTAGGAATGCTAAACTACTGTCAGGTGAAACCTATCACCAGTTCTCTGCACGAATAGAGACATACTTGGAGAAATGGACTTCTCTGGGGAAAACCCAAGATCTTAAGGAAATGGTCCTTATAGAGCAACTAAGAGAGTCCATGGCTCCAGACCTGAGAAAGTTTCTCATGGAACAAGGTGCAGAGAGGCTGGGTGAGTTGCTAAATGTTGCTGAAAGGTATCAAGCAGCTCAAGCAGAGGTAACAGGTAATAAAAAGAAACAAGTGGATAACTTTAGGGCACCACAGAACTTTAATAAATTTGATCCTAGGGATCAAAATAAAGGTAAGCACCAATTTGATAGGCCACGGTATGAAAATAAAAATAAATTCCCACAATTCGATGAAAGGAAATATGATGAAAGAAAATCTTTCAACCAAGGAAAAAGGTGGTGTAAGAATTGTCAGATGGACAATCATGACACTGACCGTTGCAGAAGGAAACCTGTGTATATGGCAACCCTTCAGGTCAGGTCGACCTCAAGACAGGAGGAGGATATTATGTTGGATACCACTCCAGAAGAGATGAGGAAGGCACAGGCTGGGGATAAAACACTCAAGCCTTGTTTCAGAAAATTGTCAACTTGTCATACAACTCCAGGCAAGGGAGATTTTTACATGAAAAACAAGTTGATGTATAGGAAGACTGGAGCTAGATCCAAAGGTCACGGACAGCTGGTTCTTCCTAAAAGATATAGGACAGACTTAATAAGGAGCCTACATGTGAAACCAGATGGGGACCATGAGAAGATAGGTACCATTATTCAAAAGGTGGCTCACAATTATTATTGGCCCAAAGCAAGATGGGACATTGAGAATTTTGTAGAAAGGTGTAGCATAGCACATGAGGGAACACCCACAAGTGGGAACATGGATCAGGACCTGGACACGCCACGGGGCAAAATTAGGCCTGATAATAAAAAGAAATATAAATTTGATAAAGTGGACCAAATGGAATGGGAAGCCCCTTTTCACGGACAAGCTTCACTTAACTGTTTTACAATGGCCACTATGCGGAGAGTGCAAAAAGATGTCTTACCCCAGGATAAGCCGACAATCCCTCAATCGGACTTAAACAAACTGGAGGAAGAGGATGTAGAGAGGAAATCTCTCATCAAGAATTTTAAGTGGGGAGACAGCCCCAAGAGAAAAATTGGTAGCGGTCGTTTTGTGAATGATAATTCTGGGAGGAAAAATCATCACTATAAAGCTTCGAGTGGAAGAGACCATACCGGTGCATGGACAAATAGGTCCACACAATTAAAGGTCCATATGTAGCTATGTTAAGAACGTGGACTGATGAAAAGGCAGAGGAAAACATTACATCTTCATACCAATATGTGAATGAGCTGACCACTCGGTTAAAACTGGCTGGAAACTTGCCAATGAAAATTTGAAACAAGCCAGGAAGAAACATGCTGCCTATTATAACAGGAAGGCGAAAGACAGAAATTTGGCTGTGGGAGAGAAAGTACTGCTTCTTTTGCCTGAGAGCCAGAATAAGTTACAAATTGGATGGCAGGGTCCATATACAGTTTTAGAGAGGGTGTCTAGAACAAATTATAAGATAGATAAGAAGGGGAAAGAAAAAATCTATCATGTGAATCTCCTGAAGAAATATTTGGAAAGAGAACATCAGGAAGAGACACACTTGTTGACCTTGTCCATCGCCATGGAGATGAAAAAGGAACCACTTTCATCATTTGAATATCCATTACACCCCTGTGAGACAGCAGCACAGGTGAAAATCAGTACACATTTAACGAAAACTCAGAAAGAGAGAGTGCAACAGGTTCTAAATAATCATGCAGAGGTGTTAACAGACCGACCAGGGCATACAAACCTATTGGAATATGATATGAAACTAATAGACTCCACACCTGTCTGTATGAAACCATATTCGATTCCTTTTGCTAAGGAGAAAGCTTTGAAGGAAGAGATAGACTATCTATTGAAGGAAGGAATTATTTCGCACAGTGAGTCTTCGTATAGTTCCGGTGTTGTACTCTTAAGGAAGCCCTCTGGAGAACATAGACTCTGTATAGATTACAGGAGACTGAATGCTATTACAGAAGGACAGGTGGATCCATTGCCGGATACAAATCAGCTGTTTGCCAGACTAAATAAAGCTAAATATTTCTCAAAAGTGGATCTGAGTAAAGGATACTATCAGATTCCAGTAAAGCCTGAGGTTAGACCATACCTAGCTTTTAGTACCTCAGAAGGACACTATGAGTTCAATAGATTGCCATTTGGATTGAAGAATGCGCCTAGTGTCTTCTCTAGAATGATGAGAAAATTATTGGATCCTCTGAATAATCCCTGTATAACAAATTTTATGGATGATATCCTTATAGCAACAGGAACATTTGAGGAACACATTGACTCTCTGAACATGCTGTTTAATCGACTTAGGGAGGCAAATTTAACAGCCCGACCAACCAAATGTTGCGTTGGATGTAAAGAATTGGAATTTTTGGGACACACAGTTTATCAGGGAAACATGACCCCTGACCCAAAGAATTTAGAGAAACTACAGAAAGCCCCGAGACCACAAACCAAGAAGGACGTGAGATCCTTTGTCTCATTATGTGGTTTCTACCAGAAGTATATCAAAAACTTTAATTCCATATGTGCACCGTTAACTGAATTGACACGTAAAGGACATCCAGATCGCATTACATGGACACCACAATGTGAAATGACGTACCAAGAGTTGAAGGAAAAGCTCACAAGTAAACCCATTTTGAAATTACCTGACTTAAGTCAAGAATTCATAGTAAGGACGGATGCAAGTAATATTGGGCTGGGTGCAACTCTACTACAGAAATCAGATGCATTGGATGGGGAATTAAGCCCAGTGGCATATGCTAGCAGAAAGTTGAATAAAGCTGAAATCAACTACTCAACTAGCGAAAAAGAATGTCTTGCAGTAATATGGGCAATAAAGAAATTCAATATTTATCTATATGGGAAGGCATTTAAGTTGCAAACTGACCACAAACCTTTATCGTTTCTAGCACAGGCTAAGCATGAGAACTCTAGGTTACTCCGATGGTCTTTGCTTCTGGCTCCATATAATTTTAGCATTGAGTATATATCTGGAAAAACCAATTTGGGAGCGGATTTTTTAAGCCGCCATCCGTGTGATGAGAATCACCGTAAACACCAGAAATAATAATGAATTTCTCTATGTGTATATAGAATAAAGGACTGACATATAATGTCTGTTTTAAGAGGGGAGGTGTCGTGGAATATTCTAATCCACATATATAAATTATTAGGTAAATATGAAGCCTAACAAATAAAATTAATAAAGAGAAGAGCAATGGTAAAATAACAGTGCTGTCACAAAGAATGTACTAGAAATCCCCCTTGTTTTCTGCTACGTCTGCAAATTGTAACGCTTTCACGTTGATAGTAAAAGCTTACTGTATTATTACCCGCTTTCTTCAATGAAACGTGTGCTGCATTTCTAAGAAAAACATTGAGAGGCCCTGCGTAATGACCTAAATTAATCCTAACATTAATTATATTACGTTACCAAAACGAACGAACAGATGGACTCAAGTAGAAAAGGATAGCGAGAAGGGAGAGGCAGAAAGCCGAACACTAAACACGCGTCGCGCGATACACAAATGCTGCCATCACGCGTGTAAGGCCATGCACTAACTTTTTTTCAGACGGACAGTGATAAAATATATTAACCATCCCAGAGTTAGGTTTTAAAATCATAAAAAACTCTTATTAGGAAAGATAACAATAGATGGGTTTACGTTTGAAAACATAACAGTACCCAGACAGCACATCTTCGAAACAGGAGGTAGAAGAAATTGCATATTTTGAACGCAGCCACGTAGCTCCTTTAAATTTGTATTTTTGGGTTCCTTAGGGCTTGCTGACAAAGAATATGTAAAACGTTACGCAAATAGTCCAGGAATTAATAAATTATAACCAAAATAAAATATTGGGGATGCCTGACAGCATAAAATCATTTCTGCTCATAAGATTTTTTTTTTATAACGTGTTTGAAAAAAATTTACGTTACAGAAATAGTCTACCATGTAAACTCCAAATTGATTGGAGCGCAACAAATGAAAGCCTAACCACGATTGGTCGGACTATAAATACTATCTTTCGTTGTCAAGGGAGACGGGGAAGGGTAACATTTTTTCAAACACTTGTCGAAACGTGGCTCATTGGCCAGTCTCGCTGATATACACACTTGGGAGCGTTAGTTCGAAACCACTTGTTTAAATAAGCTTGATAAAGCATCAGTGCGTTGAAGCCAGCTTATATTTTGCTAAATAAAAGCCTGGAACATAGGCAGATGGGAATTTGTGCCAGTTTGTGCCAGAATTCATTGCTAATCAACGTATCTGTGTTTATTCCTAGGAATTGTGGTAAGCTTGAACCATTCAATATCTTTTAATGAAAATTGAATGTGAATTGTTGATTTATGCCTGTATATATATATGTGTAGTTCAGTGGCAAACGTGAGGTAAAGCCTATAATGCTCCAGCCTGAACAGAGGGTGTCGGAGGAAAGTCAAACGGCATGGAATGGCCAAACAGTACACTGACACCTGGATGATTGACTAGAAAGAAATAATGCTGGAAGTGCAGAGGCGTAGTAACCATTAAGAAGGGTAATACTGGAATAAAGTATTTCAAATGAAGCTGACAGTTGGCCTAACGCTCTGAACTCAATGTTTGTGCTGTGTTGTGATCAGTGTAAAAAGAAATTATAAGTTAGTTATGAAGTAGAAGGTACATCCTCCTTGATTTCAGGGACCGTGGTCTTGATGGTAGTGAGCAGCACCTAGTCAGAGCTTTGCTGAATCCTGAGTCGGACAGCATACTCCTTGGTCTTTTTAGCTATCAGTGAGGTGTCTCCTGAACCCAGAGGAGAATTCGAGCAGAGGAGTCCTTTCCTGCCGCCATCACGCCAGATAAGCGAATTGGCCAGCTGAGCTCAACATTATGTCCCCTCATCTTGAAATGACTTTGTAAAATTAACATTAAGAGGGGAAATTAATTGTCTTAATATCAGGAACTGAGAACATCTCCAATACTAGTTTCCTTAAGACAAACTATTGAAGTCATGATGACAACTACCAACAGAGCTTGAACAAAACAAAACCAGTATTACCTCATACTACTATTACACAACTGACACACATAGGATATTTTTAATAATATATGTCACTACCAGATTCATATTAATACATTCTGTACATAACTTGTAATTAACATTGATTGTGATTCCTGGTTCCTTTGTCTTTGAATCAGGACACACATATGCCTTTATGATAGAAATGAATACATATTGTTATTTGAAAAGTTACGAGTGTCTCCTGTAAGATATTCTCATAGAGTGTTATATGTATGTGAGTGTCACAGTGTTGTCAAGAGTAGTGGATTAAATTAAATTGTTTATCTGTCTGTTGTTGTGACTTACACTTCACCATACTCATACCCTAGACACATAACGTAGCATCACACTATTCCAGAATAATTCTGACTGAGATATAGTGCTGAATTATTACCTATGACGCAGTACTCAGTATAATCCCTAACAACGTGACGTCACCAAAGTTCGTGTACATGCCATACAAGTTGACAGCAGCAAGCCTAGTTTCTACGGAGGAAAAAAATAACAAAATCAACGAATAAACCCTGTATATGCATCAAGAGCAAACAGTCAGACACACTTCTACACCGTTGGTGCATACCGTCATCGACAGGAGTCCGAACTGAGCACAAAAGATAAGTCATTTAAGTGTGACCTTTGTCGGTCGATAAATAACAGTGCTGAGTCCATTTTGCTTTGATCAGGCATGTCTATGTATTTTCATGTATATATGTTAAATTTGTTTTCCATCGTATGTATTTGTTGTTAATTCGTGGGAGGTAGGGAGGATGAACTGAAATTAGATTCTGCGGCTCTCACGATGCCTGAATTAATTTCGGTCGTTTCTTAGGGCAGTTAAACGATTGCACCTTTGGAAACCCCATTGAGGTTTGACATTGGACTTGTTGTCCAAATCTGCTGTCGTTTGACGATTTTGCGTTAGCTGTACTGTCCCGTAGATAATTGGTGTATTTTATTCGTACTCTTCTTCTTCTTCTTCTTCTCGTTCGCTGTTGTTTAGAAATGTCTACACAAGAAGTCCGGTTTTCTGGATCAGTTAATAATTTTATTCAGTTCTGTACCATGTTCGTTACTATTCGTCCATTCTCCTCTGACTATCATTTATTTTATGATTGTTAAATTTCGTCCGTTATGAGTCCTGTGACGTCATCATTTTTCGCAGTCATTTTTTTTTTGTGTGTACTTTGAATATTCAGTTGACCTCGGGTCAAACCTTGACCCTTCATTTGGTCTGTGACATTTCCGCTTATTTTATTTAGTTCATAAATTCATTTTTAATTGTGAAAATGTCTTGTTTGCGTCTTAACATTGTTTGTACCTTTTAGTTGCATCATTGTTTTGTTTATCCTCATAATATATATTAATACTACATTAATAATATGATATTATATGCAATAATACACTTGTAATTTAATTTAATTAATTTTTTCTGATAATTAAGGTTAATATGGGACATTGCATAATTATGCAGTGATAGTCCAAGAAAGTAGCACTACAATTTATCATAGATGCCTAGGGCATAATAATATAATATATATATTGACAAAATAAAATAATCTTATAGCTACCTTTGAGGTAATAGACCCATTGTATATTATTTAATATACTTTTCTGGTACTAAGAGAGTGACTTAGTACATTGAACAATATAATTACTAGGAATTATACCCAACATTATTGGATATTGAGATTAATTGTGTGATATAATTACATTATATTTAACAGATATCATAACTATTTATGATATAGTATTATTTAGATACAATATTGTTACAAAATATTGTCTATTAGTTGAACTTAGACATTAAGTTCAGTACTATTGTGATTACTTATATTGAATATTTCTAAGTTGAGTAAGTATAATAATTACTCTGAAGCTACTATTGACTATTTTAATCAGTAATTATCAATAATTACTTACAGATAAAAGTCAAAATGCTTACTATAGACCATTTCGTTAAGATTGGTCGTGAATATGGTTATAAATCTCAAGAACTTCGTCAGTTTGCTGAATCAGAACTGGAAAAATATGAAAGAAAAGAAGAAGAGAAAAAGGCTGCATTAAAGAAAGAGGAAGAGGAACAAAGGGCTGCATTAAAGAAAGAGGAAGAGGAACAAAGGGCTGCATTAAAGAAAGAGGAAGCAGAACGTGAGATGAAGCAAATTGACAAGGAAAATAGACTGAGAGAGATTGCTCAACGTGAAAGAGAAGAGCAAAGAACAATCGCCAAACAGGAAGAAGAGAATAAATTGAAACGAGAGGAAATTATTTTACAACAAGAAATGGAATTGGCGCGTATTAAATTGGAGACAGCAAGATTACAAGCACAAAATGCTGATGCAAACCAGAATAATAACGCACAAAATGGATCATCATCCAGCCAACCTAAACATTTCTACAACTTTAAATTACCCACTCTCAACTTGAACGTCGACGACCTTTCATCGTTCCTGGCACGTTTTGATCAGACTTGCAAATCTAACCATTTGCCTGAAGAGTCATGGGTACTCAAATTAAATGAATTCTTGGTTGGAGAACCACTGACAGCTTCTCAAAATGCTGACCCATCAATAGCTAATAACTACGGTGCTATTAAGTCCTTGCTTTTACGAAGGTTTCACCTGGACGAGGAACACTGTAGGTTAAAATTTAAGGGAATTTTACCTGAATCTCCAAAGGATTTTGCAGGATTCATTGCGAACATACGCAATACATTTAATAGATGGGTTGAACTGGCAGAAGTCAACAAATCATACGACAAATTAGTTGATTTACTACTGCGGGATAAGGTATTATCTTCAGTTAGCCAGCCATTTTTTGCATATTTGCAGGAGCGTAAACCAGGTACCATGGACGAGTTAGAAAAAATTTCTTTAAACTACTGTTCGGCACACCCGAATGCAACCATTTCTAACTCCTCATTAAGAGAACCTCTACCTGTGGCGTCTAATATGGCCTACAATCACAATAACAAACAAAGACATCACAGTGTAGACAGAAGCAGGTTCCAAAGAAATCACAATGTTAACTTTCAGAAGGGACATAATAATGATTTCAACAATAAAAATGAGTTCAACAGAGGTAGATCACGAGATATAAATTATTCACCTCAAACAAACTACCACAATGGTCAACATAACACTCATTATAATCGATCACATACTCCCAATAATAATAACAACTGGAATGGTAATAATCATGGCTCGAGACATCGAGATAATAGTTACTATAGAGGGCGACGAGATAATTTTAACAATTATACTCGGAATCGATCTCATTCTCGGGGATCATCTCATTACAACCATAATACAGGGGCGGCAGTTACAAATAATACTACCCCTATAGCTCAGGTCCCACTTGACAATAATACAACACAGTCTTCTGCTGCATGTTTTGCTATTAATTATAATGTGGCAAATAGTTGCCAGCAATGCAATCTTATTTTTCAGAAGGCGAAAGAAACAGTGCTTAACTGCGGACATATTACACCAGAGGTAGGTCTTGCAGTCAACGATGGAACAGGCCTACTAATTTTTAACAGGGGATTAGTTAATGGATCCGTCGTCTCAGTGCTGAGGGATTCAGGATCCACAACGATTGGTGTACGACAGTCGCTGGTACATCCTAGCTGTGCAACGGGGGAATATGTCCGTTGCATGACTTTTGGTGGAACAATAGAGTTTTACCCCACAGCTATTATTCATGTTAACACACCTTTCTTCACAGGAAACGTAAAAGTATGTATGCTAAAAAAGCCTATAGCTGATTTGATGGTTGGTCGTATACACGGCAGTAAAGATTGTACTCCACATGAGATTATAGAATGGGAGAAACATAACCTATGCACTGGAAACGCCGTGACGACTAGAGCGCAGACTCAACTCATGGAGAAAGTTGATGATAATAAAATGGATGCAGACAACCAAGAGGAATTTGTAGTCAATTCACCTATTGACAGGGAAACATTTGCAACCAAACAAAAAGAGGATAAATCTTTAAAAAAATTTTTTAAGTTGGTTGATAAAGTTGACAATCTATCCTCAGGTAATAATAACAAACATTGTTTTGTTATTAAAAATGACATATTGATTAGATGTTTTAATGACAAATCACAAATGAAACAACAAGTTATGGTCCCGTATACTTTTAGACGGTACATTCTTCAACATGCACATGACTCACATTGTGCTGGACATATGGGATATACTCGAACACGATCTCGAGTACTGTCTTCATTCTTTTGGCCAGGAGTGTCAAGAGATATTTCGCAGTATGTACGTTCCTGTACTACATGCCAAGAAGTGAAAGCACGTGGAGCTTTTCACACGGCGCCTATTCAGGCTTGCGATATCTCAGTGAGACCTTATGACAAGATGGCAATAGACATTATTGGTCCATTGCTACCATCGGCCAGAGGACATAGATTCGTCCTTACGTGCATTGATTTGTGCACACGATGGCCAGAAGCTATCCCATTTGTACTTGACCGCAAAGCTGAATAGCTGCGTTTTTTTTTCTAACCTTCCAATTCGATGGCATGATATAGCCATTTATATGTGTATTTATGATGGACCAGGGTCAGTCCTAGAACTCTATCTGAGAGGGAAAATTATGGAGGTTAGTATTTAACTAGATTTCTCGGAAGGAGAAGAATAATCGTCAAACTCTTATGAATTATTCAGACTCGCAGTCTCACTGTCGGCAGGTAGCCATGTCTATCTGCTCGTGCATATAGCTGTGATGTTCTGACGACAATACTGCATTGTATCCTCATAACGGACATTGACACATAACCAGCAGTCTACGTTGTTATTAATTTATGCATTACTTACATGAACTTACGTTCTACCCCTATTGGAATTCATCATCATGTATATATCACTGTGAATAAATGTATGGACTCAATGAACCGATTTGTCACGTCAATGGAATTACAAGTTCAATATAATTGCAACTTTCAAATGTTTGCTCACACGTTTTTCTACCCCACCCCGCATTCGCGTAAAGCAACACCAATTGACACGATGAAAAATCTTGAATGAAACCATATAAGAACTCAACTAACATGGCCAGAATTTATAACCACTTTATTGACATTATATGGAACATTGTTGTCAAATTGAATGTTCCAGAACAACGGAGAAGATCGCCTTCAACAGCTTCTCAAAGCTGAGACCAGGAACACATTCAAATAGATGTAATGCTCAAGTAGCAAAAACGTAAATCAGCGGTTCTCGAGCCTTGGAAGCAAGGACACCCCAACAGGATTTACAGCAGCTTCTTCTTCTTCAGGTGCCTGGTCTGGAACAGACATTGGCGATCATGGCCCTCCAATCTTCGCTGTTTTTGATAGTCTAATGAGCTGTTAATATTTCCCATAAATTTCATTTGTCTTTTCCTGATGGTTTTGATGAGCGATCTATTAACACCCGCCGCTGTCAATACCTCGGCATTTGTTTTCTTCTCTGTCCACGATATTCTCAGTATCCTTCTCAAAAACCACATTTCCGCTGCCTCCAGTTTTTTCACCATTTGGTTACTGATTGTCCAACATTCGCATCCATATAAAAGAACGGACCACACGTGGCCCCTTAGTAAGCGAATTTTTGTGCTTATGGTGATGTTTCTGTTTTTCATTACGTTGCTCATCCTAGTAAAGGCTTCTTTGGACATGGCGATCCTTTTCTTTATCTCTGTGTCACATCTGCCATCTGATGTCAATGTGTAGCCTAAATATTGAAAGAGATTGACTTGTTTGATTTTTTTCTCTTTTGCTGTTCAAAGAGCATACTGGTATTTGTATTTTCTTAGAAACTACCATGCATACAGTTAAGCTGACATTCAAAGATAATCCTTTCAACTCGCTCTCTTCCACTACTTTGTCTAGAAGGATTTGTAAATTTTCCTCTGACTCAGCTATTAAACCTGTATCATCTGCATATCTCAGATTGTTGATATTTTGTCCCCCGACTTTAATTACCTCGAGGTGTTCAATGTTTCGAAGTATCGTCTCGCTGTATATGTTAAAAAGAACAGGTGATAACACACATCCCTGTCTAACTCCTCGTTTAATTGCTCTAAATTCACTTAGTTCTCCTTCAAATCTGATCGCGGATTCCTGCTCCCAATATATGTTCCTTATTATCCTAAGATCTTTACCGTCTATATTTAGTTCATGTAAAATATCAAAAAGGTTTTGGTGTTTCACTTTGTCAAATGCTTTTGAGTAGTCTATAAAGCATAGATAAAGGTCTCTTTGTATCTCAATTCATCTCTCCATGAGCATTGATAGTGTGAAAATTGCATTTCTGGTACCTTTATCAGCAACGAAACCGAATTGAGTTTCAGAAATTTCTGGTCGTATTTTATTTCTTGTCCTTTCCATTATGATGCGAAGGAGTATTTTGGTGACATGGCTCATTAGGCTGATTGTTCTATGTGATTCGCATTCTGCTGTTCCTGGTTTTTTAGGTATAGTGATGAATACTGATCTGCAGATGTTTGGGGGTATCTCTCCTGTGTCATATATCTTGTTCAGGAGTTTTGTTATTGCCACTATGCCAAGTTCTCCTAATGCTTCATAGATTTCTACAGGAATTTTTACAGCAGCATGGGAGACTATATCCCAGTGGTTCTCAAACCATTGGTACCAATGACCCCAAATTGATTTGACTGCTCTATGGGCACAAGGTAGACCATTGGTTCTCAAACTTTTGATGACCACAGCCCCCAAACTTCACAGTTGCTGAAGCTAACAGCCCATTGGTTGGAAATCACTGCGGTAGACAAGCAGGAAGCCAGATATAGGTTGAAATCTACCGGTATGCTTATAGCATCAGTTATGACATAGCATTTAAGATGGATAATAGATAGCTCATTGTTGTTGATATTAAGGATGATGTTTTAATGTTATTTCTGATGGACGATAAGCGTCCAGCAGATATGGGAAATAACTTCTCTGGCAAGACTGCTAATGGAGCTTGAATTGTTTGTCAATCCAGCCCTACCAGGTTGTCCTACCAGGAGACCTAACCATATGCAGTGGTCTGGGGGGCCGACATAACCCATCCCAGTTGGTGATGAGCCCTGTGTCAAGACAGAGGAAGCACCCCCTGCCATCCTCTGAAACCCTACTAGAAGTACCTGCCATACTGGTCCTGGAGGGCTGGGACAGACTGAACCCCCTGGCAACTAGACAACACAAATCCAGCATCGTCGCAGATGAGTAGTGTAAATACCAAGCAGAACCACCACAGAAAAGTTAATTCAGTCCAAATGATGTTAATTTATTCTGACATTTCTCAGAACCAGTAACAGATTAGTTAACCAAGCTTATAGTTGTCAATTGTTGAATATATGTGAGACTCTATCCTCATAACCACTAATCATTTTCTGTTATAACGATCATAACCACTAACCATTATCTGTTATAAAGATCATAAACACTAACCAATGTGTCTGTTATAACGACAATAAAATAAAACAATATCTGTTATAACGATTAAAAACACTAACCATATCTGTTATAACGAACGTAAACACTAACCTTATCTGTTATAACGATCATAAACACTAACCATATGTCAGTTACAACTATTGTGAATTATTAATCAGTATTTATGAAAAGGACGGAAAAGGATCCCGTTACACACTCATTGAGACATATTGAGAATATGGTGTTAGGCCCATATTTTCTTGACCATCGGCACACTAGGGGTGCTAGTATTTATGGTTGCTGTGAAATTCTTCGTTCACGTTTCGCACTCTTCACAGCTACCTCGCACTACAACACAGTAGAGCCTATGTTCTTCTCACACTACTACACAGTACGGCCTACGTTCTTCTCACACTAAAACACAGTAGGTCCTATGTTCCTCTCACACTGCAGCACAGTACGGCCTACGTTCTTCTTACACTACAACACAGTAGCGCCTACGTTCTTCTAACACTACAACACAGTAGGGTCTATGTTCTTCTCACACTACAACACAGTAGGGCCTACGTTCTTCTCACACTACAACACAATAGGGTCTATGTTCTTCTCACACTACAACACAGTAAAACCTGCGTTCTTCTAACACTACAACACAGTAGGGTCTATGTTCTTCTCACGCTACAACACAGTAGAGCCTTTGTTCTTCTCACACTACAACACAGTACGACCTATGTTCTTCTCACACTACAAGACAGTATGACCTATGTTCTTCTCACACTACAACATAGCACGACATATGTTCTTCTCACACTACAACAAAGTAAGGTCTATGTTCTTCTCAAAGTTCTGTTCCCCAGTTAGTGTATACTTAACGTATCTTACCTAATTTGACTCACGCATTCAGAATATCCCTCCTGGCTCCATCGCAATCACGAGAATCCACCCGTGTAAAGAACTCGTCTGTGTCCACGAAAGCTTCAATTTTTAGTTAAATATAGAACGGACACACTTACAGATAGTTCGTACCGTCAGATATGTAGCTAGTTATTCCCGCTTTACATTCTGCATCCTGAACGCACATTCACACCATTAACCCACGTTAGCCGTATCTCGAGACACAGTTACACTGTCGCACACCTGCGAAACCGCGCGCTTACTCAGTCACGTGGCCATGACGTAGGATTTATTTTTTCACCAGGAAACAGTATTTGACATCTCAAAGAGTAGAAAACATTTCTCTCTAAAGCAACGGTAGGCAACACATAAGCTGTGACGATCTACTTTAGAAACACTGAGCGCTCTGTAGATCCACCCTGATAAAATCACGTATGTTTTGAGAGTACTTGTAATTTGGAATAAATGCAACTTTGGTAAATGTCGTCCTAAAGCAGGTACTGCCGTAGGGGAGTGAAATGTTAAAGACTTCACTTTACTAGGTCTAGCATTGAGAGGTGGGGGTGACCAGCTCCTTTCCTCGCTGCCTTTTCCTTCCCTAACCCAACAGCAAAGTCAGCATTTACAGATAGTAGACTGGAGCGTGTCGATACTGTGAATCAAACACGGCACCTTTGCCGCGAGATACCAGCGCTCTAACCACTGTGTTAACCGGACGCTCTAACCACTGTGTTAACCGGACGCTCTAACCACTGTGTTAACCGGACGCTCTAACCACTGTGTTAACCGGACGCACCTTACCAATAAACCCTAACAAAACTGTATCGTAATTAACAGCTTGCATAAAACAAATAATACAATAGGGGTCAGTATGGCTAAGAAGTACTGGGGGTTCGATTCCCAGTTGAGGGAATATAATTTGACATTTTTTTGGGTCAGAACCAGTGGTCTTAATGACGTCATACTCCCCCCCCCCCCTGCCCACGTGGGTAGTGAGATCGGATACCTAGTCTTCCCGGTAAGGGCGACAAATAAATAGGAGGTCCCGTGTGCAAGTTGCGCACGTTAAAAAATCCCACAGCAGTTGGAAATCGTAAAGAGTAGGCCTATCAAGCCGCTGCCCTGGCAAAATTTAAAAATTAGAAACCTACCCACACACAATATTTACTGAATGTGTGATTCCTATATACACACATTGGGATTCTCGCCGGTGCTACGGAGTTCGTGCACTGTGCTGAGATCCTCCTTTATGATCCAAGGGAAGAGATCGGATCACTGATGGAGTTGTCCGTGTGCATTGAAGATAGTGCTTACAACCAAACCAAAATAATTCAATGCGACACAAAATAATCACCAGTAATCACACAAAAGATTTACGATAGGCGGAGGAAGAAACTAAGAGGCCACTTGAAGATATCGCGCCATTTCCGGCAGGTCCTATCGACGAGGCAATATAAATGTGTGCCCTCTGAATATTGCAGGTCGTGTGTCTAGTTTTTTGTTTTCTGTTTTAGACAATAATTCTTAAGAGTCATCGTTAGAGTAAATGTATAGATATATAAGGGAAATATATTTATTTGTCTGTTTTAACACTTTTTCTTCCTTGTTTATAGTCAAAGGTACATAACCCTTGATTTATTTGATGGTACATTTTATTATGTCTGTTACCTTCTCTTGGGTCTTATATGAATACTAAGATTTACGTCGAATTATTTTTCGTGTATGGTCAGAACAGATCAGTCTTTCTGGGAATGTTTATAACCTAAGTTGAGGTTTATTCCTGTCTTTTAAGGCGATTTGGTCTTGTATCTTATTGTCTTTAACGACGTCGGCCCATCTTGAGTTGAACTCTGGGGATCACGCGCTACTGCGCATGCGTCGTATTGGAGGTTGTCGAAGAAGACTTCCGTCATGGGGAGTTCTTGTGTTTGCTGCCCCGGACAGATGTCCGTTGATATGTGCTCTGTGTAATTCTGGGGAAAGGCGACGTCTGCTGTGTGACTATTATATCTATGTTCCTCCCCAGAATATATTCTTAGCGCCAAAGGATGGCGTGTGCTATTTTTCTAGTGTTTTCTAGGATGTTAAGGTAACGAAAGACATTTACTGAACTTTTTCGTTATGCCTAGACCTGCGGCCAGGGATATGGTCTGCATATGAGTGGGCTGAATTCTTTATTGACGACATTGTGCTAGCAGCACCAATATCTATTATGTACATTGCATTATTATCTATATAATCTACACATCATTATCGATGTTTATGAACAGAGCCCTTTACTTATGCTTCATTATGCATCTTCGCAGTGAGCGACGCTCACTGGAGATAGAAGCCATTTTGGATCCCGCCTTTGCCTAAGCGGATCATCGTTCGGAGAACAGGAATGCCTTATTATTATCTGATGATGGTACAGAGATCTGTCTACTATGGTAACCCGCTAGTGTGGTTTAAGATTGTCGTCACATAAGCCTACTGATTTACGGCTTGTAATTCCTCGACAGAAGAGGTTCTGTCAGGGAGCCATTTATAATAAACGTTAGGCTTGAAAGTTAAACAATTAACCCTGAGGGACTAGCTACGAATGTTTTTGTTGTATCCACATCTATATGAATGCATATTTCTATTATTGGAGATGTTCTCAGTTCCTGATATTAACACAATTTAATTCCCTTCTTAATGTTATTTTTACAAGGTCATTTTAAGCTGGGGGTACATAATTTTGAGCTCAGCTGGCCACATCAGCTTATCTTGCGTGATGGCGGCAGGAACAGACTCCTCTGCTCGATTCTCCCCTCGGCTCTGGAGACACCTCACTGATAGCTAAATGGACCAAGGAGTATGCTGTCCGACTCTGGATTCAGCAAAGCTCTGACCAGGTGCTGCTCAATACCATCAAGACCACGGTCCCACAATTCATGGAAACAAACACAGATACGTTGATTAGCAATGAATTCTGGCACAACTACTGGCACAAATTCCCATCTGCTTATGTTCCAGGCTTTTATTTAGCAAAAATATGAGCTGGCTTCAACGCACTGTTGCTTTATCAAGCTTATTTGCACTAGTGGTCTCGAACTAACGCTCCTAAGTGAGTATATCAGCGAGTCTAGCCAATGGAGCCACGTTTCGACAAGTATTTGAAAAAATTTTAACTTCCTACGTCTCCCCTAACAACCAAAGATAGTATTTATAGCCCGACTAATCGTGTTTAGCCTTACATATCATTCCAGCCAATCAGTTCAAATGTAACTTGTGGCCCATTTCCCGTACAATGGTGGTGTCAAAAAATCTACCACTGAGCGATTCTGATTTTGGGTGTTGTCTGACAGCACCATCATTTTATTTTGGCTATAACTTGTCAATTCCTAGACTATTTGCATAACGCCGTACATATTCTTTGTCAGCAAACCCTAAGGAACCCAAATATATATATTCAATAGAGCTAAGTGGCTGCGTTCAAAATATGCAATTTCTTCTACCTCCTGTTTCGAAGATGTGCTGTCTGGGTACTGTAATGTTTTCAAACGTAACCCCATCTATTGTTATCTTTCCTAATAAGCGTTTTTTGTGATTTTAAAACCTAACTCTGGGAAGGGTAGTGAATTTATCACTGTCCGTCCGAAAAAGTTAGTGCATGCAGCCTTACACGCGTGATAGTAGTAATTGTGTATCGCGTTACGCTTGTTGGGGGTGGCATTAATAGCGAGACGCGTGTTTAATTTTGCATGCGTTCCTGATTTTATTCGCCCCTCTCTCTTTCTATTTGAGTCCATCTGTTCGTTCGTTTTGGTAACGTAATATAATTAATGTTAGGATTAATCTAGGTCATTACGCAGTCTGCCTCTCAATGTTTTTCTTAGAAATACAGCACACGTTTCATTGAAGAAAGCGGGTAATAATATAGTAAGCTTTTACTATCAACGTGAAAGCGTTACAATTTGCAGACGAAGCAGAAAACAAGGGGGATTTCGAGTACATTCTTTGTGACAGCACTGTTATTTTACCATTGCTCTTTTCTTTATTAGAATTTATTTGTTAGGCTTTATATTTACCTTATAATTTATATATGTGGATTAGAATATTCCACGACAACATCATTGACTTTCATACATGAGTGAATGAGTGCCTTATTACTTGTCAACTTTGCAGAACAGTACCACCCATTCGCATAACGTACATTTGCACTCTCATTCAACATAAACACTGTCCCTTGTCGGGGCCTCAATACTCCATGGACAAGGTGACCTGTATGCCCAACACTGTGTCGGTTTGAGTTGACCATAATACCTGTATCAATGTGGTAACCAGAATTATACCACATCAACCGATCCTACTCCAACATTAACACTCATCACCGATCTTCTCCCATTTTGCAGACATGGCCAAACCATCTTAGTTATAAGGGACATATACTGACAACAATTAATGATCGCCTGTTAGAGAATGACACTGCCATAGATGAATCTTCAAGGTTAAGACTGTTGGAACCTGGCATCAAACGAAAGGCTAGCAGAGCTGGACGTATGAGAGGATGCATCCGTCGTGTATACAACCAGCGAGCTACAGGAACAGTTAGCTTTCACACTCTTCGATATATACTGAGGGAGACTGAGCACCTATGGGTTTGCCCGGAGTGCAATGACGTCGATTTTGTTCAACAATAACAACTGTGGGGGAAGGAAGCCTCTGTAGAACACAGAAAGAACAGGCTAGTGTACAGTCACGCACACCGGTACAAGGCGAATATGATAAGGTTTGTACATGGAACTAGTATCCTTATCATGTAAAACTAACAGCCACAGAACCCACTACTACAAGAACATGTGACTTCTTGGTGCCGGCTTGCTGCTAGAAGACAAGCGACAGTGGTGGCTCCGTGCTCCGTACGAAGCGCAAAGGAAACGGATGATGATGATGATGACAGTTATCGTAGGTGAATTTATCACCGGGGAAGACCAAAAAAAAAAAAAAGTAGAACATGCTCTCCACGAGAGGATCAGACTGGCAGCACAGCCTTTCAGGAACCCATGTCACGAAGAAACTGTACGTCGATGAGAGAAACCTCACACAGACCGCCTACTTTATGAGAGAAATGTCATTCCGTTGTCCCCTCTTGCTCCTGAAGGAACATAACAGCCACCATTGTAGCTGATCCCATGGCCGGAAGCCTACACCACGCATGCATAAGCTCTTGTGACGGTGGTGTATGTACCAATGTGTTCTTCGTGATGAGGTTGCCAGGCTCAAGCAGAACCTCACTGTTGGAGCTTTGTACTTATTCTTTCTTTGTCTCTTGGAAGAAACCCCCCCCCCCCCCCGAACTACGCGGGCTAAGACAGAAGTAGATATAGTTATATGCTCAGCATACGAAGGCGAATAGTTAACGCACCTTTTTTTTTTGCGGTTTTATTTGAAGGCTTATAATTTGACAATTTCCAGAACAGTATTGTTTTACCGACGTGATTATGTGCGCCTCGCTTAATATTCTGACATGACACTACATTACAAACCTCACACCAATATAACACCCCGTTTAATACAGGGCGCCTGACAACACTTCAAGGACACAATACCAGGAATACAGGGACAGGGCTGCTGGGCGGTCCAGGCGCTTGTCTGTGGATAGTCCCAGCAGATAGTCTCAGTAATTCTGGATCTCGTGACACTGTCATTCCTACCACTCTATCCCCCCCTCTCTATTATAATGCTCGCGAGCCACCACCTCTCTATTACACTGAGTGAACAGATGATGGAAGAAAGGAAGAACTGTATGTCTCTCTTTCACACTTTTTTCCTTCTCTATATATAACACCGAAATGTTTTGTTTGTTGTTTTTATTTAATTTGGTTATTTAGAATTTGAACAGAAAAATTTAAACTGGATTCCTTGGGAGTTTAATGTACGAACTATTTTTATGTTTAAATTTATTTTATTTCTTAAAAATAAGTGTGTCGATTGTTCCATGTTTATACAGAAGTTGAAAGCTGCAACCAAGGTGGAGTGGGTTCAATTCCCAGCTAAAGGCAACATAAGACTGACACTTGGGAATCATGACCCAAGTAGCCCCCCCCCCTCCCCCCCCCCTTTCTCCAGAATGTAAATGAGATAAAAGGGCCGAATCAGATTACCACCTGTTGTATCTCGCGCTGTATAGAGTTTCCTATCATTGCTCTTTATTAAAAAAAAAAAAAAAACTACAATCAGCACACATCTGTACATCAGCGTTAATTTTAATTTTTTTTTAACTACCCACGATAAGGTTTAAATAAACAAAACATTATTGTATTATGTTTTTGCGAAACGCTATAATAAACAGTTGCGAACATTACAATCTCAACAGCACGAAATTGAGTCTCGTAACAACACAATACAATACGGCACAAGCATAGACATTAATTTATTTATTCCATAAATTCTCGAGTAACCCATGAGGATAAACTGCGGAACCCTAGGGTTCATCGGAACACCGGTTGGGAAGCGCTGTTTCAAAGATTAACTAACAAGCTCAGTCTTGCAAAAGATGAAAAGAGGAAAGCCCGCGACCCAGATAACACCAGGTGAACAATAGCAGACTATGGATTGCATGTGGCCACAATAACTAAAATAACATTTACGAGACCGAAGAAATTCCGGCAAGCCAAAAATAATGTGATCGGCAATGCCAAAACAACAAAGGCCAAAAATAAAGAACAAACAGTGTTAGGAATCATGTTACAAACACTCCTTGGACAAAAGTAATGTTAAAGAACACGTAACAAAATAATAGCTGAATTATCAAAAGAAAAATGCAAAACCGATATTTATATTTGCTTCATGGTATGTGCGAAGAATTTTTTTTTAAATAATACGCGAGATACCCCCATCGTGACGATAAAGTACATGCGTGGATTGCTGTCGATTAGATTAAAGTATGCGATGGCCCAGGCATTAACATATATGCTGATAACGACTGACAAAAGACACCGCTTGCATGGGAACTGTCACAGGCTTAACACGAAGGTTAACCAGAGAGAGTTCTCGTTGTGGTGCCGGCGTTGTCAATGGCTCAGATTTGCCTGGCAACCGGTTGAAGGTAGGCAGCAGGAGTGGGAGAAGGTGAATTTAAGACTTGGGGATAAGTTCCCAGCAGATAGTCTGAGTGATTCTGGATCTCGTGACACTGTCACTCCTACCACTCTATCCCCCCCTCTCTATTATAATGCTCGCGAGCCCCCCACCTTTCTATTACACTTAGTGAACAGAAGAGGAAGAAAGGAAGAACTGTAGGTCTCTCTCGCACACTTTCTTTCCTTCTCTATATATGTAATTAACGTGTGTTGGTAATGCAAACACAACTACAACATTTACTGAATTACTTAAAGGTAACACAACATCCAATTACAGTAATACAAATGCAATAAGAACTAACATTAACTATACCTGGAAAAGATGATAATAGTTAATGCAAAAATACACAAACTAATCTTAAGTCTATACTATGTGATGATGATGATGAATTTAATCTAATCCTAACTACTAAAAAAAGGATATCTTGTTTCTTGGTCTCTGACGGACTGTCAGTAAAACTCTGGGTATTCGTACACCGTGAACATGTCTTTGTCTGCATTCAATAACATTGTCCGGCTCACTGACTTTTCTTCGGGTGTCGATGGCTTGATCTTTTGTTCTTCACAATGCGAGTGTTGACAATACAATGAGCGGCTGAGGTGGCGTGTTCATATATTGTGTTGAACGCACTGTTAGGCGGTAGAGACTTCGTCTGGTCAGCAGATGTCCACGTGTTGTGATGACTTTTGCTCATGTGGTGATGATGGTGGAAATGTTATGTATATTTGTATAGGTAGGCGCATCAGATTTACTTGGAGAAGCTGTACATTACTGTAGGTAATTTAAGATCTCAATAATTTTCGTAGGCACTTGTTGTAAAAGATCGTCCGTATACTCATGCAACTTCTGATCAATAATTCTCGTAGGCAGCTCTTAGTAATACATCCATTATTATAGGTAATTTCTGATTACTTTTCGGTGTGGGTGGTTGATAGTAGAAAGTATCCTTTGCCGCCTGGCAAATTCCTTCCTAAACCCCCCGTTGTTTGTTGGTAGGTTTGTTGCCGTTAAATATCTGTGAGATACGTGTCGTCGCAGTATATCTGGTTGGCCCTACTTATTAGCTTGTCCCTACTTATTAGCTTGTCCCGTGATCTACGCCAGCCAGGGTAGTAAGACATGGGCTGAGTTATCTCAAAGAGTCCTTGTCTCTACCACTGCGATGGATAAAATGATAAACTCTCGTAAGTACCCCGTAAATCTATCTTACGCATGTGGTGTGTTCTATTATGTGAAATCGTATCACTATAATGACTGACTGCGCGGTGTTTACTGCACTGTTTACCGGGTAATGTAAGACGTAATAGAAAAGTGTCTTGTATTTACCTCGTTATAGTTACTGGAAACTGTGCAATCTTATAAATATAATAATTCTCTGCACGGTGTTTATTGCAACATGTACTTACTAATGTACAATATATTATTATGGTGAAAAGTGACTGGTATTTACAGTGTTATGTTTATGGAAAATATGTATATAGATATCTGGAATTAGAATGGATGTATATTAATGATGTACAAACTATAGTACACTAACTTTGGTTTCCATATAAAGAAATCACTGACTTCATGTCCTGATTCGTCCTCGTAAAATATAGAAACAAGTCGGGTCTGGCGGAATGCTTTCTCTAAGCAGTACTGAGAGACGAACTTCACTGGGTTATATCGTGTCTGAATGGCCGCTGGCGATTCCCGTGTTCTCTTCTGATGTCATGTGAAGTTTCGTTCGTCTTACTTTAGTCAGACCAACCAGTCCCCATTACATGTAAAGTTTCTGTAATGTTTTGCTATGGTCGCTTTCATATTTTGCTTAGCCCAGACAATCCGTCTACGTCCGTCTTTTGGGTGTCTGTGCAGTGTTGTTATACTCTTTATAATTTCTTCTTTCATATTGATCTTCGCTCAGACTTTGGGTCTCCGTTAATCCAATATTACTTTGTCTGTTCCATGAGATCCGACTGACCACAATACTCATTGTAAAGTTGCCTCACCGATCTGTCTCCGTCAGTCCATTATATTCCATTACTAGCCAAAATTGGGAGCCGCGGTAGCATAGTGTAAACACAACGGAGAAGTAGTGGCGGCTACTTCCAATTGTACCTCGATAGTCTGTTGACCTAATGTCTCCTTGTTATGTAACCATTCCCTGCAAATTTTATTGCTTTCCCAGGGCTTACGCCGGGCGCTGTCTATTGTGAACAATGGGTTTTTACCCTCGGCTGCTTTCTCATGCCTTGTGAAATTTCTTGGCAAAATATCGGCAATAGGTTTTAAGAATTTAAATGCAGAATTACTCGCCTGTCGCGACAGGAACATCAAGGGATCAAGATAAAGAGAGGGGTGTCACGAATGGTACAGACATAGGCCACGACTGGCCAGGGGGCAACATGAAAAATATCCAAAGGGGAAGAGTGGAGTAAGTCAGTTGAGAACTGAACAAACTATCAGCAAGTCATCACCAGCATCGGCAGGTAGTGCAGAGCTTGGGGCAATATGAAAGCAGAGCTGGAAATTAGTTAGCTGGTAAATAGTCACACCTGGGACGAGTATGCCATTGTTTACATTGACAGGTTTGTGCTTCGTGGTGAGAAATCAGGATGGGGATTTTCAGCGAGAGTAAAGGGCAAGGTCGTCGCTCAACAGAGCGGAGCTTACAAGATAACAAGCTCCAGCATGAGAATGAATATAGAGTCAGTTACTGCTGCCCTGAGGTGGCTGCATGAAACTCCTTTAACCAGGGCAGTTATTGTGTCGGATACTCAGTCCATACTTCCAAAGACCCAACATGGATGGCTACAGAATAAAGGAAAACATCCACAGAAGCGTAGAATCTTCGGGAACTGATGCTGGTACTGTCCTGGTCAAGCACGGGTACGCGGCAATAATAATAATATCAGTGCATGAGAATGCCATAGTGATCAGTGCATGAGAATGCCATAGTGGGGAAACTGGATATGTATAAACGAGAGGCACTAAGGACAATTAATGATTACCTGTTAGATAACTACACTGCAATCGATGAATCAACAAGGCTAATATTGCTGGAATTTGGCATCAAACGTAAGACTAGAAGGGATGGCCATGTGAATGGCTGCATCTGGCGTGTACAGAACCAACGTGCTCCATGAACAATTAGCCTCCCTACCCGTCGACATTTGCTGAAGGAGACTGAGCACCTATGAGTTTGCCAGGAGTTCAATTATGTCGATTCTGATCAAAACAATAACAAAATTCGACGTGAAAAAAATGTATTGATAAAAATCCTAAGATAATTAAACACTGGCGGAAAAGCACTGAAAATAATAACAAACATATACTGGAAACAGACAAAGAGAAATTAAGAGTGGACACTGAAATCTGCACACATATAGAAGTGTAAATAGAAAGGAGCAATCCAACAATGTTTATTGTCACCCAACCCACTCACTCAATACACTGAAACAGTTACGAAATGAAATGGGGAGTGGAACATACTGAATCTAATCTATCTTTGTGAACGTCTGTCGGTTTGTCCCCTACAGAAACAGGAGGCGCAACAATGTTTTTGTCAATAAAAGTTAGACAATAAGTGTATCGTTTCCCTTAACATTAATTTATGGTCAATATATCAACGGGCTTCCAATTTAAAAAAGAAATAAAGATTCAACAAGATCAGGGGTCGCAATTTTTTGGGTCCCTCTACTTTTATAGTCTTCATTATCGCACACTGCAAGAAACATCAGATGACATTCTACTTAGAGCCTTTGGAGTTGGTGACCCACTAGCACTAAGGATGAAATACAGAGATGATTTTACAGAAGATAGGATTGAAGTGGTACGACCAGATCACTAATGATGACAAGAACCAAACAAGCCAGTGGAACAGCAGATGTCAAGAACACGCTGGAGATATTTCTATATGAAAAGAAGGAAAGTCAGCAGCCTAGACTCCTTCGAATTTCTCTGGGTTTCGTCATAAGCTTCCTTACCATATGACCTTCTATTCTGGATGGGTCAGGATAATGCTGAATGTACCAACGTCTGTTTGATGCATGCAGTCGCATAACAGATACTGTCGTAGGGGAGTGACATGTTAGAGATTTCAATATACAAGGTCTAGCATCGTGACGTGGGGCGACCAGTTTTCTCCTCGCTGCCTTTTCCTTCCTTAACTCAAGAACAAAGTCAGGTACCCATTTACAGTTGAGTGGACTGGAGCGTGTCGGACATTCTCTGTTGGTGTAATGAAGTCTGATTCATATCTCGGCATCATTCAAAAATTATCACCGTACAAACCCTGTGGATGTAACTGACCAATGAAAAGCCAGCTTGGTATAAATAGTGTCGGAAGGTACGCTAGACATGGAGGAAACAAAAGTGTAGATGTTAAGGATATTTCGGAAGGCAGTGTGCAACTAATCATGGAATACCTAGATAAAGAAGGACCCAATTCGATAATATGGATCATTAGCTTTAGACAGATAGCAATAGATTCACTGGATGTGTTGTAGAGCCGAAGTTATTATGAACAGAAGACAGTTGAACATGAACCATGTTGTGTTTTTCCATGTTTCGGCTGCTCCAGTGAATAGTCGGATAAACTATAGGATAAAATGGATATCCATAGTGATAGAGTTCATTCATATGAGTAAAATAAGCCTAAGATGGGGGAAATCGATGCAGAAATAAGGATTCCAGAAATTATTTTGGATTTACTATCTTAGCACATCTTGCGTTGCCTACACGATTTTGGATGCATGCAAACGTACCTTGGTCCAGTTGCCACCTCGTACATCCGCAAGGCCATTATAAAAGGGGAGAGAATGTATGACACAGACACACTCGCCGCCTAATTCAAACTACAAACACAGAGCACAAGCAGTTATATCCACTCCGTTGCCATCTGCAGAAGTGTAAGCAGACTATGTAACCATTAAAAGCCTGTCTGTGATTGATGGTAAGCGAGATGCTAATTAAATATATATATATATATACATATATATATATATATATATATATATATATATATATATATATATATATATATATATATATATATATATATATATATATATATATATATATATATATATATATATATATATATATATATATATATATGTAAATATATTATCAATGTGTGTTAAAGAAATATTGGCAGTAGAATCATTGTGTTATTTCTGGAGGAAAACCCGAAGTGTGTAGGTTTAGTTTAATTGTGTAATAATTAAGTGGAACGAATGGATTGAGCAGGTTGGTTGTGGAAAGCGTTTTAAAGATATTATGCTTGCTGGAAAGGACTATCCAAACTGGAGAAAGGAATGACTATAACATATTGATTTTCTGTATTATTTGATATATGACACAATAATTACCATAAGGCCTATATGATTTTATTGAAACAAATCATGGACAGAACTGTACCAAGTTAATTACTGAAATATTGTGCTAGTACTTGAACGAATTGTATTATTCATGACTTACTATGTCTCTTGTGATTTACCACAGCTTGTCTGAACTCTAAGGGGGGCGGGCCCACTTGGGTCATGACTCCCAAGCGTGTCAGCCTCCTGTTGTCTTGTATTGAAAATGAACCCATTTCACTTATGGTAGCAACTTTAAAATCCACAACTCCGCCAGCCGTCGAGGCAATTGTGAAAATAACAAACAGAAGACAAATTATTCATATTCGCTCCGTCGCACATCAGAACTAAGGACCCACACTGCCCCTGCCCGAAGCCGACAAGTCTAGCCACTGCGCGGTAGTCACTAAAATTATGTGCCTGACACCCCTTATAATATACGCCGCCTGTCGCCCCCCCCCCCCTCCCCAGTCACAGCCATTTCACTAGTACCACCAAAAAACTCAGCGTATTGTGTACTTAGAAAAATTTTTGGTGTTTTCTGAACCGCAGCCTTTATATATTTGGTTTAAAGTTCTTGTTGTGTAATTAATTACCCCTAGCAGAGTTATTGTCTAAGGTTAGTCTGGAGAGGAGCCCCATAGGAATCTAGATAGCACATTACCATCTCATCTAGGAACCTATACTGCTTGACTATACCTTTGATGTCGATACACCATTACTCTTTTCAGAGAATGGGGTATTTCTTGTAAGACCAGTCTCTTATCTGGCACTATCCTGGTTTCATCTATTTGTCCAGGATAATATCACCATCATTATATCTTTCCTCTCGCTACAGTTGGATGTATTCAATATATAAATACCGACCGTTTGTCAGTCGGTACATGACTCCAGAATGTTGTAAAAAGATATTGATCAACGTTGTGAATGGGACTGAGGCAGACAACGCATGTTAAAGAGTATTGGAGATTTTGCAGATACAAAAGTATGTCGTGCATAGATGGACTGTATATTGTTGTATTTACACATCTGTCAAACTGCATCGCTATTAAATGGAACGACAACAAGAGCAGATAATTTGTAAAATCCTGAGTCACGGAGCTTTGGTTATGTTTCATTACAATTATTGTTATTGTTATTGTTGTTGAACAACTTGACATGCGCAATAATCATAACAGTACAGCTTAAACCAACACCGGAAGCAGTTCCGCGACAATCTGAGAGGCTTTTTGAGGTATAGGGTCACCAGCTTTCTTCCTCGTTGCCTTTGCATTCCCTAACTCTGAGAAGAATTTGATACCCATTTTTACAGGTGGGCAGACTGGAGCAGGATGTGGCTTGTTTTCATACCTTGATGACAACGATGATGATGATTATGACGATGATGACGACGACGATGACGATAATGATGGTGATGACGATGACGATGATGGTGACGATGACGGCGATGATGATGATTACGACGACGATGATGTTGAGGATGATGACGATGATGATGACGACGATGAGGATGATGAGGATGGTGATGACGACAATAATGATGACGACGATAATGATGACTACGATAATGATGACGATAATGATGATGACGACGACGCTAATGACGACGACGACGACAATGATGATGACGACGACGCTAATGACGACGACGACGACAATGATGATGACGACGATAATGATCCTGACGACGATGATAAGATAATGACGACGACGATAATGATTATGACAACGACGATAATGATGATGATGACAACGACGACGATAATGATGATGATGACGACGACGATGATAATAATGATGACGACGATAAGGACGATGATGACAACGACAATAATGATGGTGATGACGACGTTGATGATGATGATGGTGACGATGACGATGATAGTGACGATGATGATGACGATGATGATAATGATGATGAAATACTTCAAATGAATGGTCCGGAAAACACGAAAATAAGAAAAAGTCGGAAGGTTTAAAAATAAGAGGAAGAATGAGATGGAAAACGTGTGATAAAATTATAAGACGGTTCAGGAAAATGCTGACCACATCACCCCAGGTGTGCCGATGGTCAAGAAATGATGTGCCTAACACCATATTCCCAACATGGGCGTGTAACGGGATCATTTACCTTTTAGGAAAATAGCAAGGTTGAAATGATAAAGTCTGCTCGATACGGCCTGAATAAAAAAAATTCACAGACGCAGTAAAAAGAAGTAAGGGTTAGGGTTAAGTTCAGGAATCCTAAACCTTACCCTAAACTCTAATCCTATCCCTAACGACTTATTTAGATGTCATCGAAGAACACGTTCCGCAGTTCTTCATTTAATCTAAATAGCGAACATCTGAAATAATTGAATGCTGAAAAGCCCGACAGTTGTGAAGATAGCTGATCGTTAGCGCCACTACAAAATGGCACAATGATAACCACGTGAAAAACTCGCGGATAAAAATCACAATCCTAAATGCAAGTGTACGATTTTCTTACATTCGCTGGCTCGCAGCTCTAGAAACCTTAGGTTAAAAGATGGTTCTCAATGGAAAAGTAAAGAGTGCCTAGGCATGGGCGGTCATAAACCGTTGGCCTACACTCCTTGATAAACCAATTGACCCTAAAGTGGTAACCTAGGACAGCGAAAGTTTAACACTGTTAGAGATAGAGGGAGCGGGGGCGGGGAGAAAATAACAACAGAATAATTTGTGTACATTGATTGCTCCATTAAGATTTCGTTTTTATAAAAACTAGATCCCAGGAACGTCGATAATACCACCCATAATTTATACTCGTGGTTCTCAACCTAGCGGGACGCGTACCCTGTGGGTAGCTTGACGGAAAAGAATTTGTTTCACTTGGTAAATGGCGGAGTAGCTTTTTTCCTTCCGGAACTTAAAAAGTGCAGTGTCCCCATGTTTAAAGGTAGTTTCATAACATTCCCAGTAAAGACCCACAAGATAGCTGACTAAAATTCACTCTATTCGTGAACTGTATCAGATAAGAAGTCATCTTTTCTTTGGTAAGGTTAAAATTTGTTTTTTTTTGTTTTTTTTCTATAACCAGCGGCACTCGAGCTTTCCAGCTCTTTCGGCCCAATGACATGTCATTGCGAGGCTGGGGGGTCAGTGGACTTTCCTTCCAACCCGGTCAGGAGCTTCGCTCCTTCCCATCCACACGGGATTTATGTGCAGGAGCCGTTCAGGTTATTCAGTCAAATTTCCGGCCGCAAACATTTCTTCAAACGCCGACGGCCGGGCTTGAACCATGAGCACCTGGTCGCCAGTACAACGTCGTAGCCATTACACCAGCGCGGCTCCATAAAATTTGGTTAAATAGCATTTAAAAGAACACTAGTAAAAAAAAGCAGCTGAGGGCTATCACATCAGGGGCGCCTTCCTATAGTCGATCATAACTGAAGGAGGCTGCTGCTGCTGTTACTACTACTGCCGCTACTACTACTACTACTACTGCTACTACTACTACAACTACTACGACTACTACAACTACTACTGCTGCTACTACTACTAAAACTACTACAACTACTACTACTGCTACTACTATTAAAACTACTACTACTACTATTACTACTACTACTATTACAACTACTACTACTATTACAACAACAACAACTACTACTACTATTACAACAACTACTACTACTACTATTACAACAACAACAACTACTACTATTACTACTACTACTACTACTACTACTACTACTACTATTACAACAACTACTACTACTACTATTACAACAACAACAACTACTACTACTATTACAACTACTACTGCTGCTACTACTACTAAAACTAATACTAATACTACTACTACCACTACTACTACTATTACAACTACTACTACAACTACTGCTATTACTACTACTTCTGTTACAACTACTACTGCTGCTACTAATACTGAAACTACTACTACTACGACTACTACTACTATCACAACCACTAATGCTACTACTACTACTAAAACTACTACTACGACTACTACTAGTATTACAACAACTACTACTACTATTACAACTACAACTGCTGCTACTATGACTAAAACTACTACTACTACTACAACTACTACTACTATCACAACAACAAAAACAACTAATACTACAACTACTACTACTGCTGCTACTACAACTACTACTACTATTATTATAACTACTACTGCTGCTACTACTACTAAAACGACTACTAATACTACTACGACTGCTACAACTACTACTACAACTACTACTGCTGCTACTACTACTAAAACTACTACTACAACTACTGCTATTACTACTACTACTACTACTATTGCTACTACTATTCTACAGCTACTACTACTACATCTACTACTAATGCTACTATTACTACTACTATAACTACTACTAAACTACTGCTACTACTATTATTACTGTGACAACTACTACTACTGCTACTATTACTACTACTACTGCTGCTACTTCTACTATTACTGCTACTACTACTATTACTGCTGCTACTGTTACTACTATTACTACTACTACTACTATTACTACTACTGCTACTACTACTATCATTTAAAATCTCCCACCCCTCTATCGCTGTAGTTGCAGGAAGAAATTACCTCAGCTTACTTCAGGCGTTCCATCCAAAATGGCAGATTGCCATGTGCTGAATATTTAATAAAATAATTATCGGCTAATTGTAAAATCATTTAGATTCTAAATGATATATGCATGTTTACAATACTGCTATCTCTACCTTATGAGGAAAAGGGGTGGGTGTTGCATGGTGGTTTGCTCTGAACAATGTTCCATGTGATATGAATAAAACAATTATAAATTTATGGCCATTGTTTTTTCTTTGATATGTTAGTTTTTTTTTATTCAGTGATAGTGCATCGTGCCTTCGATGGAAGATTAAGCGAATGCGGGGATGGCAGATTCCGAACAATACTTGAACCTTGGAATACGATTGATTTGATAAGTCATTTCATTGAGTCCATACATTTAATTCACAGTTGTACACACAGGATGATCATTTCAAATAGGAGTAGAACATAAGTCCATATAAGTCATGCATAAATTAATCAATAACGTAGACTGCTGGTTTACGTGTCAATGTCCGTTTAAGGATACAATGCAGTATTGTCGTCAGAACATCACAGCTATATGCACGCGCAGCTAGACATGGCTACCTGCCGACAGTGAGACTGCGAGTCTGAATATTTCATATGAATTTGACGATTATTCTTCTCCTTCTGAGAATTCTAGTTAAATACTAACCTCCATAAATTTCCCTCTCATATAGAGTTCTAGGACTGACCCTGGTCCATCAAAAAATGCATATATAAATGGCTATATCATGCCATTGAATTGGAAGGGTAGAAAAAACGCAGCTATTCAGCTTGGCGGTCAAGTAACAAAGGGTAGCGTTTCTTAGTTACCGACTGTGACCCAAACAATGCTATACACGTCATAATCGATCGTGTATGGAGCGTTCAACATCTATCGCAATATATTAAATGCCTTAACCTTTACAATTGCACGTCTGATAACCTTTAGCAGACGGCGTTAATATCATATACCGTAACAATTCCCTGTACACCGGGGAAAAAAAAAATCGATAGATTTTTTTTCAAGATCTATCCGACTTAACAATTTTTCAAAAAAATTTAACACAATTGTGACATATGGCCGACGATGTTCTGAGTAGAACCGTGTTGCGGTCATGTCAACTAACTATTTGTCATAGTCATCTAACATTAATCATATTATATATCAATATTATACATATTATTATATCAACTAAATAAAATGTCCAATGTTAACAGTGAATGATAGAATTAAATTAAAGTAAGGTCTGTCGTATTAGTATGTCATATAGGAATTAATTTGACTAATTAAAATTAAATTAATTAATTAAACTAAGAGTTAAATTATTAAGGTTCTAATGTAACGCGATGTTATGAGAGAGAAGAAAAGACAAAATAAGTGAGAAGAAATAGAAAGAAATTCGAATATAAGTTTAACTTAATTGTGTGTGTTAAGTGTTAGTGAATAATAACTATCTAATTTAACTAACTAAATTAAAAAAAAATATTAATTTAATACTTGTGTGAGATTTATTATTTTTTTTCATAATTTCTTCTTTTTATATTTCGTTCTTTCATTTCATTTTTTTCTCACATTTCATTTTATTGATAATAATTCAATTAAGAAGTTAAGTTAACTAATTAATTAGTATAGGATATGATGATCCATCCGTAGTCTTGATCCTGATGAATTCTTTTAGGCAAGAATGTTCAAACGTTTACGTTGGAAAGAAATGTCATTTATCCCAGCATCCAAGAATTAAGTGCACATAGGATAATAAGTTCGACTTGTCGTCAGATATTGTTCCATGATTGTTCAACGAATATTCATATATCGTGTATGGACGTTAGACGAAGTTTGAATGTCAATATGTATACCTTGATTGTCTTTTAGTTCAATTCTGTGATGCATATAGTGTTTATAAAGTTTAAATTGAAGGCAAGGTTAGTTCCTTTATAGTTGATATGTTTTAGGAATGTTAATGTTGATTATTCGTCGTCAATAGGATTACGTGACAACGCATCCGCCACAATGTTTTCAGTGCCAGGAATATGTTCAATGGAGAATTCAAATGGCTGTAGGATGATTGCATATCTGGCGAGTTTCTGGCTTTTATGGTTAGATCAACGCAAAGATGCTACAGCACGTTGGTCCGTCTGTATGGTGAAGGGAGCACCAAGCAGGAACTTTTCGAGTTTAGTTATTGCCCATATCACAGATAAAAGTTCCTTGTCCACTGTGGAATACTTTGTTTCTGCCGGCTTTAGCTTTCTTGAAATACATAAGGTAGGATGTAGAATGCCATCATGGTTCTGGAGCAGGCATGCACCAATGCCGTAGTTACTAGCATCTGTTCGTAAGAAAAATCTTTTGGAAGCATCGGGAAGTCTTAAAATTGGTTCATGCGAAAACAAATTTATAATTTTGTTGAAAGTTTCATTGCATGTACCAGTCCATGTCACCTTCACCGGCATGTCTTTTTTTAACAATGAAGACAATACAGCCGTGATGGATGACAAGTTTGGTATGAATCTACTGTAATATTGAACAAGTCCTAACAAACTCCTGACCTGTTTCTTCGTCTGAGGAACTGCTATGTTTAGAATTTTGGAGACTGTACTAGGTAACATTCGGATATATCCCGATCCAATGATATGTCCCAAAAAGGTTATCTCATTACACGCGATTTGCACCTTTGTAGGTTTAGCAGTTAGATGAGAATTCCTTAGAGTGTCGAAAACATATCTAAGTCCCGAAACATGTTCCTCAAACGACGAACTAAACAAGCATATGTCGTCAATATATGTAATAACGTCTGGTCTACCTGATAAAATTTGTCGCATCAGGCGAATGAAGGTAGCTGGCGCATTAACAAGCCCAAAAGGCATCACATTCCACTGGTATAGACCTTGTGGAGTGGAAAATGCGGTGTAGTACTTAGCCTTTTCGGTCAGTGGTATCTGCCAATAACCTTTAGTTAAGTCTATCTTACTAAATATAGTTGCGTTGGATAGACGTGGCAGTAAGTCGTCGATAAGTGGATGTGGTTCGCTGTCAACTATAGTCTTAGCATTTAATTTTCTATAATCAACACATAGTCTGATGTTATTGTCCTTCTTCCGGACAATCACTAATGGAGAAGAGAATGGCGAATTACTAGTCTCAATGATTCCCAGAGACAACATCTGTTCAAGTTCCTTAGTAGTTTTAGCAAGGAAATGTAAAGGAACAGAATAGGGATGTACACGAATAGGTGTATCATCATTGAGAGTAATGTCATGACTGATAGCCGATGTGCGACCCGGGACGTCGGTCAACACATCTGGATAAGATTGTAATAGATTAGCAATCTGTAGACGCTGTTGCGGTGTAACCGTTGAAGAGATGGTTACATCCCACCAAGATTCAGTAGGTTGAACTACTGGTACCGGTAACGGTAACTGTACCTCAGGAAAAGAAGATTCTTCTTCCTGGATGACAAATAAGTTGGAATAATAACAAGTAGATACTGTGTTGTCATCTAGTTCATGAAAAATTGACTGTAAGTGTTCAGGACGTGTATGAAATTGCTTGAGCATGTTAATATGAAATATCTTTTTGTGTCCCTTGATATCTAAGACGTAATCAACGTCGGAAATTTTATCAATGACTTTGTAAGGACCATTCCAAGATATCAATAATTTATTGTTATTGTGAGGAAGTAACACATAAGCCTCGTCGCCTGGGAATAATTGGCGTAATCGTCGAGACCTATTTTGTAGAGATCGAGCCTTAGCTTTTGCAGCCTCAGAAGAAGCTGTTGCCAACTGGCAAGACTCAATAATGTTCTTCCGAAGATTAATCACGTACTCGTAAGATGACTGAGTGTCCTGAGTCATCTCCGCGTCAATTAATAAGTCTTTTATTAGTCCCATAGGACCTCTTGGGGGAGCACCAAAAACTAATTCAAAGGGAGAGAAGCCAGTTTGTTCATGCGGTACCTCCCGATAAGCAAATAGAACAGCTGGGAGTGCTCTGTCCCAGTCATGAGGGTGCTTAGCAGTAACCTTATGTAGTAGTTGTTTAAGTGTACGGTTAAGTCTTTCAACCGCACCATTACTCATAGGATGATAAATACTACTTAAATTCCTATCAATGTTCCAAGTTTTCATGACTTCCTTCATGGTGTCAGATATAAACTGTGACCCATGGTCTGATAAAAGTTTTCTAGGAAACCCTATTCTAGAAAAGATGAGATGTAGTGCATCAGCTACATCTGTGGTAGTGGTGGTCTTTAATGGGATAGCTTCTGGCCATCGTGTGCACAAATCAATGCACGTAAGGACGAATCTATGTCCTCTGGCCGATGGTAGCAATGGACCAATAATATCTATGGCCATCTTGTCAAAAGGTCTTACTGAGATATCGCAAGCCTGAATAGGCGCCGTGTGAAAAGCTCCACGTGCTTTCACTTCTTGGCATGTAGTACAGGAACGTACATACTGCGAAATATCTCTTGACACTCCTGGCCAAAAGAATGAAGACAGTACTCGAGATCGTGTTCGAGTATATCCCATATGTCCAGCACAATGTGAGTCATGTGCATGTTGAAGAATGTACCGTCTAAAAGTATACGGGACCATAACTTGTTGTTTCATTTGTGATTTGTCATTAAAACATCTAATCAATATGTCATTTTTAATAACAAACCAATGTTTGTTATTATTACCTGAGGATAGATTGTCAACTTTATCAACCAGCTTAAAAATTTTTTTTAAAGATTTATCCTCTTTTTGTTTGGTTGCAAATGTTTCCCTGTCAATAGGTGAATTGACTACAAATTCCTCTTGGTTGTCTGCATCCATTTTATTACCATCAACTTTCTCCATGAGTTGAGTCTGCGCTCTAGTCGTCACGGCGTTTCCAGTGCATAGGTTATGTTTCTCCCATTCTATAATCTCATCTGGAGTACAATCTTTACTGCCGTGTATACGACCAACCATCAGATCAGCTATAGGCTTTTTTAGCATACATACTTTTACGTTCCCTGTGAAAAAAGGTGTGTTAACATGAATAATAGCTGTGGGGTAAAACTCAATAGTTCCCCCAAAAGTCATGCAACGGACATATTCCCCCGTTGCACAGCTAGGATGTACCAGCGACTGTCGTACACCAATCGTTGTGGATCCTGAATCCCTCAGCACTGAGACGACGGATCCATTAACTAATCCCCTGTTAAAAATTAGTAGGCCTGTTCCATCGTTGACTGCAAGACCTACCTCTGGTGTAATATGTCCGCAGTTAAGCACTGTTTCTTTCGCCTTCTGAAAAATAAGATTGCATTGTTGGCAACTATTTGCCACATTATAATTAATAGCAAAACATGCAGCAGAAGACTGTGTTGTATTATTGTCAAGTGGGACCTGAGCTATTGGGGTAGTATTATTTGTAACTGCCGCCCCTGTATTATGGTTGTAATGAGATGATCCCCGAGAATGAGATCGATTCCGAGTATAATTGTTAGAATTATCTCGTCGTCCTCTATAGTAACTATTATCTCGATGTCTCGAGCCATGATTATTACCATTCCAGTTACTATTATTATTGGGAGTATGTGATCGATTATAATTAGTGTTATGTTGACCATTGTGGTAGTTTGTTTGAGGTGAATAATTTCTATCTCGTGATCTACCTCTGTTGAACTCATTTTTATTGTTGAAATCATTATTATGTCCCTTCTGAAAGTTAACATTGTGATTTCTTTGGAACCTGCTTCTGTCTACACTGTGATGTCTTTGTTTGTTATTATGATTGTAGGCCATATTAGACGCCACAGGTAGAGGTTCTCTTAATGAGGAGTTAGAAATGGTTGCATTCGGATGTGCCGAACAGTAGTTTAAAGAAATTTTTTCTAACTCGTCCATAGTACCTGGTTTACGCTCCTGCAGATATGCAAAAAATGGCTGGCTAACCGAAGATAATACCTTATCCCGTAGTAGTAAATCAACTAATTTGTCGTATGATTTGTTGACTTCTGCCAGTTCAACCCATCTATTAAACGTATTGCGTATGTTCGCAATGAATCCTGCAAAATCTTTTGGAGATTCAGGTAAAATTCCCTTAAATTTCAACCTACAGTGTTCCTCGTCCAGGTGAAACCTTCGTAAAAGCAAGGACTTAATAGCACCGTAGTTATTTGCTATTGATGGGTCAGCATTTTGAGAAGCCGTCAGTGGTTCTCCAACCAAGAATTCATTTAACTTGAGTACCCATGACTCTTCAGGCAAATGGTTAGTTTTGCAAGTCTGTTCAAAACGTGACAGGAACGATGAAAGGTCGTCCACGTTCAAGTTGAGAGTGGGTAATTTAAAGTTGTAGAAATGTTTATTTTGGCTGGATGATGATCCATTTTGTGCGTTATTATTCTGGTTTGCATCAGCACTTTGTGCTTGTAATCTTGCTGTCTCCAATTTAATACGCGCCAATTCCATTTCTTGTTGTAAAATAATTTCCTCTCGTTTCAATTTATTCTCTTCTTCCTGTTGAGCAATTTCTCTTAATCTATTTTCCTTGGCAATTTGCTTCATCTCACGTTCTGCTTCCTCTTTCTTTAATGCAGCCTTTTGTTCCTCTTCCTCTTTCTTTAATGCAGCCTTTTGTTCCTCTTCCTCTTTCTTTAATGCAGCCTTTTTCTCTGCTTCTTTTCTTTCATGTTTTTCCAGTTCTGCCTCAGCAAACTGACGAAGTTCTTGAGATTTATAACCATATTCCCTACCAATTTTAACGAAATGGTCTATAGTAAGCATTTTGACTTTTATCTGTAAGTAATTATTGATAATTACTGATTAAAATAGTCAATAGTAGCTTCAGAGTAATTATTATACTTACTCAACTTAGAAATATTCAATATAAATAATCACAATAGTACTGAACTCTAATGTCTAAGTTCAACCAATAGACAATATTTTGTAACAATATTGTATCTAAATAATACTATATCATAAATAGTTATGATATCTGTTAACTATTATGTAATTACTTCACCCAATTAATCTTAATATCCCATAATGTTGGGTATGATTCCTAGTAATTATATTGTTCAATGTACTAAGTCACTCTCTTAGTACCAGAAAAGTATATTAAATAATATACAATGGGTCTATTACCTCAAAGGTAGACTATAAGATTATTTTATTTGGTCAATATATATAATATATTATTATGCCCTAGGCATCTCTTATAAATTGTAGTGCTACTTTCTTGGACTATCACTGCATAATTATGCAATGTCCCATATTAACCTTAAATATCAGAAAAAATAATTAAATTAAATTACAAGTGTATTATTGCATATAATATCATATTATTAATGTAGTATTAATATATATCATGAGGACAAACAAAACAATGATGCAACTAAAGGGTACAAACAATGTCAAGACGCAAACAAGACATTTTCACAATTAAAAATGAATTTATGAACTAAATAAAACAAGCGGAAGTGTCACAAGCCAAATGAAGGGTCAAGGTCTGACCCGAGGTCAACTTAATATTCAAAGTACACAAAAAAAAATGACTGCAAAAAATGATGACATCACAGGACTCATAACGGACGACCATTTAACAATCATCAAATAAATGATAGTAAGAGGAGACTGGACGAAATAGTTAACGAATATGATACAAAACTGAATAAAATTGTTAACTGAGTACGAATAAAATACACCAGTTATCTACGGAACGGTACAGCTAACACAAATCGTCAAACGACAGCAGATTTGGACAGATAGTCCAATGGCAAACCTCAATGGGGCTTCCAAAAGTGCAATCGTTTAACTGCCCTAAGAAACGACCGAAATCAATTCAGGCATCGTGAGAGCCACAGAATCTAATTTCGGTTCATCCTCCCTACCTCCCACGAATTAACAACACATTAAGACAACAAAAAGTACATTAAACATAGGTAAAAACATGCCGATGTAGGCAGAGGGCATGGACTCAGTTAGCACTGTTTGCAATAACAACAGTTAAACACCTAGACTTATCTTTTCCGTTGCTTAGATCAGTGCTAGAGGTCGTCAACAGCTAGGCCTGTGCCTTTGACTGTCTGCTCCTGATGGGCAGGCAACGGTAGTCCATCTTGTGCATCTTGATCAATTTGAAGCGAACTAGAGAGGCGTTGAAAAGATGTCTTCTTCACTGCGACAATGCAACAGTGACGTCATGTTGCTATTCATGATCACGTGCGTCACGTCAGCTTCGTAATGGTCATGTGATCGAAACTTGATCGTAAATATTTCATTCGAAAGTCATGAAAAAATTTTTGGTTTTTGGTTGTTTTTCGTCCCCACATACCGGGCACCACTGTTGCAAGGTGGTTTGCTCTGAACAATGTTCCATGTGATATGAATAAAACAATTATAAATTTATGGCCATTGTTTTTTCTTTGATATGTTAGTTTTTTTTATTCAGTGATAGTGCATCGTGCCTTCGATGGAAGATTAAGCGAATGCGGGGATGGAAGATTCCGAACAATACTTGAACCTTGGAATACGATTGATTTGATAAGTCATTTCATTGAGTCCATACATTTAATTCACAGTTGTACACACAGGATGATCATTTCAAATAGGAGTAGAACATAAGTCCATATAAGTCATGCATAAATTAATCAATAACGTAGACTGCTGGTTTACGTGTCAATGTCCGTTTAAGGATACAATGCAGTATTGTCGTCAGAACATCACAGCTATATGCACGCGCAGCTAGACATGGCTACCTGCCGACAGTGAGACTGCGAGTCTGAATATTTCATATGAATTTGACGATTATTCTTCTCCTTCTGAGAATTCTAGTTAAATACTAACCTCCATAAATTTCCCTCTCATATAGAGTTCTAGGACTGACCCTGGTCCATCAAAAAATGCATATATAAATGGCTATATCATGCCATTGAATTGGAAGGTTAGAAAAAACGCAGCTATTCAGCTTGGCGGTCAAGTAACAAAGGGTAGCGTTTCTTAGTTACCGACTGTGACCCAAACAACGCTATACACGTCATAATCGATCGTGTATGGAGCGTTCAATATATGAAACATCTATCGCAATATATTAAATGCCTTAACCTTTACAATTGCACGTCTGATAACCTTTAGCAGACGGCGTTAATATCATATACCGTAACAGTGGGAAGGAGGTAGTAGCTTCTGCACAATTATCAGCTTTGACATCTAATTTCAGCAACATCACTGAAAAATCACCGCAGCAGGTCTCTCATTAAATTCACTAATTTTTATATTGTCCATTTAGAGTCTTAATAATATTTTTATGTTTTTAGTTTAACATGTTAAAATTAGAGATTTGTTTTTGCTTTCACAATAATACAGTACATACAAATATTTAGAAACCCGAAAAAAAACACCCTTTCCTAAGCGTACTATGTATACGATAATCATAAGCGGAACCTACCTGAAGAACCTGCTCGATCCTCCAGTACCTGGGTCAAAACATGTTGCGAACCACAGATATTGTTGTTGTTGTTTAACTAGGGCTGCCGAGCTTCTTGCTCTTTTGCAGCCATTACAAAGTTGAAGATTCCTTGGCATTGTCTACACTATCGATCTAGGCTTTTCCTGTTGCTTTTCTGTCATTCAGAACGTGTTAAATTGAAGTCATGAGCTGCAGTTTCTCCAGCTTGGCTTGCATTTAAAGATAGTCATATCTGGCTCCAAGTTAAGTAGTAAGACGCGTGTGGCATACTGTGCACTCCCCGCCATCCAAGGGGGCTCTCGAACTATGCAGAGCTAAAATACAGCGCCCTGATTCTGGGTTCTACCAAGGAATTGTCACGTCCTAAACAAAGCCACTTCTCAGCTCCCCCTGCCTATCACTGGGTCCATAGTGAGATCCTCCTGCATGTAGTCAACCAGGTCAAAGCCAAAGAATTATGTCTGTGGCTCGACTCCTGCAAGCTTAGTGTGCAATGCTGGGTTCTCAACAAGTTTCGCCACAGCAGAATCCCTGGAAGTGTGTGGATGATTTCAAGAGTCAATGAGGATGTAACTGCCTCATAGACAGAGGTTCGCTTCCACACTTATGTATATTATAGCATTGTCCATAGCTGGTGGTCATATAAGGATGACTCCAGATATGCCTCTATGCATAACCACAGATACATATTCATTTGTATGTGTACATACATACTTGTACATTTATACACATACAAACACACACACACACACACACATATATATATATATATATATATATAATCACTTAAGCAATTCCTTGTTTCTTTCTCGGTGCACAGTGAGCATGGAGGACACCGCTTCAGTAGACCTAAATCCGGGGGTCGGAGTGGCTAAGAGTTCTAGAGATACTGGGTTCGATTCCCAGGTGAGGGAATATAATGTCTTGACAATTTTTCAGAGCCAGTGGTCCTAATGATGTCATACTCCCCCCTGGTCTCCTGGGTAGTGAGATCGGATGCTTAACCTTCTCGGATAAGGGCGAAAAAATAGGAAGTCCCGTATGCAAGCTGCGCACGTTAAAAATAACACGGCAGTTGGAAATTGTAAAGAGTAGGCCTATCAGGCCGGTGCACTGGCAAAACTTAAAAATTAGAAACCTACCCACAACAAAGTATTTATAGAATGTGTGATTTTTATAATACACACATTGGGATTCTCGCCGGTGCTACGGAGTTCGTGCACTATACTGAGACCCTCCTTGCGTGATCTAAGGGAGGAGATCGGATCACTGATGGAATAGTCCGTGTGCAATGAAGATAGTTCTTAAAACCAATCCAAACCAAACCAAACCAAATCTACATCCAAGAACACAGCGTCAAAGTACTTTTGGGTGGTGCGCGGGCCTCACTGAAGTGAATTGTTGTTATTTTAATTTCAGCTTGGAAAGAACAACTGAAACCGGATTGTTTCGGAAATTAAAGTGCAAACTATTTGTATGTTTACACTGATTTCATTTCTTAAATATACGTTTTTCTATTACTCTATTTCTATTGTATTCCCCCTTTAAAAAAAAAAAAAAAAAAACAGCGCCTGAGCTCCCATTTAAAACTTAATATAAATCAAGAAAAATATTACAGTGTGGTCCAACTCATTAGTGTGAAATTGAGTCTTGTAAGAGTACAGTCTGTGGCCTAATAGATATGAACGCAGTTTCATAATCCAGATATACCAGGTTCGAAACTGCTGCAGGCGGTTTGGTAGCAGATCGCTTTGTGTGGATTTTTAACAATGGTATAAGCGCCGTACCGTTCAGAAAGCAATGGCAAACTACTGAATGAAAAAATTGCCTAGAAAAATCACAAACAGCCAATAAAAGCTGGGGTTGATTGCCACGTCCTGTAAAGGATAAGCAGCTAACTTAAGAGTACAGTATAGTACAGGACGGGAGATGGGGGCGGGGTCATCATGAGACCTCGCACCACTTTCAAAATTCCATGGGGCAGCAACCAGATCTACCGGTACATCCCAGTGGATTATTTGGTAGATCGTTAAGTGACTGCTTGAGGGATGGGTGGAAGGGGGGGGGGGGGGGGGGGGGAAGAGATTTTAAGCTAAGAGCCATTTCAGATATCTATCCAGCCGGCTTTTAAAACTCGTAGTGTTTCCGGGATCAACGATACTTTTTCCGTATTCCCAATGAAAATTATCGAGCTGGCCACCTCCGCTTAGAATTACGCACACGCATGCATACACATACTTATAGATCCACACACACACACACACACACACACACACACACACACACACACACACACACATATATATATATATATAAATATATATATATATATATATATATATATATATATATATATATATATATATATATATATATATATATATATATATATATATATATATATATATATATATATATATATATGATAGATATTTAAGGGACTAAGTGTTACTAAAGTAGATCCCAATAGCTCCTGGTTCCCGACCTCTGCCTGTACTGGCTCCACCCCCAACAGTTGGATTCATAATTACGTCATGAATATGGCTTTTAAGTCAACAGACAGTACAAACATCGAAGATTGCTAACAACCAGAACTGAAGGCCACAGAACGGTAAATAACGCCACTCAGCCGCGAACTATTTAAACGTTCCAATTATTCCAGACCGTCCGTACTTAGCCGTGTTTTGTTCCGTTGTATGAATAGCTCCATACATTTTAACTTGGTTCTTAAGATATGAGATAGCTTCTTGTGGGCACATTGACACTATTTTAAAATGAGCAGTGCAGTTTCGTCCAGACTCCATTCAAATTAACCCTTTAAGGCCCATGGACTATTTTAAACTGAATTCTAAATTTTACAAGTTGTTCATTATCTGCATATAGAATTCTTGTTTTAGAATGAAATTTTCTTTTATAAATATGAAAGACATTTACCTAGTTATGACTTGCCCTTTGTATGAACCAATGAGCATTAAGGTGCTTTATTATACATTTTAATATAGTTGCGCATGACAGGTCATGTATGGATTACTGGGCCTTATAGGTTACAAATTTTGCCAAATCAATGACATAACTTCAACTTAAAACGGTAACGGTAGTTTACAGTAAAAACTGACTCAAGGAAGCGAAGAGTAGAGACTTTACAGTACTTACCAAAGGGAAATAAAGAGTCGAGACTTCACTATACTAAGTCCAAGCTTATGAGGTGAATGGCCAGTTCTCGCCCTTGCTGTCCATACTCAAGAGCAGAGTCAGGTAACCATTTACAACCGAATAGGCTGGTGAGTTACGCCTCTATGTTTTGAACGCGGAGCCCGGTAACTCAAGGCATACGCTCTAACCATTGTGACAATCGGACGCTCTATTCCAGTGTAAGATAAAGGTAGTCCCATAGCTTATACTGCCGTAGAGAAGTGAATGGTAAGAGACTTAACTATACTAGATCCAGCTTTATGAAGCGGAGTGACCAGTTCCCTTCCTCGCTACCTTTGCCTTCCCTAACTCATGAGCACAGTCAGGTACCTCAGGTACCCAATTACAGCGTTTCCTGCTGCGAGCCCGCGTTGTTGTAGGATGTCTGTGATGATGTCTGCTGTGACTGGCGTAGCAAGTAGACAGTGGTTATTCTATTACTGAGAAGACTAAACAGACACATTTCGTGAGACATAACTTAATTTTTTTTTAAAATTCATTTTTGCCTCGTTTTGGCAAGGCGCGTCCCGTTCAACTTATTCGGTTATATTAGGGCGCATGTCCAAATATGACAGACCTTTAGGTCTAATATTTCTGACACATAACTTTAATTGCTTCTGACGTCTCTATTTGATTTCATTTATAACGTCCTTCAGTATTTAGTGATGTCTACATGCTCTTGTCGATATTCGAAAGTTTCTCCTTGGCAATATTACTCAAATCCAGTTAAACGATGTTTATTTCCCTTATCCAGTACAACATAGTTTTTAAAAAAACCAGTACAACATGATGAAACAAACGTCTGAGTTATTAATACTGGGTTTAGTTAGTGCACTGTATTTCTATATAGAGTGACGTCACTCTATATATCAAGGGCACTAGGTTTAGTTATTGTGAATTGTCACAAATTACACTCAGTCATTTGCTTTTCTTTCTATCTTTTTCCAGCCTTCCTTTTACCTTTATCTGCCAGTGGTTCTTGTACTTTTATCTCCTCTACCCCTCATGCCATACGTATGTTGACGAACTTTATATGGTATTTAGTGACTTCAGTGTCACAAATTTGATTCTGAACACTTCAATGAGTCTCCGAGTGGCAGCATGACTATAGCGTTTGATTCTCGAGGCAAAGGAACTTGGCTCAAAACCAGGTCACGTCAAGCCAGAGTCTACCCAGCAGTAAAAATGGTGAGCCGGACTCTGCTCCCAAGAAATCAATTAAAATCAGCAATCACGTTCTTGACACGCCGGGGTAAACGAAACAAAGTGTTGCGTCTTACCAAGCCATAGAGAATCGCCTACGCTTCGTCGGGGACAAAAGTACCAAAGTAAACACATTTCAAAAATAATAAAAACGATACCTGTAAACATAATTTCCACGTGATGCTCTCGTCAAATTCCGTAGGAAGAAAATAATATGAGTCTAATTTTAATAGAAAATGTCTAATTTTCATATTCATATTTCACGACTATCAAAAAACGCACTCCAACAATAATCACTATAATCAACCTTCAGTTCTCTAGGAGTACAGGTCTTCAACAAACTTGTGCCAAGTTTTCCTGTGCCGTCCCATGACCCGTTCTTTGGCTTCCCCCTACCTCTCTTACCCTGGATATTCCAGAACAAGGACTACCTTGTGATGCTACCAACAAGTTTTCGCTATGTATGTCATATCTATCTTCTGTCTTCTTTGTCATATCCTGTTTCGCTGGCCCTTGTTTAGTCCTCGTCATCAGTTCCACATTAGTAATCTTGTCATCAGTTCCACATTAGTGATCTTGTCATCAGTTCCACATTAGTGATCTTGTCATCAGTTCCACATTAGTGACCTTGTCATCAGTTCCAATTAGTGATCTTGTCATCAGTTCCACATTAGTGATCTTGTCATCACTTCCACATTAGTGATCTTGTCATCAGTTCCACGTTAGTGATCTTGTCATCAGTTCCACATTAGTAATCTTGTCATCAGTTCCACATTAGTGATCTTGTCATCAGTTCCACATTAGTGACCTTGTCATCAGTTCCACATTAGTGATCTTGTCATCAGTTCCACATTAGTAATCTTATCATCAGTTCCACATTAGTGATCTTGTCATCAGGTCCACATTAGTGATCTTGTCATCAGTTCCACATTAGTGATCTTGTCATCAGTTCCACATTAGTGATCTTGTCATCAGTTCCACATTAGTGACCTTGTCATCAGTTCCACATTAGTGATCTTGTCATCAGTTCCACATTAGTAATCTTATCATCAGTTCCACATTAGTGATCTTGTCATCAGGTCCACATTAGTGATCTTGTCATCAGTTCCACATTAGTGATCTTGTCATCAGTTCCACATTTGTGATCTTGTCATCAGTTCCACATTAGTGATCTTGACATCAGTTCCACATTAGTGATCTTGTCATCAGTTCCATATTAGTGACCTTGTCATCAGTTCCATATTAGTGATCTTGTCATCTGTTCCAAATTAGAAATCTTGTCATCAGTTCCACATTAGTGATCTTGTCATCAGTTCTACATTAGTGATCTTGTCATCAGTTCCACATTAGTAATCTTGTCATCAGTTCCACATAAGTAATCTTGTCATCAGTTCCACATTAGTGATCTTGTCATCAGCTCCACATTAGTGATCTTGTCATCAGTTCCACATTAGTGATCTTGTCATCAGTTCCACATTAGTGATCTTGTCATCAGTTCCACATTAGTAATGTTGTCATCAGTTCCACATTAGTGATCTTGTCATCAGTTCCACATTAGTGATCTTGTCATCAGTTCCACATTAGTGATCTTGTCATCAGTTCCACATTAGTGATCTTGTCATCAGTTCCACATTAGTAATCTTGTCATCAGTTCCACATTAGTGATCTTGTCATCAGTTCCACATTAGTAATGTTGTCATCAGTTCTACATTAGTGATCTTGTCATCAGTTCCACATTAGTGATCTTGTCATCAGTTCCACATTAGCGATCTTGTCATCAGTTCCACATTAGTGATCTTGTCATCAGTTCCACATTAGTGATCTTGTCATCAGCTCCACATTAGTGATCTTGTCATCAGTTCCACATTAGTGATCTTGTCATCAGTTCCACATTAGTGATCTTGTCATCAGTTCCACATTAGTAATGTTGTCATCAGTTCCACATTAGTTATCTTGTCATCAGTTCCACATTAGTGATCTTGTCATCAGTTCCACATTAGCGATCTTGTCATCAGTTCCACATTAGTGATCTTGTCATCAGTTCCACATTAGTGATCTTGTCATCAGCTCCACATTAGTGATCTTGTCATCAGTTCCACATTAGTGATCTTGTCATCAGTTCCACATTAGTGATCTTGTCATCAGTTCCACATTAGTAATGTTGTCATCAGTTCCACATTAGTGATCTTGTCATCAGTTCCACATTAGTGATCTTGTCATCAGTTTCACATTAGTGATCTTGTCATCAGTTCCACATTAGTGATCTTGTCATCAGTTCCACATTAGTAATCTTGTCATCAGTTCCACATTAGTGATCTTGTCATCAGTTCCACATTAGTAATGTTGTCATCAGTTCCACATTAGTGATCTTGTCATCAGTTCCACATTAGTGATCTTGTCATCAGTTCCACATTAGCGATCTTGTCATCAGTTCCACATTAGTGATCTTGTCATCAGTTCCACATTAGTGATCTTGTCATCAGTTCCACATTAGTAATCTTGTCGTCAGTTCCACATTAGTGATCTTGTCATCAGTTCCACATTAGTGATCTTGTCGTCAGTTCCACATTAGTGATCTTGTCATGCCACACCAATCCTCCTTCTGTTCTCACATTTATGAAAGTCTGTATCTTTATACGCATTTAGTCATCATTCCTGCTTTGGTATTTTTTTTTCGGTAATATTCTTCTTCTTTGATCCTTAACCGCCGACTGTCAAAGCAGTCAGTTGCCATCAAGCCTGTAGGCGTCTTGTAGGGCAGCAACAAACTGCTTCCACTTTGTTCGGTTGGCGGCCGTCCTTCGTACAGTGCCCCAGCTCTAGTTTATACTTTGCATCTCGGCCTCCACAGTTCTCCGCCAAGTTGTTTTTGGTCGGCCTCTCTTTCGCTTTCCTTCGGGGGTCCATAGCATAGCTGTTCTTGTGATGTCATCGGGGTCTCTTCTGAGGACGTAGCCAACCTAACTCCAGCGTCTGCCAGCTATGATGGTGTGCATCTCCTCTTGGTTACTCCGAGTAAGTAGTTCTTGGTTAGTGATAGTATTCGACCAAAAGATTCGGAGAATTTAGTAATATTAACTACACTGAATATATACGTGGCTATTGAACTAACATTTATTTCCAATAAGGCACAACTTCGCTCAAATAAATTATCCAGTCTATTTATTGTACTTACATAATATCAACCGCTTCACGGGCTTACATGTACCACATTGACGCGTCCAAGTAATTAAACTGCAGTTTAAATGATCACAAATATTTTAATAGATCACGCAGGCTGATACTTACACCGTAAAAGGAGTTAAATTTACGTCTAATGTGTACCTGTGACAGCTTGCATGCTGTTAAGTGAGCGACATATGGTAACTCCCTTGTGGACGACTGATATCCCCTAAATATGTCTTTTAGACGTCCCGAAACGAACATCACAAACTTTTTTTCCACCAAAGTTGCTGTCTGGAACTTACATAAGAGTCGTGCACTTCTAGTCTTTGCATTAAACTGCACAACGCTCAATATAGGGCACATCTTCTTCCTCCTTTAAAGTTGCAATTATCCTATATATAAAATCCCAGCTTTTTCTGTCAGTGCGTAACGCTAAGGGATGCAACTTTGGTTGAAAGTTAGATATTAATTGCAATGTTTCCCTTATATGTACTCTCCCGAAAATAGTAACACTTACCAAAGAAGAATGCGCAAATGACGGTGTGCATAACAGTTTGATTATACTGTATGGACAGAAGTCAACAACACAACTGATAAACAGTACATGAACTGGAAACAGGAAGATGCGGAGATCCATCATTTAAGTTGTACCAGATTAAAACAACAGAAAATCAAGGTGCTCTTCTGTCATGTTCAGACTTTTAACATCAGATGTAAAACAAATATAAATATTTTTTAAAATACTTTTGAATAAATAAAATTGCCGTTAGGTATTGGTGCTTTTGAATTTAATTCCCGTTTTAATATATATAAAATCCCAGCTTTTTCTGTCAGTAACGCTCCCTAAAATAGTAACACTCACCAAAGTAAAGTGCGCAAAACACGGTGTGCATGCGCCGTGTTAACAGCGTGGGTGTTCAGACTTTTTTAAATCTCGGATGTAAAACAAATATTTTGGTTTTTTAATACTTTCCCGAAAATAGTAACGCTCGACAAAGAAAAGTGCACAAAGGTTGGTGTGCACGCGGGGGTAAACATTTGAACAATGTTGGAATCTTTTTGACCGAGCTAGTATTCTCTCCCAGCTGTAAGTCGCACTGTCTCGATAGAGAAATCCCAACAATGTAAAGGTACAAATTAAACCAACAAGAAATATAACACTGTTTTTCCAAAAGTGGTGCTTTTGAATTTAATTTCCGTCTTGTGACGGGCTTTTACACTAGTATTTTAAATAATAAATAGAAAACACATAGTATATTGTCAAAAATCTAATATATTTCATTGTTTTAATGTTTAGATTTTTGCGTTTGTGTCCCTTAGACAGGGAAAAGTATAAATTACGTCCCTTGAAAAAAGCAAAATAATTTATTTTTTTTTCAAAACTTTACAAAAATGTGTAAAATAACGTTCATTCAGAATCAACAAAATGAGTTGCCCAGTCTTCTAAATGTGCTACAGATGCTGAAAGGTTAAGACGTTAGCTTTAGTTCTTTCCCCGTCATTATTTTGACGGATATATTTAATAGTTAATATTATAATCTCAGCTGAAATATCGGATATATTAAAATATATTTAAAAAAAAAAAAAAGTAATAGATTATCAGAATCACGACAACTCTCTGATAAGATCAAAGAAATGGATGGAGATCGAAAGATGTCACGTCCAACACAAGATTCAAGTGTCAAGTCAATCCTATTGTATGGCTCTGAACGTGCAGAAGAACAACGACAACAACAACAACAAAGCTTCAGACTTCCAGAAATGGTTTTAAAAAAAGGTAGTCTCATAGTATATACTGCCGTAAGGGGGGAGGTGTTAGAGACTTCACAATACTAGATCAAGAAACCACTTCGCTGCTTTTTCCTTTCCTGACCCACGATCAGAGTCGGAGATCCATTTGCAGATGGTTCCAAGGACTGTAGCGCAGAGGCGTTCGTAAAGTACTTGGTATCAGGGGCGGATGTTACCTATGACACATCCAGAAATAATAAATAAACGCACTAGTAAGTAGCATTTTAACAGTAAATACTATATTATGAGTGTCCGATGGCACCCCCTTCTTGGCTGTCACCCGGGGCGGACCGCCCCCTCGCTCCCCCCTTAGCACGCCACTGCTGTAGCGTGACGCCACCGTGGCACCTTTGCCGCGAGAAGCTGCGCTCTAACCAAGGACGCTGTCATAAATAGGTGCTTGACTAAAATAGAAGGATTGTAGTGGTATGACACGATCACTCATGTGGAATTGATGACACGAACCAGACAAGTGCCTGATAGGACACGCATTGAGCAAGCCTGCTGATAGAGTTACCAGGCAGTTCTTCTTCTGGACAACCCCAGGGTAGGACCAGGGAAACCTTGGAGACGAGAACTGGAGACAGACACGAAGGGGATGAAGAAGATATGGAAAGACCATGAGCATTTGCTCATTAGCGAGTTACAAGGTGATGATGATGGTGATGGTGATGGTGATGATGATGGTGATGATGATGATGGTGATGGTCATGATGATGGTGATGATGATGATGGTGATGATGATAGTGATGATGGTGATGGTGATGATGGTGATGATGATGGTGATGGTGATGATGATGGTGATGATGATGATGATGATGGTGATGATGATGGTGATGATGGTGGTGATGATGATGGTGATGGTGATGATGATGATGATGGTGATGATGATGGTGATGATGGTGATGATGATGATGATGATGGTGATGGTGATGATGATGGTGATGATGATGATGGTGATGATGATGGTGATGATGATGGTGATGATGGTGATGATGGTGATGATGATGGTGATGATGATGGTGATGATGGTGATGATGATGGTAATGATGATGATGATGATGATGATGATGATGATGATGATGGTGATGGTGATGATGGTGATGGTGGTGATGATGATGGTGATGATGGTGATGGTAATGATGGTGGTGATGATGATGATGGTGATGATGATGGTGATGATGATGGTGATGATGATGGTGATGATGGTGATGATGATGGTGATGATGGTGATGGTGGTGATGGTGATGATGGTGATGGTGATGATGATGGTGATGATGATGGTGATGATGGTGATGATGATGGTGATGGTGATGATGGTGATGGTGATGATGATGGTGATGATGATGGTGATGATGATGGTGATGATGATGGTGATGATGATGGTGATGATGACAACTCTGCCTAGGCCGGTCCCAAGCCCGGCTGAAAAAGGAGGAGGGTGGCCTGCATGGAGGCCGTAAGGAGGCAGCCCTTCCACCATGCAAAGGCACAACAGGCCAATCACCTGTTTGCTTTAAAACATGATTACGAGAACTACAAGAGAGAAAACCGGACGGATTCTAAAGGCGACGAACTGGAACGGACTACGGACTACGATTTATGGAACTTGGAACACAAGAAGTATAAATGGGAAAGAAGAGGAGCTGTTGGAAGAGATGAGGAAAGCAAAATTAGAAATCCTGGCTATAACGGAATCTTCTTCTTCTTCTTCCTCGTTCGCCTTCAGACTTCCACATTTATGACTCTAATAAAGGCAGCAGTCAACTCAAGATTCCCGACATCTCCAAAGGGGGCGTGGGTTGCATTGTGACCAAAAACCAAAAAGATAGTATCATGGGATGGAACTTTGTCTCGGAGCGCATTATGATTGTAAAACTAAAAGAAGGAGAAACCATAGTCAACCTGGTCATAGTGTATGGGCCAAATGAGGATGAGAGAGCAGAGGTCAAGGAGGAATTCTTCGAGCTGCTTGAAAGGACAGTGGATGACTGCCTAGATGAAATTATCATGCTCGGAGATTTCAATGCCAGAGTTGGAAATGACTATGCTAGATGGGGTGGAGTCATCGGAAGATATGGAGAAGATACTCTCAATGACAATGGAAAGCGACTCCTTAGATTCTGCAGTGACCAGAATCTGATCATTACAAACACAAAGTTCCCCCATAAGCGCATACATGCATACACTAGATGTGAACCAACAAAGAATGAGAAGTCAGTGATCGACTATGCCATTGTTAGGAGGAGCTCATTCAAATATGTCCGGGACGCTAGAGTCTGGAGGGAGCCAGAGATTGGAAGTGATCACTACCTGCTTACAATCAAAAGAACAACTGAAAGAGTTGCTCAGCCTAGGAACTGTCCAACATCACGCAAGAAACCAAGTAAACAAACGGGAGAAATGAGAATTAAGACCTACAAGCTGAGAGAGCCAGAAATTAAGACCAGATATCAGGGGCTTATTGCTACAGCGGTGAGAAACACAGAAGAACAACCTGATGACTTGGAAACCCTCTGGCTTAAATTCAAGGACATTATAAAGACAGCTGCTGCAGAAGCATGTGGTAAAGTCCGACTTGGGAACAAGAGAAAGAGGACACCTTGGCGGACAGAGGAAGTCAAAGAGAAAATAAGAGAGAAGAAAATGGCATGGAAACAATACTTAAGAGCTAAAAACACAGCAGGGCAAATACAGAAATATAGAGAATATATGACACTCAGAACAGAAGCAAAGAACAAGGTACTAGGAACAAAACAGAAGTCCTGGGAAGAATTTGGAGAAAAGCTAGAAGAAGATGCACAAGAAAACCAGAAATTGTTCTATAAGACCCTAAAGAACACGAGGAAGGATAAACACTGCCCTCTCAAATTTATAAATGACAAGCAAGGCAAATTGCTTACTGCCCCGAAGGAAGTAATGGAAAGATGGAAAGAATATTTCTCAGAACTCCTTGATGGTGAGCAAGGTCAAGCATCAGAAATGATAACCACTAGCACAGAAGAGGAAACCAATGGTGATGAAGATGACATAAAGATGGAAGAACTGAAGGCAGCACTGGAGAAAATCAAGATAGGCAAAGCAGCAGGGCATTATGGTATAACACCAGAAATGGTTAAGTACATGGGAGCATCAGGTGACCTATTACTCTTAAAGGTCCTACAGGCAGCGTGGTGCAACAAGACCATACCAAAAGATTGGGAGATTGCCATCATAACACCAATTTTCAAAAAGGGTGACAATCGACAATGTGAAAACCATAGAGGCATATCCCTTCTCAGTGTCCCTGGTAAAATCTACTCTAGAATCCTAGAGCAGAGACTCCGACGCCTAGCTGAGCCACAATTGGATGAGGTCCAATGCGGATTCCGAGCAAACCGAAGTACTCAAGACCTAATCTTCCCACTCAGATAGCTGAGTGAAAAGGCCCTTGAGTATAAGAGTGACATCCATCTTTGTTTCGTAGATCTGGAAAAGGCGTTTGACAGGGTCCCCTGGAGCAAACTTTGGGACTGTTTGGTAAGGAAGAACATTCCAGTGTAGTGGTGTTGATGGTATTGTATGATGTTGATATTACTAAATGTAATTGTATGAGGCCAGCTGTGAAGGCTCCTGAGATAAAATGTAGTTGTGAATTGTCAGAAGGCCTTTCTTGCTACCACTACGACCTCACACTTAATTTTTTTTTTTTAATGAATGTGGCTACGTAAAGTGTCTAGGGTTATGATATGTAGTGTGGTGTACTAGGTTATAGATATACCCACAGATATTTAACAAGACTAATAATATTAATAAATGTTAAAATACACTGAACTAACTCACGTGTGTAAAATTTTGATAAAATTATATTACATTTATTTTGTTCTGTATCAATTTTTTAGGTTGACCAGAACTTAAAGGATTTAGAGATTATGAAAGAAATGCATGGAATATTATATCATAAATGCAATAGTGTACATATATATGTACTATACTAGTTAGTTTTTATTAAAATGTTCTAGTAGTCATCTACTTGGGAGGATAGTTACTGTTTGTGCTGTTGGGGTGGCCTCATCACACCTGTCTATATTGACTACACAGTGTCCAGAAAATGGTGGGAATTTTTATGGGGTATTAGTAACTAAACGGGGTTGGTGAATGTCCAGCAGACCAGAGGCTCACTCATCTTGTCGTTGCAGCTCTGGTGCTGAAAACTGATGATCCCACCTCTCCGTGCTGGCGGGCAATAATGGTGGTCTCTGTCACAAGTACTGCACAGATACACTCGAGTAAGTCACCAACTGAATAGACACTGCTTGGTTGACAACAGAAACTCGCAGCTCTGCAATCAAAGTATGGGCCATGTGTCAAAATCTATTCTCTACCCACGTCTGGACACAACACTGACACAACAACCACATCATACAGACAGGTCAGATCTCTCTGACCAAACAGCACATTTACCATGGTGGTTTTACATCAGATAGATCCTCCCAGACTATAGGTTCTGAAAAATATTTATTAGTTTTCTGCTCTAAAAGAGGATAGGTAATATGTTTCAATTATTCTCAACACTCGATCTGTCTTGCATAATCCTTGCTGGAGTTTATGTACATTGTTGGTCCCTAGACCCTGACTAGGGCGGGGGGTCTAGAGCAAATCCCTACTTGTTTGTAAGGCTAGATTTCGATATGGCAGTATCAAATCACTCGAACATGAAACAATATTCAAAATATATAAGGAAATAATTTCAATCTTACCAGATTATGAATAAATAACACAGAATTGCTAGCAAAACTCAGCTGAGCTGCTGGCTATAGTATGGCGTCCCTAAATTTATTACACTTTCTTTCATATGGAAATCACCACACTTTAAAATCTGTGTCTATCACTGAACAACTATTGAAGAATGGCCCCACTTTCGCGTCTGAGCGCTAATGATATGATTGTCTGTGGCCAATCACTGCCTAGGTTTATTTTAATTTCAAATTTCCTACCATAAAGTCATTTCAGTCATGCTTCAGTCAAGTATGGATGGTTATCTGTTAGTCTGTCCGTCTCTACTTGTGTTTCTACAAAATGTACTTGATTTTTGAACCAACCTTTCTCTCCCCTCCAAAATTTTGTCGTTAAAAGTTATATTTAGACACAGCTACCACCCAAAACCCCTCTTCCATACTACGTAGATTTGAACACCTGCGACTCGAGGTCGTGTTTTTTTGTGCAATTAGCGACACTTTTAGATTCAATACAGTCTGTCGATGATGTGAACAACACTGTCTTTTGTCATTATCTTCAATATTATCTATCCGTTTGTAAAATTAAGAACATATTAGTTCACTGCTCAGAATAGGCCATCCGGCCAGCTAATTTTTATATTCCTAACATTAATATTAAGAAAAAAGTACTTTTTAATGTTTGTAATATTCCTAACATCTGCGTTTAGCCGCTGAATTCAAATCAAGGGCTTGGTATCGCGCAAAAGCGTCCAATAAATGACTGTGGCGTAACATATCTATGGTCCCTTCTGTCGAGTTGCTTACTTTATGTCAACTTGGGAAACGTGACTTTTTCTCCGTTTCCCCCCCCCCCCCCCCCCCCCCCCCAATTGCGTCTCCTTAGCCTTTCTAGTCTCACGCAATCTTTCCAGTCATATTTTTTTCCTTTTTGATCCTCCGTTCCCCTCCTGTCTAGCAAGTCAATTTTTATGGAGGGTGATGACCCGCGGTCTAGGCGATCATGTACTATTCGCAGCCTACGCATTATGTTTTTATCCTTAAATGTTATCTTTGGAGGTATTTTACCGTTGTATCTCTGTCAATTTCACTACACATCTCCCCACTTGAAAACATGCCTATGGCAAGTTCCAACACCAGCGATACACATAGGTAAAATTACTCCTCACGTTTGCCACTACTCTAATTTTGATCACAGGGGTGCCGACTGAGGAAATCTGCACCGACATTCAATTTGCCTGGGATATATTGGATACTAAACTGATAAGGTTGAAGCAACAAAGACCACCTCAGCAATCTTGCGTTTTCATGCTTAGCCTGAGACAAGAACACGAGAGGCTGATGGTCCGTCTCCACCACAAATGTCCTACCATACAGATAGATTTGAAACTTCTTTATTGCCCAGATTAACGCTAAACATTCTTTTTCGCTTGTGGAGTATCCTTGTTCCGCCTTATTCAATTTGCGGCTTGCATAAGCGACTGGTTTCAGTTCCCCATCAGGTGAAGATGATCTTTGCAACAAAGCCCCTCCTAGTCCTACATTACTTGCATCGGTTCTTAAGACAAAGTCCTGTGTCAAATCAGGCAGTTTGAGAATAGGCTTGCTAGTGAGTTTTTCCTTTAACTCTTGGAACGCTAGTTCACATTGTGCAGTCCAAATAATTTTATCTGGAAGTCCCTTGCGAGTCAGATCAGTCAGAGGAGCACAAATAGCGTTAAAATTCTTGATGTATTTCTGATAAAATCCGCATAACGACACAAATGATCGCACGTCCTTTTTTGTTTGTGGCCTAGGTGCTCTCTGCAGTTTTTCCAAGTTCTTAGGATCAGGGGTCATATTACCCTGATATACAGTGTGCCCCAAGAATTCCAACTCTTTACATCCAATACAACATTTTGTTGGCCTAGCAGTTAAATTCGCCTCCCGAAGTCTATCAAACAACATCTCCAGAGCTTCAATGTGTTCTTCAAATGTCTCTGTGGCGACGAGAATATCATCCATGAAATTCGTGATACATGGGTTATTCAGGGGATCCAACAATTTTCGCATCATCCTTGAAAACACACTCGGAGCATTTTTCAGTCCGAATGGTAGCATATTGAATTCATAATGTCCATCCGAAGTGCTAAAAGCCAAATAAGGTCTCACTTCAGGCTTCACTGGGATCTGGTAATAGCCTTTACTAAGATCCACCTTTGAAAAGTATTTTGCCTTGTTCAGTCTGGCAAATAACTGTTTTGTGTCTGGTAATGGATCCACTTGTCCTTCTGTGACAGCATTCAGTTTCCTGTAATCTATGCACAGTCTGTGTTCCCCAGACGGTTTTCTCAACAAAACGACACTAGAACTAAAAGATGATTCACTGTGCGAAATAATCCCCTCCTTCAACAAATACTCTATTTCTTCCTTCAATGCCTTCTCCTTCGCGAACGGAATAGAATAGGCTCTCATACAGATTGGGTTTGAGTCTACCAGTTTCATGTCATACTGTAGCAAATTTGTATGGCCTGGTTTATCTGTTAATACATCTGTATGTTCCTCCAGAACCTGTTGAACTCTCTCCCTCTGGTTTTTAGTCAGGTGCTTACTGACTTTTACCTGTGCTGCGGTTTCACAAGGATGTAATGGGTATTCATGTGAGGTGAGTGGTTCTTTTTGCATCTGGGTTGCAATAGCCAAGGTCAATAAGGGGGTGCTTTCCTGGAGTGGTCTGTCCAGATACTTCTTTAACAGGTTTACATGATAAACTTTTTCCTTCCCCTTTTTGTCAATTTTATAGTTTGTTCTAGACACCTTCTCTAAAACCGTATATGGACCTTGCCAACCAATTTGTAATTTATTCTGGCTTCCGGGTAGTAGAAGCAGCACCTTCTCTCCGACTGCCAGTTCCCTGTCCTTTGCCTTCCTATTAAAATATGCTGCATGTTTCTTCCTGGCTTGTTTCAAATTATCATTTGCCAGTTTCCATCCAGCTTTCAAACGAGTGGTCAGTTCGTTCACATATTGATAAGATGAGGTAACAGTCTCTTCCGCCTTCTCATCTGTCCAGGTCCTTAATAGGTTACATCTGGATCTTTAATTTATCATACGTATTTTTCCTGGAACCCGTCGGGTCCCGTCCATTAGAAGCTTTATAATGAGGACTTTTCTTCCTAGAATCATCACTCACAAATCGACCACTACCAATTTTTTTCTGGGGTTTGTCTCCCCACTTTAGATTGCTTATGAGAGATCTTCGCTCTCTTTTCTGTTCTTCCAGCTTATATAATCCTGACCGAGGGATTGTCAGATTATTCTGGGTTAAATTTCTTCTTTGTACTTGTCGCATAGTGGCCATGTTAATCCATTCAAGTGACGACTGGGTGTGAAAAGGGGGCTCCCATTCCACTTTGTCTACCTGAGTATAATTAGTTTTCCTTTCAGGCCTAAAGTTGCCCCGTGGCGTTTCTAGGTCCTGCACATATTTTCCCTTTGTGGGTGTTCCCTCATGAAATACGCCACATGCTTCTACAAAGTTTTCAACATCGACATTTACGTCGGGCCAATAGTATTTTCGAGCAATCTTTTGGCAGATGGTACCGACTTTCTCATGGTCACCATCTTTTCCAACATGTAAGCTCCTTATTAAGTTTGCCCTATATATCTTGGGAAGAACTAACTGTCCGTGACCAGTGGATCTAGTTCCTGTCTTCCTGTATAAGAGTTTGTTCTTCATGAAATATTCCCCCTTGCTCGGAGGTGTGTGGCATTTGGGCAATTTTTTAAAACAGGGCTTGAGTGTCCTATCCTCAGCCTGCGCCTTCCTCATCTCCTCTGGATGAGCATTTATAGGTTCACCTTCTTCCTCCTTCTTCTGTGACCTGGTCTGCACTGTCGCCATGATCACAGGTTTCTCGGGTTCCCCAAGAAGACGTATCTACACCCCAATATCAGAGGGTAGATTGGTTCATCTATCACTGCTGCTCTGATTTCTCCTTCCACATAGCGAGTTTTCACCGTTATCCTTGCGATGGGAAGTGTCATGAGTGGTATGTCCTTAGTCGCCCCTTGTATTTCCACTGTTTCTGTGGTATACTGACTTGGGTCCACTAGGCTAGACTTCACAACTGAATCATAATCCAAACCTGTATCATAAAGGCACCTTATGGTGACCCCATTACAAATAACATCCTCACAAACTGGGGGGTGATAAGGTTCCTGTTGTCCCTTAGGATTAACCTTTAATCTTTGCGTCCCCGACTTCATTGCAGCAATGTTTGAAGGTTTCCTTCTACAAAATTCGGTGTTATGGTTATCCTTCTTGCACCATTTACACCATCTTTTTCCTTGGTTCAACGGTTTTCTTTCATTGAACTTTTGGTCATTGAACTGTGATTTTCTGTCGCGATAGTCATTTCTTGGCCGCTCAAAGTTTGTCCTACCTTTATTTCCCTGCTCTCTATTATCAAATTTATTAAATTGCTGTGGAGCTTTAAAATTGTCTATGTGCTTCTTCTTAGCACCACTTACCTCTGCCTGGGCTGCCTGATACCTCTCAGCAACATTTAAAATTTCCCCCAACTTCTCTGCACCTTGTTCCATGAGAAATTTTCTCATGTCTGGAGCCATGGACTCTCTCAATTGCTCAATCATGATCATTTCCTTAAGATCTTGGGTCTTCCCCAGAGCCGTCCATTTCTCCAAATAGGTTTCTAGTCTAGCAGAGAATTGGTGGTATGTCTCCCCAGACAACAGTTTGGCATTTCTAAATTTCTTACGATAAAATTCACCATTCTTCTCGTACCTTAATAACAAAGCCTGCTTTAACATGTCATAATTGTCTTGGTCTTCCCTGTTCATTTTGGCAAATACTTCATAAGAAGTACCTCTCAATCCCTGTGATAGCTTTAAGCTCCACCTCTCTCTCTCTAACCCATATGTAGTAGCTAATAACTCAAAACGTCCTAGGTACCCCTCTATGTCATCGTCTTTTTCAACAAAATGGTCTAAATGAAACCCCATAGCGGAGTTTGAGGCTCCCAGACTGGGCGTAGCATCTGAGGCAAAAGGGCTGGCACCATTTTCAGGAGCCGGGCCTTGTAATTCCAGCTCCCTTAGTCGTAATTCGTGCTCCCTCTGCAACCTTCTATCTTCTGCCTCCCTTTCGCCAGTCAACCTTTTTTCTTCTGCCTCCCTTTCGGCCTTTTTATCTTCTGCCTCCCTTTGCTGTCGTTTTTCTTCTGCCTCAATCTGCAGCCTCTTTGTCTCAGCCTCAATTTGTAACCTCTTTTCTTCAGCTAACCTTTCAGCCTCTAATTTTCTTTCAGCCTCTTTTTCTAATCTCCTTTCTTCCCGTTCAATATATTTATCACATTCAGCCGTTACGTATTGAATTAAAATTTGACCATCCATTCCCATCTCCTTCGCGGTGAGCACAGCAGCTGATCTAAATTTTGCCAGCTCCGCCATACTTTTTAGGCAATATAATAATATACAAGATAAATCTCTAACCAGTAAATACACTAAGTACTTCTAATTACTATATGACTATAGTCTAACTAATTCTAACTAACCAGTTAACTAATTAATTATTTCTGGCTGTGAAGATTCACCAACTTTTATCTGCAGGGACACTTTTAATGTTAAAGGGAATTTTACAATTTATTTCCCTACTTTTATTTCTCCCACCAGGAGATCCTAATATTACTGTTGGGCTAATTATCCCCTGACAAGACCCCAATATATGTAGTGGTGTTGATGGTATTGTATGATGTTGATATTACTAAATGTAATTGTATGAGGCCAGCTGTGAAGGCTCCTGAGATAAAATGTAGTTGTGAATTGTCAGAAGGCCTTTCTTGCTACCACTACGACCTCACACTTAATTTTTTTTTTTTTTAATGAATGTGGCTACGTAAAGTGTCTAGGGTTATGATATGTAGTGTGGTGTACTAGGTTATAGATATACCCACAGATATTTAACAAGACTAATAATATTAATAAATGTTAAAATACACTGAACTAACTCACGTGTGTAAAATTTTGATAAAATTATATTACATTTATTTTGTTCTGTATCAATTTTTTTAGGTTGACCAGAACTTAAAGGATTTAGAGATTATGAAAGAAATGCATGGAATATTATATCATAAATGCAATAGTGTACATATATATGTACTATACTAGTTAGTTTTATTAAAATGTTCTAGTAGTCATCTACTTGGGAGGATAGTTACTGTTTGTGCTGTTGGGGTGGCCTCATCACACCTGTCTATATTGACTACACAGTGTCCAGAAAATGGTGGGAATTTTTATGGGGTATTAGTAACTAAACGGGGTTGGTGAATGTCCAGCAGACCAGAGGCTCACTCATCTTGTCGTTGCAGCTCTGGTGCTGAAAACTGATGATCCCACCTCTCCGTGCTGGCGGGCAATAATGGTGGTCTCTGTCACAAGTACTGCACAGATACACTCGAGTAAGTCACCAACTGAATAGACACTGCTTGGTTGACAACAGAAACTCGCAGCTCTGCAATCAAAGTATGGGCCATGTGTCAAAATCTATTCTCTACCCACGTCTGGACACAACACTGACACAACAACCACATCATACAGACAGGTCAGATCTCTCTGACCAAACAGCACATTTACCATGGTGGTTTTACATCAGATAGATCCTCCCAGACTATAGGTTCTGAAAAATATTTATTAGTTTTCTGCTCTAAAAGAGGATAGGTAATATGTTTCAATTATTCTCAACACTCGATCTGTCTTGCATAATCCTTGCTGGAGTTTATGTACATTGTTGGTCCCTAGACCCTGACTAGGGCGGGGGGTCTAGAGCAAATCCCTACTTGTTTGTAAGGCTAGATTTCGATATGGCAGTATCAAATCACTCGAACATGAAACAATATTCAAAATATATAAGGAAATAATTTCAATCTTACCAGATTATGAATAAATAACACAGAATTGCTAGCAAAACTCAGCTGAGCTGCTGGCTATAGTATGGCGTCCCTAAATTTATTACACTTTCTTTCATATGGAAATCACCACACTTTAAAATCTGTGTCTATCACTGAACAACTATTGAGAAATGACCCCACTTTCGCGTCTGAGCGCTAATGATATGATTGTCTGTGGCCAATCACTGCCTAGGTTTATTTTAATTTCAAATTTCCTACCATAAAGTCATTTCAGTCATGCTTCAGTCAAGTATGGATGGTTATCTGTTAGTCTGTCCGTCTCTACTTGTGTTTCTACAAAATGTACTTGATTTTTGAACCAACCTTTCTCTCCCCTCCAAAATTTTGTCGTTAAAAGTTATATTTAGACACAGCTACCACCCAAAAACCCTCTCTTCCATACTACGTAGATTTGAACACCTGCGTTTCGAGGTCGTGTTTTTTTGTGCAATTAGCGACACTTTTAGATTCAATACAGTTCGTCGATGATGTGAACAACACTGTCTTTTGTCATTATCTTCAATATTATCTATCCGTTTGTAAAATTAAGACCATATTAGTTCACTGCTCAGAATGGGCCATCTGGCCAGCTAATTTTTATATTCCTAACATTAATATTAAGAAAAAAGTACTTTTTAAATTTTGTAATATTCCTAACATCTGCGTTTAGCCGCTGAATTCAAATCAAGGGCTTGGTATCGCGCAAAAGCGTCCAATAAATGACTGTGGCGTATTATATCTAAGGTCCCTTCTGTCGAGTTGCTTACTTTTTATGTCAACTTGGGAAACGTGACTTTTCTCCCCTTCCCCCCCCCCCCCCCCCCCCTCCAATTGCGTCTCCTTAGCCTTTCTAGTCTCACGCAATCTTTCCCGTCATATTTTTCCTTTTTGATCCTCCGTTCCCCTCCTGTCTAGCAAGTCAATTTTTATGGAGGGTGATGACCCGCGGTCTAGGCGATCATGTACATCAGCAGCCTACGCATTATGTTTTTTATCCTTATATGTTATCCTTGGAGGTAGTTTACCGTTGTATCTCTGTCAATTTCACTACATCCAGCACCTCTGATTCTTGCTATACAGAGCTTCTACAAGTCTTGCAGAAATTATGTGAGGACAGCAAACCATAAGTCAGAAGAGTTCAGGACCACCACTGGTGTAAGACAAGGTGATATCCTGTCACCTTATCTTTTCATACTCCTCATGGACGATGTCATCAAGGCATGTAAGGAGAGAACAAGAAAGTATTCAGTGGGGTGCTGGAAGATGAGACAGGTATGTATTTCAGAGCTGGCATTTGCTGATGATGTTGCCCTGATTGCTAAATCGGAGGCACATCTCCAATCCAACCTGCAAGTCTGGAAGGAAGAGCTGGAGAGGAGAGGGATGGTCATAAGCAGCTCTAAAACAAAATCCATGGTGATATCACGAGAAGAAAGAAGACAGATTAAGCTGGGAGAACAGGTCCTGGAGCAGGTCGACCACTTCAAATATCTTGGAGCTATTATAGACCGAAAGGGAGGCATCAAAGAAGAGTTGGCCACTCGAAAAGCAGCGGCTGGGAGACTTTTTCAGGCCATAAATCAAGGATTCCTCAGCAAGAAAGAGGTTGGTAAGAAAACGAAGATGGCTGTATACCGCTCCACCTATGTCCCATTCTTGACATATGGATGCGAGTCATGGGCAATGACTTCAACCCACAAAAGCCAGATCCAAACCTCAGAAATGAGGTATCTGAGGAAGGTGGTTGAAGTAAAAAGAGACATGGTCCGCAACCAGACGATACGTCAAGGCCTAAAATCCCACCCCTTGCAGACCCAAGTAGAACAGTCCCAACTAGGATGGTTTGGCCATGTCTGCAGAATGGGAGAAGATCGGCTACCACGACAAGCATGCGAAACAAAGAGCCAGGGATCCAGACCCCCAGGACGACCCAGAGTCCGCTGGGAGGACAACATTAGACAATCTTCGAAGGACCCAGGACTAGAATGGAACCAGGCCAGGAAGAAGACAGCCGATAGGATAGTCTGGCGCTCTCTCTTCCAAACCTCTACACCTCACGGTAGAAGGGGAACGACTAAGTAAGTAAGTAAGATGATGATGACTAAGTAATTAATCTACAATCGATTACGTCTTTGCTTTTCAATATTACCTAAAAAATAGATAGAAAAAAAAAGGGGGGGGGGGAGGTTAAGAGATTTGTGACGTCATACAATGGGGTGTGGTTGATTTTTGTGAAGAAATACAACCAGGACAAGGGGGGGGGGGGTGCATTGTAGCATATTAAACAGAAATTCGAAAATTGAAGAATGTAACAGAAGGCTAGAGGTAGCCTTAGATGTCGGCGAGAGGCCGTGGATGAGCGAAAATCCGTGGACATATGTAGCTGTGCTGCGCGGTTCTACTCTAGGGCCAGTCCATCTCACCATCACTGTAGTTATGATAAAGAATTTATAAAGTTTGTGCTAAAAAAAACAACAATGTAAAAACAATTGGGGTGGGGAGAAATGAAATTAGAAAAGATGAGTAGAAGGTGGAATAATGTTGAAGAGAATCCCCCTTATCAGTTGACTCGATATCGCGCCCACTATCCGTTTGGATCTGGCAGAGCTTCAGGAGATAGCCGACTGGATGCGAGAGCAAATGCTATGCACTTTGGCTACGTGCGCGTATGAACATTTTTATTACCGCTCTTATTATGCTCTTTCGAACTTTCATTGTTTACGAAACAAACGGCTTCTAAATTAAAGTGCGTTATAGCGATGTCGCGCAACACGGGGTGGCGCTAACCGAAGTATTCTTGCACTGTATATATTAGTCTAGAGAGCGTCCATGTGCAGAGCGGTTTTATTTTTGAGTGACGTTGCATTTTTGCAAACTCCCCCCCTCATCCTATCGTCACCCTTCCTCACAAAATTGTAGACCCTCCTGTGGCAAAATGAATCAAATGTCATACCCTTCTCTTTCCAATGAAATGTGTTAACCAATCAGAGCAGCGCAAGCTCGCTGGTGACACGAAACGGGTTTCTAAATGGCGTCTAACAGAGGAAAGTAAATGTGCGTTTTAGTATCACGGAATTGTATAAATTGCAAAAGAATGGCTGGACTAAAAAAATTTGTAAAGTGCATTTTATGCAGACGAAGACCTAATACTTATATTCGATGGGGAAGACTGCTGTGTGGATTATTTTCGTAGATAATCAAGTTAAATTGGGACATCTTGTTAAAATTTAATTTGTAAATGGTCTTTCCAAATTCGCTACAAATTGAAGACAAAATCAAAATAGGAAAACCATATACGAAAAGAAAGCCCAGGATCGTCACAGTAAAATGAGATATACCTGAAAGTCGTAGGAGAAAGGGTTAAGAAGAACGAGAAGGAATTCTGGACCAATCTAACACACTTGCTCGATTCTGCATGGAAAAAGTCATGATTGGGCAGACTGCAAAGTGTGATGTAATACTGTTCTCCGAGCCCGCCGCTATCTTCCTATAAATAAGGTCAGAGGGTTTTTCAAAATTTACACACACTCAAAAGTAGAAGACAAGACAGACGGTAGGAAGGAGTCTTGCTTGTCAAAGGCTATAATTCTTTACCATATGAATGCCAGCGCAGCTTGAACTACTCCAAGACTGAGTCTGATTGTGTACTTCTCGACTATTCTAGAGGGTATGTGCATTTACGAATAAATAAATTATTTTATTGCAGGTTATTATGATATAAATATGTATCAGGATCAGGCCAAAGGACTGACTGAAATTACGTTGTGGAGGTATAAAGGAATTCGAAGAATACCAATGATTATCATGAATGTCATTAGGATTGTTCAAATGAAAGTTACTATACTGGAACAATGGACTTGGCTTTCCAGAATGTGAAAGGCGACGGTAGCATCGTGATTATGTATAAAATGTATTAATAGTTTTATGTAAATATTTTATAATAAATCCAGATTGACATCTGTATTACTTGTAAACACTGACCAGAACAGAAACATGTGTTTACACACGCGTGCAAACGCTGAACACTATCACCCACAAACGCGTAGGCTTGTGAGACCCAAGAACAAAGGCTAGCCACATGTCACAGAGGGTTTCAGGTTTCGGTCGTGTCATAATGAAGCAGAAGGCCGAGAACTTAAATTCACTAGTGCCATCCTTGTACTACAGAGGAGCACCATACTGTGTAATTTATATTCAAGTGCTAGGCTCCATCAGTGTTTGGTGGCCTGGTACAAGACTTGACATTATTCATTCATTCATTCATAACCCTCCACTCGCAAAGGAGCATAGGCCTTCAACAAACACATGCCAAGTCCTCTTGTCACGTGCCATCATCTCAAGTTCTTTGCACGTTCTCCCTACAATCTCCACCTCTGTCTCCAGCCCTCCTCTCCATGTGCCTCTTGGTCCACATTTTCTTTAATTGACTTGTCCATGTTTGTTGAAGTTTTTTGTGGTTTAAATTTTTTACGGGATGGGGGTAACCGGCCCCATGCCCAACCCTCCTTAGTCGCTTTCTACGACATGCTTGGCAGGGAACAGTGTTACTATTCTTTGCTCCCCTTTCGGACCCCGGTAACACACGGGTGACATTATTGCTGAAAGTGAATTATCATCATCAACAGAATCCATACCTGTGAAGATAAGTGACTAAATGTGCATATTCTACAGCCAATGTGAGAAGTCAACCTGTGTTAGGATGAACAAACTGTTCTAGAGTCACAATAACTACAAGTACACTGTAAAATAATAACTATAACACAACCAGTGATTTATTGATATAAATAAGTTTAAATTTTATTGAGTTCACCATTTGCATAATTTGCACAAGAAGAAAAATAGTTGTATATAATAAATAATTCAGTAATTATATTTTTCAGACTTATCAATTTTATCTTGAATTTTATCTTGTTAAATTTTTTGTTGAAAGTTACAGAGTTATTGTTTATAATAGGATTGTTACTAGCAAAGGGGCACCTTAGGCTCTATCTTTAATGGCATTACCGTCTGAAGTAGAGACCTTCACAGTCGTAACTATACCTGTGATACCAAGGCTCTTCTCCGAGACTGGGTTACATTCATTTAGACATAATTCTTTTCTCGTTTATCATTTACTACAAACTACACTCTTAAAACCTTTTGCTACACCCCCCCCCCTTTTTTTTTTTCCCTACGTGACGTCATATGTGGACGATCCCTAACTGATGCAACAAGACTTTTCATTACAACAATGGGCATATAAACTGATCAGCTGTGACCATCGGGAACAAAGCTTAGCAAGTTTTCAGTACTTACGCATATTCATTTAACGAATAATAACGTATTATACGCGTATTTGATCTTTTTGCCATAAAATACGTATAACATGCGTATTTTATACTCAAACGTAACGTACGGTCGAACATTGCACCATAGGGGTGCGAGACACACCTTCAGGGGGTGTGAGACGAGCCAGATGTTTTAGAAGGCAAATCATCATAAATAATACAGTTGCGTTGCGGGTATTATTATTTTAATATTGAATGTTAATATGTGGTAACCAACTGGTTACTCTGGTCAAGAAGACTGCTAGGGTTGAACCACAATACCACGAACACAGTTGACGTTCACAATGTCATAGTAACGTCACCAAGGCGAAGTGGAAAACGAATACAATATTTAATTGTGACTTTGGACGCTGCTCCACATGCATTTTTAAATCAAGCCAATATATAATGGCATTACATAGGCAGTCCTTGAAAAGTTTCTGTACCGTCGTAGCTAGAAACACTGTCCTCTTGTAAACTTCAAAGTTTTATTACTATGGACTCACTTGATATGCAAAGTTTGTTCTCCCGTGTAAATAGATCTAGAAACATCTCACAGAAGTATATTGATGCACTAATGATGGTACATAATAGGGATATGTCACAATATTATATAAATTCCATGAGCCCAGAGACATACGTCCACTCGCCATAAGCCACACACATCGAAGTCCCCTGCAGACAATCTCCGCCGTCTGCTAATCCAAACCTTCACATCTGCCAAACTCCACTTCGAGGCAATGACGTCACTTCCTGTGTTACCAAGGACTACGTATAATAAACAAACGAGAAGCCTTGATATCGACACAAATGTTATGAATTTTACTCATAACAAATATATAACACACTGAACTCAAATGTATTTGTACAAAATAGAACATTGACCACGTGAATTAGATACCGAACCTTAGTTATATTTTGTAAATACCATTTTCTCAAAATAAACTGTTATCTCTTTTTAGCATTTCTGGAATGTTTAGCGAGCTTCAAGATGAATGGATGTGAGGCTCCTTAAGATGATGTAAAGGGGTGTGAGGCTTCTTAAGATGATGTAAAGTGTTGCGAGGTTTCTTAAGATGCAGTAAAGGGGTGCTACCCTTCTTAAGATGATAGAAAGCGGTGCGAGGCTTCTTAAGATGATAGAAAGCGGTGTGAGGCTTCTTAAGATGATGTAAAGTGGTGCAAGGTTTCTTAAGATGCTGTAAAGGGGTGCGGGACCTCTAAAAGGTTAAGAAACACTGCTCAATGCCCCTGGGGTAAAAGAGGAACGACTAAGTAAGTAAGTAAGTAAGAGTGACTTTTCGATCACCCTGGTGTTTTTCAATAACGGGTAATTTCAGGCATACAAAACACCAATCGACGTCCATATACATTCAAGTACATCATCGTCTACATTTTCCTTTTCGCTCCCTGTGGAGCATCGTGATACTACTGCAGCTTGTCCCCTGCCTCCAAACAGAGTTTAAATGCTATTTCTCAGTGATAGTTACCGGGATTGAAACCTTGGTAGCGTCACGCGCTAGTCTACCTAGCTGTAAAGCTTGGTAACGAACTCTGGTCATGAGTTAGGGACGTCACAGGCCGCGAGGAAGGGAACTGGTCACAACTGCCTCATAAAAAGCTAGAACCTAGTTTGGTAAAGTCTCTAACGCTTTACTCCCCTATTGCAGTATCTGCTATGGGACTATCTTTTATGGTGAGGCTGTCAGCCTCACTTGCACAGCCTCATATTAGTCGCCTTGTACGACATGCCTGAAGGAGCAATCGTTTTTTTTTCTTTCTTTGTCTGGTAAGAGACCCCCTTCCCGGGAACTGCACGGGTCTGTTCAGGTATAGAAACATTAACAATTGTGTTTTTGGTACTCCGAGATATATACGTAATACCTAACCTCGCTAACCCGTTATTAACCATTCTACCGTGAAATTACCTTCATTTATATAACCCTGTAAGCGATACATTTTGTTCTATTTGTTACACGGAGGAAACCCAAACATTCTTGTATTGGTATTATTGATCAGAATCGACGTTACTGCACTTCGGGCAAACCCACAGGTGTGCAGTCTCCCTCAGCAAATGTTGAAGGGTTGAATTCTAATAGTTCCTGGTGCGCGCTGGTTGTATACACGCCGTATGCATTCTCTCATACGCCCATCCCTGCTGGTCTTACGTTTGATACCGAATTCCAGCAGTCTTAGCCTTGATGATTCATAGATAAATGTGTCCTTCTCAATTAGGCGATCATTAATAGCCCTCATTATGTCTCCCTCGTATACGGACAGTAAATGCCGTATACTTAATTACCAACTGGAATCCCCGGGTCAGAGGCGTACTTGAAGTATTTGGCATCCGTGGCGAATCCTTCCAGTGGCACCCCAATAAAACACACAGAAAATATATAATGCTAGCAAGCAGATTTTCACACAGTACAGTACTGTCATACTAATATCAGATGACATCCACCTCCGGGCTGTTACCCAGGGAGGGTCGCCCACTCACAACCCCTAAGTACACCTTTACCTCAGGGTAAGAGGCAGAGAGAGAAACCAAAGAACACATGGAGAAGACAGCTGGAGAAACACACCAAGGATAGGAAGAAGACACAGAATGACTGTCAGCTGATGCCACAGAACGGGAAGACTTGGCAGACGTTTTGCGAAGTCCCATGCTCCGCGGGGGGTCTGAAAGATCAAATAAAAAGGTAAAAGTAGTCTATAACAGATACTGCCGTAGGTGAGGGAATTGTTACAGATTTCTCCATATTAGATCCAGCCTTATGAGATAGGGTGACCAGTGCCCTTCCACGATGCTTTTGCATCACTTTCCTCTATAGTGCAATATAGTACCCATTTACACCTGGGTAGGTTGGAGTGTGACGCTTTCAGGTTTTGACCCAGGAAGCTAGTAACTTAGCACGAGAGGCAAGAGCCACGAACCTCTAAGCCAATGGCACGCTCGAATATTGAGTAAGATTCGTACAATAAACTGGGAGATCAGGTTTAGTTAGTTATTATTGACAAAACAAAAAACACAACAACAACTAAAGGCAGAATGCTAGACATATCACACTGTGGCTTTATTGTTTTCTTATAAAAGATGTACATTGCGTGCGCACTTTAGCCTGGATGAACTTTGTCACAGTAGAAGACCAGTTGAGCTTTCTTTGATGAAAAACGACTTTCTTTCCCTCGACCGCAGCGGTCGGTCGCCCTGCCCTAAAATCGACCCTGTATAGTACACCGATAGTAACCAGGTCGCATATTTAATAAGCAAGCCGATTATGAACAACCCTCTCAGCAGGGCTCAAATACTCTTATACAGGGTGATCCAAAACATCCCTTACCTTGTTACTTTAAACATATGGCTTCAATAGGTAATGGAATGTATAATTGAAATACACCATAATACTGAAAGAACACTAAAATTATTTAATAATAATTATAAAGTTATTACTAATTCAAACTGAACATCATCAAGTGTGTGTGTGTGTGTGTGTGTGTGTGTGTGAGACGAAATCAGTTGTGCACTTTTCATAACTGTGGTTCTCTCCGGCAGCATCACTTCATTTCTTCATTTTTCTCACTCATCGTCCTATTATTTAGCATATTTTATGCCCCACATTTTTGCTCTGACCACTCCCTACACTTGTTTACGTTTTGCCAGGTGAATCGTAATAATACAAGGCTAATTAGACAGGTCAGCGGATAATACTTTTATCACTTAAATCGTCTAGCCACCTTTGATGCAGACAGTAAACGTGACAAGGAATAGCGACTTTGACGTAATTCATTTCCGGGGCCAGCGACAAACAGGTAAGTGACCATCTGTCTGAGAAAGCCGTAGGAGAATGTACGCAAACACAAGTGATATATGTAATCGCTTCTGCTGGATCATCTCTGTATCATGATTACAAAATAACCTGTCAGATGAGACAATATGGGCGAAAGGTATTAGCCCAGGAAATGAGTTCACCGATGTGTTTATGAGTTTGTACAAATACAATCTGAAGTATTATTGCCATATCTGAAAGAGGTCACACGTTTAAATTTGATATTTTAAAAACACGTGGGTGATATAAATGATCTAACACCCCGACTCACAAAGTTCTAAAGAGCTTACCATTGGTTCAATTTGAGAGCCGGAATAGACTTTGACTTTCATTGGCAAGTTGGTCTAAAAGTACAATCTGGGATTTGAACTGAGAAAAAGAAATATAATCTAGCGAAATCGGAGACACCGATCAGACTGCGTCGCAACGTAAAATAAGCAACTCCCAGAAGCCAGAGAGACATCGGACTAAGAATTCCAAAATTATAAGTGACATTTAAAGTATTTGGGCGTCTTTATAACTTAAAAGAGAACCCGCATTTTTAAATACATAGACTGGATACTTAAGGAATCAGAATCAAGTCATAAGAGGAATAATAAAATTTCCCAGACCAGTGTTCGAAGCATATAATCAAAGTGCTGTGTCCATACATCTGTGCGAGGAGATTGTAGATCCCATTTGAGGTAATTTGTGAACCTGTATTTTTCAAATGTGAATATGACATGTTTTTCTTGCTAAGTGGTCATATATGAGGCTGGCAACCTCAACATATGAAAATAGTATATTCATAAACCACTATCAAGCGCTGGTGATTGCTTCATGCTAATTCATACAGAAAAGAGAAAGTAGCAGCAACCCCTGACTCCGAATGGAGCAGTGATGGGTGATGAGTGCATCCCATGTGCATCAAGTGTATAGTATCATGTTGTGAGATATATGTACCTTGTTAATTGTAATTCATGCAATCCATTGCCCTCGGGCTGTCAAGCCACATTTTCCCCATTTAAGTGACCAGAAGAATAACAGTGATTTCTAATCATATTCCCTAAGTTATACTGTGTATACTCAGGGAGAATAATTATTCAGAGAGGCTAACATTGGTGGGTGGACAGCGAGACAATGCGCCTGTTAATTTGCAGCCCACAAGTGTACTTAGCAGAGGCATTTGTTCTTTTTATTTTGTCTAAAGTTCATGGTACGAAGCTGCAAGACTAAAGTTTCTATGCTACTAGTTGTGAGTCAAGAGCAGGGTTTCAACATTAACCACCTACATCGGACGGGTTGTGTGAAGAAGTGCCCTCATCACAAAAGAATTGAGGAAACCCAAGCTGCAGGACTCACTTAGACCAGCTAAGTTCTTATTAAAGGAAACAGCAAAAAGACAAATATTTTTATAAATCCTCAACCCAAGTCTCAGTGAAGACAAGTTTATATACACCTAAAATTCACCATTATTCCATCGTTATTTTAACCTGTTAAAAACTAAAAGATTATTAAATTCGTTACATGTTACGTTAAAACAAAACAATCAATGTTGATTCAGTTATTATAGGTTTGAAAGCAATCGAATGAGCAAGACTCTTTAATATATATATATATCATTAGTGTACAGTGTAGAAACATGGACAATGAATTGGAATTAGAAGAAAGAATTGAGGCTCTCCAGATTTTTGATATATAGAAGCATGGGAAACGCCTCATGGAAAGAGAAGAAAACAAATAAAGATGTCCTAGAAAACCTAGGAATGAAAAGAGAATAAATGAAGATCAAAATTAGACAGCTAAAATATTTGGTTATATAAAAAGATATAACACCGGACACTGAAGACCATAAGAGTAGGCAGAGTTGAAGTTAAACGTGAAGACAGCGCTATAAGTGGGAAGATAACATCATGAGATGGAAGGGAAAGATCAGAGTGCACCATGAAAACACGAGACAGAAGACATTGGAGATCTATTACAGACGGTTTTCAATGAGAAGATGGCATCTGATAATGATAAAGTTATTCAGCATTCAAAATGATGTCAATGGATGTTCATTTAAAAAGTCAGCCTTTTTCGAAAATTTCCACAAACTCTTTGACATAAATTTTGGTCAATCCTTTTAAACTCCTCTGTTATTGCTGTTTTGAGGTCCTTGAAAGCAGCGGTAGGCAACCCAGGAGCTGCGGAGATCTACTTTAGAAACACTGAGTACTCTAACGATCTACCTTAATAGAACAATCTCTAGAGGAAAAACAAAGGTGAAGGATCCCGTTACACGCCCATTGAGGCATATTGGGAATACGGTGTTAGGCCCATATTTTCTTGACCATCGGCATACCTTCCCAGAGTTGCTCTGGTACCCAATTCATGAGGTTGGGTCGACCCTGGAGCCGTTAGCGGTCAAAAAAAATCCCACTTCAACTGAGGATCGAACCATGGACCCCCGAGCTAGGAAGCCAGTGCACTAACCACTGCGCTACCTTGGCTACGAAATCTCTAGAGAGTTAGATGATTAATCAGTTTCCCTTTTAGAATTAACAGTTTTAAAATGTTTCTCAACAAGACATTTCCTGACAAAAGTGATGGCTGCCCTGAAGAACTTCTTAATACCGACGACAAAGCGTTGGTCCCAAATTTCATAAGTTTAAAAATTCTCCTCCCCTTTCTTTCACCTAAAGATCTATCAAGCCATACCCTGTGATTTACCTGTAGCCGCGACCGACCAGTTGTCGACACCTTTTCTAAGGTTTTAAGTTTCCGACCATATACTGTGTCCTTAAAATATTCCCATTAAAAATAATCTACTGGAGTTAAATTAGCAGATATCGCTGGAAATTCGATCGGACCCCGTCTTCCAAAAGGAAATATTTCATCAAGACAAATTCTGACAATAAGGGAATATATATATATCCTTTAAAAAATAACACGGATTGTGCGAGGTAGATACAGTGCAGGCTCTACTTGAAATTTCAGGGACTTAATTTGTGGGCCATAAACTTCGGGGACAAATGGGCAATGAAATCCCGCGTATCCTGAGGTTGTATTCTCTTAAGGTCACTTCCAATCTTGCAAAAAAAAATGAAACAAATTAGTTAGATAATCAACTACACATTTCGTCGCATATATCATTTTGAAAGGGTCTGTAACTTATGGTTCACCCTGTAAATACAAAGTAATTTTATTCACAAGATCTCAGCGACCTAATGCATTTCTCTGGCATGTATTTGTGAAAACTTTGTTTTTGACAAATGCGAAATTACCGGATTTGAGATCAGGTAGTACCAAGTTTCAGTCTATTCAGGTGTAAATGGCAAGCAGACCTCACACTGTGAGGCCCTAAGCAATAGAAAGCTATGGAGACCTTATTTGACAATTCGTAACAAGGAATAAGACCATGTAACAACTGAACTAAGCAAGAATGCCGCCAAGATGCATAGCAAATCCATTTAGACATATCTTGTATGATGTACGGCGGTACTGTAAGTAAGTAGATCAATAAAGCTTTTCCCAGACTGTTTAATGAAATCGGAACATTTATGTTCTTGATACCAAACGACACGAAAGTCAAAATTTATGTCATGTTACCGTCAGCACGTTCTTTTTCTATTAAGCGAGTCCTTAAACAAGTTTGAAAAAAAAAAAAGATAGTCCATAGCACATAGGACTACCTTTCTTGCATGGGTAATAATAGGTGTTGTCGTTCTGATGGTCCTGTGTTCGAGTCCCCGGTAAGCCTATCACTTCTGTTGTTTTTCTGTTGTCTAGTTTTCTACTTCTTTATTTCTCACGAGTGTCTGCGATTACCTGTATGTGTGTGTCACGGGTTGTCTCCCCTGTTCTCTGCAGTAGTGGTCAAACAGTGGCCAAAACTTAGAGTATCTAATGTGGGCCTTCAAAGGTGTCCACCTTCGCACAAGATTACTCTTGGCAGAGTTGTAGGTAGAAGAATAATGATGCTTCTACCTCGAGGTAGTTTTGACAAGATATTTCAGATGGCACGAACAATGCTGCATAGGGCAGAGCAATTGTTAACTTTAATGTCTGAACCGTCGCCTTTTGTGAAGGTTGGGTATGCAATTTAATATTAGCTTGTTCAAGCCCCCACTCTGAATTACTCAGAGGAATTATTCTTATTATTTAGTAGCTCTGGTTGAGTGTATTAAAGAAATTGACTGAGACATACGGATACATTCAAAATGATTAAATTAACTTTAAATTTGGATAGATATAAGTAAGAAATGTAATAATCAATTAGGTTTTAACAGGTATTAAAAATTGAATAATTCTTTAACAAAAATTGGTCATCATCATATGATGTTAATGGGGGATTTATATAAGGGGAAGTTTCACTTGTCATCTTTTATTTGTACACTAAGCTGCTGGGGCTTCTGCTCCCGCTGGTATTTAGCTTCTTCGCAGATAGGCGACTGGATCACTTGCGTCCCTGGTCAAGGTTAAGAGTTGCAGCACGTTCCAAGTAGAATCAGGGAGTAACTGCAAAGCTGGTCCCGCGTCTTTAAGACCCGTCTGATGATGGTGTTTAGCGTTGACTTCAGGCCACTTATACCCTCACTTGTTCCAGAAACAGTACCCCCAACTAGCACCACCAACTAGCATGGCAAAAGAAGAGAAACGAATACCTTCTGAGTATTGAGTTTCCCGACACATGCTTATGTGCCCCCTGTTAAGGTCAAAAAGGGAAGTGATCCTTTGTATGCGGGTTGGACAGAGTAAATTAAGGGTTACATTACTTGTAGACTTGATTAACGGTGAATTGGTTAAACAAATATATGATAGAAGTTAGAGTGTACAGAAAGCGTCGTGAGCGCTGTTCTGTATTGTAGAACTGTAAATAGTTCTCACGGCTTAACCGTGAAGGGACTGAGCTGCGTTGAACAGCGAAGTCCCGTGACTGTTTAGGCGGGAGATTTTGTGACCGCTAGCAGTCAGTTCTAGGTGTTGACGGAGTGAAGTCAACCCTGGTGTTTTTTCTAAGTGTGTGTTCCCGACCAGTGTTCGGTGAAGATGTTTAGTGTTTTTCACAATGTGTGTCTCGGTGGAGACTTTTTGCACAGGCCTGTATTTGAATATTCTTCCTGTATTGAATATTCTTCCATGTGTTAGATTATTTGAAGATGGTACGTACTATAATATTTATGACTGCAGTGGATGCAGCTTATGAGAGATTTTGTTATTGGGCACGTTCTATGAGAAGTGCACCACTAGTCTACAATTAGGCGCTATGAAGAGTCTGAGAGGTAGAGAGATTACTTTGTAGGCCATAGACAGTTTTGTGAAGGAGATTAGGCCATATATATTGTGCAGGTTATATTACTGCAGACTGCTGTGTGCGCAGTCTTTCCTTTGAGGAATATTGTGGATGTGCACCACTATTTATTATTGGGCCTTAAGAAGGGATAGCGATGACGATGATTATTCAACTGCCGGGGAGCTGCCTTTGTTGAGAAGGGGAGACGTAGTCTTTTGAGGAAAATCGTTAATGTGCATCTTCTATAAGAAGTGCACCGCTATTTGATGAATTTAATAGTACTGCGATGTGAGCAGTCTTTCTGGATTAGGCCATATGTATGAGGCCGTATTTGAGGCCGTATATACAACTGCGGTGAACGCAGTTCTTTAAGGAACATGGTGGATGTGTATTTCTATGAGGTGTGCGCCACTAGGCGCTGTGATTGAGCTCTGTGGAGTGTTGGAGCTTCATGAATACCTGTACTTGATGTTTTGTACTTTATGCTGTATTTCGTCTGTGTCGTCGTCCGTATTGTAACGTAAATAAACTGTTCTTTAAACGTTGCTCATCGTTCAACGATACATGAATTCTATGTGTGTCACTGTGATGGATGAATGTACCAGTACACACTTACTTTGAACATTCTAGGCATAGTGACAGTAGTGACATATTTATAAATAGCCCTGGGTGGGCGTGGCCTATATAAGGAGAACCCATTTACGCCTTTATCACTGAATCATACAATGGCGTTAACATATCATTGAACAATATATATAAAGAGAACGGCAATATCAAGCAGGTTCAATAAACAGACAGGCGGTATCAGTGGTGGCCAGTGTGGGGATCAGTGGTGGTTTCCAGTCATTTTTTGGATCATAAACCTACAACGTTCGCGTCATGATACATAGTGGCCTTACTACTAAGAAATCTTGACCTATTTATCATCTGCCTGTGTGAGCGGGGCTTCGATTTAGAACCCAGTTCAGCTTTAACTGTGTTGGTCGTCCTCTATGCCTACGGGCTAGTATTCATATGACAGTAGCAAAGAGTGGACTAATATAAGTTAGGAACAGATGATTATGACATTCATTTATGACAAGAGTGCTTATTTCCAGCCTAAATGAGTCGGCAGTAAAATATTTCAAGCCTTATTGACACCTGCATTGCTCACAGACAGTTTGGTGTCGCTCGTGACCGGTAATCGGTGACACGGTGATGTGTCTAATGTATACATGCTTCCTATGACATATTTGCAGCGTTCCAGTTTCCTTCTTCATGTTGTATCAAGTACCAGAGGTGACAGTTAACGACGAGTTCAGTAGCTGTTCCTGTATCTTTCAACAAGGGAGTGTGCTTATGGTGTGTTGTCTGATGCTCATCAGTGGTAACAGAAAAAGAACGGAACTGTTTTCTATTTACAAGATAAGTGGTTTTTTATGTGAAAACTGTGTCTCTATAGGATGTTGTCAAGCCTTCCAATATTATTATTTATGCTACTGAGTATTTCATATTGATAGCGTATTGTTATGAGATTTAATGCATAACTGATTGTTGCTCATGTGACATAATACTGACTTACTTTATCTTGATTCAAAAGTTTATACCACATATTGACATAAACTTGTAATTTATAATCACTCAGTGTTTGAATTAACATGGATTGTGATGATGGCTCCAGACGATATGAGGCCTATGTTGAATTATTTATATAATGAAGGTAAATATTGTGATAAATTAAAAGGCCCAGCACTTCATAAATACGTGCTGGGTGGTTTTTTGTTTAATGTGCAGTAGAAGCCTTGTCGTTTTTTACTAACAATAACCCTCATTCAAATCCTGAAATGATCATGGCTAGAGATTTGGCGGATGTGTTAGCATACCTGCGTCCGTTTGTGTGCAATTATACTGAGGCTAGACACAATTTTATGCATGAGGTTTTACACAACATAATCCGCAATAACACGCAGGATGATCAGAAAAAGGAATTAGAAGAGAAGGAGCGAATAAAAGTAATCAAACACAGTGCTCTTCAGGAAAGAGAAAATTTTTTGCAGGATATTGCTGAAAGGAATAAGTTACAAGAAACAGTGTCTAAACTCACAAGTGATTTACTTAAATCAAACTTGGAGCTTTCTAGTGTGAAAACAGCATTAGACTCTGAATGCAGTAAAGTTAGAAACTTAGAAGTTCAGATAGGATATAAGAATGGCGAGATTAGTAATTTCAAGCAGGAGATTGAAAATAAGAGAGAAATGTATGAGAAGTTAAAGAATGATAGCAATGTAAGTGAGAAGAGTATATAGATATGCTCCATGATGTGTTGGATGAGAACGATATTCTCAGTCACCAACTGAAAGAAAAGAATAATGTATCTTCCGAGAAGATTAATGAGTTGAAGCAACAAGCTGTTAAAGTTAAGGGGCTTCAGGCTCAGGTGGCCCTACTTCAGCCACAGATAGAAGAGGTGCAAAAGAAGAGATTAATAAAATTGGAACCACAGAGGAAAACAATTAAAGAAAAGGATGATAGGGAGAGATTAGAAGAGTTAACGGTGCAGAGAAGGAAAATGATTAAGATTGAGAAGTTACTTACAGAAGAGAGACGCAAAGTTATGACATGTGATAACTTAAATAAGAAACTAAACCAAGAGATTACTGAATTGAGGAGAAGAGTGAATGGTTTAGTAGATGTTGTTTTAGGCATCAAAGGATTATCTACTGTCAAAGTTGACAATAGTAAACAGAAGGGTGGTTATCAAGAAGTAACGCAAGCAAAGAGCCTGCCCTATACACTCTTTGCGAATACGAAAATTGAACATGATGGACGTAAATGCCTACGTGGCAAATACAATTTTCCACGTACTACTAATGTGAATAATACTGACTCTTGGCGTCAGACCAGCAAAGATATTTCATGTGTAATATCTAGTTCTGGCAATAAAGATAACAAACATCATAACATAACAAACCATAAGGATTCGATCTGTTCCACTGCTTGTCATACCCAATATAGGCAGTGTGATACAGCGAATAAGCATATTACCACAGAAAAGAATAAAAACAGTTTTGGTAAAAGAAATAACCATAATGTTAGACAGTACCAAGGAAGCCCTTTAAATGGTAATTTTTCCTCTCTAAGAAACCAGAGACAGTCTAACAGATCTCAAAAATTTGATTCTGAAGGATTGAGAAATTATGGTAGGAATAATTACATTAAAGATTACCAATCTGATAATAATTGTTCTAGGAGTCAACAAGATTCATTTACCAGATATTTCTATCCTAGAAGAGATGTTAAGCATAACAATGCTAACTGCAGTTCTAGGCAGAACAAATGGAATAATAAGGGGAATAGCAATGGTGATAATAACTCCCCAAAGGTTACTAAACATAACCAGATTAACTTTACAGAACAAAATCCCAAAGTCATTGGTGGTAAATAAAGTAACAGTAACTATTGATGTCTCAAGTACTACTGCTGTTATGTTTTTTGGATTACGAGAGAGTATCTCGGTGTTGTGTATGTAACTTTATTTCTGCCTACTACTGGTGTGATGACCGTCATTTTCGGTCAGGTTGACCCAAGCCTCCTGGGTTGTATACTGTGTAATGAAGGAAGAGTTGGTGACATCATATAGAAACCAGACGTTTTCATAACCACGGTTTAGGTAATTGTGTAGTTAACCTATCCGTTTTTCATTATAATCTTACAGTTGATTAAAATGGAGATTTTCATTTGTATTTTTCAACAGTAGCAGCTATGCGATAAAGGTCAGCGTGCCTGTTTTTCCTTAGCTGTGACAGAAATGTTTGTTACCTTACGACAGTGTGCTCAATCAAGCGTAACCCAGCCAACATGTTGACCCAGTATTATTTGATGTCATCCCGTGCGGTTTATGGGATACTATCAACCGGAGTTGTGCCCTATATTTGGTTTTGTTTTCTTTAGGAATTGGTATAAGATTGCTACAGTGTTTCTTATATTTAATTTTTTTTAGGATAATGTATTAGTCTATTGTATAGATGGTGCATTGTATGATGATGTATTAGATATTGAGTATGTTCATATTTATACACTATTTCAACATCATGTTATTGTTTACATGATTGTGTTGTTGATAAGCATTGTACGTATTATCATTGTAATGAATTGTAACATATCGTTTTGTAGCGACTTGTCTTTGATTGTTATTTTTTGTTGTTGATGAAATTATGGATTTTTTGTATTTACATACACTAGTCTGAAGACTATTCCATTTTCTCATATTGTATTTGACCATATGTGCTTTGTTGTCAAGTTTGGAGCTATAATAGCTGTTACATCAAAACATTGATATGATTTTGCAGGACTAATTGTTAGAATAGTTTTTTACATAATGAGATTGCCAGCCCTAAGCACAAACTCATTGTTTATGAATATGCGTTAGTCGCTTTCAGAGAGTTTTTTGGTTACTAAATTTGTTTTTCTTTTTCGTATCTGACTCCATGTTTAGTTAATATATTACCTTATACAAAGGTTATATGAAGTAAGTGTTGGGTTGTGGAATGTTATTTTGGAACTAAACTATATATGTAGAATTGTCAGAGATAGCAGATACTGTTGTTTGTTGAAGAGTTTAGTAGTCTGACTTGTTATGTTTATATTTGCAAGTTGGTATGATGTTAATAGTGTGGTTTTTGTAGGTGCTCATTAGTGTTTACTTAGAGATGTGAATATTTTTTTTTTATGTCACACATTTTGTTAAAAGCTCATTTCACTTATGATTTATTAATTACAGGTTGAAACTTGTAAAAATTTAAAATACTATTTTTATTTAACTTAGCTTTAAGAAACATTTTTGTATTGTAATTTTGGAAAATGTATTTGTTTTTCTTTGTGAAAGTATTGTTTTTTTTTTTTGCCCAGTGCTTAACTAGGAGTAATAATATATATTGATATTTCCACATTTAAAAAAAAAAAAGAGAAAAAGATAATAATTTTTTTTTTCTGAGATTGTGATATTTTTGTTTTTACATATCGCACTTTTTTGTGTGATGTCTGTGATAATCCATTTTAATTATGTATAAGTTTTGTAATTTCGCTAAATTATTTGTTATGCATTATGTAGTTATATCCTTCGTTCGTGTTTAGTATAGATATATGCTTTGTCTTTTTGTTATACGATTTTCTGTCATGATTGTATTTGTTTTACAATACATTGTTTGTTTAGATAGTTAGTGGGATGTATTACTACTTATTCTATACATTCATTTCTTGAAGTTTCTTCTTTCTTTTCGGATGATTCTTCGTTTCACTTCATTTCTTTTGAAGCAGTTTATACTTTCGTGATGCTTCTATGTTTCATCTAGGTGTCACTTAATTCTATTTGCATATCGTTTACTTCTTACACTTCTTATACTTCCTTCCTTAGGATTGTTATGTTGATTATATGGTTTGGTATGAGGTAGCTATTTATGTCGGTTGTATCTAGTTTGATGTAAGGAATTGATTTACTTGATTGTTATCATATGGTATTATTGATTTCTTCCTATATTGATTTCATTGCTGATTTTCAGGGTTGATCATGCTTCTTTTGCTTGATCTTGTATGTTACTTTCTATTTATTGTATACTACTTGGTCTACAGTGAACATACTTAGCTTTGATTGAAACTGTTTATTTAGTGTACTTAGCAGATTATTGTGTATAATTTGTTTTATTGTATACTTGCTTATATTTTTTGTCGATGTATTATTATGACCTTAACATAAGGTAATTTTTGTATGAGTATTTTAGAGCTTAGCTGACCCCTCATTTTTCTTTGATGTAGTTCTTGTCAAAAAAATGATAAATCATTTTTTTTCTCCGGAGGTGGTGGTAGTATGTTAAGGTCAAAAAGGGAAGTGATCCTTTGTATACGGGTTGGACAGAGTAAATTAAGGGTTACATTACTTGTAGACTTGATTAACGGTGAATTGGTTAAACAAATATATGATAGAAGTTAGAGTGTACAGAAAGCGTCGTGAGCGCTGTTCTGTATTGTAGAACTGTAAATAGTTCTCACGGCTTAACCGTGAAGGGACTGAGCTGCGTTGAACAGCGAAGTCCCGTGACTGTTTAGGCGGGAGATTTTGTGACCGCTAGCAGTCAGTTCTAGGTGTTGACGGAGTGAAGTCAACCCTGGTGTTTTTTCTAAGTGTGGGTTCCCGACCAGTGTTCGGTGAAGATGTTTAGTGTTTTTCACAATGTGTGTCTCGGTGGAGACTTTTTGCACAGGCCTGTATTTGAATATTCTTCCTGTATTGAATATTCTTCCATGTGTTAGATTATTTGAAGATGGTACGTACTATAATATTTATGACTGCGGTGAATGCAGCTTATGAGAGATTTTGTTATTGGGCACGTTCTATGAGAAGTGCACCACTAGTCTACAATTAGGCGCTATGAAGAGTCTGAGAGGTAGAGAGATTACTTTGTAGGCCATAGACAGTTTTGTGAAGGAGATTAGGCCATATATATTGTGCAGGTTATATTACTGCAGACTGCTGTGTGCGCAGTCTTTCCTTTGAGGAATATTGTGGATGTGCACCACTATTTATTATTGGGCCTTAAGAAGGGATAGCGATGACGATGATTATTCAACTGCCGGGGAGCAGCCTTTGTTGAGAAGGGGAGACGTAATCTTTTGAGGAAAATCGTTAATGTGCATCTTCTATAAGAAGTGCACCGCTATTTGATGAATTTAATAGTACTGCGATGTGAGCAGTCTTTCTGGATTAGGCCATATGTATGAGGCCGTATTTGAGGCCGTATGTACAACTGCGGTGAACGCAGTTCTGTAAGGAACATGGTGGATGTGTATTTCTATGAGGTGTGCGCCACTAGGCGCTGTGATTGAGCTCTGTGGAGTGTTGGAGCTTCATGAATACCTGTACTTGATGTTTTGTACTTTATGCTGTATTTCGTCTGTGTCGTCGTCCGTATTGTAACGTAAATAAACTGTTCTTTAAACGTTGCTCATCGTTCAACGATACATGATGAATTCTATGTGTGTCACTGTGATGGATGAATGTACCAGTACACACTTACTTTGAACATTCTAGGCATAGTGACAGTAGTGACATATTTATAAATAGCCCTGGGTGGGCGTGGCCTATATAAGGACCCATTTACGCCTTTATCACTGAATCATACAATGGCGTTAACATATCATTGAACAATATATATATAAAGAGAACGGCAATATCAAGCAGGTTCAATAAACAGACAGGCGGTATCACCCCCCTCTTTCCATTCCACCATCCCATCTATCTCAGAACGTTTACCCTCTCTGAGAATTAATCTTAATCGCAGTGGGCGAAAAACTATCTTTACCTTTGAAATTAATAGTTTTATATTTAACTTTAGTTGAAAATGTTAACATTATAGTTTGAATATGTTTACATTTACATCGGTTGAAAAGGTTGTACACTTTCATTACAGTTAGAGTGAATATATTTTACATTTACACTGCTTGAAAAGGTTGAAATTTTCATTACATTTAGAGTGAATATTTTTTACATTTACACGGGTTGAAAAGGTTAATAATATAACAAGTATGAACATCATTTCTTTCATCATTCCCTCCCTGCTCCATATGGAACTTGGGACTACCTCTGCTTTTTTGTTCTTTATAAGAAACTCGCAATAAAGCAGTCACCAGCGCTGGCAGTGGTGGTTCATAAAGTCATCATTCTATATGCTGAGGTTGCCAGCCTCAAATGACTTTGATATCCACTAGCAATTTTCACATATTACTATTAACACGTCAATATATACGTATTAGTTCACGTGTTAGTAATGAAAAAAAATAGAATTCAAAATGTACAACTTACGCCAATCTTTAGGCTCACAGACTGCTGGCTCAGAGAAGTTAAAAGCACTTGTAGAGGTCTCTTACACGTGGTCTGGGGTGTTGGTACTTTAGCAATAAGTTCCCACTTTGACTTGTGTTTAAGTTCCCTCAGATTCCGGTTTTCCGTTTTAAAATTTTAGAGTTTTCCTGGGCTCTAAATCCGCAAGACGCTCAAACAAGGGTCCGGTCCAATAAATGAAAGCTGATTTTAGTCTTAACTCTGGCAAGGTCTGGTTGTCTTCTTGGCGCGAGGTAGATTTTCACAGTGTTCTGAGCTGGCTAAAGTGTCAGGTTATATTACACTTATCTACTTTGTTACGATTTAGGCACGGTCCAATCAGGACTTTGGTTGTTCCTCCATTTCGAACCCCCGCCAATCGTTTCAAAGCTTGCGTGGTTTTGTAGGGTAATTCAAATTATTTCCACGTGGAAATTTCTGCGCGTTACTGCAAAGGTCATGTCTCCCAAATATGGAATGAAAGCATCCGATCATTCTCTCGCAATGTTTACAAATAACTCCTTCATTTTATCTCAAGTAATGTCTTTGTAACAAGGTGTACAGGAAATGATTAAGTCATTCGTTTCCACCGAGTGCATGCCGACAGGTCGATAATTTATCTCAGGGCACTCCAAGGTAGACATGACATGCGTTCTCTATACGAATATTGACCGGGCCCAATTTGATTTTACTTGCGTCTTAATCTTAGCAAAGCCGAGAAACGCAAAGCAAACATGATCAATTATCGCTGAAGGGAGTGTAAAATTGATAAGAAAATAGCTACTATCTGCTTGATAGCAGAGATTTAAAAAATGTGCCGAACACGGAAATTTCAAGTAATTTAGTACACACAAAAAAGTAACTAAATACTGCTGGAGAGGAAAAAAGATCGACCAATAATTATGTGACAGTGTGTATTTGTTTTTTCTTTTATGAGTGTAGTTCCCCGAGGTCTCTGAATTGACAAAGAAAGAATTTAACTACCGCACCCTCATGCATGTCGTACAAGGCGACTAATACGAGCTTGAGCATTGGACTGGTAACCTCATCACGTAAAACAAATTACCACAGAAACTACAGCTGCAAGAGCGTGGAAGCCTGCACCAAGCAGTCACGTGGATCTATAGTGGTGGTTAAGCAATTTGCTTTACATGGAGATGAGATCGCCAGCCGAGTGCACAATCTCATGTAAGTCGTCTTATACGACATGCCATCAGTGGTTATATTCTTTCTTTGTCTTGTCCTAGATCCCAGGGAACACACGGAGCGTTGTAAATTGGTTGAAGAATATGTTGAAGTTATGTAAGTCTTATATGTTGAAGTTATGTAAGTCTCATATGTTGAAGTTATGTAAGTCTCATATGTTGAAGTTATGTAAGTCTCATATGTTGAAGTTATGTAAGTCTCATATGCTGAAGTTATGTAAGTCTCATATGTTGATGTCGTGTGAAATTCTAATCCACATATATAAATTAAAAAGTAAATGTAAAGCCTAACAAATAACTTCAATAAAAGGAAAGAAGAATGGTAAAGAACAGTGCTGTCACAATAACTGTACTCGAAATTCCCCTTGTTTTCTAATTCGTCTGCAAATTATAACGTTTCACGTTGATAGTAAAAGCCTTCTGCAGCATACACGCGTTTCCACAACACAATAAAACGTGTACTGCCTTTCTAAGAAAAACCTTGAGATACGCAAGCTGACCTATATTTAATATTCCATTCATGTCATTTTATACAACTCCGCCAATGCCGGTCCCAAGCCCGGATGAAAAAGGAGGAGGGCGGCCTGCATGGAGGCCGTAAGGAGGCAGCCCCTCCACCATGCAAAGGCACAACAGGCCAATCACCTGTTTGCTTTAAATCATGATTACGCGAACTACAAGAGAGAAAACCGGACTGATTCTAAAGGCGACGAACTGGAACGGACTACGGACTACCGACTTATGGAACTTGGAACACAAGAAGTATAAATGGGAAGGAAGAGGAGCTGGTGGAAGAGATGAGGAAAGCAAAACTAGAAATCCTGGCTATAACGGAAACGAAGAAAAAAGGACAAGGAGTCATGGATCTCGATGGCAACACGTTGCTCTACAGTGGTGTACCCATATCTGAAAGAGCTAAAGGGGGCGTGGGTTGCATTGTGGCCCAAAATCAAAAAGATAGTATCAAGGGATGGAACTTTGTCTCGGAGCGCATTATGGTTGTAAAACTAAAAGAAGGAGAAACCATAGTCAACCTGGTCATAGTGTATGGGCCAAATGAGGATGAGAGAGCAGAGGTCAAGGAGGAATTCTTTGAGCTGCTTCAAAGGACAGTGGATGACTGCCTAGATGAAGTTATTATGCTCGGAGATTTTAATGCCAGAGTTGGAAATGACCATGCTAGATGGGGTGGAGTTATCGGAAGATATGGAGAAGATACTCTCAGTGACAATGGAAAGCGACTCCTTAGATTCTGCAGTGAGCAGAATCTGATCATTACAAACACAAAGTTCCCCCATAAGCGCATACATGCATACACTAGATGTGAACCAACCAAGAATGAGAAGTCAGTGATTGACTATGCCATTGTTCGGAGAAGCTCATTCAGATATGTCCGAGATGCAAGAGTCTGGAGGGGGTCAGAGATTGGAAGTGATCACTACCTGCTAACAATCAAACGAACAACTGAAAGAGTTGCTCAGCCTAGGAACTGCCCAACATCACGCAAGAAACCAAGTAAACGAGCAGGAGAAATGAGCATTAGGACCTACAAGCTGAGAGAGCCAGAAATTAAGACCAGATATCAGGGGCTTATTGCTACAGCAGTGAGCAACACAGAAGAACGACCTGATGACTTGGAAACCGTCTGGAATAAATTCAAGGATATCATAAAGACAGCTGCTGCAGAAGCATGCGGTGAAGTCCGACTTGGGAACCAGAGAAAGAGGACACCTTGGTGGACAGAGGAAGTCAAAGAGAAAATAAGAGAGAAGAAAATGGCATGGAAACAATACTTAGGAGCTAAAAACACAACAGGACAAATGGAAAAATATAGAGAATATGTGACACTCAGAACAGAAGCAAAGAACAAAGTGCTAGCAGCAAAACAGAAGTCCTGGGAAGAATTTGGAGAAAAGCTAGAAAAAGATGCACAAGAAAACCAGAAATTGTTCTATAAGACCCTAAAGAACATGAGGAAAGAAAAACAATGCCCTCTCAAATTTATAAAGGACAAGCAAGGCAAATTGCTTACTGCCCCGAAGGAAGTAATGGAAAGATGGAAAGAATATTTCTCAGAACTCCTGGATGGTGAGCATGATGAAGCATCAGAAATGATAACCACTGACACAGAAGAGGAAACCAATGATGGTGAAGATGACATAAAGATGGAAGAACTGAGGGCAGCACTAGAGAAAATCAAGATGGGCAAAGCAGCAGGGCATGATGGTATAACACCAGAAATGGTTAAGTACATGGGAGCATCAGGCGACCTATTACTCTTAAAGTTCCTACAGGCAGCATGGTGCAACAAGACCATACCAAAGGATTGGGAGATTGCCATCATAACACCAATTTTCAAAAAGGGTGACAATCGACAATGTGGAAACCATAGAGGCATATCCCTTCTCAGTGTCCCTGGTAAAATCTACTCTAGAATCCTAGAGCAGAGACTCCGACGCCTAGCTGAGCCACAATTGGATGAGGTCCAGTGCGGATTCCGAGCAAACCGAAGTACTCAAGACCTAATCTTCATACTCAGACAGCTGAGTGAAAAGGCCCTTGAGTATAAGAGTGAGATCCATCTTTGTTTCATAGATCTGGAAAAGGCGTTTGACAGGGTCCCCTGGAGCAAACTTTGGGACTGTTTGGCAAGGAAGAATATTCCAGCACCTCTGATTCATGCTATACAGAGCTTCTACAAGTCTTGCAGAAATTATGTGAGGACAGCAAACCATAAGTCAGAAGAGTTCAGGACCACCACTGGTGTAAGACAAGGTGATATCCTATCACCTTACCTCTTCATACTCCTTATGGGCGATGTCATCAAGGCATGTAAGGAGAGAACAAGAAAGTATTCAGTGGGGTACTGGAAGATGAGACAGGTCTATATTTCGGAGCTGGCATTTGCTGATGATGTTGCCCTGATTGCTAAATCAGAGGCACATCTCCAATCCAACCTGCAAGTCTGGAAGGAAGAGCTGGAGAAGAGAGGGATGGTCATAAGCAGCTCTAAAACAAAATCCATGGTGATATCACGAGAAGAAAGAAAACATCAGATTAAGTTGGGAGAACAGGTCCTGGAGCAGGTCGACCACTTTAAATATCTCGGAGCTATTATAGACCGAAAGGGAGGCATCAAAGAAGAGTTGGCCACTCGAAAAGCAGCGGCTGGGAGACTTTTTCAGGCCATAAATCGTGGATTCCTCAGCAAGAAAGAGGTTGGTAAGAAAACGAAGATGGCTGTATACCGCTCCACCTATGTCCCAGTCTTGACATATGGATGCGAGTCGTGGGCAATGACTACAACCCACAAAAGCCAGATCCAAACCTCAGAAATGAGGTATCTGAGGAAAGTGGTTGAAGTAACAAGAAGAGACATGGTCCGCAACCAGACGATCCGTCAAGGCCTAAAATCCCATCCGCTGCAGACCCAAATAGAACAGTCCCAACTAAGATGGTTTGGCCATGTCTGCAGAATGGGAGAAGATCGGCTACCACGACAAGCATGGGAAACAAAGAGCCAGGGATCCAGACCTCCAGGACGACCCAGAGTCCGCTGGGAGGACAACATTAGACAATCTTTGAAGGACCGAGGACTAGAATGGAACCAGGCCAGGAAGAAGACAGCTGATAGAATGGTCTGGCGCTCTCTCTTCCAAACCTCTACACCTCACGGTAGAAGGGGAACGACTAAGTAAGTAAGTCATTTTATACATTACGATACCATAAACGAACGGACAGATGGACTTAGGATAGAAAGAAAGGGAGGGCTGAAAGCCGGGACGCATGCAACACTAACACGCGTCTCGCTATACAATTACTGCCATCACGCGTGTAAGGCCACATGCACTAACTTTTTTTTCAAATCGACAGTGATAAAAAACACTACCCATACGAGAGTTAGGTTTTAAAAACCTGAGAAATGCTTATTAGGAAATATGACATTATACTGGTTTACGTTTGAAAACATTACAGTACCCAGACACCACATCGATCGAAGTGAACGGGAGGTAGAAGAAAATACATATTTTGAACGCAGCCCCTTAGCCCCATTAAATTTATATATTTGGGTTCCTTAGGACTTGCTGACAAAGAATATGTTAAACGTTACGCAAATAGTCTAGGAATTAACAAATTATAGCCAAAAGAAATAGTGAGGGTGTCAGACAACACCAAAATCAGAATCGCTCAGTGGCAGATTTTGACACCACCATTGTACGGGAAATAGGTCCCCATGTTAAATCCTATTTGATTGGAGCGCAGTAAATGTAAGGCTAAACACGATTAGTCGGGCTACAAATACTATCTTTTGTTGTTAGGGGAGACGGAAGGAAGGGTACTTTTTTTCAAACGCTTGTGTAAACATGGCTCGATTGGTTAGACCCGCCAATATAGGCAATTCGGAGCGTCAGTTCAGTACCACATTTTCAAATAAACTTACTAAAGAACCAGTGCGTTGAGCGCCAGTGCATATTTTTCTAAATAAAAGCCTGGGACATCGGCAGATCGAAATTGTGCTATATTCATTGCCAGTCAACGTAACTGTGTATTATTTCCATGAATTGTGGTAAGCTTGATATATTCAATATCTTTTTAATGAAAATTGAATGTGAATTGATAATTTATGTATATATATGTGTGTGGTTCAGTAGCGAACATGAGGCAAAGCCTATATAGTGCTCCAACCTGAACAGAAGGTGTCGGAGAAAAGTAAAACTGCATGGAATTGCCAAACAGTACACTGACACCTATCTTATTGAATAGAAAGAACTAATGCTGGAATTGCAGAGGCGTAGTGACCATTAGGGAGGAGTATACTGGTGTAAATTGTTTCAGATGAAGCTGACAGTTGGCCTACCGCTCTGAACTCAGTGTTTGTTATGTATTGTGTTCAGTCTGGAAATAGATTATAAATTAGTTCTGAAATAGGAGGTACAACCTTCTTGTTTCAGGGACTGTGGTCCTAAAGTTATTGAGCAGCACCTGGTCGGAGCTTTGCTGAATCTGGAGGCTGACAGCATACTCCTGGGTCCAGATAGCGACTAGTGAGGTGTCTCCAGAACACAGGGGAGCAATCGAGCAGAGGAGTCTTTTCCTGCCGCCATCACGAAAGTTAAGCCTCTGTGGCCAGAGGAGCTCAACATTATGTGCCCCCTAAAAACTTGACATTATAGTAAAATAGAGGGTCAATACATTGTTTAAATTGATAGGAACGGTGAAGTTTCCCCATACTATTTCCAAGATAAACAAACACTTGAAGTCATGATGACAAATAACAACATAGCTTGAAAAACAAAACCAGTATTACCTCATAGTACTACTACACAACTGACACACATAGGATAATACTAATACAATATGTCACTACTAAGTTCATATTTATAAATTATGTACATATAAATTGTGATTACATTTGATGGTGATTCCTGGTTCACTGTGTAGTTGAATCAGGATATATATATTAGTGAAAGTAATTAATACATATATATTTGAACTTTTACCATTGACTCAATTAAGTTAGTCTTATAGAGTGTTAAATGTGTGTGAGTGTCACAGTGTTGTCAAGTGTGGTGGAATAAATTAAATTGTTTATCTGTCTGTTGTTGTTGTGACTTACACTTCATCATTTACATAACCCTAGACATTTAACGTAGTCATCACAATATTCCAGAATAATTCTGACTGAGGTATAAATGTGGTAGCAAGTAAGGTTATCTGTAAAACACTACACCTATTAGATACAGATACCTTCACAGCTGATCTCAGTCAGTACACTAAGTCCCCTATAAATATTTATAACATCCCACTTTACCACATATATTGGGGTCTCGCTCCCGGGATTTTGAATCTTTCCCTATTAAAAATATTGGGGGTAATTCACTTCAGGGAATAATAGAAATTAAAAAAGGTATCCTTGGGTGAAAATAAATAACGTTGAGCTCTCAGTGCCTGTGGTGTCTTTGGATAAGTAATATCAGATTGTATTGTTTAGTTAGACATTATATAAATTTACCTGTTAGAAAATGGCGGACCTGGCCAAATTTCGATCTGCTGCTGTACAGACTGCGAAAGAGTTAGGAATGGACGGGCAAATTATGATTGCTTATGTCACTGCTGAATGTGACAAATATATTGAACGGGAAGAAAGAAGATTAGAAAAAGAGGCCGAAAGAAAGTTAGAGGCTGAAAAGGAAATTAAGAGGTTGCAGATTGAGGCTGAGGCTAAGAGGTTGCAGATTGAGGCTGACAAAGAGGCTAAAGCATTGGAAGCCGAGGAAAGAAGACAGGCTGCAGAAAGAGAAGAGAAGAAATTAGCTGCAGAAAGGGAAGACAAGCGATTAGCTGCAGAGAGGGAGGCAGAAAAGGAGGAGAAGAGATTACAAAGGGAACATGAGTTACGACTAAGGGAGTTTGAGTTTCAAGGCCATGCTCCTGAAAATGGTGCCAGTCCCTTTACCTCTGATGCCACTGCTAGCCAGGGAGCCTCAACCTCGGCTATGAATTTTCATTTAGATCATTTTGTTGAGAAAGACGATGATATTGAGAGCTATCTAAATAGATATGAACTATTAGCTACCACATATGGGTTAGAGAGAGAAAGGTGGAGCTTAAAGTTATCTCAAGGGCTTCGTGGGGCAGCTTATGAAGTTTTTGCCAAAATGAGCAGAGGTGATCAAGAAAATTATGACATGCTAAAGCAGGCTCTTTTGTTAAGATATGAAAAGAACGCAGAATTTTATAGGAAAAAATTTAGGAATGCTAAACTACTGTCAGGTGAAACCTATCACCAGTTCTCTGCACGGTTAGAGACATACTTGGAGAAATGGACTTCTCTGGGGAAAACCCAAGATCTTAAGGAAATGGTCCTTATAGAACAACTAAGAGAGTCCATGGCTCCAGACCTGAGAAAGTTTCTCATGGAACAAGGTGCAGAGAGGCTGGGTGAGTTGCTAAATGTTGCAGAAAGGTATCAAGCGGCTCAGGCAGAGGTATCAGGTAATAAAAAGAAACAGGTAGAAAATTTTAGGGCACCACAGAACTTTAATAAATTTGATCCTAGAGATCAAAACAAAGGTAAGCACCAATTTGATAGGCCACGGTATGACAATAAAAATAAAACCCCACAATTCGATGAAAGGAAATATGATGAAAGAAAATCTTTCAACCAAGGAAAGAGATGGTGTAAAAATTGTAAGATGAACAATCATGACACTGACCGTTGCAGAAGGAACCCTATAGTTATGGCCACCCTTCAGGTCAGGTCGACCTCAAGAAAGGAGGAGGATATTCTGTTAGATACCACTCCAGAAGAGATGAGGAAGGCACAGGCTGGGGATAAGACCCTCAAGCCTTGTTTCAGGAAATTGTCAACTTGTTATACAACTCCAGGCAAGGGAGATTTTTACATGAAAAACAAGTTGATTTACAGGAAGGCCGGAACTAGATCCCATGGTCACGGACAGTTGGTTCTTCCAAAGAGATATAGGGCAGAATTAATAAGGAGCCTACATGTGAAACCAGATGGGGACCATGAGAAAATAGGTACCATCATCCAAAAGGTGGCTCACAATTATTATTGGCCCAAGGCAAGATGGGACATTGAGAATTTTGTAGAAAGGTGTAGCATAGCACATGAGGGAACACCCACAAGTGGGAACATTGATCAGGACCTGGACACGCCACGGGGCAAAATTAGGCCTGACAATAAAAAGAAATATAAATTTGATAAAGTGGACCAAATGGAATGGGAAGCCCCTTTTCACGGACAAGCTTCAATTAACTGTTTTACAATGGCCACTATGCGGAGAGTGCAAAAAGATGTCTTACCCCAGGATAAGCCGAAAATCCCTCAATCGGACTTAAACAAACTGGAGGAAGAGGATGTAGAGAGGAAATCTCTCATCCAGAATTCTAAGTGGGGAGAAAGCCCCAGGAAAAGAATTGGTAGCGGTCGTTTTGTGAATGATAATTCTGGGAAGAAAAATCATCACTATAGCGCTTCGAGTGGAAGAGACCATACCGGTGCATGGACAAATAGGTCCACAAAATTAAAAGTCCATATGTAGCGCTGTTAAGAACGTGGACTGATGAAAAGGCAGAGGAAAATATTACATCCTCATACCAATATGTGAATGAGCTGACCACTCGTTTAAAAACTGGCTGGAAACTTGCCAATGAAAATTTAAGACAAGCCAGGAAGAAACATGCTGCCTATTATAACAGGAAAGCTAAAGACAGAGATTTGGCTGTGGGAGAGAAGGTACTGCTTCTTCTCCCCGGTAGTCAGAATAAGTTACAAATTGGATGTCAAGGTCCATATACAGTTCTAGGGAAGGTGTCTAGAACCAATTATAAGATAGATAAGAAGGGGAAAGAAAAAATCTATCATGTAAATCTCCTGAAGAAATATTTGGAAAGAGAACATCAGGAAGAGACACACTTGTTGACCTTGTCCATTGCAATGGAGATGAAAAAGGAACCACTTTCATCATTTGAATATCCATTACACCCCTGTGAGACAGCGGCACAGGTGAAAATCAGTACACATTTAACGAAAACTCAGAAAGAGAGAGTGCAACAGGTTCTAGATAATCATGCAGAGGTGTTAACAGACCGACCGGGGCATACAAACTTATTGGAATATGATATGAAACTGATAGACCCCACACCTGTCTGTATGAAACCCTATTCGATTCCTTTTGCTAAGGAGAAAGCTTTGAAGGAAGAGATAGACTATTTGTTGAAGGAAGGAATTATTTCACACAGTGAATCTTCGTATAGTTCCAGTGTTGTACTTTTAAGGAAACCCTCTGGAGAACATAGACTCTGTATAGATTACAGGAGACTGAATGCTATTACAGAAGGACTGGTGGATCCATTGCCGGATACAAATCAGTTGTTTGCCAGACTAAATAAAGCTAAATATTTCTCGAAAAAGGATCTGAGTAAAGGATACTATCAGATTCCAGTAAAGCCTGAGGTTAGACCATACCTAGCTTTTAGTACCTCAGAAGGACACTATGAGTTTAACAGATTGCCATTTGGATTGAAGAATGCGCCTAGTGTCTTCTCTAGAATGATGAGAAAATTATTGGACCCTCTGAATAATCCATGCATCACAAATTTCATGGATGATATCCTTATAGCAACAGAAACATTTGAGGAACACATTGACTCTCTGAACATGCTGTTTAATCAACTTAGGGAAGCGAATTTAACAGCCCGACCAACCAAATGTTGCGTTGGATGTAAAGAATTAGAATTCTTGGGACATACAGTTTATCAGGAAACATGACCCCTGACCCAAAGAATTTAGAGAAACTAAAGAAAGCCCCGAGACCACAAACCAAGAAAGACGTGAGATCCTTTGTCTCATTATGTGGTTTCTACCAAAAGTATATCAAAAACTTTAATTCCATATGTGCACCGTTAACTGATTTGACACGTAAAGGAAATCCAGATCGAATTACATGGACTACACAATGCGAATTCGCTTACCAGGAATTGAAGGAAAAGCTCACAAGTAAACCTATTTTGAAATTACCTGACTTAAGTCAAGAATTCATTGTAAGGACTGATGCCAGTAATATTGGGTTAGGTGCGACTCTGCTACAGAAATCAGATGCATTGGAGGGGGAATTAAGCCCAGTGGCATATGCTAGCAGAAAGTTGAATAAAGCTGAAACCAATTACTCAACTAGCGAAAAAGAATGTCTTGCAGTAATATGGGCGATAAAGAAATTCAATATTTATCTGTATGGGAAGGCATTTAAGTTGCAAACGGATCACAAACCCTTGTCGTTTCTAGCGCAGGCTAGACATGAAAATTCTAGATTACTCCGTTGGTCATTACTGATGCAGCCATATGAGTTTAGCATAGAGTATATAAGTGGAAAAACAAATCTGGGAGCGGATTTTTTAAGCCGCCATCCGTGTGATGAGAATCACCGTAAGCCCCAGAAATAATAATACATTTCTCTATGTGTATATAGAATTATAGACTGACATATAACGTCTGTTTTAAGTGGGGAGAATTTGTCGTGTGAAATTCTAATCCACATATATAAATTAAAAAGTAAATGTAAAGCCTAACAAATAACTTCAATAAAAGGAAAGAAGAATGGTAAAGAACAGTGCTGTCACAATGACTGTACTCGAAATTCCCCTTGTTTTCTAATTCGTCTGCAAATTATAACGTTTCACGTTGATAGTAAAAGCCTTCTGCAGCATACACGCGTTTCCACAACACAATAAAACGTGTACTGCCTTTCTAAGAAAAACCTTGAGATACGCAAGCTGACCTATATTTAATATTCCATTCATGTCATTTTATACACTACGATACCATAAACGAACGGACAGATGGACTTAGGATAGAAAGAAAGGGAGGGCTGAAAGCCGGGACGCATGCAACACTAACACGCGTCTCGCTATACAATTACTGCCATCACGCGTGTAAGGCCACATGCACTAACTTTTTTTTTCAAATCGACAGTGATAAAAAAACACTACCCATACGAGAGTTAGGTTTTAAAAACCTGAGAAATGCTTATTAGGAAATATGACATTATACTGGTTTACGTTTGAAAACATTACAGTACCCAGACACCACATCGATCGAAGTGAACGGGAGGTAGAAGAAAATACATATTTTGAACGCAGCCCCTTAGCCCCATTAAATTTATATATTTGGGTTCCTTAGGACTTGCTGACAAAGAATATGTTAAACGTTACGCAAATAGTCTAGGAATTAACAAATTATAGCCAAAAGAAATAGTGAGGGTGTCAGACAACACCAAAATCAGAATCGCTCAGTGGCAGATTTTGACACCACCATTGTACGGGAAATAGGTCCCCATGTTAAATCCTATTTGATTGGAGCGCAGTAAATGTAAGGCTAAACACGATTAGTCGGGCTACAAATACTATCTTTTGTTGTTAGGGGAGACGGAAGGAAGGGTACTTTTTTTCAAACGCTTGTGTAAACATGGCTCGATTGGTTAGACCCGCCAATATAGGCAATTCGGAGCGTCAGTTCAGTACCACATTTTTCAAATAAACTTACTAAAGAACCAGTGCGTTGAGCGCCAGTGCATATTTTTCTAAATAAAAGCCTGGGACATCGGCAGATCGAAATTGTGCTATATTCATTGCCAGTCAACGTAACTGTGTATTATTTCCATGAATTGTGGTAAGCTTGATATATTCAATATCTTTTTAATGAAAATTGAATGTGAATTGATAATTTATGTATATATATATGTGTGTGGTTCAGTAGCGAACATGAGGCAAAGCCTATATAGTGCTCCAACCTGAACAGAAGGTGTCGGAGAAAAGTAAAACTGCATGGAATTGCCAAACAGTACACTGACACCTATCTTATTGAATAGAAAGAACTAATGCTGGAATTGCAGAGGCGTAGTGACCATTAGGGAGGAGTATACTGGTGTAAATTGTTTCAGATGAAGCTGACAGTTGGCCTACCGCTCTGAACTCAGTGTTTGTTATGTATTGTGTTCAGTCTGGAAATAGATTATAAATTAGTTCTGAAATAGGAGGTACAACCTTCTTGTTTCAGGGACTGTGGTCCTAAAGTTATTGAGCAGCACTTGGTCGGAGCTTTGCTGAATCTGGAGGCTGACAGCATACTCCTGGGTCCAGATAGCGACTAGTGAGGTGTCTCCAGAACACAGGGGAGCAATCGAGCAGAGGAGTCTTTTCTTGCCGCCATTACGAAAGTTAAGCCTCTGTGGCCAGAGGAGCTCAACATTATGTGCCCCCTAAAAACTTGACATTATAGTAAAATAGAGGGTCAATACATTGTTTAAATTGATAGGAACGGTGAAGTTTCCCCATACTATTTCCAAGATAAACAAACACTTGAAGTCATGATGACAAATAACAACATAGCTTGAAAAACAAAACCAGTATTACCTCATAGTACTACTACACAAATGACACACACAGGATAATACTAATACAATATGTCACTACTAAGTTCATATTTATAAATTATGTACATATAAATTGTGATTACATTTGATGGTGATTCCTGGTTCACTGTGTAGTTGAATCAGGATATATATATATTAGTGAAAGTAATTAATACATATATATTTGAACTTTTACCATTGACTCAATTAAGTTAGTCTTATAGAGTGTTAAATGTGTGTGAGTGTCACAGTGTTGTCAAGTGTGGTGGAATAAATTAAATTGTTTATCTGTCTGTTGTTGTTGTGACTTACACTTCATCATTTACATAACCCTAGACATTTAACGTAGTCATCACAATATTCCAGAATAATTCTGACTGAGGTATAAATGTGGTAGCAAGTAAGGTTATCTGTAAAACACTACACCTATTAGATACAGATACCTTCACAGCTGATCTCAGTCAGTACACTAAGTCCCCTATAAATATTTATAACATCCCACTTTACCACAGTTGAAGTTATGTAAGTCTCATATGTTGAAGTTATGTAAGTCTCATATGTTGAAGTTATGTAAGTCTCATATGTTGAAGTTATGTAAGTCTCATATGTTGAAGTTATGTAAGTCTCATATGTTGAAGTTATGTAAGTCTCATATGTTGAAGTTATGTAAGTCTCATATGTTGGAAGTTATGTAAGTCTCATATGTTGAAGTTATGTAAGTCTCATATGTTGAAGTTATGTAAGTCTCATATGTTGAAGTTATGTAAGTCTCATATGTTGAAGTTATGTAAGTCTCATATGTTGAAGTTATGTAAGTCTCATATGTTGAAGTTATGTAAGTCTCATATGCAAGAAGTACGTTTGTTTCATATTGTATGAAGACGTGCAGACGTGAGAAGAATATAATTAATACAGCGTGCTAGGCGGTTCTTGAGAGAACTGTACCGCTTCGTGGCGCACTACACGGTTCTTGGGAGAATATGTACCGCTTCGTGGCGCACTGCACGGTTCTTGGGAGAATATGTACCGCTTCGTGGCGAACTTCACGGTTCTTGTGAGAATATGTACCGCTCGTGCCGAACTACACGGTTCTTGGGAGAATATGTACCGCTTCGTGGCGAACTACACGGTTCTTGGGAGAATATGTACCGCATCGTGGCGCACCATATGGCTCAATGGATATAAAGAGATAAGCGTTTTGTTACAAATACTCAGTGAAATGAGATATACGGGTTCAGTTCGCTCAAACTGATTAAATTAGGCAGTTGGAAATCGTACAGAGTAGGCCATACGGCCGCTGCACCGGCTAAAATTTAAAAAAAAGAAACCTACACACTATAACAATGTTTATAGAATGTGTGATTCCAGCATACACACATTGGGATCCTCGACGGTGCTACGGAGTTCGTATACTGTGCTGAGATCCTCCTTGTGTGCTCTTCCGGAAGAGATCGGAGTACTGATGGAGTTGTCTGTGTGCAACGAAGATAGTCCTTAAAAACCAAACCAAACCAATCAGGAATTACGTTTGAATTTTGTTTGTTCGTGTTTGTTTAACATACGTTAGTTGTTATTAACTTGTTTTTTTTTGTTTTTTTTTTGCCTGTTCTTATGTGTCAAACATGTAGAAACAGGGTTAGAGGCCAATGTTACGAGATTAAGTTTATTGCAGCGTTTAAGATTTAGGCCTTGACTTAAGTTTAGGGTTAGGGTAAAACTTCAGAGATGCAGTTTTATGGGACACCACGTCTCTCAAATCTAAGAAAGCCCAAGAACTGACCGCAAATTAAAAAAAGGGGTAAAAGCGTAAAAACTCCATTAAAAAAAACATGGAGATCGCTACAAACAAATAGACAAGGCCGTTTCGAGGTAGGCGACTTAATTGCGAACTGGATCGATAGATTTTTGCGCGGATCAGGACACACAGTCCAAAACTTTTCAATTCAACCCAAATACGCTTGCTAAGACATCACTGTCGGGATGGATAAAATTAGATGATAGTATCAAGTAGTTGCTTGATCTAGATAAATAATTTTTTTTCCAAGACTCATGAAAGAGAACTGGTGAACTATAGGTAGGGATGGCACAAGACAAAGTCGGGTAGTCAACCTGACAGTTCAGACGATATATAAATAAAGAAGAGGCTGGTAATTCACCAGCTCGCTAGACCTATCGTATGCCGCTAGGGAATGTGAATGTAGCAGAATTTACTCCCTATCACTGAAAATTGCTTTAACATTAAAAAAAGCACTGAAACATTGAAAGTAATTCAATAAATTCAGTTCTAAAAATTAATCAGATTGTTTTAATGATAAATAGTTTAAATCGTAACAAATGAATGTGTAAAAAAATATAAATAAAAAATATATATATCATATTTATAAAATCCTAGCTTTTTCTGTCAGTGCGTAACCCTAAAGGATGCAACTTTGGTTGAAAGTTAGACATTAATTGTATTATTTCCCTTATATGTACTCTCCCGAAAATAGTAACACTTACCAAAGAAGAATGCGCAAATGACGGTGTGTACAAAAATATACGCGTATTTATAGAATGTGTGATCCCGTAAACACACATTGGGAATTTCGCTGCTGCTACGTGGTTCGTGTACTGTGGTGATGCAGTGGTTTTTTAAAATACTTTTGAATAAGTAAAATTGCCGTTAGTATTAGCGCTTTTTAATTTAATTCCCGTCTTATGACGGGCTTTTACACTGGTATATATATATATATATATATATATATATATATATATATATATATATATATATATATATATATATATATATATGGGAGCCGCGCTGGTGTAATATATATCATGGTTATGAAGAAATGTTTACGGCCGGAAATTTGATATAACCTGAACGGCTCCTGTGATATATATAGCTCCTGACCGGGTTGGAAGGAAATAGGTTCCCCATATGACATGTATTGGGCCGAATGATAGCCTGCGCTGGTTGTTCTTACCTGCCTGTTCTTTATTTCTATATCAAGAATCCTGCACCGATTATTCACCTGCTCTTGTAGCGGCGGTTTCTATGGCAACTTATCTTACATAATGAGGTTACGAGCTCCCTGCACACAGCGTTATATTAATGACCTTGTATGACATTGCCGGAGCTGGCTGTAGTCGTATTTTTTATGTATCTCTTCAGAGACCCCACGGGAACTACACGGGGCCGCCATATAATGGTATACAAAATTATGTTATGGTAAAATATTACGGAAGAATCTCACATGTACGCAATCTCACACGTACACTTTAACAACCAATAAGTGGAGTTTTCACGATCAAACAATAAGTGGAGTTTTCACGATCCGCCAATAAGTCGAGTGTTCACGATCCGCCAATAAGTGGAGTTTTCACGATCCACCAATAAGTGAAGTGTTCACGATCCACTAATAAGAGGAGTTTTCACGATCCGCCAATAAGTCGAGTGTTCACGATCCGCCAATAAGTGGAGTTTTCACGATCCGCCAATAAGTGAAGTGTTCACGATCCACCAATAAGTGAAGTGTTCACGATTCACTAATAAGTGGAGTTTTCACGATCCACCAATCCATCACATACAGTTAATGGAGTGTTGTCAAATGATTAAAGAGAATTTTTAAACACAGGTAGTGCACGACGGGTTCCGTTCCGACGACTTTGTCGTAAGTCAAATCGTTCGTAAGTCGAACAGTCCCTTAAATATCTTTGCATTTGAGTTAAGGAAGGTCAAAGGCAGCGAGGAAAGAAACTGGTCACCCCATCTCTCTAAGCTGGACCTAGTATAGTGAAGTATCTGCAATGGGACTACCTTTTAACATAAACACATACATACACATACATTATTTTAACAAGACAACCATTAGTTGATGCACTCTTTCTATAATGATTGGTAAACAGCGCACACACTTTTAGCCCAAATGAACAATGGAGCCTGATGAATGAAGTCTGAGGACTCGATATCACGTCCAATGGGAAATGTTAATTATCAAACCCAGTCAATGTTTTTAAAGTTCAATGAAGTAGAACTCTTCTGTGAGCATGTTTACAGTATCCCATGCCTTCTTCTTCTTGCGATCGCATCTTTGATGTTTACACCGTCAGACGAGTTCTCATGATGAATTCGACCGTTGTCTGAAGTTCCTCTTTAGCTCCATATAGCTTTGAGTTTAGTGTTGAGTCATTGGGCCAGTATATCTTTCTTAACTGGTCATACAGAGGACAATCCTGTAAAACATGCTCAGCAGTTTGTTTGTTTAATCCACATGTGCACAGTGGTGAAGCAGACAATCGTAGCTTGTGCATGTGTTTATTCAGTTTGTTATGCCCTGTCCTGAGGCGAAAAATGGTTATCTGTCCCTGCCGGTCAAGAGTGTGGTAGTCGTCGTTGGGTTGATTCTGTTCTCTTCTGATAGTCTGGATAGCTCTCTTTTTCTCAGTGTATGTGATTTCATTATCTTCTTGTTCACATTCTCCTCCCTTTTTTGCAAGTTTATCTGCCTTTTCATTACCGGGTACACCACAATGAGATGGTGCCCACTGAGGTATGGTTCTGTTTTTGGCAGCTACCTTGTTTAGTTCATTTCTCAGATGCGGGAGTTTACCACCTTTGAGAGCTTGCAGGACAGACAGTGCAGTGCATCTGTGAAGATGACTACCTGGTGGCAGTCAGAGTTGGTGTTATAAATCATATTTGCAGCTTGCTCTAGAGCTTGAACCTCAGCTGCATAGTGGGAACAGAATTTACCAGTGGGAATGTGCCTAGTCTCAAGCCATAAATGGCCCTTAGAATATGACTAATAAAATTGCTTAGTTTGAAAACCTGGAAGAGAATTTTTTTTTTACAACATTTTCCCACTATTTAATTTTTATTTAATTTTTTGTGTGGCCATCGGAAGTCGAGTCGTCGTAAATGGAGTAAGTCATAAGTCAAGGACTATCTGTATTACCATCTCCACCTGCTTACAGTGTGCCGTGGAATTTTAATGTAAACTAAGTTATGCCGTGGAATTTTGATGGGAACTAAGTTATGCCGTGGAATTTTGATGGGAACAAAGTTATGCCGTGGAATTTTAAAGGGAACTAAGTTATGCCATGTGTAGTAAAGTAAATCTGTGTGACACCCCGCTCAAATTTCCCCGCTTGAAAATTAACTAACGTACTCCTAAAATCTATTAGTAACTACCGCATTTGAAATTTGTCTCAAGGCCACCGTAAAGTTAGTTTTTTTTTACGCGTCTTTTGATTGGCTGGTTGGAATTGATAACTTTTAACCCTGCTTGAATAAGTCCGCCATTTGAGAAAAACTTAAGCACAGACAGGTTGAGAGCAGATGCAAAGCGTTGGTGACAAATGCCTTTGCCGTCTGGAGGACACAGCAGTCTGGAATTGAGCCATTTACTGCTAGTCAATCCTGTGATTGTGTGATTATTCTTTACTTGCGGTAAGATAAATAAGTATTAGTATTTCATTGGCATGTAACTGGCCACAGATTGTGCGCCATATTTTGTTGTTCGACATTGCCAGTTGGAAGAGGTTACGACAGCCTAAGTAGGAAATGCCTAAGCAGACTTAGAGGGAAGGGAAACTAATTTGTGTTTGAATATTGCCATAAAATATTACGACTGTTAAGTCCAGAGGCCACTAGCAATCTTCTGCAGTGCCACAGTGTTCTAATAACACATGAAAACATACCTAGGATGTTTGAACAAAAGATTTAACAGGTCACAAGAAAAAAATTGTAAACCCCAGCTGATTTTAGGGAGGACAATCAATGCTTAAGGTGACAGGGGCGTTGCAGCCATATGGGAAGAAGAATGTAAACACAGGACGGAGTGAAGTCAAAGAAAATAGGGTCTGGTGCAAATGGTTCACACACGTGACTGATCCCAGAAAATCTTAGTATTGATTAGTTGTGGAATTGTTATAGCCAGCATATAAAAGGGAGGGAATATCCTTCTTTTTCAGGGTTATATTGCCTATTACTTAGTGGTGGCAGGAAACCTGGTGCAGGCAGACCTTGTGTACATTGAAGCCTCAGTAAAGCTCCATGCTGCATCTGTGGTCAGAAGACAACTCTTGTGTTGACCTTGCATAGTCTACAGTCATCCACCTCAGACAGGCTGTCAGGTCAAGTCCCTTTATATGGGCATATGAGATCTCATCTTAACAATTTACACAACCAGAACATAAATTCCTGTGGGCGTGATGATACCAACAGACCCTCACAGAATTGACTAATTGTTATAGAAGAATTAAATCAAACTGTGGGATACACATACAGTTACACGTTAATATACCAGTTATGGACAAAGGGTCTGTTACGTGCAGTCTTTGATATCTTACAATATTATACATTGGTATACTTGTTATGTTCGCAAATATTTTGTAAACAAAATAGTGCTTAAGGAAAAGTCATTATTGAGTTACTTCCCTTGAAAGTTGTGTCGGCTCTTTCGATCGAACTCCGCGGATAAATCCAGTTTTCTGCGATTTATTCTTTGTTTGGGTAGTAATAGATTATTCTTGCTTCAGAATATCTATGGCCTGAATTTATGTGTATTGTTTGTCTGAGTAGGACGAGTCTGTCTTATATTTGTATATCTTTACATATCTAAGTCGAACTATATGTTCTGTTGTCTCTAGGGAGGTCAAAGGCTATTCGGCGGATGTGTCGCTAGAGTGTGGTGTGATTTGGCTTCGTCCTGATAGGGACTGTGTTTTCTATGTCGGCTTGTCGCCGGGGAAAAAGTGATCTCAGTATTTGTGGGGAAAGTGATAGTCGTCTAGACCTATCATGTATGCTTTACCCCAGTGTTTATTCGTATTGCCAAGGAATGGCAGAATCATATTTCTGATACCAAGGTAATAATAGACACTCTTATGAACTCTCGTACGAAGCCACCATTTTCGATAGGTACGATTTGAATGTCTAAGAGAATATATTTGACTCGATGAAAACGACTTCGATTCCTAGCAGCACTATATCCTGTAGATTGCAGTCAAGTGTTCATGATCAAATCTACAGAGCAATGAAAGATTTAATGAATGACTAACTTTAGGACAGATTCATTATCTGTATCCAAACGTGAGTGACAGCTCACGAGTGAAGCCATCTTGGAACCAAAACATGTAGTGACTTTCAAGAAGAGAAAAGGGATGCCCGTATTATCGCTTGATTAGTCCAGAGATCACTGCTACACATGAGAACCCATTGCTAGCGGTTCAATATTATTATATGAAAAAACTGTGCTGAACCTTATGTTAAAGAATCTTCGCTAGACGAGATGAGGTAGAAGTCATCTTGGATATTGTTTATAATCTGACGTGCTTTGTCAGTAAACTCAGTTGATATATATATATGGGCAATACTGAATGCTTGGCTACTGACAGTCCATTATAATATTATTCTACATGAGTGCCCATGTAACATAACATTGCAAGACCAGTTATCCACTGTACCATGATGTATTATGCCAACCTGTGATTTGTCACTATCTGTGCTGTCGAGTGTGTACGTCCAATTAAACTTTAGTAAAGGTACACAGTCGTTGGTGTCGATGACTTCCAGCCATACATGAGTGTAAGAAAAGAACATTTGTCAACACCACGAACCCTTCCTATCATTCGCACATTATACACTCCATCTATGTCTACACACCACTGCGTAGGTCAAGTTGACATTCCATACTCGAACCACGAGCAACACAACAACACAGTATTTAACTCTGGTGATGTTCGAGCGAGCTTCAGTAATCAGAACACCAGAGGACTTTATCAACTCTTGCTCAGGGCAAGGGTCTTGTATTAAGAGTTTATCAACTGATGATGATGATGATGTCTGCTTCCATCCACTTATAATTATCTTTTGGTGGACATCATTAACGGGAATAAAATAACAACTTTATCAACTGGTGGACCAGCTTTCTGGGTTTGACCTCGCAGAAGTTCAGAAGTCAACAGATTACCGATACCAGACCGTTTCCTGTGGCTGATACGACATACTTGCAGTATTGGTTTGCTATTTGTCAACACTTTGTCACGTGACCTGTCAAGTGAATGCAGTATGTAGGTCAGCGTTGTTGACATTTTTACATTAGACATTACAGAGTTTCACAGAACAGTTGGATCAATTCTTGTCAATATTAACAGGAAGACAGTATTAGTGAACTAAGAAGTCCTATTTTCATCGATGGATCTTCTTGTTTTCTGTATATGAACTTTAATATTTAAGGCCAGAATGTTTAATTGAATAAAGTGGCAGTTTGTTTGTTTTCATAAAAATAACTTTGCCATTACTGTAAAACTGAGCCTATTTTGCAACACATACTATCATACACATAATTTATATATATTTATGTTTACATGTTATTTGTTTGTATAGTATGTTAGTTTCTATGTCAGCGGGTTGTGTTTAAGGTTGGGCGGCGTCCTCACAACAGAATATCCCACGTCATAGAGGGTCCGTTGTGGGCGTTTTCTATAGGTGCAATTTTCTTGATTGAAAATTTGCTGCGACAACTGTTGCTTTTGTGTTAGCTGTGAAGACTGTAATTATTGTTATTTTTGTAATATTTCTTTGTTCTTTAGTTTTGTTTTGATTTGTTTGTAATTTGTTGGTCTAACCTTTTCTATCTTTCTGTTCTATTCACAATTTATATTCATATACTGTGACGTCATTTGTGTTGTTATTCTTTGCAGATTCAGTGATTATTTTCATTGATTTCCCTATTTGATTTATTTTGATTTCTGCAAACGTTCTTGTATTGTCAGTCCTATTTGTACTTTATGTATTCTGTTGGTTGACATATGTTTTATATAGGTATATTTCATAAGACACAATTGCCTGTGCACTGCACTTGGATTATGGTATAAACCAGTACCTGATTATTATTACTATTATACAAGACCTTATTAAGGCTTGTGACCCACAGATATTGGGATAGTATACTGATTAATCAAGTCATTAAGAACTTGTGGTATTATTATTGGTTCAGGTGATTAGTATTATTGTTAGACATCATGTCTACATTAGAATACTTCATTACACAAGGGAAAGCCCTTGATAAGACTGGTCAACAATTAGAACAATGGGCTGTTGCTCAATATGACAAAGCATTAGCTGCAGAAGAGAAAAAAGCTGCGGCAGAAGAAAGAAAAGCTATGGCTGAAGAGAAAAGATTAGAAAGAGAAGCTGAGGCTGCTGCTGAACAAAAGAAATTGCAGATGCAGGTGGAGGAAAGGAGATTTGAAGCTGAACAAAAAAAAAAATAGAAAGAGAAGCTGCAGCTGAACAGAAAAAATTAGAAAGAGAAGCTGCTGCTGAACAAAAAAGATTAGACAGGGAAGCTGAACAAAAAAGATTAGACAGGGAGGCTGAACAAAAAAGATTAGATGCTGAAGAGAAAAAAAGCAATAAGAGAACATGAATTTGAGTTAGAGAAATTGAGATTGACAAGTATGAGTAATGTTAATCAGGCATCTAGTGGTAATGGTAAACCTTCTACTTACAAGGTTAAGGTTCCACCGTTCAATCAGTCCAGTGACGATATTACATTCTGGCTGGATAGATTTGAACGTTCTTGTCGTACACATAATGTGGATAAATCACAATACGCTAATCAATTATCAGAAAACTTGAAAGGTGAATCTTTGACTAGATTATGCCTTGTAGGAGAAGCAGATAAGGATAATTATGATGTCATTATTTATTTATATGTTGTAAATAAAATTTTCTTGATTTGAAAACATTCCTGTCCCAAAAGACTTGAGGTACAGGAAAATAAAAAATTGTAAAATATTAATATAACTTTACCAACAGTCTTACTTACTGTCGTGAAACGAGTGTAAGCCACTACTTGGTTAATCACTATGTCGAAATACAGATTTGCTTCAACCAATCAACGATCACCGTTCACCAGTCTCTGAGACAGAATAAATTATACTGTTCACGCAGTTCACGCAAGATGGCGGCAAAACTGAATAAAATTAGGCGGTATGAGCAAAAGACGAAACCGGAGGAAACCAATCATTTTGCTCCGCCAGGAACCAACCGAAAGCTTTCCTTAAGTATTTACCTGCCTATATAATCGGGCGAAATGTTATGCTAAGCACGCAACCAGACACGAAGCCAGAGATACCGACTGACTGAAGAGGAGAGAAGCTGTCATGATTTATTGCTTACCTGAGGGCATCGACCTGCAGCCTACTTCACTAGTCGAGTCAAACTGGCCTTTTTTAAATATTGGAGGGTAAATATAAATTTACGATAACCTTTAGGAAAAGAGGCTTACAGCAGACTTGTATATATTTAATATATTTTGGTTCACTGATTGTATCTTGGGGAAATTTAGTATAATGATTGTATTTCCTATTATGATTGAATAGACGAAGACTAATAGGACTCATACTTCAATCTATTGTCAGTCTATAACTTCAGTCTATTGTCTCTGATAACTCCAAACTGCAATATAACAAAACAGTCCTTGTTAGGACTCAATCTATTGTCAGTCTATAACTTCAGTCTATTGTCTCTGATAACTCCAAACTGCAATATAACCAAAACAGTCCTTGTTAGGACTCAATCTATTGTCTCATCTACCTCCAATCTATTGTCTCCTATAACTCCCACCTGATATATATAACCAAACAGTCCTCGTCGCATATATTCCTATCATAAGAACATAACGTTATTGTTAGGATATATGTTACCAGCTTGTATAGCACTCGTCAGAGGGGGCCTGGGATTATAGGGGGAAGGACATTGTTGTATCACACCTAGGTGTACATATTATTGGATTTATTCATGTATTGATTTATATTATGGGATGTATTAATGTATTAAATGTATTCATGTATTGAATCTATATTATTGAATGTACCCATGCATTAGTTTATCAGAAAGAATGTTTTGCAAGTAGACACCTGTCTTGTCTCGCTATTGCTAAATCATACTGAGCCATGGTGTCATTCATCCCACATGCAGACACTGAGACACGCTCATATCATATACAATAGAAATAGGTGGGCTTGAGGACAGAAATTAGCCCCTATTTTTCCTTGTTACAGGTTTCATTTGTGTCCTAAAAACCTGAGGTCGTATGTTCGAGGCAATCCCGCTGCCTGGAACTTCGCAGGAGCATAGAGATTGTACAGAAGCTACATCTTTAGTCCCCCTCAGTCTTGGGTGGGCTAAAGTAACGAGCCTCAGCAGGAGTTGTGTGACCCAAACTAAGGAGAACAGAACGTTTTAAGAGATGAGTACCCCGTAGTACCATTTCTGTCGGCATTGTGAGCATAGAAACTGTCAGTGATGAGAAAGTGCATTAGCATAGCAAGAGACAAAATTAACAGCATAGCTGATAAGTGTTATATCCTTAATTAACAGCATAGCTGATAAGTGTTATATCCTTAATTAACAGCACAGCTGATATAATTTTTTTGTTCCTATAATTGGAAAACTTGTTGTAAAATATTTATATATATAATAAATATTTGTAAATCACATGTAAACTTACAATTCCATTACATCCCATTTTTTTTTTCAACATTCACCCTTCAGCACAAGAGTAGATAATGTATATACTAAATAAATACTTAGGAAATTGTATTTGAAGCCTTGTCAATTTTATCAGTGTTAAGCAAAATCTGTTTCCTTGTTTTTTAATATCACAGTTAGTTACACAGCGGAGGTGGCGCTTTATGTCGGTCTCCTCTCTACCATTGTTTCGAGATCAGAACATTCACAGCCGTAACTAATTTGTGATACCAGTAGTCCTCTCAGACACTGGGACTTCACCATTTTCTGCAGAAATTCTATTTCTGTAATTGTCAGTACTATACTGATCCAAGAGCCAAACAAAACCTCTCGCCACACTTACTTCAATTTATTGAGTTAAAGTTATGTTTGACATTGTTCATACATCACAATAAATACATTACCCTAGACACTTGCCACACAACATCACAGAGATTATTTTACACAGAGTGAGATCTTAGAGAGGTAGCGGATAGAGACCCTGAGAACATCATCATCATCAATTAGACTCAGGGAACTTACACAGCTGGACCTCACTTTGTTTACCCTTAGTGTAGTAACATCAATAACCTCTCACTTACCACACCATGGAATTTTGATGGAAACTATGTTATGCTGTGGAATTTTGATGGCAACTAAGATATGCCGTGGAATTTTGATGGGAAATAAGTTATGCGTGGAATTTTGATGGGAACAAAGATATGCTGTGGAATTTTGATGGGAACTAAGTTACGCCGTGGAATTTTGAAGAGCTCTTGTGTGAAGTAAAAAATGTTGCGGAGCATTGATATATACGGCCCAGCAATACAGAAGCAATCTGGTTTCTGTATCTTCTTACTTAGTCGTTCCTCTTCTGCCGTGAGGTGTAGAGATTTGGAAGATAGAGCGCCTATCGGCTGTCTTTCTCCTGGCCTGGTTCCTTTCTAGTCTTCGGTCCTTCAGAGATGTCTGTATCTTCGTGGACAGAAAAGCTTAGGGAGATTTTCTATTGAAATATAATAAGTGATGTTACAGTAAAAAACGTAAAGGTTCCCGTTAGACACTCATTAAGTCATATTGGGAATATGGTGAAATTATCAAGCTCGGAGATTTCAATGCCAGAGATGGAAATGACCATGCTAGATGGGGTGGAGTTATCGGAAGATATGGAGAAGATACTCTCAATGACAATGGAAAGCGACTCCTTAGATTCTGCAGTGAGCAGAATCTGATCATTACAAACACAAAGTTCCCCCATAAGCGCATACATGCATACACTTGATGTGAACCAACAAAGAATGAGAAGTCAGTGATCGACTATGCCATTTTAGGAGGAGCTCATTTAAATATGTCCGGGATCCTAGAGTGTGGAGGGGGCCAGAGATTGGAAGTGATCACTACCTGCTTACAATCAAAAGAACAACTGAAAGTGTTGCTCAGCCTAGGAACTGCCTAACTGTCACAGTGACTGTTAATTTATTTTACCATTCCGTTCCATATGCTATTACTTTTTAATGTTCGGGTTTCCTTGACATTTTGTATTTTCATATTCTACCTGCAATCTCCCACTTCGCAGACCCACCCCGCGCTTTGTTTACGTTCTGGCCTTTAACGGTCAGATAACGTTACATCAGCGCACCTGGTGTTCGTTTGACCAGAGAAACATTTCTGTTACGCTAAAAGCGTTTGAACGAGCGAACGGGTTTCTGTGAAGAAACGGTCTGCTAGCGGGTGGTACCCTTTGAGACCTGGGTAACCGTTTCATCTTCGAAACAACGGGGAGATAACAATCGCGGTCAGTCTCTGGATTTTGCCCCTTAGACGAGTTAGAGCTCTCATAATATTATGCATTTCTCTACCTGAAGGAACTTTCTTGCGGTTGTTGACTTCTGATGTCTCTAGAATAACCTTTGTCTTACTCTTTATTACGCATTACGCCGATACATCTGTAGAATCAGGTCATGCAGGTGTCCTGGGTGGCGTTGTATGTAAACTATAAATCTGGTTAGTCTTAATAGACTAACACACTCGTGAATATTTTCCTGGCCCGAGATGGACCATCATGAGATAAGGCAGACTTTAACACAGAACAAAATGTTAAGGCCTATCTCTAGTCATTTTTCGGGGTGAGTTGAAATGTCTTATTAATATATAAATATTCATGTTAGCTTTTTATATATCTGATAGGAATGTGACTTACTTCATTTTTGAGGATTTCTCCCGGTAAATTTAATTCAGTGATAATGTAGCGCTGTCTACGGCCTTAGTTAAGTGGTGCTTAAACTGTTACGGTTTATAATGGAAAATGATAAACTTACAATAACAGATACTAGGCGTAGAATCAGTTCATACAATGCTTACCATTGGGTTAAGAGTCAGCAAAATTAACTGTCATTTCTGCAAGATAAGGTCAGAGGTGTGGATCATTCACTTAACACTGAATTATAGGAGAAAGTCATTTATTTATTTTTGATAGATATTTCTAGTGGCAAGGGAGAATCATTTTATGCTTACTTGTGTGGCTAGGCACTAGTCTATAACTTTCACGGAAAGCAGTCACCAGGCATAGATATAATTATATCTTATGATTCAGCCTCAGCTGTATTATTATAGCAGGAACATTGCAGTTTGCTATGTATTCATTTGTGGGATCATATTTTTCCCCCAAGGGGCATAGGATTTAATGTTGTAATGTCACATGCTGTAATCTGTTTATGTAAATTCATTTAAATGTTGTAAGATGATAGCATAACCATTTAACTGTAACTACAAGGTTAGGTTTCCTGTATGTTTAGTGGGAAGAAGAGGAGTAGATTTTGCTGACAGGTACCTGGGTGTACAAAAAATATTAAGCCTATGCAGGCGCATGCGGATAATTGATAGAGTGGAAGGAGCGAAGCAAAACCATGTTACATAACATTAGTGTGATTTTGTTGTTGCTTGATGTAAAGGGTGTTTTTTGGGGGGGTTTCAGTTTCAGGGATACCGAATTGCTAGAGTCAAGTCTCCAGTCAGGCGAAGAATGTCACATTCTCTTCGTTCTAGAGGGATTCCGAATACAGCTAGCAATCACGAGTCGTCAAACCCCCTACCTGATCCAAAACCCGTCTTTTGTCAACGCCATTTCCCTCTCACGGAAGTTAAGCTCACGTAGTGTAACGAGCCAACGCTAAATCTGAAATCATCGGTTGCAGTAGTAGTCTCCTACTCGCCTATTGAGCGCCAGTCAGAGCATGGCGGCTTCCAGCATATCAATCAGCTCAGGGTCTATAGCAGAATTTCAATCACCAGCCTTTGTGTGCCTAAACGGGGCACTCAGTCAACCACAGTCAAACCAGCCTAAACCGGATTTAATGCCAAGCAAGCAATAGCGCCGGATAAGAGCGCCTGGAACTCTTTGTCCTCAAGTAACTTCGTCTGGTGTATTTCTGGGTTATGTAGAACCTCACACTTAGGAGCGGCCAGCCAAATATAGACAGAGTTCCAGCCCCCCTCACGCAATTAGGGGTCACCAACGTTTAGCACCACCGAGGAAAGTTTTGTAGGCTTATTCCCTCACCTTGAAGGATCTACATGTAAGACACTTTTATGGAGCTAGTGCCTTTGGTCCCACGAAAGCGGACAGGCTGTCGCTCAGTTTGCTTATTTGGTCAGCAGGAGAGATAGACAGAGTTCCAGTCCCCCTCGCGCAATTAGGGGCACCAACGTTTAGCGCCTACATTGGATTTACAGGTTAATTCCATCACCCATGGAGTATATATTTACGTAAAGACATTGGAGCTATTTCATTTGGTCCCACGAAAGCGGACAGACTGACACTCAGCCTATTCATTTGGTAAACCGGAGATAAATACAGAGTTCCAGCCCCCCCCCCCTCACGCAATTAGGGGTCCCCAAAGTTAGCGCCTTCATTGGATTTACAGGTCAATTCCATCACCCATGGAGTATATATTTACGTAAAGACATTGGAGCTATTACATTTGGTCCCACGAAAGCGGACGGACTGTCCCTCGGTTTATTTATTTCTCCGTGTTCTGCAGGTTTTATGATTGGTTGTGTGTGTGTGTTGTTGGTGTATTTGGCATATTTTGATTATTGATGTAATTTTATGTTGTTGTGATGAGATGCATTATTTTCATGCTTTTCTTCTTTAATAAAGTTTACACATTTATTAATGCGCTGTTCACGACCCTTCCATCCATAATTAAATTGTTTCAAGCTCTTTACTAAAATCTCTATTTTGATAAGAGAAAAGAGTGAGAGCAGGAGGTGCTTAGACAGTATAAGTGTGTTGAGGGCTTGGAGAGAGTAATAATTTTAATAACTCTTCTCCAGGTTTGTCTCAAGTCCACCTCCTATTACACTTTATCTATGTGTAAGCTATAACTCTGTCAGTCCACTATCCCTTGTCGATTTCAATACTATTGTCCAACTCGACAAATACTCTACACTCTAACTCAACCACGACATTTAATGGCTGGCTCGCCGGGATATTTTTGAGCTACATTTGATGCACACATTTAATGTGGGCTCGTTCCGAGGATGAATCTCTCACAAGATTCTATTCTGATTCTTAGAGTTTAGTGTTCTGCAGATTATAGGAATTTCGATCCCCTAGACAAATCGAACTATTTCTTTTGGAGGAAGTCTGAACAGCGCTTTTCTCCACAGCAATCATAAATATTAAGTTACATTTATTGTTCATGCTACACATGAGACAGCTGGTAAAGGTTGCTGGTAACACTGCTGAGTTTTTTGGGTTAGTAAATCTGACGACTCTTGTTGTAAAAGTCAGAAAACTTTTTTTAAGGGTAAAATTTTTTTTTTCAGGAGTAGTTCTTTAACCTGAGATAAGAAGCTACAGATAGTCAGAGAGAAGTTGGATACGATTTTAGTTATGAGTATAGGATGTTCCAACGACATGTAATGAACTTCTATGGAAAACATAAATTACTGTCATTCAGTCCGTGTTCCACGAACATTTAAAAAGGGGGCAACTTGTCACAGTGACTGTTAATTTATTTTACCATTCCGTTCCATATGTTATTACTTTTTAATGTTCGGGTTTCCTTGACATTTTGTATTTTCATATTCTACCTGCAATTTCCCCCTTCGCAGACCCACCCCGCGCTTTGTTTACGTTCTGGCCTTGTTAAAGGGCGTTTCTCCGTTGTTGCTGGGGTTGTTTGAGTTTTGTTGCAGGATCCATTTGTTAATGGTTGCATTATCATTGTCCTTTATATGTCAACGCCCAACTTGTATTTAATAAATACTATTGCAAAGTCTGGCCATGTCTATTAATTCATTAATTCTCATTCATTCTTTTAATCATCGTGCTTCTATTGTCTATTACGCGAATGCTGGGTACTGGTTAGAACTGGTGAACAGTGGAATAATATTGACTTGATAAGTCCAAGTATTCGAGTCCACAAATCCGACATTTATTGATGATAACACATCACAAGTATTATTCATTACAAGCATACATCTGCAATTAAATACATTTGAATCCATATAATATTCTCAGTCCGTGTCCAGTAAATGAATTAGTATATACAGAACAGCACAGCTATATGCACGCGCGGTTGGGGATTCCAACAGCCGACAGTGAGCGTATGAGTCTGGCAAATATAATATTATGGACTGGTTAATAATCTTTCCTTGAAGTCGGTTATATACTAACCTTGTTATCTTATTTGATTCACATAACTTTGGACTGACCCTGAGTCCTTACTTCGAAGTAAATATACCTATATGCGGCAATACAATGCCCAACACTGGACAGATATAGGACGCGTCTTCACAGCTTGACGGTCAACGTAAAAAGGGTCTCGTATCTAAGTCACGGTGCGTGACCTATCAACGCTAACACGTCATAAATCGATCGTGTACATAGCGTTCAGTAGTCCGTGAATTCTTAACATCAAATTATATTAAATGCTGTGACCCTAGAAATAGCACACTGCCAACCATAGCAGACGACTTCAATAAAATACCGTAACAATTCCCTGCCCGCCGGGGAAAAAATCTATTAGATTTTTTTTTGAACTATCTTACTCAAACATTTGAAAAATTTAACAAAAACCCGACCTATGGCCTACGATGTTCTGTCTAGAACAATGTCGTGGTCATGTCAATAATATATCATACATGTAATATATTAACAGTCACGCTATACATGTAAGTTAAATTACCCAAATGATTGTCAACAGTCGTTAAATAATTAACTCATTAATTAACGTAAGTGTTAACTAAGTACGAAAGTGAGATGTCATGAAATTATTATAACCAATTAAAATTAAACTAATTACTCATAGTATATGTGTAAGGAATCAAGTTATTGAAAATCTAATTAACGAAAGTGAAAGAAGATGTCATAAGAAAAAGACAAAATGAGGAGTAAAGACAATTAAAGTGCAGAAAAAATAAGGTATAAAATCAGTAGGTGGTGTTTTTGAGATTAAATATGTGTGTAGAGTAATTACTAACTACTTAACTTAATTAACTAAATAATAATATATTATATCATTATCACATTCATAATTACATCTAAGAATATTATATAAGAATTGTGTGAGATTCATTTGTTTTCTTTCTTACATTTTTTTCATATTTTGTATTCTTATTTTTTTTTTCTCACATTTCAATTCAATTTTATTTCTTTATTAATTCAATCAATAAGTAGAAACTAAATAATCTTGCATATGAAGATCCATACGCCGTTATTTTCCTGAACAATTTACGGAAAGTTCCATTAGAAAACTGTTCAAATGTTCCGATCCTGAATGAATATAACGTTCACAATGTTCAATTAGTCATGTCACATAACAAAATTTGTCCAACTAGACTTCAGATATTCTATCCAACTATCTTGTAACCGGTTGTATTAGGAATGGACACAAGCCAAAGTCCACGCGTAAATACAAATAATATGTCTCTTGCTTTCATTAATTTCGTTTGACGAACGTCTCTATTGTTTGTTTCTCTGAATAACCGTTGACGTTTCATTCATGGGTCGATAATTCGTTGATCGGATACTGTCTCTTGGTATAATTACTTTTGTCAATTTATTTGAAGACTATCAGCATTTATAAATCGTCTTCCGAAGGATTTCTTGAGAGTACGTCGGTCACGATGTTTTCTGTACCGGATATGTATTCAATGGTGAATTCGAAGGGTTGTAGGAGGATAGCAAACCTCGTAAGTTTCGGGCTTTTGTGATCAGAGCGACGTAACGATGCCACCGCCTTCTGATCTGTTTGGATCACAAAAGGAGCACCCAGTAGGAACTTTTCCAGTTAATTAATTGCCCAAACGACAGCCAACAACTCTTTATCCACAGTCGAATATTTGGTTTCTGGCGTCTTGAGTTTGCGTGAGATATAAAGAGTCGGATGTAGTATATCGTCGTGACATTGGAGCAGACAAGCGCCAATCCCGTAATTACTAGCATCTGTACGGAGGATAAACTTTTTAGAAGAATCAGGTAGTCTCAAAATAGGTGGGTGTGAAAAAAGTGTTAGTATTTTACGAAATGTTTTGTCGCATTCGTCAGTCCATGTCACCTTCAACGGCATGTCTTTTTTTAGCAATGATGACAAGACAGCCGTGATGGATGACAAATTAGGTCTACATTCTAACTCAACCACGACACTAACATCACGGAAGAAACTAAGTAAACGAACGGGAGAAATGAGCATTAAGACCTACTAGCTGATAGAGCCAGAAATTAAGACCAGATATCAGGGGCTTATTGCTGCAGCGGTGAGAAACACAGAAGAACAACCTGATGACTTGAAAACCCTCTGGCTTAAATTTAAGGACATCATAAAGACAGCTGCTGCAGAAGCATGTGGTGAAGTCCGACTTGGGAACAAGAGAAAGAGGACACCTTGGTGGACAGAGGAAGTCAAAGAGAAAATAAGAGAGAAGAAAATGGCATGGAAACAATACTTAGGAGCTAAAAACACAGCAGGGCAAATAGAGAAATATAGAGAATACGTGATACAGAAGCAAAGAACAAGGTGCTAGGAGCAAAACAGAAGTCCTGGGAAGAATTTGGAGAAAAGCTAGAAAAAGATGCGCAAGAAAACCAGAAATTGTTCTATAAGACCCTAAAGAACACGAGGAAGGAAAAACAATGCCCTCTCAAATTTATAAAGGACAAGCAAGGCAAATTGCTTACTTCCCCGAAGGAAGTAATGGAACAATGGAAAGAATATTTCTCAGAACTCCTTGATGGTGAGTAAGGTCAAGCATCAGAAATGATAACCACTAGTACAGAAGAGGAAACCAATGGTGATGAAGATGACATAAAGATGGAAGAACTGAAGGCAGCACTGGAAAAAATCAAGATGGGCAAAACAGCAGGGCATGATGGTATAATACCAGAAATGGTTAAGTATATGGGAGCATCAGGTGACCTATTACTCTTAAGGGTCCTACAGGCAGTGTGGTGAAACAAGACCATACCAAAGGATTGGGAGATTGCCATCATAACACCAATTTTCAAAAAGGGTGACAATCGACAATGTGGAAACCATAGAGGCATATCCCTTCTCAGTGTCCCTGGTAAAATCTACTCTAGAATCCTAGAGCAGAGACTCAGACTCAGACGCCTAGCTGAGCCACAATTGGATGAGGTCCAGTGGCGATTCCGAGCTAACCGAAGTACTCAAGACCTAATCTTCACACTCAGACAGCTGAGTGAAAAGGCCCTCGAGTATAAGAGTGAGATCCATCTTTGTTTCATAGATCTGGAAAAGGCGTTTAACAGGGTCCCCTGGAGCAAACTTTGTGACTGTTTGGCAAGGAAGAACATTCCAGCACCTCTGATTCATGCTTTACAGAGCTTCTACAAGTCTTGCAGAAATTATGTGAGGACAGCAAACCATAAGTCAGAAGAGTTCAGGACCACCACTGATGTAAGACAAGGTGATATCCTGTCACCTTATCTTTTCATACTCCTCATGGACGATGTTATCAAGGCATGTAAGGAGAGAACAAGAAAATATTCAGTGGGGTACTGGAAGATGAGACAGGTCTGTATTTCAGAGCTGGCATTTGCTGATGATGTTGCCCTGATTGCTAAATCAGAGACACATCTCCAATCCAACCTGCAAGTCTGGAAGGAAGAGCTGGAGAAGAGAGAGATGGTCATAAGCAGCTCTAAAACAAAATCCATGGTGATATCACGAGAAGAAAGAAGACATCATATTAAGCTGGGAGAACAGGTCCTGGAGCAGGTCGACCACTTTATATATCTCGGAGCTATTATAGACCGAAAGGGAGGCATCAAAGAAGAGTTGGCCACTCGAAAAGCAGCAGCTGGGAGACTTTTTCAGGCCATAAATGGAGGATTCCTCAGCAAGAGAGAGGTTGGTAAGAAAACGAAGATGACTGTATACCGCTCCACCTATGTCCCAGTCTTGACATATGGATACGACTCATGAGCAATGACTTATCATCATCACCAGCTGCCATCTCCACAACGAAGGTTGGCTGTAATGGATCTCCAACGTCTTCTGTCTCTTGTCTTGGTGGTGCACTCTGATAGACTCTTTCCTGTCCATCTCTTGATGCTATCTTCCCACTTATAGCGCCGTCTTCCCCTTGCACGTTTGCCTTCAACTCTCCCTTCTATTATGGTCTTCTGCAAGGTGTTATGCCTTTTTATGTGGCCAAAGTATTTTAGCTGCCGAACTTTGATCTCTTTCATTAGTTCTCTTTTCATACCTAGATTTTCGAGGACCTCCTTATTTGTTTTCTTCTCTTTCCATGAGATACGCCCCATTCTTCTATATATCCACATTTCAAGAGCCTCAATTCTTTCTTCCAAATGCTTATTCATCATCCATGTTTCTGCACCATACAGAAATGCAGAATATATATAACACTTTATGATTCTCAGTTTTAATTTGTGAAATAACTGTTTAGATGTCAGTATATGTTTCATGTTGTTGAATGTAGCTTTGGCCATTCCTATTCTTTTCTTGATTTCTGTTTCACATCTGCCATCTTCTGTTATTATATGACCAAGATATACGTAGCTCTTGACTTGTTCCATGATTTTCCCATTTACGCTTATCTTTAATGTGGGTTTATCGTCTGTTTTGCTAATTATCATAGTTTTCGAGTCCATATTCATGAGGGCAATGACTACAACCCACAAAAGCCAGATCCAAACCACAGAAATGAGGTATCTGGTGGTTGAAGTAACAAGAAGAGACATGGTCCGCAACCAGACGATACGTCAAGGCCTAAAATCCCAACCCCTGCAGACCCAAGTAGAACAGTCCCAACTAAGATGGTTTGGCCATGTCTGCAGAATGGGAGAAGATCGGCTACCACGACAAGCATGGGAAACAAAAAGCCAGGGATCCAGACCCCCAGGACGACCCAGAGTCCGCTGGGAGGACAACATTAGACAATCTTTGAAGGACCGAGGACTAGAATGGAACCAGGCCAGAAGGAAGACAGCCAATAGGATAGTCTGGCGCTCTCTCTTCCAAACCTCTACACCTCACGGTAGTAGGGGAACGACTAAGTAAGTAAGGGAATATGGTGTTAGGCCCACATTTTCGTGACCATCGGCACACTAGGGGTGATGTGGTCAGCATCACGCCGGCCGCCTTAACCTTCCCATATTTGCTCTGGTACCCAATTCATGAGGCTGGGTTGACTCCGGAGCCGTTTGCGGTCTAAATAATCCCACCTCAACTGGGGATCGAACCATGGACCACCGAGCTAGGAAGCCAGTGTTTCCGCAGCTCTTGATGTTACAGTAAATCTTATTAATGTGATACTGTGACTTAAAATCATATTAGCGTTATTGTCGTGAATCGGCGAAAATCTCTGCTGATTTATTACGTCAGCATGCCCGTTGCCACTTACTTTCGTTATGTATCGATGTAAATCTTTGGGAAAATCCGTTGGACGGAAATATTCCTTATTTGAACCATGTATATAGCTAGCAAAAACACTCTATTTATAGCACACATTAGCACTGCTTGGAATGGAATAATAGTTTTACTGGGACTGAATCTATGAACTATTGTTAGGAATCACTACATGATGTTATTCTACAGATACGGCAAAATATTGCTACGAAAGAAACACAAAACCGGCTTTTTCGCCCGACAAACTTGAGACGAACAGACTTTACCCAGCATGCTCTCCGAGTCGCCCGCTTAGCTACTATATAAGAACGCAGTGAAATTTAAATGACAAGACCGCAAAATAAAAATTACGCAGTTGTCTGGAGGAGAAGCCACCCTCAGGGCACTCCCGGACGACAAAGTAATCAATGTCCTGGAGAATGTAGTAGGCAAAAGAGACGTAATAAGTATCAGACGGCACCAACAGGGAGTGACACTTGCCCTGAATGATAAGGAAAAGACTAAATTGCTGATGACTGCTCTCGCGTCCGGGCCTAAAGAATTTCAGCTAACCACACTGGATCAAAATCCAAGCAGAAATCCACATAGAATTCAAGAAAGTAGTCATCAATGGGATTGCCACCAGCTTGTCAGGCGCAGAGACCCTCAGCTGCATCCAGGCCGAAAACCCTCTGTACAGAATGACACACGCCGAAAGGTTAAAGTCCTGGAACAAAGAAGACACCAGGCTGATTGTCGTACCGATAGGTTTGAGTTATTTTTTTTTGGTTCCGTCTGAGTAGAGTGGATGGTGATAAGTACGTGAGAAAAAGGTGTGAGAAATAGATTTAACGGGTGAATAGCTTAAGGAAAAGATATGTCTCTGGAATGAGTAAGTTTTTCTAGTCCAGCCTATCTATACGACTATAATTTAGTATAAGACAATCTTGTCTTCCTCATACACATAAATAAAAGTTTAACTACACACACACACAGCTATGTGACAACAAGACACACAAACGTGAAAAACTACGGTTAATTGGGTATGGGTTTGACCAACACATAAAGTTAAGTTCTTTTTGTTGTTTAATATCATTTAAACTTGACAACATCAAATATCTAAAGAAAGATAAAAAAAAATCAGATTTACATACATTTGAAATAGCAGAATAAATGTGCCCTCCCCCTATTGAGAAGAGAACCCAAAAAGTTAATAACCCAAAGGTCAAAGGTTAGCACTATGTTACAGAATAGACAGAAAAGAAACAAGTTCCTACTATATGCTACCCAGTAAAGTGAACAAGTTTAAGCAAAATCCAATGTTGGTAAAGTTCCTGTAACCAAGAAAAATATTCACTCTCTCTGTCATACAGTGGCCACTCAATCACGCTTACCTACTCTTGGTGATATCCCTTGGAAATACAATTATCCTGAATATAAAAATGCCAAATTTGTTATTTCCCAAATTGGCCCCAGTCCATCCTCTAACAAATCAAGACTAGCGAGGTGGACGCCGAATCTGGTGTTTTAATTTTCCTAGAAGGAACTAATGTCACCGCGAATAGTTAGTGTAGCAAACCGTGCTCTTGGGGTTCACAGTTAAAAAAAGGAGGAAAATACTTCCAGTATTGGGAAACATCTGGTTGCTAAAAATGTTACAAATGATGATGGTGATAATCCTATCGGCTGACTCTATGGTAGAGTGCCGATTCTGAAACAGCGTAAATTCTGGATACTACACTTGAATATGAATGTCAGAAGTCGGGGATAATGTTATTTGTTTCACACCCCAGTGGGCTGATAAAATTGAAAAAAAAATATTGTTGGGTTTTGTAAGTCCAGTTAAATTTACAAGTTAAAACGTTTCTCATGTATTGTTGGCTAATCCTTGTTCACAAATGAACTTGGGGACGCACAAGCCAAGAAAACGACAACATTAACCAATCAGTAAATAAAGAAAAGACCGCTGGACGCCCTTGATCAGGTCTGCGAGGAATAACAAAAAACATAATGGAAAAATACTACTATACTATATAGCTACCTATATGCACGATCTCTTATCCACTCTGTCAGTCCTGATTAAAGTTAAAAGGCACCCTGTGTCTTTAGCATATCCTATCGCGCGTCGCTTAGCGAGTGTAGGTTTGGTTGAGTTATGCAGCTCTTCCCCTCCCGGTCAACGATCGGTCAATGTTAATTATTATTCAATTATCCATACGCGCACTTACATAAATATCGTCTGTCGTAAATAGCTATTAAGTTGTCGGCGTCTGATAGTTTAGTCGTATGATATTAAATAATAGTCACTTATAATAATTACGCACAATGAGATAAAACGTGAATTCTTTTCTGTCACTATCAGTCGCACCTAGCACTTAAATCAGTCAACTAAAACCGTCTCTTCTTGTGTGAGAAAGCGGGTGGTGAAAATTAACATTATAACTGAACATCAGGTATAAAATAGCTACGCGTTATTTTATTTCACTGGTTTTAACAGCTAGAACTCTACCTGAATTATAATGGTAAAAGCTTAACACTTTAACACGTAAGCACTAATTTCTATTACCAGAAAATCATAATGAAAGATCCCCACGAATGCTATTAACACATTTAGCGAAATGGTTCTAGAACTGCGTGCTTAGACTATCCAAAAATTCTGAGTGACAACTGATAGCAGGTTTAAGAAAACACAGTTTATATATCATCATGTTTCTCTGATCTATAGATGATGTTGCTTTTCACACTATTGTGTATACCAGAGAATCAGAAACATGAGTTCCCCTGATAAAGCTTTACGGCCGCTCGGTCGGGCGTTGCTAATCGACATTAGAAGAATTCTTACGTCTAACGGGTCTCTCGAAGATTTTCTCTGTACGAACGCCCGCTTCTGAGATCAAAGAGCCCAGGGATTTTTCTGACTACCCTGAGTACGAACTTCAAAGCGTACTCGGGGAAAGATTTTGCCCGTGAGTCTACTTCAAAGATTCCATGTTATTCACGTGCGGTCTGTCAGGTATCGTATGATTGACAGATAAACTCGCGTGAGGAGACCAGGTAAACAAACCTGATTCGCTACCTGTTATGACGGATTTCTTCTGATAAAGCTAGTCTAGTTATATCGTACAGAATTGGAGCTTTCTTCTGACACCTGTATCATCGTTGTGTGAGCATTATAAGCGGAGAAAAATTAGAGTTGAAAGCAGTAAAACTTAATTTATTTGCAGTGTTTCACTGTTTCGGCTGCCTTGAAAAGAGATACAAGGGTCAGAAGTCAAAGAAAGTTAGATATAACGATAGATCCGACTCGTCTGAGTTGAACTAGCTTTGGATGAAGCAAATCGGTTACATATTAACTGAGAAAGACCTAGTGGAAGTTTTAGAACTAACACAGTTTGTCTAGGAACGACAGATTCTTGAAGTGTTGGAAGGAACGAGGGATGAAACATAATAGCCAATTAGCGCGGAGTTCACGGATTCATGCAAGATGGCCGGCAAATAGAATAAATACGCGGGTAGTTGGAAGTGGGAATATTAAATTGGGAACAATTCAACACAGAAAATATTGAAGGAATAAGTGTAACAGTAGACAGTGAGCCAGAGAACTTAAAAATAATAAACATTTATAGCCTCAAGGGTAATATAACCGATAGGGACATTGCCACTATTAACACAAAAATAGACCAAAGATCATTATTGGTAGGTGACTTTAATGTCCACCATGAGGTATGGGGTAACAACAGTAATGATCCAGCTGGAAAAAGACTGTTGGACTACATTGAAAGTGCTGAGCTAATCATACTAAATGATGGCTCAGTGACAAGGGTTAACCCATGCAACAATGGAGGAGATATAGCAATAAATATAACACCAAACCTAGCCTCTGCTAAATGGGAAGTACTGAATGACTCCAGCTCAGACCACTTACCCATAGAAATAAACCTAAACGACAAATACAGAACTAGTCCAAGAAGCTCCAAACCTTCATTCAACCTCAAAAAAGCAAACTGGGAGTCCTTCCAATTGGAGCTAAGTAAACTAAGCATAGAACAAATTGAATCCAACAGTATAGATATATTTGCAGAAAAACTAACAAATGAGATTTTTAAAATAGCAATAAAATATATACCAAACAAGAATACGCCTGATCACTTAAAACCAACACAAAAAGGTAAAGATAGGAAAAGAAACAAAGATAAAAATCCAGTACCATGGTGCACATACAGATGCTCAGAACAACTGAAATTGAGGGAGAGGGCCCTGATAAAGTATAGAAAAACCAAAACTGAAGAGAATTACACAAACTATAAAAAAATAAGAAATGAAACAAATAAAATAATATTCAGAGCTAAAGAAAAGAGTTGGAGAACATTTTGTGAAACATTAAACCATAGGTCACAAGTAACTACAGTTTGGAGAAAACTAAAAGCAATTAAAGGAGGAAACCACAAGAAATTTAAAATCCCAACAATTAAAATACCAGAGAGAGCTGAAACAGATAGAAAAAAATAACATTTTGCCTCGTTTTGGTGAGGCAAAGCCAACATTCTAGCTAAATACTTCTATAAGGTTAGTTCAATCGACAGTCTAGATAAGTGTCACAAAATTAACAATGATACAACGTTAAAATATCTCCAATGATACAACGTAGGGATAAAAACGTATGCGTAAGCTGCTAGAATACATGATCGCCCACGCCGCGGGTCATCACCCGCCATGGAAATTAAATTGTTGGACTTGAAGGCAAAACGATCAAAAGGAAAAATCTGACTGAACGCGTGCTTGAAACTAGCAATGCTAAAAGGACGCAAATTGGTGGGGAAAGGAGGAAAAAGTCACGTCCCCAAGTTGACATAAAGTAAAGAAATCGACAAAAGGGACCTTGGATATTATAGCCACAGTCATTTATTGGACGCTTTTGCTATAACTTAGCCCGTTTATTTGAATGCAGTGATGAGCGCGTTCCAGAAAATTCTAGAAAATATTTGAAAAGTCACTTTTCTTAATAATAATGTTAGGAATATAAAACCTAGCTGGCCGGATGGCCTATCTTGAGCAGTGAAATAATATGCTTTCATTTATACAGACGGACAGATAATACGAAAGATATTGACAAAAGAATGTGTTGTTCATATCAGCGAACGTCTGCATTGGGATAAAACATGTCACTAATTTTCAAAAAGTTGTGGCCTTGAAAGACGCAAGTGCTAAAATCTAGTGGAATGAAGAGACGGGGTGGGATGGTGAATTGTGGCTAAAAATAACTTTAAAAGGCAGAATTGTGTAGGGGAAAGCAGGGTTGGTTCAAAAACAAGTGTGTTTTTTTTGTGAAACGCAAGTAGAGACGGACGGACCAACAGACAATAAGGCATACTTGACTGAGGTCTGACTGAAATGACTTTGTGGTAGGATATTTGAATTTGAAAAAAGAAAAGGCAGCGATTGGCCAAAGATGAAGATATTATCGGCGCTCAGACGCGCATTTTGTGCCATTCAGTATTAGCTGTCCTTGTAGACACAGTGAATTATCAAGTGGTGTAAATTCCCAGAAGCTATTGAAGTATTTAGAGGGACGCCATCATAAGGCCAGCAGCTCAGCTGAGTTTTGCTAGAATTTATTTAACTGTGTACTATATTCATATTTCTGGTAAGACTGAAATTATCTCTTTGTACATTTTAATATTTGTTTAAGGTTTCGAGTGATTTGATACTGCAATAGCATAATCTGTTCCTTACAACAAGTAAGGGTTCGCTCTAGACCCCCCGCCCCAGTTCGGGGTCTAGAGACAATAAAATACATAAACTCCAGCAAGGATTAGGAAGGACAGATCAAGTGTTGAGATCAGTGAAACATATCACCTATCCTATTTTAGGGCAGGAAACTAATGAACATATTTCAGAATCTGTAGTCTGGGAGAACTTATCCTATGTGAAACCAACTTGGTAAGATGTGTTGTTTGGTCAGAAAGATCTGACCCGTCTATGTGGTGTTGTTGTTGTGCAGTGTTGTGTCCAGCAATGGTTAGAGGATGGAATTTTGACACATGATTAATACTTTGATTGCAGAGCTGTGAGTTTCAGTTGGCACCAATGCGGTGTCAAATGAGTAGTTGAATTTTACCAGAGTGGACCCGTGCAGTAACATTGGGTCAGAGCAGCCTAATATAGCCCCCAAGCACGGAGAGGTGGGGCCACCATATTTCTGATATTGCCCCCAAGCACGGAGAAGTGAAGCCACCAGATTTCTGATATTGCCCCCAAGCACGGAGAGGTGGGGCCACCAGATCTCAGCACCAGAGCTACACCTTCAAGTTAAGTGAGCGCCTGGTCTGCTGAGAGTTCACCAACTCAACTTAATTAGAAACACACCCATAAAAATTCCATCAATTAACTGGACACTGTGTAATCGCCATAGACAGGGAGTGATGAGGCCACCCCAACAGCACATCCATGAAAAGTTCTCCCACAATAGATTACTACTATAACCAATCATAAAATTAACTAGTCTAGTAACATATATGTACACACCTTGCATTTATTATGAAATATCCATGCATTTTTTCATAATTTCTAAAACCTTTCATATGTTCTGGCCAAAATAAAACCTTGGTCCAGAACAAATAAATGTAAGAAAATTACTATCAAAATTTTACACAACTGAGTTAGTTCCGTGTATTATAACATTTTATTAATATTATTAGACTTAGTAAATATCTGTGTGTGTGTCTGAAAACTACCACAACACATTACATATCATTACCCTAGACATTTAACGTAGTCACATTCATTAGTAAAAAAAGATAAGTGTGAGGTCGTAGTGGTAGCAAGAAGGGCCTTCTGACAATTCATAGCTACATTTTATCTCAGGAGCCTTCACAGCTGACCTCATGCATCACACGTAGAAATATCATCATCATACAATACCATCAAACCCACTACATATATTGGGGTCTCTTTGTCCCGGGATAATTAGCCCATTAAATATATTAGGATCTCCTGGGGGGAGAATAAGATTAGGGGAACACATTATAAAAATTAAAAGTGTCCCTTAAAATTAAGTGTCCCTGAAAATAAAAGTTGGTGAATCTTCACAGCCAGTGGTAGTTAATTAATTAATTAGAATTATTTTAGATTAGAGTAATTATAAGTACTTTAGTAGTTGGAAATTTTACTTTGCACATTGCTAGATTTGTTTAAAAAGTATGGCGGAGCTGGCAAAATTTAGATCAGCTGCTGTGCTGACGGCAAAGGAGATGGGAATGGATGGTCAGATTTTAATTCAATATGTAACGGCTGAATGTGATAAGTATATTGAACGGGAAGAAAGAAGATTAGAAAAAGAGGCTGAAAGAAAATTAGAGTCTGAAAGGTTAGCTGAAGAGAAGAGGTTACAAATTGAGGCTGATAGAGAAATTAAGAGGCTGCAGATTGAGGCTGACAAAGAGGCTAAAGCATTGGAGGCAGAAGAAAAACGACAGCAAAGGGAGGCAGAAGATAAAAGATTGACTGCCGAAAGGGAGGCAGAAGATAGAAGGTTGCAGAGGGAGCACGAATTACGACTCAGGGAGCTGGAGCTACAAGGCCAGGCTCCTGAAAATGGTGCCAGCCCTTTTGCCTCAGATGCGACGCCCAGTCTGGGAGCCTCAACATCAGCTATGGGGTTTCATTTAGACCATTTTGTTGAAAAAGACGATGACATAGAGGGGTACCTAGGACGTTTTGAGTTATTAGCTACTACATATGGGTTAGAGAGAGAGGTGGAGTTTAAAGCTATCACAGGGACTGAGAGGTACTTCTTACGAAGTCTTCGCAAAAATGAACAGAGAAGACCAGGAGAATTATGACATGTTAAAGCAGGCTTTGTTATTGAGGTACGAAAAAAATGGGGAATTTTATCGTAGGAAATTTAGAAATGCCAAACTGTTGTCTGGGGAGACATACCACCAATTCTCTGCTAGACTTGAAACCTATTTGGAGAAATGGACTGCTCTGGGGAAGACCCAAGATCTTAAAGAAATGATCATGATTGAGCAATTGAGAGAGTCCATGGCTCCAGACATGAGAAAATTTCTCATGGAACAAGGTGCAGAGAAGTTGGGGGAGGTTTTAAATGTCGCTGAAAGGTATCAGGCAGCCCAGGCAGAGGTAAGTGGTGCTAAAAAGAAGCACATAGACAATTTTAAAGCTCCACAGCAATTTAATAAATTTGATACTAGAGAGCAGGGAAATAAAGGTAGGACAAACTTTGAACGGCCAAGAAATGACTACCGAGACAGAAACTCACAGTTCAATGACCAAAAATCCAATGAAAGAAAACCGTTTAACCAAGGAAAAAGATGGTGTAAATGGTGCAAGAAAGATAACCATAACACCGAATTTTGTAGAAGGAAACCTTCAAACATTGCTGCAATGAAGTCGGGGACTCAAAGATTAAAGGTTAATCCTAAGGGACAGCAGGAACCTTATCACCCCCCAGTTTGTGAGGATGTTATTTGTAATGGGGTCACCATAAGGTGCCTTTATGATACAGGTTTGGATTATGATTCGGTTGTGAAGTCTAGCCTAGTGGACCCAAGTCAGTATACCACAGAAACAGTGGAAATACAAGGAGCAACTAAGGACATACCACTCATGACACTTCCCATCGCAAGGATAACGGTGAAAACTCGCTATGTGGAAGGAGAAATCAGAGCAGCAGTGATAGATGAACCAATCTACCCTCTGATATTGGGGTGTAGATACGTCTTCTTGGGGAATCCCGAGAGACCTGTGATCATGGCGACAGTGCAGACCAGGTCACAGAAGAAGGAGGAAGAAGGTGAACCTATAAATGCTCATCCAGAGGAGATAAGGAAGGCGCAGGCTGAGGATAGGACACTCAAGCCATGTTTTAAAAAATTGCCCAAATGCCACACACCTCCGAGCAAGGGGGAATATTTTATGAAGAACAAACTCTTATACAGGAAGGCCGGAACTGGAACAAATGGTCACAACCAGCTGGTTCTTCCCACTTCATATAGGGATAAAGTGATGGAACTCGGGCATGCGATTCCCTTCAGTGGTCACATGGGGATCAGCGCTACAGGACAGTGTATAGCTTGTCATTACTTCTGGCCAGGGATAACGGAGGATATAAAAAGATATGTCAAATCCTGCCCAGAATGTCAAAGGGTAGCTCCAAAGCACTGGACTGCTCCTGCAACTCTAGGGGAAATGCCCATAGTGGGAACACCTTTTGAGAGGGTTGCAGTGGATATTGTAGGACCTCTCACTCGGACCAAGAGGAGGAAAAGTTACATCCTTACTCTGGTGGACACTTGTTCTATGTGGGGAGAGGCGGTAGCCCTGCCATCAATTGATTCAAAACATGTAGCAGAGGCACTACTTACAATATTTACCCGATTAGGATTCCCGCATCAAATCTTGACGGATAATGGTTCTCAGTTCAAGGGGAAACTAACGGAAGAAGTTTTTAAGCTATTTCAAGCCAGACACTTTCATTGTAGTCCGTACCATCCACAAGGGAACGGCCAGGTAGAGAGGTTCAACGGGACTCTCATTTCTATCCTGAGAAAGCTGGCACACGAAAAACCGGATCTGTGGGATCAATTCCAGCCCGCCGCATTGTTTGCGTACCGGGAGGTACCACATAGTTCAACCGGGATGGCTCCCGCAACTCTGCTATTTGGGAGGCCAATAAAAGGTCCATTAGAAGCACTATTAAGGACCTGGACAGATGAGAAGGCGGAAGAGACTGTTACCTCATCTTATCAATACGTGAACGAACTGACCACTCGTTTGAAAGCTGGATGGAAACTGGCAAATGATAATTTGAAACAAGCCAGGAAGAAACATGCAGCATATTTTAATAGGAAGGCAAAGGACAGAGAACTGGCAATGGGAGAGAAGGTGCTGCTTCTACTACCCGGGAGCCAGAATAAATTACAAATTGGATGGCAAGGTCCATATACGGTTCTAGAGAAGGTGTCTAGAACAAACTATAAAATTGACAAAAAGGGGAAGGAGAAAGTTTATCATGTAAACCTGTTAAAGAAGTATCTAGACAGACCACTCCAGGAAAGCACCCCCTTACTGGCCTTAGCTATCGCAACTCAAATGCAAAAGGAACCACTCACCTCACATGAATACCCATTACATCCTTGTGAAACAGCAGCACAGGTAAAAGTCAGTAAGCACCTGACTAAAAACCAGAGGGAGAGAGTTCAACAGGTTCTGGAGGAACATACAGATGTATTAAAAGATAAACCAGGCCATACAAATTTGCTACAGTATGACATGAAACTGGTAGACTCAAACCCAATCTGTATGAAAGCCTATTCTATTCCGTTCGCGAAGGAGAAGGCATTGAAGGAAGAAATAGATTATTTGTTGAAGGAGGGGATTATTTCACACAGTGAATCATCTTTTAGCTCTAGTGTCGTATTGTTGAGAAAACCGTCTGGGAAACACAGACTGTGCATAGATTACAGGAAACTGAATGCTGTCACAGAAGGACAAGTGGATCCATTACCAGACACAAAACAGTTATTTGCCAGACTGAACAAGGCAAAATACTTTTCAAAGGTGGATCTTAGTAAAGGCTATTACCAGATCCCAGTGAAGCCTGAAGTGAGACCTTATTTGGCTTTTAGCACTTCGGATGGACATTATGGATTCAACATGCTACCATTCGGACTGAAAAATGCTCCGAGTGTATTTTCAAGGATGATGCGCAAATTGTTGGATCCCCTGAATAACCCATGTATCACGAATTTCATGGATGATATTCTCGTCGCCACAGAGACATTTGAAGAACACATTGAAGCTCTAGAAATGTTATTTAATAGGCTTAGGGAGGCGAACTTGACTGCTAGGCCAACAAAATGTTGCATTGGATGCAAAGAGTTGGAATTCTTGGGACACACTGTATATCAGGGTAGCATGACCCCTGATCCCAAGAACTTGGAAAAACTGCAGAGAGCACCTAGACCACAAACAAAAAAGGATGTGCGATCATTCGTGTCGTTATGCGGATTTTATCAAAAATATATCAAAGATTTTAACTCTATTTGTGCTCCTCTGACTGATCTGACTCGCAAGGGACTTCCAGATAAAATTAATTGGACTGCGCAAAGTGAATTAGCGTTCCAAGAATTAAAGGAAAAACTCACTAGCAAGCCTATTCTCAAACTGCCTGATTTGACACAGGATTTTGTCTTAAGAACCGATGCAAGTAATGTAGGACTCGGAGCGGCTTTGTTACAAAGATCATCTTCACCTGATGGGGAACTAAAACCAGTCGCTTATGCAAGCCGCAAATTGAATAAGGCGGAACAAGGATACTCCACAAGCGAAAAGGAATGTTTAGCGTTAGTCTGGGCAATAAAGAAGTTTCAAATCTATCTGTATGGTAGGACTTTTGTGGTCGAGACGGACCATCAGCCTCTCGTATTCTTATCTCAGGCTAAGCATGAAAACGCAAGATTGCTGAGGTGGTCTTTATTGCTTCAACCTTATCAGTTTAGTATCCAATATATCCCAGGCAAATTGAATGTCGGTGCAGATTTCCTCAGTCGGCATCCCTGTGATCAAAATTAGAGTAATGGCAGGCGTAAGGAGAGATTTTATCTATGTGTATCACTGGTTTTAGAACTTGCCTTAGGCATGTTTTCAAGTGGGGAGATGTGTCACAAAATTAACAATGATACAACGTTAAAATATCTCCAATGATACAACGTAGGGATAAAAACTTATGCGTAAGCTGCTAGAATACATGATCGCCCACGCCGCGGGTCATCACCCACCATGGAAATTAAATTGTTGGACTTGAAGGCAAAACGATCAAAAGGAAAAATCTGACTGAACGCGTGCTTGAAACTAGCAATGCTAAAAGGACGCAAATTGGTGGGGAAACGAGGAAAAAGTCACGTCCCCAAGTTGACATAAAGTAAAGAAATCGACAAAAGGGACCTTGGATATTATACGCCACAGTCATTTATTGGACGCTTTTGCTATAACTTAGCCCGTTTATTTGAATGCAGTGATGAGCGCGTTCCAGAAAATTCTAGAAAATATTTGAAAAGTCACTTTTCTTAATAATAATGTTAGGAATATAAAACCTAGCTGGCCGGATGGCCTATCTTGAGCAGTGAAATAATATGCTTTCATTTATACAGACGGACAGATAATACGAAAGATATTGACAAAAGACTGTGTTGTTCATATCAGCGAACGTCTGCATTGGGATAAAACATGTCACTAATTTTCAAAAAGTTGTGGCCTTGAAAGACGCAAGTGCTAAAATCTAGTAGAATGAAGAGACGGGGTGAGATGGTGAATTGTGGCTAAAAATAACTTTAAAAGGCAGAATTGTGTAGGGGAAAGTAGGGTTGGTTCAAAAACAAGTGTGTTTTTTTTGTGAAACGCAAGTAGAGACGGACGGACCAACAGACAATAAGGCATACTTGACTGAGGTCTGACTGAAATGACTTTGTGGTAGGATATTTGAATTTGAAAAAAAGAAAAGGCAGCGATTGGCCATAGATGAAGATATTATCGGCGCTCAGACGCGCATTTTGTGCCATTCAGTATTAGCTGTCCTTGTAGACACAGTGAATTATCAAGTGGTGTAAATTCCCAGAAGCTATTGAAGTATTTAGAGGGACGCCATCATAAGGCCAGCAGCTCAGCTGAGTTTTGCTAGCATTTATTTAACTGTGTACTATATTCATATTTCTGGTAAGACTGAAATTATCTCTTTGTACATTTTAATATTTGTTTAAGGTTTCGAGTGATTTGATACTGCAATAGCATAATCTGTTCCTTACAACAAGTAAGGGTTCGCTCTAGACCCCCCGCCCCAGTTCAGGGTCTAGAGACAATAAAATACATAAACTCCAGCAAGGATTAGGAAGGACAGATCAAGTGTTGAGATCAGTGAAACATATCACCTATCCTATTTTAGGGCAGGAAACTAATGAACATATTTCAGAATCTGTAGTCTGGGAGAACTTATCCTATGTGAAACCAACTTGGTAAGATGTGTTGTTTGGTCAGAAAGATCTGACCCGTCTATGTGGTGTTGTTGTTGTGCAGTGTTGTGTCCAGCAATGGTTAGAGGATGGAATTTTGACACATGATTAATACTTTGATTGCAGAGCTGTGAGTTTCAGTTGGCACCAATGCGGTGTCAAATGAGTAGTTGAATTTTACCAGAGTGGACCCGTGCAGTAACATTGGGTCAGAGCAGCCTAATATAGCCCCCAAGCACGGAGAGGTGGGGCCACCATATTTCTGATATTGCCCCCAAGCACGGAGAGGTGGGGCCACCAGATTTCTGATATTGCCCCCAAGCACGGAGAGGTGGGGCCACCAGATCTCAGCACCAGAGCTACACCTTCAAGTTAAGTGAGCGCCTGGTCTGCTGAGAGTTCACCAACTCAACTTAATTAGAAACACACCCATAAAAATTCCATCAATTAACTGGACACTGTGTAATCGCCATAGACAGGGAGTGATGAGGCCACCCCAACAGCACATCCATGAAAAGTTCTCCCACAATAGATTACTACTATAACCAATCATAAAATTAACTAGTCTAGTAACATATATGTACACACCTTGCATTTATTATGAAATATCCATGCATTTTTTCATAATTTCTAAAACCTTTCATATGTTCTGGCCAAAATAAAACCTTGGTCCAGAAAAAATAAATGTAAGAAAATTACTATCAAAATTTTACACAACTGAGTTAGTTCCGTGTATTATAACATTTTATTAATATTATTAGACTTAGTAAATATCTGTGTGTGTGTCTGAAAACTACCACAACACATTACATATCACTACCCTAGACATTTAACGTAGTCACATTCATTAGTAAAAAAAGATAAGTGTGAGGTCGTAGTGGTAGCAAGAAGGGCCTTCTGACAATTCACAGCTACATTTTATCTCAGGAGCCTTCACAGCTGACCTCATGCATCACACGTAGAAATATCATCATCATACAATACCATCAAACCCACTACAATAAGGCAGAAATAAATAGGCGAAAACACTGCTAGAAAAATTAAAAGAAGAAAATATGGACACCACACAGGATGCTAATTATTTAAATGCAGATATTATAGTAGATGAAATAGAAAGAGCTTTAGCAGGAAAAACCAATGCTACCTCTGGGAAAGATATTTTGAGCTATGAAATCCTCAAAAAGGTACCAAATACAACTCTAAGGGTGATTGCATCCCTCTACAACAAAATCTGGCACACGGGAAAAATACCATGTTCATGGAAGACAGCAGTAGTCATCCCCATACAAAAGCCAGATAAGGAAACACATGATGTCAGCTCATACAGGCCAATATCGTTAACATCGCATCTAGGAAAAATTCTAGAAACAATAGTCAACAGCAGACTAAAATTTCATCTAGAAAAGCCTAATTTGTACAGTCCAACCCAGGCAGGCTTTAGAAGCTAACATAGTACAATAAAGCAACTGTTGAGGGTGGAACATGATGTTAAAACGGGCTTCAAACGGAATGAAAAGACAGTAGCAATATTCCTTGATATAGCAAGAGCATATGATGAGTGTTGGAGGGAGGGTGCACTTTATAAGATCAGGAAATTAGGTATAGTAGGCAGAATTTACAATTATCTAGAAAACTTCCTGCAGGATAGATACTTCTAGGTACAAATAAACAATGATAGATATGAGATGTATGAACAACAGAATGGAATCCCACAGGGATCAGTAATATCCCCATCTATATTTACGATTATGGTCAACGACCTAGGCGACGAGTTTAAAGACTTAAAAAACAACCTTTCTCAGTTTGCAGATGACGCTGCGATATGGAGAACGGGAAGAAATCTCCCATTCCTCTATAAAACAGTACAAAAACAAATAGATAAAGTATCTGACTGGATGCACAAGTGGGGATTTAATCTAAACGTAAAAAAAAAACCCATAGGAATGATCTTCAGTAGAGGGCGTGTAATTAAAAATAATATAATTGACATAAGCATTAATGAGCAAAATGTATGCACAGCAAAATCAACTAGATTTCTTGGTATAGTACTAGACCAGCAACTAAACTGGAACAAACACATAGACCTATTAGTGCAAAGCAGTAGGGGACTTATTAACATGCTAAGATATATGAAAGGAAGTGGTGGGGAGCCTGCAATAAGACAATGTTAACCTTCTATAAATCATTTATTAGGGGCAAACTTGACTATGCCAGTGTTGTCTATGCATCAATAAGAAAAAACTGACAGTCCAGGCACTGTCAATAATAGCAGGTGCCTCAAAGGGAACATCAGCAGAGGCATTAGAAGTAGCGCTAGGAATTATACCCCTGGAGCTAAGGAGAAAAGAACTGAGATTCAGCTACTGGGCAAGAGTGGCAAAAGATCCAACTCACCCAGCACACAAAACCTTTGATAGGGGTAACCAGTACATAGGCCACATTCCATTAAAACATAATAGATACCCGTCAGGGTGGAAAACAATGGATGAAGTGGATCAAAACCCAAACCTATTTAATATGATAAACAGTAGTGCTCAGTATAAAGCAAAGATCCCACCATGGGAATTAAAAGTGCCAGAAACTGACTCCCACTTATCAAAGATCATAAGCAAATCTAACGACATAATCTCAGCAAAAAGTAACGCACTAGAGTACATAAAACGGTATATAAATAAAAGCCTAACTATATATACAGATGTGTCAAACGATGAAGAAGGACAATTATGAGCAGGAATAACAATACCAAAATTAAAAATTTAGAAAAGATACAAAGTAACAGGTAATACATCCATCTTTACAGCAGAATTAGTGGCAATCCTAAAAGCTTTAGAAATAGCTGCTGAAAACCCACCAAATAAAGTAACCATTCTCACAGATTCCCTTTCATTAGTATTAGGTATCAGAAACAGAAATGAATGTAGCAGGCCAGATATTATAGAGGAAATACTACAGGTTAATACATATCTGCACACTATAGGATGCAGTGCAACACTAACATGGATACCATCACATGTGGGGATAGCAGGAAATGAGCTTGCAGACAAAGAGGCCAAAGGGGGAAGAACTAGCTATAACAACATTGAAGTAGGCTTAGGGAAGTTTGAAATTAAGAGCTTAATTGCTCAAGCAATAACTAAAGAGTGGATAACAGCATGGGACCAAAGTAAAAAAAAGCAAGACACTCATATAAAATCCTTAAAAAACCAAGCAAAAAATGTCAAATACAAGATGAATTAAAAATACCATTTTAAAAAAAATTGCTGAGGCTCAAGCTTGGAACTGGATATTTCATGATTGAGGAACCCACATGTGAAGAGTGTCAAGAACCAAATACAATTAGACACTTTCTGGTGGACTGCAAAAAATATGACCAGCAGAGGCAAAACATTAAGTCATACTGTAGTCACCACACTGCCATCAATGGTACCTATACCTTGTAGCGGTATGGCAGATTGTGTACCCTGACAATCCCCAGAGCTATGCCAGTGGAAGTTTTACTCCTGGTAGGTTCAACCAAGCTGGACTGGTCTGCGTGGGTAGGGGTCAGACAAAAGCTGGTACCCTGGTCCTCCAGGATGGGGGTTTTAGCACAGGGCCGACACCCCTGTCTATGTAAAAAATCGCATATGTTACGGAAACAGCAACAGATGAAAAAACGTTGATGCGGGATGGACATCCGGAGTCTCAGGCTCGTATGACTGACAGTGGTGAAAGCCGAAAGGAAGCCACTGGCATGAAAACGGATGCCCTGACCGCAAAACACGAAACCAGAATTGGTTTTTGGAATGTCAGAACTATGAATGAGGCAGGAAAGCTGAGACAAATCACAGCAGAGATGAGGAACTACAAATTACATATCCTGGGAATAAGCAAGAGCAGATGGACAGGGATGGGGAGAATAAAAACAGCTACAGGGGAAACAGTACTTTATTCTGGTAGAGAGGATGGTCAGCACAACGAAGGTGTAGCCATTATCCTGAAGAAAGAAATGGAAAGGTCTTTACTGGAATGGAAACCCATCAACAACAGACTGATAAGAGCAAGACTGAGAGGGAGATTCACCAACACCACAATCATACAATGCTATGCACCAACAAACGACAGCGATGAAGAGATCAAGGACGAGTTCTATCAACAGGTACAAAAGGAAATGGAAACTGCTCCCAGCTACGATCTTATTATAGTAATGGGAGACCTAAATGCGAAAGTTGGAACACACAATAATTATAACGAAAGAGTAATGGGGAAATGCGGCAGCGGAACAGTAAATGAGAATGGGGACAAATTAATAAGCTTCTGCAGTATTAACAACCTGGTCGTTGGAGGAACACTTTTTCAACACAAGGAAGTGCACAAGTTAACGTGGGAATCACCAAACTTACGAGACAGACACCAGATAGATCACATCATAATCAATGGCAGATGGAGACATGCACTACAAGACGTGAAAGTAAGAAGAGGCGCAGATGTGGGAAGTGGCTTCACCTAGTAGTAGCAAGACTGAAGGTGAAACTCAGAGCTGCTCGACCAGTTGCAGTCAAACAGAAAAGATACAACATCACGAAACTTAAGGACCCCCTCACCAGAAAAGCTTTCGCGGTCGAAGTAAAGAGACGATATCAGACTACCAAAAGCCAGGAAAGAACAGAGACCCATGATGTCGACCAGAAATTCACACCATCTCAACAATATACAAGGAAAGCAGCAAGTCATGCTTGGGATTCCAGGAAAGAAAGAGCCAAGACTGGATAACACCAGAAACGCTAAACACCATAGCGAAGAGAAAGGAAATGAAAAGAAAGAAAACAGAAGCTGTCTCCCAGGTTAAAGGCAATATATAGTGAACAGTACAGCCAGCTGGACAAGGAAGTAAGGTTGAGACCAGGAACACACTCATATACATTTAATACTCAAGTAGCAAAAATGTAAATCAGTGGTTCTTAAGCCTTGGCCGCAAGTACACCCCTACGGGTTTACGGCAGCATGGGAGACTATATCCCAGTGGTTCTCAACCCATTGGTACCAATGACCCCAAATTGATTTGACTGCTCTATGGGCACAAGGTAGGCCAGGGGTTCTCAAACTTTTGATGACCATAAGCAATATATGTCAGAATCATTCTGTTTGGATGGAAAGATAGCAGATGGAAGAAAGGACTAGGTAACCTAATTTGATGTAAATGAATGATGTAATATTATGTACATTTTAATCATATCATTTGAATTTGTGTTTGCAAGTAGACATCTGTACTACTAACCATGTAACCAGAAACACATGTGCGCATTCATACACATGCATTACTGATGACACTGAACAACCATACATTAGTCCAGGGGAACTCTTGGAAAGAGGCTAGCCACAGGCTTTATGTTGTTTCAGGTTTCGGTCATACATATAGAACGTAAGCCGGAAGTGAGAACCCAAGTGTTATCCTGCATAGTAGTGACAAGGAGCACTAAAGCTGGTCTACCTGGTTGTGCTGGTATCCCTAATACATGGGAAGATCAGCCGAGTCTATATAGCCGTGTGGAGCCCACCAACATTGTCAACCATCATTTAAGGAGCACTCAGTTAAGTGCAGAAACAGAAGAACATTAGATCAATTTATGTGTGAAGAGTCAAGTCATATGAAGAAAAAGACTGGTTAACGTTTTGTCAGAAAAGCATAGACACTGTAATTCAGTTAAAGTAAACACTATAATATCACTGTGATTTCTCTGGATATTGTATAAATAGAAAATTCCTATCCATATAGCATCTCCATCAATTCCAAAAACAGAGTTCCAAGAAAAGAGAAACATTATAAATAAATTGATTTTAATTGTAACTTGGATTTTGTTAATTTCATAAAGTTACCACTGAGTTCAATTTGAATGTCATTGTTAGTTAAAGCACAGAATAGTTATTACGAGAAGAAGCTCTAGACTCTTGTTCTTCTTACTACCACCAGACCAGGGGTCTTTACTGTCTGACTATCCTTTGTGCTATCATTCACCAGTGCTCATTTCTGAGACTGGGGTATATCGTGGAGTTCCTTATTCTTTATTGAACTATCATCGACCGTCATCAAGACAACAACAACTATACATACCATCTCGTTACAACTAGACAACAGAAAAGAAAATATGAGTGATAGGCTTACCGGGAATCGAACCTAGGCCCAACCAGACGGCGCCATCGCCTTGCTGTGACAGTACATCGTGAATGGACGCTGAGCCAATTTTGCACCCCAAAATAAAGTACATTATTGGCTGAGGTCATTCTCGTGACACTCACACAACTATGGTATAGGACCAGTGGACGACCCAGGCATTAAAATGACGTCATATAAAATAATTTATGCAGACGCGCGTGATAAAAGCAGAAGTGATTAACTTTAGCTAGAGGTCACTTTGTGCTGTGTCTTTGAGCCAGCAGGCTCTGTGTGTGTGTGTGTGTGTGTGTGTGTGTGTGTGTGTGCGTGCGTGCGTGCGTGCGTGCGTGCGTGCGCGCGCGTGTGTGTGAGTGTGTGTGTGTGAGCTCCTGCTGAAGTATGTTGATGTCCGCTATTCTACGTACATTTTCATATGATTTCTGCATTTCGTTGAATGCCAAAGATGTGTGGCGATTGACAGGAGAGTATTTTAAATTACTACAGCTTAATATTTTGACGATGTCGCTGTAAAAGACTGTAGCGCGGACTCAGATGTGCAGACAGCTACATCCCTTCGATGTGTTATAGTCTATGAAGGCCTTGTGTAAGATAGCCAGTTTTTGCAATTAATCATCAGTGATTTTCAACTAAATTGGAACTTTTAACGTACCATTAAACGATTGTCTGCGTCACCAAGAGTGCCTTACTTAGATGTATAATATATGTTGGCGTTTGCATTTGACTGTCTCTAGACTTCACTTGGCTTTGTTATAACTACTATAGGCCTACTACATATAAAAATGCACACAACATACGGCTAGGGTTAGTTTTAGGAATCCTTTACTTCTTTCACCTCCTTGCAGGGTAGAGGACAATCCTTCTCGTGGCATTGCACACACGCCAATTAGTACTATAGTGGGTCTGGTGAGACCTCCACCAGCTGCGCCCACTGAGTTGGGGAAGTTCTCTGAGGTTGTAAGAACGCCCAAAACAACACCCCCAAATTGCCGCAACGGTTAAAAGATTGAATAACTCGAAACCCTGGGGATCGGAAACAACAACAACAAACCTAACCTTTATCCTAAACCTAACAAAGTATGTGACTTATTTGGATAGTGGGACGTGTGTTCAATAGGGCCTCAAAATAGAATTCAGAGACGCGGTAATAAGGATTAGGTTTAGTAAACCTTGTAACATCATTCTTAAGAACATAATACTAATTAAAACTAGCCTACCTTTCAACAATATCTGGTTTTATCACATACGTTTACAAAAAATGTTTACATTATCCAGTGTCTGCCACGAAATTACAAGATAAATTTAAGCTATAGACCTACATACATTGTCATTGAACATACCTTCAATGATGCGAGAAGTCCTCATCCGTTTCAGCAAAACAATGAATTTCTTTAGGAAAACAGTAGTTAACAAGCAAAGCTCAAATAGTTCTGCTGGTCTGTACTGTTAAAAATACTCCATGAAAAATACACACAGTTCAGGGGAGGCGACGTAGTTCAAACATCTCCGCTAGTTACCTAGTGTTTATCTAAGCTTTAGATAAAACCAATTGTCCCAGCTCATTCATTGCGACAATCTTGCCCAGTGCGTTTAAAAACTGTTCCGCCATTATACGCGCAGACGATTTCCTCCTACTAAGACTGACACACGTGTGCTAAACTACATATGTATACACCACGATAACAAGAGATGCTTGTTTGTTTTTTTAGTATCCCGCCGTCAAAGGCGAACGCTAACACGCCAGCTCCGTTCGTAAAATATACGTAATTTGAATCATCTCTGTGTTTCTGTCTATTCTTACACTTAGGCTAGATATACAGTAGGCCTATATATAAACGACCTTCGCGTGTTGGTTGCTCAAATCCAGAAGATGGGGATAGTAGATTTGGCAGGGCGTATAGAAAAATCAGGGTAGCACAGGCTACGCCGCCTGTAGCTAAATATAGAATGGAATAGAATTTCCTAGCACTCCTGCACGCGCGCTTTTTTCTGAAGAACATTGCCGGAAACGCACGCGCTGACCTTGTATTGATCAATTGTTAGATGTGTATACAAAACAATGTGACGCTATTTATCACTTAAAGCAGTGGTGATCTCAGAAGCCGAGCACTTAATTAAGGTATGGGCGTAGCAGCTGTTTAGCTTCTATATTCAGCTTTTTTATTTCTATAGATTCTCAAAAGAAATAAAAAAACAAATGTAATACGATATAGAATAAGAAACATTATAAGCCCAAATTGCCCCTGTATGGTTCCTGGGTTTTTTCTGAAAAGACAAAGAAATATTAGGACTACTGGAAACTCAGACATCTCGTACAAGGCGACTAGTTTTGTAGGACTATCTTCGTTGGACGTGGACATCTATATCAATGCTCCAGTCTCCTCCCTTACATCACACAAGGAGGATCTCAACACAGTGCACGAACTTCGTAGCACCGGCGAGAATCCCAATGTGTGTGTATAGGATTACTATATAAATTTTCTGTATAAATATTTGTGTGGTGGGTATGTTTAACAGTTTGCCAGGGCATCGGCCGTACACGGGACCTCCTATATTTTCACCCTTATCCGAAAAGGCTAGGCATCCAATCAGTGGCGTACTATGGGAGGAGCGGGGGGGGGGAGACGGTCCGCCCCGGGTGACAGCCAGGAAGGGGGTGCCATCGGACACTATTGTCATGATACTTAATGTTAAAATGTGTATGCAAGTGCATTTCCTTATGAGGGAGGGGGTGCCAAAGGTAGTGTCCGCCCCGGGTGCCAAAAACTTTAGGGACGCCTCTGCATTCAATCTCACTACCCAGGAGACCAGGGGGAATATTACATCATAAGGACCACTGGTTCTGAAGAAAAAAAATTCCAGAAATTATAATCACTCAATTGGGAATCGAACCCGGTACCTCCAGAATTCGAGGCGGACGCCGTAGCTCTTAGCCACTCCGACCCCACAAGGCGACTAATTTGAGGTTGTGTGTGAGACTGGAAAGCTCTTCCTGTAAAACAAATAGCCCCAGAAACCATCACTAAGGGAACATGTCAATGTTGGGTGCAGACTTCTTGCATGGGGGACTGTCGTGAAATATTCTAATCCACATATATAAATTATCAGGTAAATGTAAAGCCTAACAAATAACTTCAATAAAAGGAAAGAAGAATGGTAAAGAACAGTGCTGTCACAATGACTGTACTCGAAATCCCCCTTGTTTTCTCCTTCGTCTGCAAATTATAACGTTTCACGTTGATAGTAAAAGCCTACTGCTTCAATACCCACTTTCTACGATAAAACGTGTACTGCCTTTCTAAGAAAAACCTTGAGATACGCAGCTGACCTAGATTTAAAATTCCATTCATGTCATTTTATACACTACGTTACCATAAACGAAAGACAGATGGACTAAAGATAGAAAGAAAGGGGGGGGGTGAAAGCCGGAACGCAGGCAATACTACCACAGTCTCGCGATACACAATTACTACCATCACGCGTGTAAGGCCACAAGCACTAGCTTTTTTCAAATCGACAGTGATAAAAAAACACTACCCATACGAGAGTTAGGTTTAAAAAACTTACAAAACGCTTATTAGGAAACATGACATTCTACTGTTTTATGTCTGAAATCCTGACATTAGTATGACAGTACAGCAGACACCATAAAGTTTGGAAGTGAGGAGGTGGCAACAGCACGACTATCCTAGAAGAAAATGCATATTTTGAACGCAGCCACTTAGCTCCTTTAAATTTATATATTTGGGTTCCTTAGGACTTGCTGACAAAGAATATGTTAAACGTTACGCAAACAGTCTAGGAATTAACAAATTATAGCCAAAAGAAATAGTGAGGGTGTCAGACAACACCAAAATCAGAATCGCTCAGTGGCAGATTTGGACACCACCATTGTACGGGAAATAGGTCTCCATGTTAAATCCGATTTGATTGGAGCGCAGTAAATGTAAGGCTAAACACGATTAGTCGGGCTACAAATACTATCTTTTGTTGTTAGGGGAGACGGAAGGAAGGGTACCTTTTTTCAAACGCTTGTGTAAACATGGCTCGATTGGTTAGACCCGCCAATATAGTCAATTAGGAGCGTCAGGTCAGAGCCACATTTTCAAATAAACTTTCTAAAGCAACAGTGCGTTGAGATTCAGCTTATATTTTTCTAAATAAAAGCCTGAGACAGTGGCAGGTCGGATTTTGTGCCTATTCATTGCCAGTCAACGTAATTCTGTATTATTTCCATGAATTGTGGTAAGCTTGAAATATTTGATATCTTTTTAATGAAAATTGAATGTAAATTGATAATTTATGTCTGTATATGTGTGTGGTTCAGTAGCGAACATGAGGCAAAGCCTACATAGTGCTCCAACCTGAACAGAAGGTGTCGGAGGAAAGTAAAACTACAGGGAATTGCCAAACAGTACACTGACACCTATCTTATTGACTAGAAGAACTAATGCTGGAATTGCAGAGGCGTAGTGACCATTAGGGAGGAGTATACTGGTGTAAATTATTTCAGATGAAGCTGACAGTTGGCCTACCGCTCTGAACTCAGTGTTTGTCATGTATTGTGTTCAGTCTGGAAATAAATTATAAATTAGTTATGAAGTAGGAGGTACAACCTTCTTGTTTCAGGGACTGTGGTCCTAAAGTTATTGAGCAGCACCTGGTCTGAGCTTTGCTGAATCTGGAGGCTGACAGCATACTCCTGGGTCCAGATAGCGACTAGTGAGGTGTCTCCAGAACACAGGGGAGCAATCGAGCAGAGGAGTCTTTTCCTGCCGCCATCACGAAAGTTAAGCCTCTGTGGCCAGTGGAGCTCAACATTATGTGTCCCCTCAAAAATTGACATTTTAGAAAAAAAAAAGAGGGACAATACCTTGTTTAAATTGACAGGAACTGTGAACTTTTTCCCCATACTATTTCCCAGATAAACAAACACTTGAAGTCATGATGACAAATAACGACATAGCTTGAAAAACAAAACCAGTATTACCTCATAGTACTACTACACACTGACACACATAGGATAATATTAATAAAATATGTCACTACAATGTTCATATCTATAAATTCTGTACATATAAATTGTGATTACATTTGAATGTGATTCCTGGTTCACTTTGTAGTTGAATCAGGATATATAATAGTGAAAGTAATTAATACATAAATATTTGAAACTTTACCAGTGACTCATTCAAGATAGTCTTATAGAGTGTTAAATGTGTGTGTGTGTGTGTGTCACAGTGTTGTCAAGTGTGGTGGAATAAATTAAATTGTTTATCTGTCTGTTGTTGTTGTGACTTACACTGCATCATTTACATAACCCTAGACATTTAACGTAGTCATCACAATATTCCAGAATAATTCTGACTGAGTTATAAATGTGGTAGCAAGTAAGGTTATCTGTAAAACACTACACCTATTAGATACAGATACCTTCACAGCTGATCTCAGTCAGTACACTAAGTCCCCTATAAATATTTATAACATCCCATTTTACCACACCTTTGTAATTTATATTCTGTCCTAACGAGACGCGAATTTCAACGCTCCCGTGTATAATAGTAATGGTGTAAAGGTTTTCAAGATTATGTGGCGCTAGGGTCCGCCGAATTGGATGGATACGTATAACGTCTCATTTTTATGAATGACTAATTCTTCAGTACCAGAATAGTCGCAGGGAGTATATTATTATAATTATTAGTATCCAGATTGTAAAGATCGATCAACTCTGGTTATTTATTACCGGATTACCGACATACGGAATCGCGAGTAAATATCCAGACGTTGTGACGATTAATGGAATAAGGACAGGAGACGCTGTTTATATATATGCTTGAACATAATGTATGCTTAATTCATATCATGTCTCGTGGATTGAATACTGTCAAATAAAACGTAATTTATGTGGACTCGAACCACCTATGGACTTGTCGAATATCTACCATTATTGAAGTTTGGACAGTCTTAACTCCGCATTCGCAACCTTTAGTTAAGCACGATTGCTCGACAGAAACCAAGTCACAATAATATAAGAACAAACTCAAGACATGGCCAGAAAGAATGAACACTGTTTTATTAAGAACAGATTTGTGTAAGGACAGTAAAAAGGTTAACCAACTGCCAGAGCAAAACCAGACATAACAATCGCCATCGTCTTCTTCTCATCTCTTGTTCCACTGGCACTTGTCTAGTTCTTGTCCTCAGTTTCACGTTGGTAACCTTGTCATACCATTTTAATCACTCTATTCTACGCAAGCACCCATTTATGAAAGTCTGTAGCTTTTTGGTTGTTGTTTTTGTTGTTCTCCATGTCTCAGGGCCATACAATAGGACTGACTTCACATTTGAGTTGAAGATTCTTATTTTCGTGTTGGATCCGATTTCTCCTGATCTCCATATATTTCCCAATGCAATGAAAGCTCCTCTTGCTTTTTGTATTCTTACTTTGATATCGCTGTCTGTCCCTCCAACTTTGTCTATATTACTGCCAAGATATGTGTACGATTCCACATCTGGTATTGGTGTTTCTTAAAGTTCAACCCTGTTATCATTACCTGCATTTATTCTCATTACTTTTGTCTTTTCCCTGTGTATTTTCAGACCCAAATGCTGTGACCTCTCATCGAGTGTTTTCAATTTGTCCTGCATCTGATTACGGTTATGGGACAGAAGAGACAAGTGATCAGCAAAATCCAGATCATCCAACTGCTTAGTTAGAGTCCACTGGATTCCATTGCTGTTGTGTGTTGTCGATGTTCTCATAACCCAGTCTATTGCTAGTGTCGTAGATTTTTGATAGGGGAATTAAGACTTGGGTTGGTCCCTTCTGAATAGATTAGAATGAGTGATAGCCACAACAGTGAGAGATGATAGTAGAAATAGATTTCCACGAGTGAGGTGGTAGAATCAATAGAGGCTGTCTCTGAAATCGAGAATCTTTTCTCTCTTTTAGCCTATCTTCTACAACAGATCTAGAGGAATCAGACAGTTTATTGACTACATATATTAATATATATATATTACCACTCACGTGCACACACACACAATTGAAGACATGTAGACGCACGCACGTGGGAAAACTATAACAATGATTGTATAGATATTTTGGAACGAGCTGACACGACACACTGATTAAGTTCAAGGGAATTTTTAATTGTCAGAAAATTCCATCACAACACATAAAATTACATCAAAGCATATACAAATAGTCATAAAGTCAAGGAAATTGCTACAAGAATGATAGACCCACAGTATGATCCTTTCCCTCGATGAATAGCCCACAGTCCTGTTAGAAGAAAAGTGATAGCCCCCAAAGAGTCACGGATACATATGATTTAGTCTAAGTCTTCCCTTTAAAGGTATGAACAGACTTGGATACTCTGCTCTATCCTAGGGAAAATATTTGTTAGCAACAAAAACTTGCATAAAGAAATTTAAGACAGCAAGAAAAAAAATGGGTGCCAAAATACCACAATAAAGAAATCGCTCAGTCCTGCATTCACTCGATTCAGTCATCAGGGATCCCTGTCATACATTCTTACCTACAATCGTGCTGTTGTTCGCCGTCTGGCGAAAACTTTAGGACACTTCTCTACAGTGAATCTGTATTCTTTGGATAAAGAGAATCCCAGCTCTGCAGGTACAGGTTTCTTCCACTGCTCCGGGGAGCATTCACTTCACCAGTTTATTTTAAGATTACTGTTAAGGTCACTTGAATCAGTTTGGGTAAGAAATTTTAAACGGGCTCACAGGGTCAGAATCACGAGGTTTCCACTACTTAGGAAAAATGGCAGGTTTGTAACTTCGATCAAAGGTAAAATTCTGGGTCACACCACAAGGTTTCAAAATCGTCGGAATGTTAGTTTCTTGTAATATGTTACTCGCTCCTAGGGCTGACATGTACTTGATGGTTTATCAGGAAGAAATTAATCTGGCTCGGTGGGCGCAGTTATTTAATTAAAATCTTAAAGTTCTTGTAAAGGTTAACACCAAATCTTTAAGGAAAATGTTTTAGTTCTTCACAGATATTTCTCGTGTACTCAACGCTGGCAAAGTTGGGTCACCCCCAGTTTCACTGAATAAAGAAAGAACAACATATAAAATACAATACATACTATGTACTCCGGTTTTAACTTACATTATAAACTACAAGCGGAGAGATTGACTTATCGTTTAAAACTTCCCGTGAAATAAGTTATATTCATAAAATCAGTCATCATGAATTAGAAATACATACGTATTTCGTCAGTACTCAGTGATGAATCGGGCATTTATAATTTAGTTTAAATATTCTCGACTGGTCAGTTAAATTGAATTATTTTATAGCTGCATGAGTTTTAAGCTAGAAGTTATACTTTATTCTGCTTTCCACTGAAACACGTCAGCTAGAGAATATAACAGACTTATAAATCAATCCTACTGCACAAAAGAAACTAATGAAATAAATCGGCGATTAACCCTTAATCCTGGCAAAGGGGCGACCGACCCCAACCAGGCGCGTCCACGGGTGGCGGATAGTGGAACGACCTCCTATGGTGTGTCAGCTGCGAATTAAGTCAGCATTGCTGGACGAATAGGCAGTTGCGGACCAAACGGCGATGTCCTCCCAGCAGGACGGGGAGGGGTAACAGGTGGCACTGATACCCCCACCGAAATCCCCCATATGTCCTATGACGGGTGCATCAAGCGAGTAAGAGCCGCTATAAGCTCTAGCCACGGGGAAGGTAAACCTCGGTAAACAAACCACCTGCTGCCTTGCAGCTACCACCGGGAGATGGAAAGGCTATGGGAGACAACCCTGAACAACAAACACAACCCGGCCTGCCGAAGACGGAGTGTGTCAGCTACGGCGCAGACACCGGGAAAAATTATTTTGCGGTATGGAGTCATGCGACAATCTCGACTTACGTCATGGCGTCGCTCCTATCAGCTACAACCGGGGAGGAGCGGAGCCGGGCCCTAGCCTCGAAAGGGCCCACCCAAGCAACCGGTGTCTTTGCCAACCAAATGGTCGGGAAAAGGCAAAATAGAGCAACTGACCAACCAACCCACTATCTTACAGTGGCTCAATGGAATGCAGAAGGAGTGAGGAACAAGAAACCGGAGTTACAAGAATTCCTCAGGGAAAATAACATTGATATAATCTGCATCCAAGAAACTCACCTAAAAGATACCCAACGATTCTTTGTACGTGGATACCAATCCTTCCGCCAAGACAGGGCAAAAAGAACTAAGGGAGGAATCCTCACACTGATTAAAACCTCAAACCCAGCAGTAGAGACACACAGATCTGGTGAGGACGAACTTGAATACATAACAGTCCAACTACTGCTGCCCAGTGGAGACTTAATGATCACAAACTGCTACAGCCCTCCAACCACAACTCTGGAGCTACACAAAGTGAAGCTTGCAGCATCGAGACACCTCATTATGGGTGACTTCAATAGCCACTCACCCAGCTGGGGCTATGACGCAACAGATCCAAGAGGAGAAGAGGTGGAAGATTGGATGGTAGAGAATAAACTAATTCTAATAAACCAACCAGAGGATAAGCCCACCTTCTATTCCAGAGTATGGAAAACAACGAGCACACCAGATCTTGCTATGGCTACAGATGACATACATCGACTCAATACCAGAACAGTAAATACTCAACTTGGGGGAAGTGACCATGTACCAGTCACATTACAGATATCTGAGATAAGAAGTGCAGGAGAAATCAATATGTCTCCTAGCTGGAATTTCAAAAAAGCAAACTGGGCATTTTTTAAAGAACAAGCCGACAATTTTTGTCAGAACATTGCCCACTCAAATAACATCAATAAAAACATCTCCATCATCAGTGAGGCAATCATCCAAGCAGCAAAGAAGTCAATTCCACGAGGTAAACGACGAGACTACAAACCATACTGGAGTGAAAACCTGGGAAAACTCCATAGTGAATTAAATAAAGCACGGGAAACTATGGAGCAAAATCCCACATTAGAGAACACACAGAGGCACAACAGCATAAAACAAGCTTTCAATGAACAAAAGAAAGCTGAAATCCAAAGGAGCTGGCACCAGAAGACCAGCAGTCTCAACATGGAAAAGGACTCGAGCAAGCTATGGAATCTGACAAGAGTGCTAAATGAAGAAACAACAACCAGCTACTGTAAGACTGTCATCAAGGAAAATGAAAAATACCACACAGGAAAGATGGCAGCAAACATCCTGGCAGATTTCTACAAGGAAGAAAGCACCACATCACTTTCACATGCACGGATCCAAGAAGTACGTAAGCAAGTAAAAGAAAAACTGAAGCACCAAAACCCAGATATCTGCATGAAGTCACCCCTTACTACGAGAGAACTCAGTGCTGACATAACAAAACTAAAGAACAGAAAAGCTCCAGGAAAAGATGGCATCACAAATGATATGATCAAGAACCTTGGACCTGTAGCCAGGCACAAGCTCCTCCTAATCTTCAATCAATCATGGAGTACTGGAAAATTTCCAGATCGATGGCGAGAAGCAATCATTGTTCCCATCAGAAAGAAACAAAAGGAGAAAACAAGCAAGTCCAGCTACCGACCATTTAGCCTACTGAGCTGTCTGGGTAAGGTAATGGAAAGAATGGTGAACTCAAGATTACTGAAACATCTGGGAAAAAACCATCTGCTTGATAACACACAGTCAGCATTTAGGAAAAATCGCAGCACCGAAGACCAACTAGTATATCTAGCCTAGGAAGTAGAAAATGCCTTTCAGGAGAAAAAGAAAGTACTGGCGGTTTTTGTAGACTTGACAAAAGCCTTTGATAAGGTATGGAAAGAAGGACTCCTCCTTAAGATGCTCAACAGCAAAATTGAAGGGAGAATGTTCAACTGGATACGGGACTTTCTTCGATACCGCACAGCAAGAGTAAAACTTGACGGGAAACTGAGCCATCACGTCACTCTACAACAGGGTGTGCCACAAGGAGGAGTTATCTCCCCCACACTTTTTATCATACATATAAATGATATTGCAGAGAAACTGTCCGGGCATATCTCCAGGGCTCTTCATGCTGACGATTTTGCTGCCTGGTGTGCTGCTGAGCATTTGCCTACTGCGAAGTTCAGGATGCAAGCAGCGCTAAATACCATCGGTAAATGAGCATCAGATTGGGGAGTACAGATAAACCTCTCCAAGACAGTAGCAACAAGCTTCTCTCTGTCAAATCGCCGAGAAACGATCAAACTGCAGCTAAATGGAAGTGAACTTCCACTCGAGGAAAACCCAACATACATAGGAGTCAAGTTGGATAAGAGACTCACCTGGAAGCCGCACATAAAAGCAGTAGAACAGAGAGCAATAAGAAAGCTTTCTGTTATGAAGAAACTGGCTGGCACAAGTTGGGGGGCAAATACCAACATACTTAAAAAAAGTCTATACAGGCACAGTCAGACCTGTACTTGAATATGGCATGTCAGCCTGGGCCACAGCATCTAAAACAAACACAGAATGTCTAGGGAAAGTGCAAACTTCAGGCCTTAGACTAATCACTGTAGGGATGAAGACTTCTCCAATCCAGGCAATGGAGCGATACACCAACATCCGCTCTCTAGATGACAGACGTGAGGAAAAGGTATTCACTCACAGTGAGAAGCTTCTACGAATGCCAAGTCATCCAATGCATGCCAAACTCCATAGTGTGACAAAGAACAGGCTGAAAAGAACCAGCTTCCTAAACATCTCCAAACATCTGCATCGATGCCATGAAGACCTCCTCCCAAATCGATCTACTGAGATTGAAATGTTAATTGATTACGAGGAGCCAGACGACTGCCATGGAAATATATCTATCATCACAGAAGTCCCTGAAATAAAAAAGAAAGGCCACCTGACCCCTCAACAACTAAAAACTTTGGCTCAAGAAATGATTGAAGAAAAGTACAACCCGAAGGAGTGGACACATGCATACACAGATGGATCTGCTGAGGGGGCAGTAAAGAACGGTGGAGGAGGCATTTTTATAAGATTCCTAAATGGAAAGATCATCCGAAAGGCCTTCCCAACTGGAAAGATCTCCTCCAATTTTAGGGCAGAAGCTATGGCACTACTGCAAGCCCTGAAGATCCTCACCAGACCTGAACAGCAGCCACAAGCTAAGATAGTAATCTTCACTGACTGCAGATCATTACTTGAATCAATACAAAACACCAGAAATGATAACATGATGAATGAGATCAGATCTGAGATTAACATCATCCAAAGGTCATCAACCATTGCCCTTCAGTGGTTACCTGCCCATTGTGGAATCGCTGGTAATGAGAAAGCAGATGCTCTATCAAGAAGTGGCAGTAAAATGGAACAATACAGCCACCCATTGCAGTATCGGGAAGCAAAAACCATCATCCACAACAAGTACAAAAATCAGTGGAAGGAGGAAGGGGATATATACAGCAGAGATGACTCAATCCACCATCTAAACAGATACCAACAGACGACAATTTTCCGCCTGAGAACTGGTCACTGCAGATTACTTGGACATCTCTATCGCCTCAAGATATCCCACACGAATGAATGCCCATGTGGAACTGATATCCAGACTCCAGAAAACATTCTCCAGAACTATCCATCCCATGATAGATTGCGACGTGCGACCTGGCCAAAAGGTGATGAGCTCCAGCAGAAGCTATGGGGCTGCCGCGCCGACCTGGAAAAGACTGTGGACTTCGTCCTGGCGACAGGCCTGCAGATTTAGCATGACTACAAACCGAACGCAGAAGAAGAAGAACCCTTAATCACTCACAAATAATACTAGATATCTAATATTTACCTCCACACAGAGCTACAGATTAAATACCACGAAACTAGAATCCTTCAATATAATGGTAGTCTAGAACTCGGCAAAATGTTGCCAAGAAACTCAGAACTTTTTCAATATACAAGATATTTCCTAGCCCGAGTGATCTGTCTACTGCGAATCTTGAGTATGAATGACCATTCTAAAACTCACTCGGGTAGATATATCTTAAACAGACAAAGGATGCACGCTATTTCGCAAACCCGAAATAGCACTGGTATCTCCCCCTCTCCTAACACCTCACATTAGCTCAGACCCTGCCATAACCTGCCAAAACGCGTCTTAACGCCTCACACGACATGTGGCCGTTCTGAGCGATGCATGTCTGGCGCTTTCCACGCCTCAGGCCAAGCGACTGGCCGAAGGAGCGTGGTGTCAGGTGAAAATGTATACGATATGTCTCATTTTAGAACGCTGCGTGAGTGTCATATCACACTTATCGCCGAGCGACTAGCCAGAAGAAACGCCCGTGTCCGATGAAAATGTAGACAATTGTCTACATCTGTGTCTGGCGAAACGAATTATCACACATTCCGTCTACCTGCAGCTACTGACATCTGATGTAATACAATGCGTACTCAGTAAGAGAAAAGAAACAGGTAAACGTCAGAATGGGAAAGTAAATATATTTTTCGCAAACGAACGAATGCGAAAAAAACCAGGAAGAGGATAAAAGAGCGATAATAAAATAGAGGACACGGTTAGAGAAAGAAAAGAGTATAGAAAATGTATTGATCATAAATGTCTATGTGACAGCTAGTAAGAAAAGAAATGGAGACAAGAGGCATCCCTGTCGCCCTCCTGTTCTTGTCCCAAACGGTTCTGTAAGCTGTCCTTCATGAAGAACTCTGCATGTCATCTTCATATGTTTTCTTTATTAAATTAATGATCTTCAGGGGAACTCCATAATGCCTCATCAATTTCCAAAGTGATTCTCTGTCTACAATGTCAAATGCCTTTTCGTAGTCCACAAATCCGATGTATAGTGATGAATTCCATTCCAGACTTTGTTCAACTATTATTCTCAAAGTGGCTATCTGGTCTGCACATGATCTGTTTTGTCGAAAACCTGCTTGTTCATCTTTCAGTTTCTTGTCTATGGACTCTTTCAGTTTCTTGTCTATGGACTCTTTCAATCTCTCAAGGATAATCCTGTTTAATACTTTTCCTGGCACTGATAGTAACATTATTCCTCTATAATTTGTGCACTCTTGTAAATTTACCTTCTTTGGCACTTTAACCAGAAATCCTTCCTTCCATTCTGCTGGTATCTCTTCCTTTTCCCAGATTTTACCAAGTAATTTATATAACATCTCTGAAGCCGTGTCGATATCTGCTTTGATGGCCTCTGCTGGAATGCCATCAGGTCCAGACGCTTTTCCATCTCTTAGAATCTTTATGGCTTTCTTTATTTCTTCCTTCGTTGGTCTTTCGTCGTTAATTTGTAGCTCTTCTTTTGCTGGCTGGATGTCCGGGGGGTTTTGTGGAGCTGGTCTATTGAGAAGGTCCTCAAAATATTCTGTCCACCTCTTCATTTGCTCTTGTATATTGCTGAGTGTCGTACAGATAGATTGTAAGTTATTTTTGTCCCGTCTGAGTAGAGTGGATGGTGATAGATATGTGAGAAAAAGGTGTGAGAAATAGATTTCACGGGTGATAGCTTAAGGAGACAATGTGTCTCTGGAATGAGTAAGTTTCTCTATTCCAGCCTATTTATACAACTATAATTTAGTACAAGACAACCTTGCCCTCCTCAACATATAAATATAAGTTTAACTACACACACACACAGCTATATGACAACAAGACACACAAACGTGAAAAAACTACGGTTAATTGGGTATGGGTCTGACCAACACACAAAGTTAAGTTTCTTTTGTTGTTTATTATCATTTAAACTTGACAACATCAAATATCTAAAAAAAAGATCAATAAAATAAATCAGAGTTACATACATATGAAATAGCGGAATAAATGTGCCCTCCCCCTATTGAGAAAAGAACCCAAAAAGTTAATAACCCAAAGGTCGAAGGTTTGCACTATGTTACAGAGTAGACAGTAAAATAAACAAGTTCCTACTATAGGCTACCCAGTAAAGTTAACAAGTTTAAGCAAATCCAGTTTTGGTAAAGTCCCTGTAACAAAGAAAAATATTCACTCTCTCTTTCATACAGTGGCCACTCAATCACTCTTTCCTACTCTTGGTAATATCCCTTGGAATTTAAATATTTTCTGACTATATAAAATGCCAACCAAAAATTACCGTCAGTGATGAGGAAATTGAAAATGTCACAAATTTTGAATATCTTGGCTCCATAATTAACAATGGAGACTGCTCAAAAGAGGTCAGAAGGAGACTGGCCATAGCAATGAAGAGGTTAAATAAAATGAAGAATCTATGGCAAAACACCAGCAAATTAATAAAAGTAACACTTCTGAGAACGTGCATCTTTCCGGTAGCAACGTATGGATGTGAATCATGGACCATTACTCAAACATTAAAGAAAAAAATCGAGCAAAGTGTTACAGAAAAATTCTCCGAATATCTTGGACCAAGAAGAAGAAAAATATAGACATCCTACACGACCTGAACATCGAGGAAAACTGGATCATAAACAATATCATGTCCCGGAAACTGAAATATTTTGGCCACATTAAACGTCATGGTGGCTTAGGGAGAGCAGTGATGGAGGGTATGGTACCTGGAAGGCGAGGCAGTGGCCGACCAAGACGTCGGTGGACACAGGACATTGAAGACACCTTGAACATGACAATGGAGGAGGCAGGAGGGCTGGCTAGAGATCGATAGTCTTTCAGGCGGGCTGTGATGAGAGCGACGTTCTGCAAAGGACATGCTACATGATGATATAAAATGTCAGGTTTATTTCCCAAATTGGCCCCAGTCCATCCTCTAACAAATAAAGACTAGTGAGGTGAACGCTGAATCTGGTGTGGGTTTTTCCTGGATGAACACAGTGTCGCCGCCAATAGTTGATGCAAGAGCGTGATCTTGGGGTTCACAGTTAAAAAAGGAAAATACTTCCAGTATTGGGAACCATCTGGTTGCTAAAAATGTTACAATTGATAAATGATGATAATCCTATCGGCTGGCTCTATGGTAGAGTGCCGATTCTGAAACAGCGTAAATTCTGGATGATACTCTTGAAAACGACTGTCAGTCGTCAGATAATGTTATTGTTCTGTACAACCCCAGTGGGCTGATAAAATTGGAAAAAATATTGCTGGCCTTTATAAGTCCAGTTAAATTTTAAAATGTTTCTTTGTCTCTTTGGCCAATCCTGTTCACAAATGAACTTGGGGTTGCACAAGCCAAGAAAAAGACAACATCAACCAATCAGTAAATGAAGAAATAAAAGACCGCTGGCCACTCTTGTGATCAGGTCTGCTAGAAATAAACAAAACATTTATGGAAAAATGCTACTATTCTATATAGCTACGGACGGGGACAAGACGATCTCTTATCCACTTAATGAAATATAACGTGCATTCTATTCTGTCACTATCAGTCGCGCCTAACATAAAAGTCAACTAAAACCGTCTCTTCTTGTCTGAGAAAGCGGATGGTAAAATTAACATTAAACTGAACCTCTGGTATAAAATAGCTACGCGTTATTATTTCACTGGTTTTAACAGCTAAAACTCTAAGTGAATTATAATGGTAAAAGCTTTAACACTTAAGCACTAATTTCTATTACCAGAAAATCTTCATGAAAAGATCCCCACGAATGCTATTAGCACATTTAGCAAAATAGTTCTAGCTACTGCGTGCTTAGACTATTCCAAAAATTCTGACTGACAACTGATAGCTGGTTTGTGGAGACACAGTTTATATATTATCATGGTTGCTGTCGTGTGGTGTGTACTGGGGCAACTATGACAGTAGTTTTTGTCAGGAATAGTCTATGAGATATTAGATATAAGGTCTCTAGAAATTGGCTCGTTAAGAAAGAATAAAGACCTATTCGAGATAGGGACAAGAAGACAGGAATGGGAATGCTTTCCACTGGACAGTGTTTTCTAATTAATTATGGAAAGAGTTCTGTTCCCCCACGACCTTAGCTTCTGCCCTTAGATCCCGTAAAAGAAAAAGCCCCCAACCTCATCTGAGTAGAGAAATGTTCCTATAGGTGAATATGTAACACCGACAGCACGAGTGATACATTAACAAACTAGATAATGATCAAACGATCGTTGGGTTTATTAATGAAATATCCACACATATAGGGTTAGTAATGGTTATAACGTGATGATGGTGAAAGACGATTCACGCAAAACACACAGATGAGATAATAAAATTGCAGTTAATTAAGTAGTAGTTAATTAGGAATGAACTGGTGTAAAGCGAAATGATGATGATGTGATATGATACGTGTTACCAAAATGGTGAGTACTCTACACAGTCCATGTGTCTCTAAATGCTTTGCATTGATATGACGATTCACATGTATGCATACACTGTCCCAAGTTGTTATACGTTATGTCGAGTGGGGTATCTCTAAGCCGAGGACGTTCTGATGAAAACTGTTGTCGCACTGAGAACGCTGACGAGATATTTCTGTATATTCCTTCACTGTTTGAGTATATCTCTGTAGTGTTGATCAACAGTTAATAGCTGTCATATGAACAAAGGGTCTGTTGTCTAATCTCCCGAGGGTACTGGCCAGACTAGATATCTTCACGAAATGTTAGTGATATGTAGACTCATAATCTTGCGTATGTAGTCGTGATTCATAAAATATACTTTAGAGTCTGCTTCATAGAATGCGCTTAAGAGTGTGATGCACTTGGTATAAATATGCGATTCCTCTTTTGAGCTCTTTTGCTTGACTTCAGATAATAATGATCTTTCGAGTGATTTGAATTTATGATGACTCTGTATTGAACTTGTGATAACTCTGTATTGAACTTGTGATAACGATGTATTGAACTTGTGAGCCAGCAGTATATGGGTGACGAAAAATGCTGCGTCCACCTTCTGACTTGTGGGTGAGACAATATTCCTCTTTAATTGAGGAATGCACGATGTCCTATCGCGAATTCTGTTAGCCAAATGTCCGTTTTTGATAACTTATTTCTGGTTAGACGTCAGACACGTTGCGTGTAGACTCAGACTTCTGATGAACTGAAGACACACAAAAGTCTTCGTAAGTTTTTCACATTTAACATCACTGGTTGACTTTCATTCATACTACTGCTCATTATTGATTTCTCTCTGAGTTCATTTCTAATGATGTTAAATATCTTGTGCATGAGAGTGTGTGCGCATGGGAGACTGTGATGATGATGAAGGTGAAGTATGAACTATTAATTACCTCCTATCATCCTATCATCTTCTAGGAAAATCTTCTGATTTTATTAATCAGTTATGCAAAGAATTATTTGAAACTCTATCTTTCGCACATTTTAGCTGTGAGGTTAAAATAAACAAAATTTAAGAAAATATATTAATAATCTGTATAAGATCTACTAACCTTCTTTTCCCTTCGCAAAATCCTTTAAGAACACAATTCATCACAGAACTGAATTATATCCACTCTGAATAAACACGTGTATTTAGGCTAGGCGTTTTTGGGATTGTATCTCTGCCTCACAATATAAAAACTGAACTGCTTCCTCTAACAAGCTACGCGGTATTATATTTCTGCCAGTCCGATATGGGTTTCTTGTACAGCTCCGCCCATACCAACCAATCCTTAATAGCCCCTCTGGTCACTCATTCACAGGATCGTTCTTGGCCCCTTTCAGTCCAAACGTGGGTGTGGTTTGACAAACAGGTATGGAGATAATTGGCGGGCTAATGCAAAGGTGCTGTCAAATTGCTGTCACCTTACTCTCTGATTGTTTATTGTTCACCTGGCCAAGCTGGGCCTCCAATGTGGTAACCCAACGCTTGTCTGAATAGCGGCCGACCAAAGATAACACCATTACAACATGAGACGTTTTCACCTGGCCAATCTGGGCGTCCAATGTGGTGTCACAGAAATTACAGCATGCCCAGATGTCTGATTGGGATGACCAGATGTGTTTTCACCAGATTTATCACGATGCAATGTGGGCTTCAAACGATAATGTCAGGTATGGGGACTCAATCAAAGGACTTTATTTCCCCCGATGAAAGCACAAATGTGGTTCTCTAGATACCGGTCGCGAGTAATCACAACGATGAAATAGCAAATAGGGGATAGCAAATGTGGGGTGAAAGAGCAAATGTCGGAGAAAATACAATACGAAAGATGTAGGAAAAGATAGAGCAATAAGGCCTTTGAGCTCGTTTATCACAGTTGCTCTGATCTATAGATGATACTACTTTTCACACTATAGTGTATAGCAAAGAACCAGAAACAGCTCGCGTAAGAAACTTAATAAACAAACCCCATTCGCTACCTGTTATGACTGGCAGGTCACGAAAGTATGAAAATGCTTCGTTCGTTTATGTTCAAGGAAAAGAGGCGTGGATGAAAATTAAGCTTGTGTGAGTAAGACAGGCAGAAAAATGCGTGGTTTTGCTAGCAAATCATAGAACGCTAACGGGATTACAAGGCTGTTAGATTACTGTAGGCTATATTTCCATTATACGTCACAATAGCTATTCCCTGCTTCCCCGTAACTATCTTCTCGTACCACCTGGGAATACACGTACCTCAGATTGGTAACCCTTGTACTTGTTTGTGTGCAAGCAGTAGTATAGTCTTCTATATGTTTCATTCTCTTCCGTTCTAAAATTCATTCACATTGTCTGTTGCATTTATTTGAATTTCCCCGGATTTGTCCATTATATTTGCAGATAGGTAGACAATGCCATTGTCCAAATGATGTATATTTTTCATGGAACGGACCAGATCTAATCTTGTCCGTGTCAGGGTGTCTTTGCTTATTAATAATGTTGTTCTGATGTTCAATGAGATGGTCTCCTCAGTTGTACGGAATGTGGGTTATTAAGTATGGATCGAGGGTATCTGTTGTTCTGATGTTCAATGAGATGGTCTCCTCAGTTGTACGGAATGTGGGTTATTAAGTGTGGATCGAGGGTATCTGTTGTTCTGATGTTCAATGAGATGGTCTCCCCAGTTGTACGGAATGTGTTTAGTGTGGATCGAGGGTATCTGTTGTTCTGATGTTCAATGACATGGTGTCCTCAGTTGTACGGAATGTGAGTTATTAAGTGTGGATCGTGGGTATATGAAGAGTTCAAGAAATAGTAGGACTACTGCACGCACAGGTATGTCGTACAGGGCAATAGGTAATCTGTACCTTCAGACTAGTAAATTATAGAATGACCTCACCTTTGAGTGATAGACCTTTACAAGAGGCCAAGACAAGATTACATGAGGAGATCACTCTATAATTAGCCGATCCATTCAGTGACAAATCTACACTCTATAACTTTTAGTATAAAGGTAAAAGTTACAGGCAATTAAATTTGAGGTTATGCATGGGACTGACAATCCCTTCATCATCCCACTGTTGCAACTCTTCATCATCCCTGTGGTGAACAATTCTAATACCCATATATAAATTAGCACATAAATGTAAAGCAGAACGAAATAATACGATAGGAAGAAGAATGGAGAAAGACCAGTGCTTTCCCAGTATAGATAACGCCTTCGTTGTATAACGCCGTAATGGCTAACACAAGATTTCTTCTTGTCCTAATTCGTTCGTTCCTAAATAAAATGCTTAGGCTTAACGATACGGCGATAACCGTAGTTCTAAAAATAGAATGTGTAGTAAAAATCTTCTAGACGACCTTGATTTTTAAAAAACTAACACTAGTGCAAAATCGCGCACAAGGTTAGTCTTGGAAAGACAGACGGGCTTAGAAGAAGAGAGAGCGGTAGACGGACCATGTAACACAGTAGCGCAAGCCACTCGCTATGTGTCTAAAAATAAACCAACTCGCAGTGTGCATGGCCTGATTTTTTTCAAATAAATAGTGATGATAAAAACTAACGATACGATGTTAGGTTTAGAAAACAGGTTTAATTCTTATTAGGAAACCTGATATTTTACGTAGGGCTCCTGACTTTATACTGATAGTACAGTCGTAAAGAATTGAACAGGGGGTAGTTGAAATTAAACACTTAACATCGAAAAAAGATTGTATTCTTAACTACGCCACTTAGCCCCTTGAAAATCATATATTCGTGTACAGGAAGGCTAGTGGACTAGGAATATGTAATAAATTATCTAAAAAGTTCATTAGATAATTAGATATTGACAATAAAACATATAGAGAACAGAGATACTGTCAGGTTTGGTCATATCTGCTTGGGATGGAATTCCCTGAATTTTGTTGAAACATAGTAGTGACAGAAAGTCTAAGATAGTTGGAGGGAGGCCATTGGCTGAACTTTGAAGTTAAAAGAAATTTGATTGGGTGACCTATGTGTTGCGTGCATATTTTGACGCACATATTACAAAAATCGATATGGCTATTTAATATGGGAAAAATATAGACATTCATTCATTTGTGTATGAAAATGTTGTCTATGGTAAAAGCGAGAGAATCCATGTTTGATTCACACTTTTGATTATAGGAGTAATCGTTCTTGATATTGATCCGGCGCATGGATTGCTCTTACGTTTGTACTTATTTTTTAGGGCCAGAAAATATATTAATTTGCTTATTATGTTTATGGCCTGAATTCATATGTATTACATATTATTAGTACAAGTAGAATCAGTCCTATATTGTATATTTTGGATGGGTAGGCGGGACTAGATTCTTATTATTCCGGTCTAGCGGAAGTATGAGTTGTCTTGACAAGTCGTGATGAGTTCCGATGTACCGTGATAATGGCGGGTACGCATTTTTCAAAGGGCTGGTAGATTCTTAAGGAAATATAATTCGTGAAGTGGTTTTCTTCTAAAGGAGATGGTATCTCTACTATAGTTTATGTTAGAGACTCTCCTAAGGTACGGTACAATGTATAATTCGGACTCCATGTATTGCCAGACCCTATTTTGATGATCTCATGTCGATTCGACCTAGATGGAACATTGTGCTTCGTATCGCTAGGGTCGTGTTTTGTGTCGACGAAGATGACAGACTTTCCTGCGGCGGTTGTGGCTACGTGAGTTGACCTGATCATCGTAGAGCTGTATGGGAACATTTATGAAATCATTTATATACCCATTATAACTTAACTCTGGCTTATATTCTCCTTCCTATGAATGAGTGAACGACAACTCAGGGAGGCAGCCATGTTAGATTTCGGTCATCATATGTTTTGATCACTGCCAAGAGAACAGATTATTTATCCTATTATCGGACAGTGACAGGGAGATCTCAATCTTGCTAGAAACCCCCTCTTTCGTGGTTTCATAATATATGCTACAAACTATGGACGTCAAATAACTTTAGTTATTTACCGATCTGCCTTCACTGACGCGTTTAGTCAGATAGGGGGATGCGGCCATAATATATCATGACATTGAACTTTTGATGTACTGCCCATTATTTCTGAATGTGTCATGACTTCAGATCTGCTATGTATACCTACAAATTGATATGTCAACATACCATGATGTACTCGTATGTCCCAGTGTGTACGTCTGAATAAATTGAGTAAACAAAGATTCCAGCAGTCTGCATTGGTGCCTTGTAGACACAAGTGTATGAGTGGTTATATTGGTCAGCACACGAACAGTACACCATTCGCGGTAATCACACTCTACACTTCTACTTCATACACACACCATCCTGCGTCGGTTGGAGTGACCAAGTTTAGGGCCTGCTTCCCCTGGAGCCTTTGCCTTCCCTAACTCAGGACTAGGGTGAGTTACTCATTTACAGCTGGGTAGACTGGAGCATGCCTGATCTCAACAACACACCACTCTTCCTTACAGAGCATACAGACTGACACTTTACAGAGTGGAAAGAAGAAAAGAAACTTTACAGTGGCGAGCCAGATTCCTGGGTCCAGCTTACGCAGTTTTGTGTTGAGAATCACAGTTTACAGCTGAAAGAACATTTGTTTGAACACATCAACACCAGTAGGACAGCTATACAGTCGATGTCAGCTTGACCTGTATTACCGATAGGATGCTGTATCTAGGTCAGCGCTTGTTGACAGTTTTTCGCTGTACAGACAGTATTACACAGGACAGTGGTATCACGTGTAGAAAATATCTGGAGCAGTATTGTTGACATTTCTCAACGTACAGAAGAATCACAGTGTTGTTGAACATAAAGTGCATAGTTCATCGTTGGAAGGAAAGGAGCCGCGCTAGCGTAGTGGTTACAACACCGCTCTGGCGACCGGGTGATTCAGGATCAAACCCGGGCGACGGCATTTGAGGATTTTTCGTCGACCGGGAATTGGACTGGATTAACTCGAGACCTGGCGAGAACATTTGAAGGAGTGTTGTCGACCAGGGATTGGCGGCTCCTGAGCCGACCCAGCTGCAATGGGTACCTCCGAAATCGGAGAGTATTTGCCTGAATGGCGAGGGACACCTGTCTCTGTACAAGTAAAAAGGGATACTCACGTAAAATCAATGTCAGGTTAGACATAGTAATAACCTGAGATTTCGCCTCGAGTATTAGCGGGCGTACGCGAAGAAAAAAAAAAAAAAGAAAAAAAAAAAGAAAAAAAAAAAAAAAAAAAAAAAAAAAAAAAAAAAAAGTACAAGGTATGCCGAGTGACATTGGTCTGGACTAGTATTCTATAGGTACACATTTTCTTAATTGGAAATTTGTTAGCAACAATTTGCTGCTATTTCTGTTAGTTGTGATGAGGTGTTCTTTTCTTCGTTGTTTTTGGTAATAATTTTGTGTTCCTTAGTTTTGTTTGATTTGTTTGTATAATTGTAGGTCTCATCTTTCCTTTCATTTCAGTTTTTTACACCCTTATGTTTATACACTGTGGCGTTATTTGTCTTGTCATTTTATTATTGCAGTTATCATCACGGTTTCTGTGATCATTTTTTTCATTTCTCCTATTTAATTTAATTTGATCTCTGCAAATGTGTTCATATTGTCTTTTCGTGTTTGTCCTTTGTAATGTCTTTAGTTGACATAAACATATAGTGGTATACACTGATAGTATAGTACAGATCAGTACTTTATGATTGTTATTGTTATAAAACAAAATGTACAAGACCTTTGTAAGGCTTGTCTCCCAAAGTGATTGGTAAAGGGAACTATTTTTTCCACAGGTACTCAAGTGATCTTTGATTACATTGAGGTATACAAGACCTTTGTAAGGCTTGTCCCCACAGTATTTGAGATATAGTTATTGTTGTCCACAGGTACTCAAGTTATCATTGCTTATAAACCATATAAGTTTGGACTAAGACTAAGTCTATGGTATAGACTTGTCTCCCATTAAAGGGAAATAGGGTAATTTATTTACTTTTTCAGGTTTCTGATTTAAGAAGACAATATGTCTACATTAGATTATTTCATTGCACAAGGAAAATCTCTTGATAAGACTGGGAAAGACTTAGAACAATGGGCTGTTGCTCAATAATACAAAGCATTAGCTGCAGAAGCGAAAAAAATTGCTGCTGCTGTTGAAGAAAGAAAAGCTGCTGCTGAGGAAAAAAAAGCTGCGGCTGAGGAGAGAAAACTTCAAATAGAAGAAAAAAAAGCTTTGGCTGAAGAAAAAAGATTAGAAAGAGAAGCTGCTGCTGAAGAAAAAAATGCTGCTGCTGAAGAAAAAAAAGCTCTGGCTGAAGAAAAAAGATTAGAAAAAGAAGCTGATACTGCTGCTGAACTTAAGAAATTGCAGATGCAAATGGAGGAAAGGAGATTTGAGGCAGAACAGAAGAAATTAGAAGCTGATGCAGAACAGAAAAAACTAGAAGTTGCTGCTGCTGCAGAACAGAAGAAATTAGAAGCTGCAGCTGAACAAAAAAAATTAGAAGTTGCTGCAGAACAGAAGAAATTAGAAGTTGCTGCAGAACAGAAGAAATTAGAAGTTGCTGCAGAACAGAAGAAATTAGAAGCTGCTGCGGAACAGAAAAAATTAGAAGCTGCTGCTGCTGCAGAACAAAAAAAATTAGATAGAGAAGCTGAAGAGAGAAAAGCAATAAGAGAACATGAGTTTGAATTAGAGAAATTAAAATTGACATGTATGAGTAATGTTCATCAGGCATCTGGTGGTAATGGTAAACCCTTTGTGTACAAGGTCAAGGTACCAGCGTTTAACCCTACCAGTGATGACATAACATTTTGGCTTTCTAGATTTGAACGGGCTTGTCGATCTCATAATGTTGACAAATCACAGTATGTGAATCAGTTGTCTGAAAATCTAAAAGGGGAGTCTCTGAGTAAGTTATATTTTGTTGAAGAGGCCGACAAAGATAATTATGATGTTGTTAGGGCAGCTTTGATAAAGAGATATCAGCTGTCTGAAGAAGGTTATCGTCTTTTGTTTAAAACAATGAGACCTGAGGTAGGTGTAGAATTCTCAGATTTCATCTCAAAAGCACGAATTACACTTTCACGATGGATTGAATTATCCAAAACAGAGAAAACATTTGATGGTCTTACGGATTTATTGCTAAGAGACAAGGTCATGTCTTCTGTAAATAAATCATTCCTAGAGTTCTTACATGAGCGTAAACCTGGTACAATAAAACAAATGGAAGAATATTGTGACCAGTATGCCACGGCACACCCTGACATGATTCTTAGTAACTCTAACATTAAAGAGAGTATGCCAGTTGCTTCGGCAACAGAATATAATCAGAATTACTCACACAAATTCCAAGGAGCTAAAAATAAATTTGATAAAAAGGTTAATTGGAATAGGTATCAAAACCAAGATAACCGCTCAAATCAGAGTTCTTCTTTGAAGAACTGGAATCGAGCTGATAGTCCTCGACACGCGAGGGGTACCCATAATGTTAGAAATTCTCGGAAAGGGAGTAGCTATAGGAACTACCCAAGTGCTTCATGGAGACAACAGAAACAATATTACAGGGATACTCAATATAACGAGCGTGATGATTATGATCATGAATATTATGATTCAAACCCAAATAGGGGTTATAACAGAGGCAATAATAATTATAGAGACAATTATAACCGAGGTAGATCACAACACAAAAGACATAGTAAATCTTATTACCAGGCTAACTCTGCACAACAGGAGTTCCACGACACCGATAATCAAAATAATGATAAAAAAGACTCCAACAGTGTAGCAAATTCCGCTTTCGATTTTGCTAGAGCATCTGAGTGTTCGCAATGCAAAACATTATTCGATCCAACCACAGTGTCTACTTTAAGCTGCGGTCACCCGCTTCCCGCTCTCCATGCGTCAATTGCGCATAATGGAAGGGGTGCTCTTGTCTTTAATAGGGGCCTAATAGATGGTACTCCGGTATCAATTCTTTTCGATTCGGGGTGCACTACCATTGGAGTGAGGCAATCACTCGTAAATCCTTCTCGAGCTACAGGCAATATAGTCAAATGTGTAACATTTGGTGGCACATTGGAGAAGTACTCCACTGCCATTATCAATATTGCTACGCCTTTCTTTACAGGAGAGGTGCAAGCATGTCTCTTGCCGAATCCGATCGCTGATCTTATCATCGGTCGCATTCACGGGGTGAAAGAATGCACTCCACAGCAAATTTCTAATTGGGAAAATGTTAATATGCAATCGGCTAATGCAGTAATCACTAGGGCTCAAGCTCTAAATATGCCACAATCTTCACATTGTGAAGATAATGATGCGCAGATCCAAGATGATCCCTTGGAGATTTCCCACGATTCCTTTATCAAACAGCAGGAAGATGATCCTACTCTAAAGAAATTCTTTACTCTGGCAACAAAAGGTGATCCGAATAAGGATACAAATCGTAAATCTTGGATTACGATGAAGAATGGCGTACTTGTACGTATGGTACAAGACTCCGCTAAGTCCATTAATTCTCAAATCCTTGTGCCTAAAAATATGAGAGTTAAAATCTTACAGCACGCTCATGATTCGCAGTGTGCTGGACATATGGGTTTTTCCCGTACTAAAGCTAGAGTTCTTCAATCTTTCTTTTGGCCTGCTGTGAATAAGGACATACGAATCTATTGTCGATCTTGTAAAGTATGTCAAGAGATTAAATCCAGAGGTCCACGCCATGATGCACCTATTCAGGCTGCAGACATTCCCATTCGGCCATTTCAAAAAATGGCGATAGACATCATTGGTCCATTTAAGATAAAGTCTGCTAGAGGACACCAATTTATTTTGACGTGTGTTGATATGTGCACACGTTGACCGGAGGCTGTTCCTCTAAAGAGCATAACTACTGCTGATGTCGCAGATGCTCTTTGGTTAATATTTTCTCGTCTGGGGTTTCCAGCAGAAATATTATCCGACCATGGTACCCAACTCATATCGGATACCATGTCTCAAGTAATGTCGACTCTGAAGATAGAGAGATCGCTGAGTAGTATTTATCATCCTATGTCCAATGGGATGGTGGAACGTTTGAATAGAACTCTGAAAAACCTACTAGGTAAGATAACAGAAGATCATCCTCAGGATTGGGATAGGGTTTTACCCGCGGCTCTCTTTGCATATAGAGAGGTCGCCAACGAACCTACAGGATTTTCTCCCTTTGAACTTGACTTTGGCGCGAAACCGCGAGGTCCTATGTCCTTACTTCATGATCTTATAACTGCTGATAATATTGTCGATGACACAAAATCCTCTTATGAATATGTCATCGCACTTAGACACAAGATTATTGAAGCATGCAAATTGGCAACTGCTTCTTCTGAATTTGCGAAACAGAAGGCAAGGGAATTTGCCAATAAAAAGAGATGTTTGCGTCAACTTTGGCCAGGTGACAAAGCATTTGTCTTGCTACCTTGTAGGGAAAATAGACTTCTCATTTCTTGGAAAGGTCCGTACGATATAATATCAAAAGTTTCCGATGTTGACTATATCGTCGATATTGACGGGAAGCGTAAAACCTTCCACATCAACATGCTCACGGAATTCCATGAACGTCCTGATTATTTACAACCTGTTTTCCAGGCAACGGACGATTTTCCAGTCCAACATGGACAGTACTCATCTCTGTCAGTAATACAGGATGAGGAAACGAGTTTCTCGGATATAAATTTACCTTTTCCAATGATTCCTCTTCACTCTAATGAATCATGGAAAGATGTTGCAATTTCTCCAGAATTATCTCCAGGAGAGCAGAAACAAGTTTCTACTTTGTTAGAACAATTTCAGGATGTCCTTACTGACATTCCTGGTCAAACTGATGTCATTCAACATGACATTATTCTTACTGACCATAGTCCTATAAGAGTCAGACCGTATCCTATCCCGATACATTTTCAAGCACAGGTAGAGAAAGAATTAGATGAGATGATAGAGTTAAAAATTATTGAACCATCCACATCAGCATATTCTTCGCCGATGGTTATAGTACGGAAAAAAGACAATAACATACGTCTTTGCGTGGATTATCGCAAATTGAATCAAGTGACTAAATTCGATGCTGAACCTATGCCTTTACTAGAAGAGCTACTTACGAGACTATCGAATTCTCACTTCTTTACTAAACTCGATATGTCTAAGGGATATTGGCAAGTTCCACTATCCGAACACGCCAAACCGTTTACTGCTTTTTCGACGCCTAGGGGTCTATTCCAATGGAATTTCATGCCTTTCGGTCTTATGAACGCCCCTGCTACATTTGTACGCATGATGCGTCGAATCCTATCTCATCGCTCAGATGTCATTGCGTATCTTGATGACATCTGTCTTTTCAGTGATACTTGGAACGATCACTATAATGGTATAAATGAACTATTGTCTATCTTACGCGAGCATAACCTGACAGCGAAACCATCGAAAGCATGTATTGGTTTTAGCGAAATATCTTTCTTAGGACACCGTGTTGGTCATGGGTTCCTAAAAACAGAAGACCATAATACAAGTAAGATACTTAACATTTCTATTCCTAAGACTAAAAAGCAAGTACGAAGTCTCTTAGGTCTAATACAATTTTATGGACGATTCATCCCGAATCTGTCCTCCATTATGTCACCTCTTTCTTCCTTGCTAAAGAAAGGGTCTCCTAATGTAGTCCATTGGACTCAAGAATGTCAATCCTCTTTGGATAAGGTTAAAACTATGTTTTCTACTTCACCTATCCTAGTATTGCCTTCTAAGGATAAGACATTTATTCTTCGTAGTGACGCTTCATCCACCGGGATTGGAGCTGCACTAATGCAAGAGTACTCTGGAACTCTGCATCCTGTGATGTATATTTCTCGGAAATTAAATGCCGCAGAGAAGAATTACTCGGTCCTAGACCGTGAATTATTGGCTATGGTTTGGTCAATCCTTAAACTGCAAAGATTTCTTCTGGGCGCGCATTTCATTGTGGAAACTGACCAGAAAGCTCTTACGGCTATTCAGAGTAAAAATCTGAAGAGCGCGAGATCAACGCGATAAGCGATTGCTCTACAGCCATTTCATTTTTCGGTGCGAGCTATCCGTGGGTCAGAAAATGTGATGGCAGATATTTTGTCTAGATGCCCACATGATTCATAACTGTTATACAACTTTGATACAGTTGTTTCTATGTTGAAATGTGTACACATATGTAATATATCATATATTGATTGTAACACTACTTAGCGGTTCATTGATATTTATTCACCGCTGATCTTTCAATGTTTTTCGTCTTTGATGATCATGATGTTAAGATATCTTAGATGAAATTTATGTATAAACTAATGTGGAAATGGGTCATTGCTAATATTGTAGTATGCGTTGGTGACACCTCTCTGGAAATATTAATACTTAGAGAAGTACCTTCTCTAAGGTCATAAAACTTATGCTTATCATCTGCGCATTGTTATTGGTGCGTTGTGAGCCTATTGTATGTTGCTCCTAGATGTGTTTTTAAAAAAAAAAAAATGTACCATTTTTTTTTTCCCGAGGGGTGTGGTAATCTGTTGCGTGCATATTTTGACGCACATATTACAAAAATCGATATGGCTATTTAATATGGGAAAAATATAGACATTCATTCATTTGTGTATGAAAATGCTGTCTATGGTAAAAGCGAGAGAATCCATGTTTGATTCACACTTTTGATTATAGGAGTAATCGTTCTTGATATTGATCCGGCGCATGGATTGCTCTTACGTTTGTACTTATTTTTTAGGGCCAGAAAATATATTAATTTGCTTATTATGTTTATGGCCTGAATTCATATGTATTACATATTATTAGTACAAGTAGAATCAGTCCTATATTGTATATTTTGGATGGGTAGGCGGGACTAGATTCTTATTATTCCGGTCTAGCGGAAGTATGAGTTGTCTTGACAAGTGGTGATGAGTTCCGATGTACCGTGATAATGGCGGGTACGCATTTTTCAAAGGGCTGGTAGATTCTTAAGGAAATATAATTCGGGAAGTGGTTTTCTTCTAAAGGAGATGGTATCTCTACTATAGTTTATGTTAGAGACTCTCCTAAGGTACGGTACAATGTATAATTCGGACTCCATGTATTGCCAGACCCTATTTTGGTGATCTCATGTCGATTCGACCTAGATGGAACATTGTGCTTCGTATCGCTAGGGTCGTGTTTTGTGTCGACGAAGATGACAGACTTTCCTGCGGCGGTTGTGGCTACGTGAGTTGACCTGATCATCGTAGAGCTGTATGGGAACATTTATGAAATCATTTATATACCCATTATAAATTAACTCTGGCTTATATTCTCCTTCCTATGAATGAGTGAACGACAACTCAGGGAGGCAGCCATGTTAGATTTCGGTCATCATATGTTTTGATCACTGCCAAGAGAACAGATTATTTATCCTATTATCGGACAGTGACAGGGAGATCTCAATCTTGCTAGAAACCCCCTCTTTCGTGGTTTCATAATATATGCTACAAACTATGGACGTCAAATAACTTTAGTTATTTACCGATCTGCCTTCACTGACGCGTTTAGTCAGATAGGGGGATGCGGCCATAATATATCATGACATTGAACTTTTGATGTACTGCCCATTATTTCTGAATGTGTCATGACTTCAGATCTGCTATGTATACCTACAAATTGATATGTCAACATACCATGATGTACTCGTATGTCCCAGTGTGTACGTCTGAATAAATTGAGTAAACAAAGATTCCAGCAGTCTGCATTGGTGCCTTGTAGACACAAGTGTATGAGTGGTTATATTGGTCAGCACACGAACAGTACACCATTCGCGGTAATCACACTCTACACTTCTACTTCATACATACACCATCCTGCGTCGGTTGGAGTGACCAAGTTTAGGGCCTGCTTCCCCTGGAGCCTTTGCCTTCCCTAACTCAGGACTAGGGTGAGTTACCCATTTACAGCTGGGTAGACTGGAGCATGCCTGATCTCAACAACACACCACTCTTCCTTACAGAGCATACAGACTGACACTTTACAGAGTGGAAAGAAGAAAAGAAACTTTACACTATGAATAACAAATAAATGCCTAGAAACGGAGTAAAAGTGAATGAAAATATTTGAATGACTGTGTACTCTTTTGAAAATATTCAAAACGATTGGCCAATATACTGGATATTGGCAGAAGAAATCTTAGAGGGGACGCCATATCATTACACATTGTGAGAGATGAGAGCAGGCAGTGTTATTCAAAATTAAATATATGATAACAGCCTGGACATACCGCAGATCAAACTGTGCCAGTCATCTTTAGTGTGTATTTTCTTACGAATTGTGGTAAGCTAGACATTTTAAATCTGTATTTTATATGAAAATTGAATGTGAAATGATAAATTATGTCTGTATGTGTGTGGTTCAGTAGAAAACATGAGGCAAAGCCTAGATATTGCTCCACCATGTAAAAGATTGTCAGAGAGGAGTATAATTGCATATATATATATATTGGATTGCCATATAGTAACATAACACCTATCCTATTGTATGGAAGGGATTACAGCTGGAATTGCAGAGGCGTTGTAACCATTAGGGAGAGGAATACTGGTGTATATTGTCACATGAAAAGCTAGCAGTTGGCCTAAAGCGCTGAACCTTATGTTTGTTTGTACTGTCATGTACTTCAGTGTGGAATAATATTGTATATTAGTTATGAAGAAGGAGGCACAACCTTCTCATTTCAGGGGCCGTAGTATAGATGGTGATATTGCATCGTCCGGTCTGAGGACTGCGTGATCCAGAAAGCTGGCAGCAGACTCCTTGCACAAGATAGCGGCCATTGTATATCATACTATCAAACTGAGAAGCAAGCGAGCAGAGGATACAGGTTTCCTGCAGCTGCATTATGAGATAAGCGCTTGTCAGCACGAAAAAGCTCAACCTTGAATAAAATACCCTGAACTGAACTTTATTATAAAAACAAAAGGGACAGAAATTTTAAAAAACCAGAATCTGTGAATCCTTCAATATTATTTCCACCAGTACAAACACATGAAGTCGTGATGACCAACAACAACCTAGCAATAAAAGCCAGTATTACCTCATAATAATACATCACAACACTACACTCATATTACAATAATATTATATGTCTGGACAAAGATTTTTTTTGTATAAATTCTTGTACATAAACATTGTGCTTACATTGGATTGTGATTCCTGATTCACATTGTAGTAGGATCAGGATATCTATATATTGAAAAAGCTAATACAGTGTATAAAAGTTAACACTTGACTTACTTAAGATAAATCTTTAGAGTGTTATGTGTTTGTGATTGTCATAGTGTTGTAAATTGTTGTGGATCTTAACTTAGGTGTTTATCTGTCTGTTGGTTGTTGTGAACTTACACTTCATCACTATCATAACTCTAGACATTCAACGAGATGACACAGGTTCCGGAAGGAGTGGTTGTTCGATACTAGTAAATTATAAAGTACTTTGTTTTAGGAACAATTCATAAACCCCTGTGTTTACGCCAGCGACGAGAGTGCGTGTGTGTGTGGGGGGGGGAATCCCTGATTTAGACAGCTATATCATGTAACTGGGTATCTGAGACTGCTCTTGTATTAAACGTATCAAATAATATTTGATGTATAAACCCAATGATCCTACGTCAGATAATCCTATGAAGTACAATTACTACTTATGTATGTGGACAATCGATGAAGTAAATACAAGGATACTCAGGATTTGAAATTCACATGAGTCATTATTTTCACATAGAAATTATTGTGGAATAAATATTGTTAAATGTCGTGGTGAAGTGAAGTTCTTTTAACTTGGCCAAAGCTTATGAATTGCTCGTTTATTTGGAAGTTATGTTATCAATTTATCAAACCCTAGGTCACCATCATTACCGTAACAGTCCCTTTTTCCTTAACATTTCCTTTTGTTGTTAGACGCTATAAATGTGAATGAGCGTCAGTGGCGTACTAAGGGGGTGCGAGGTTACAACCAGGAAAGAGGTGCCATCGGACACACTTACAGTTAAAATGTTACTTACTAGTGTATTTCTTTATTGGGGGGAGGGTGTGTGACGGACGGTAGAATTGTCTGCCCTTAGTTTTGCTAGGTCGTTCTGGTTTCTCGTCATTCTGACCTGTCTACCTTCTGTCCATCAAAATTCTCCGCCCACTTTTCTGTAAACGTTGTCTCTAACAGCGATATATATGTCATCTTGTCTGTTAATCAGCACTGTAGACCTTCTTCATGCATATCTCTTTGCACGCGCATGGCGGTATGTGATCAAACAATACTTTTTTATCGGTCCCCCAGGAAACTAAATACTTTCCGGGTCTCCTTTAATTCGAGAGAACTCAGGGTAATTTCTCCGTTCCTTTTAACGGGAGAGAGCTTTGATCGTGGCCAAAAGTCACCACTCACGAACGCCAGCGCCGTGCTCACGTTGCGTCATCCCTTCGTTGTCTGAAGAACGCAGGGGGAAACTCTGCGGTTAGCGTACGTGGATTTCTGTTTAATCGGGGTGAGATCAGAAGCTCTTGCATCTTATTACGTGCTAGTACGCGGTTTCATCTCGAACGGTCCGCGAAAGCGAGCCAAACATCTGGCATCATCTTGTAGTACTTAAGCGACTGTCTCAATAACTCTATCAGTCACGCTCTTGGATTTTCTAGCATGCGTGCATCTTATCCTTACTGTTGATAGCAGTTGTGAATTAAGTCCGTATGGAGATTTTTACTTGAAGCTGTTAAGAGCGAAATAAGGGAGCCGCGCTGGTGTAATGGCTTCGGCGTTGTACTGGCGACCAGGTGTTCATGGTTCAAACCCGGGTGGCGGCGTTTGAAGAAATGTTTACGGCCGGAAATTTGACTGAATAACCTGAACGGCTCCTGTGATAAACCCTCTGTGGATGGGAAGGAGCGAAGCTCCTGACCGGGTTGGAAGGAAAGTCCTCAGGTTCCCCAGCCTCGCAATGACATGTCATTGGGCCGAAGGGCTGAAAACCCAAGTGCCGCTGGTTAAGAAAAAAAAAAAAAAAGAGCGAAATAATTGTTTTTAGAGTTATCTCGAGTGGTAGTGTATAAGATTTTATGCAGATATAATCTACCCAGCGTTACCTATTCTATTGTTTAAAATAATTAATTCATAACGAATAGTAACTCTTTCGTAAGACCGCAAGTGGATTTAACGTAGCGCACCACCAGTTTTTAACTCAACTTAAGACTTAACAGACAGATAGCTAGATAATCTGTTATAACAAGAAGACAGATAGAGAGATAATGTGTACTGACAAGAAAACGGAAGAGATAAAATGTAACTGACAGAAGGAAGATGTACATATTGCATTTTTGACTTTTGCTGTCTGCGATGTTTATCAATTAATCTTGAGTTTAGTGTTGACTATCCTAGTATTATTTTATTTTATTTCCCACGTACATGGCGATTATGCCTGTCAATTCTGTATCACGTCCCGTGTTGTGAAGTGGATGTCTGACCTCGCTTAGCGAGGCTGTCCGTGTGTGTGTTACGCCGACCCCCCCCCCCCCCCCCCCCCCCCCCCCGCCCCCCGCCCCCCCCCCCCCCCCCCCCCCCCCTCACCCCCCCGCCCCCCCCCACCCCCCCCCCCCGCCTGCTCGCTAGCCAAGTGCGAAAGAGGAATTTTCCCGAGACGGGTGTGGACGCGGAGCATGTTTTATTGAAATGTAATTGTATGCGTTTTCGTGGAAGACAGAAGAGAGGGTGGGTGTTTGTACGTCTATTAGCGATGATCGTTCAGGTCGAACAAACCCATGTAAATGTTTTTGAATGTCTTATTTTTCCAGACCCTGATCAGAAAGACAGAGAGCGGACTGTGTTCGCTATCTACGGGCTCAACCAGAGTCTACAGAGATTTATTATGCACAACGTGCATGGCCTTTAGCACTTACTAGGCCTCACTTTTTTTTAACTAACGGATTAACTGCCAAATTGCTATCGCTGGCGGCTATTTCGTGGATTACATACTGCCGCGCAGCGCATACAGCCTCGTCCACGAGCTGTTATAATTTGCCATTCATAAATACAGGCAATATTGGTGCAACCCATTTACCACCAGGTTGTTGGAGATAATACAACCACATAACCCAGAAAGAACCATCTAGTGCCAGCCTCTGAAAGTTCTCACGGATAAAATTCGTGTGCTGGAATTAAGCCTTTTTCCAGTTCACCACCTTTTGTTCACTCGGAGTTACTGCAGCAGTCGCACTGTGGGAGTTACATGTTACTATTTCCCTCTGGAGCTTACCTCCTGGCAAAAGTGAATTACTAAGTCCAGCCGGACAGTGTTGATCCACATAAGTTTCTTCTCAGTTTTGGATTTAATCACCTAATAAGGCAAACGCGGTCGTTTTATTTTATTGGACTGGGGGCCCCTGTCCAGGTGACAGCAAAACTGTATTAGATCTTGTTGGTTTTAAGTGCGGGAGAACTTAGGTGTGTCCGTGTGAGCGTAGGAAGGAAGTAGAGTGAGGTGGCCACAGTGGTTTTTTTTTCTCTTGGGGAAACTTTATTTTGGAAGTTTATTTTCTTTGCCGTGTATCCTTACGACATTGTTTATTTTCAGTGAAGGTACACGTGGTTTACCGTGTTTTTTTTTCGCATTTTGCCACGTTGGAAGTTGTGCAGCTTTTTTATGGTTAATTAAAAAAAACCCATAAAACGTATTCTTCTGCTGGTCAGAATGCCTTCCCTTTAAATGTCATGTTGGTATAGTAACTGTAGTGTCCCTTACTGAGTATTAGATTAATGTCTTTTACAAACATTGGAGGGCAGGGCAAGATTGCCTTACTAAAAGTTAGTCACCAGGTAGGCTGAAGGAGAAGCACCACTACCTTCCAGAGGCATATCATCTCCCAACTTTGCACCCGTGACTCTATTTTCTATCAATTCACACTTTCCCTTTAATAGTCTGTTTGACCTCAGACAGAGTCTATCGTCTTACTTATATCTGCCTGTGACAGTGTGTCAAAGGTAAGATCCGCCTCAGGTGCAAAGTACTTTAGGGACGCCTCTGATGAACGCCTCTTTTATGCCGCAAGGATTTGTCTATTTGTTCTAGTCTCCTATAGTACATACTCATTAGATTTCTTCGCTGCTCAAGGTATGAAGAAACCACGTCTCATTTTCTTCAAATAAGCACCGCTCTTGTTTAATCACTATCAGTGCTTCACTTCCATAAAAGTAGTTTAGTATAGCACTCATCATCATCAGTTGCCATCTCCACAACGAAGGTTGGCTGTAATGGATCTCCAACGTCTTCTGTCTCTTGTCTTGGTGGTGCACTCTGATAGATTCTTTCCTGTCCATCTCTTGATGTTGTCTTCCCACTTATAGCGATGTCTTCCCCTTGCACGTTTGCCTTCACCTCTCCCCTCTGTTATGGTCTTCTGCAAGGTGTTATGCCTTTTTATGTGGACAAAGTATTTTAGCAGCCGAACCTTGATTTCCCTCATTAGTTCTCTTTTCATACCTAGATTTTCTAGGACCTCTTTATTTGTTTTCATCTCTTTCCATGAGATACGCCCCATTCTTCTATATATCCACATTTCAAGAGCCTCAATTCTTTCTTCCAAATGCTTATTCATCGTCCATGTTTCAGCACCATACAGAAATTCAGAATATATATAACACTTTATGATTCTCAGTTTTAATTTGTGAAATAACTGTTTAGATGTCAGTATATGTTTCATGTTGTTGAATGTAGCTCTGGCCATTCCTATTCTCTTCTTGATTTCTGTTTCACATCTGCCATCTTCTGTTATTATATGACCAAGATATACGTAGCTTTTGACTTGTTCCAGGATTTTCCCATTTACGCTTATCTTTAATGTGGGTTTATCGTTTGTTTTGCTAATTATCATAGTTTTTGTTTTCTCAATATTAATGTCGAGTCCATATTCATGAGTTATACTGTTCACTTGCTTCACAAGTTCTTGTAATTCCTGTTCGCTTTCAGTTAACAACACGGTATAGCACTGCAAAACCCTTTATTTGAATGTTATTGATAGTGATATATTGCACAGCTTGTGTCTCATTTTCGGGAGTGCTAATTTAGCCTAGGTTGTCCTGCTGTTTATCGCGGTGAAGCATCTTTCATCTGCTGTTAACACTGTGCTCAAGTATTTTAATTTGTCTACTGATTTCACATTCGTTCATTTTTTTATCTTCCATTCCTGTGGTAACGTATTATTTTTGGCAATCATTACTTCAGTTTTCTTATGCCTTGAGCTATGTTTTCCACTGTTGCTTACCTATACTTATGTTTCTTGCTGTTCTTCCTTGCTCTTACAAAAATTGTGTCATCAGCTTGTCTCAGATTATTTAAAGTACAATTTATAATTACCATTCCTGGCGGGTCTTTTCTATTTTTATTATTTTTCGCTGTGTGAGAAACATGTCTGATAACAATACCGATCCTTGTGGTACGCCTTTTTTAAACCGCTTAACATTCCCTGTTTCATTGTCAATTTTTATTTCTGCTGACTGTTGTTAACATATGCTCTTAATTCCTACTGTTCCTAGCAGTTTACAGATTTTACCCAGGCAATTTTATTTTTCAGAAGGAAAGAAAAGAAAAGCAATATATATAGATATTTATGAGGAAGTATATCATACATAAATCTTTTATACCTTGCCTGTAGAATATTTTAAAGTAAGTTTTATATACAACAGATAGGTTAGGGAACCGGGCGACCCACCTGTAAGGAAGGGAACCGGGCGCCCCACCTGTAAGGAAGGGAACCGGCCGACCAACCTGTAAGGAAGGGAACCGGGCGATCCACCTGTAAGGAAGGGAACCGAGCGACCCACCTGTCAAGCTGATACCTGATAAAGAAACGTGTGTAATACTTCATTCCCTTCGGCAGTATCCGCTAAATGACTTCCTTTACCTTTAATTTGCTCGTAGTTTAGGAATAGGCAATAATTTTTAGTCCCCTTCTACCATCTTAACAGAAGTGAGCAAGCTGGTTATCTTCAGACTCCGCACAGACCACAACAGATTGAGATACCATCTATTCAACTAGTTAAAGATAGGAACTACCGATGAGTGTAGCTGTGGTACCGATAAAATGACTGCTGAACATCTGATACTAAAGTGGCCAACATATGAAGAACAGAGAAAGCACATATCCGCAGGTCACCAGTACCACTAAAGGGAGGCTCCTGCTGCTGATGAAAATAAAGAGTATTCATGACAGTTACGTAAGTATTTACATTTTTTAAAAATACAGATTTGCCGTATAGTTCTTCTTCTTCGTCGCCGTTCACTCTCAGATAACCACGTTTATCTCTCTTACAGCGCCGGATTATTCGTTATGCCCACTAGACACAGGCCTAGGGCCCCAGGCTTACAGGTGCCCCCGTGAAAAAAGCGACGGAGTTATAACGCACAGAGATCTACAGCAACGGCACGTGCACAATAGTACGCTAGTGCTTGCAGGGTAATAGTATCTGTACGACAGTTAGTTTATTTGTTACTTCCATCCCCGATTTCTTCCTTTTTTTAAATTATATTTTCTTTGTAGGGGCCCCATTTTTTTTTTTTTTTTTTTTTTAACAAATGATTTTGTATTAATAAAAACATTTTTCTGAAATCCATTAGTTTTTTTTTCCTAGTTTTACCTTTTAGATGACTAGAGAGGAGCCCTAAAATATCTTAATACCCTAGGGCCCCCGGAGTTCTTACTCCACGCTCCCAAGACTGCTTCTCTCGTGGAGCCGATAGTTTAAAAGTACATGTTCTACTGTCTGTTTGCCTTCCCCATACGGGCACACATCTGTCTGTCTGTCTGTCCGATTTTCATTTTGTTGTACAGATGGTATCAGAGTCTCCAATGGCCGGTTCTTAGTCTGAAAATTATTACGTATTCTCTTCTTTGTAATGTATTGTAATGTATAGTAATGTATAGTAATGTATAGTAATAATAGTATGGTTCTGCAGTATCGGAGTCTTGGTATTACTTATGCTATTTATCTCTTTAGTTATTTCTGATTATTGCTTTTATCTCGTCATATGTAGCCCTGTCTTTTGTTTGGGTTTTCCTTCCTCCTTCATTGACTGGTGTATCTGCCTTCTCATATCAACATTTTGAATATAGTTGTTGAACCCAATATAAAAGGAAAGCCCCATTTAAATTGCGCGTGTGGACATCTTATACTGTAGCTACGCCACTGCCATGTATTATTGTTTTCCTTCAATACTGTTCTATTATACTTGTGACAAAACGGGTTTGTTCGTGTACTTTTGTGCCCCTCTGTCTCTCTTTAATCCGCTTATTATTTGACATACTTCATGCACCTCCATTTTTTGCTCTAAACCGCACCCAGTCTTGTTTACGTTTCACCAGGTGAACTGTAACAACCCCCAGTTAATTACACAGGTCAGCGGTAATACGTTTATCACTTGAGTCGCCTAGCCACCTTTGTTAGAGACACTCTTTATTGACACAATATGGTTTCGTACGAGCGATGAATAGAATTCCATATTGTCTGTCTGAGAGATCCGTCTGGCGGAGGCACGAAAACACAGGTGATAATGAGATAATAGTCGGGCCATCCCTGTGTAATTATTACAGATAACATATCTGGGGAGACAATATTGGAAGGTAGCATCTAGACAGGAAATAAGTTCACAGATTTGTTTGTGAGTTTGCGGAAGTATTGCAGCATTATTAGAAAGAGATCACGCGATAGAATTTTAAAATGAAATATTTTGAAACACGCAGGGGTATTATGATTTAAACACCCCTACCCATTTAGTCTGAGAGATTGCATTGGTGTAAAGTGAGAGCCGGAATACACAATGGTTCTTATTGGCAAATTCGTCGGAAGTACAATCTGGGATTTGAACTGAGAATTGGAAATATAATCTAGCGACATCAGAGTCACAGATCAGACTGCATCGCACGTCAAGCCAGCAATTCACCAAAGCCAGAAAGAGAAGAATTGGACAAAGGATTCCAAAATTATAAGTGACAGATCGAAGTATTTGGGCAACTTTGAAACTTAAAAAAAGTAAATCCGCATATTTTAAATACGAAGACTGGAAACTTAAAGGACCAGGACAGATCGGAGTATTTGGGCAACTTTGAAAACTTAAAAAGTAAACCCGCATTTTAAATACAAAGACGGAGTCCTACGGAATCAGATCACCCGTCATAAGAGGAATTTCCCAGACCAAGTGATTTGATAGCATCTAACCTAAGTTGCTAGTGTCCATTCTAAACTGTACCAGGAGATTGTGTTCCCAAAAGTTACTTTGGGGTAAGTGTAAACATTTATTTTACAATTGTGAATTTGACATGTTTTTCTTGCTAAGTGGTTATATATGAGGCTGGCAACCTCAACCTATGAAATTAGTGTATACATAAACCACTACAGCAAGCGCTGTTGATCGCTTCTCGCTAGTCGTACAGAAAACCAACAGCAGAGGTGACCCCAGACTCCGACTGGAGCAGTGATTTTCAATCATCTTCCCTAAGTTACGCTGTGTTTACTCAAAAAAGAATTTAATTATTCAGAGAGACTAACATTGGTGGGTGGACAGCGAGACAATGCGCCTGTTAATTTGCAGCTCACAAATGTACTTAGCAGAGGCATTTGTTCTTTTTTTGTCTAAAGTTCGAGGAATGAAGCTATCAGACTGTGAAATGCCATCATCACAAAAGAATTGACGAAACCAAGGCTGCAGGACTCACTTATACCAGTTATGTGCTTGTAAAAGACACCAGCAAACTGACTTTAAATTTTTATTTTAAATTTAAATCCTCAACCCAAGTCTCAATGACGAGAAATTTTATTTAACTCTAAAAGTCACCATCATTTCGTCGTTATTTTAACCTGTTAAAACTAATTGGTTATTAAATTTGTTATATGTTATTTTAAAGCATAACAATTATTGTTGATTCAGTTATTATAGGTATGAAAGCATACATATGAGCAAGACTCTTTAATATATATACATCTAGACATATATCTACAGCTATAGAGCAAATACTTATAAAATGGGTTTCGCTGGATTTACACCAGCTGGGGGCTTGAACGGGCAAAAAACCATTGCTTAATTCTTCACAAAGGGCGGCGGATCAGGTATAAAAGTTAACAATTGCTCTGCCATTGCAGCATTGTTCTTGACTTCTGAATTATCTTGTGGAAATTGCCTGGGGATAGAAGCGTCATTACCCTTCTATCTACAACTCTGCCAAGAGTAATCTTGTGCGAAGGTAGACACCTTTGTCAACCCATTTTAGATACTCTTGCGTTTTGGCCACTGGTGGACCACTACTGCAAAGCAGGGGAGGCAATCTGTGACAATACTTCATTGCTGTTCTTTGTCCGCCCAGCATTGTTACGAGGTCCTTATTTATATTAATGCAATTGATTTTTCTACTTGCACATCCTTTGTTTAGCATTCACACCCGCTCTTCAGTATTCGGTCTACACACCAGACGGGCAAATAAAGCTTTGGTTATCTGGCCAATGTTTATCTTATTAGATTCTTATTTAATATCTGTTTTCTGCTGCAGACGTGAAAGAGGGGGAGCACACGTAGTTCATTCTGCAGGACCCTACACTTGTAACACTGTTTAGCTATTAGCTGGCATTAGTCACATGTTCACATTCTAATCGTCTCCCTGGTGATGTGATTTGCATGTTAGCTAAACAATGCCCTCTACAGAAACAAAACTGATAAAAAACAGAACCACGAGAAACATATTTCCACGAAACAAAACTACATAGTTTAGTGCGGGCAGAAAGAAACGTAGGATAACAAGAGAGAAGGACACCACGTACTTCAGACAATATGAGTGAGAAAGAGACACACACCACTTAAGATAACATGAGAGAAAGACTCCAAACAGTTAAGAGAACGTGAGAGAAAGACTCTTCGTACTTAAGATAACATGAGAGAAAGACTCCACACATTTAAGATAGCACAAGAGAAAGACTTCACACATTTAAGATAGATTGAGAGAAAGACTCCACACATTTAAGATAACAAGAGAGAAAAACTCTACACATTTAAGATAGAAAGACAAAAGTACTCAACACATCAAGAGAAAAAGATCACAATACACTCGTCCTTAACAGAGTTAGGTACACAACATACTGATTGATGATAACAAGGGAGAAAACTTCGCGCATTTCAGTTAACAATAGAGGCGCCACGCACAACACAGGAAAGAGGGGAATAATAGAAAGAATTAAGACAATAATAAAGAAAATGCAATACACTAAAGACAATAAGAAACGGAGGCCACCCTCCCGCTCACTTAAAAATAACAAGAGATAGATAGATAGATAGATAGATAGATAGATAGATAGATAGATAGATAGATAGATAGATAGATAGATAGATAGATAGATAGATAGATAGATAGATAGATAGATAGATGATGGATGGATGGATGGATGGACGGACGGACGGACGGACGGACGGACGGACGGACGGACGGACGGACGGACGGACGGATAGATAGATAGATAGATAGATAGATAGATAGATAGATAGATAGATAGATAGATAGATAGATAGATAGATAGATAGATAGATAGATAGATAGATAGATAGATAGATAGATAGATAGATAGATAGATAGATAGATAAGTCACTTAAAATAAACACAGAAAAAGGCACCTCACACCTAACAGCACAGCAAGAACAAAAAAGACAACATTTAAAATAACAAAAGAGAAAGATCCCACAAAATTTACATCCTGTTCTCTTTTCGATTCAGTCGTTATCTGTCCCTGGAACTTCTATGTGTTTAATGACCTTAATTATAAATTGTTCTAGCAGACCTGTTTGTAAAGGCTTCGATCCTGTTTGCCAACCCTATGTTGGCATGTGATCTGTCTTGTTTCTGTGTGCCTGTTCCATTGATGTCCTGTGTCTTTATTTCTAGTGTCCCTTACTGGTGTATTACGATAGAAAATTACGTCTTGTGTGGGGCATTCCCAGACCCGTTCTTGTACAAATTTTAAGAGTATCAAACGAGTTTCCTCCACTTACGTCCGGTTTTTTTATTATAAAAATAATTTTTCTGTGTCTTCATAGTGACTATTTTTAGCCAGCTTAATTTAATTAATTTCCCCCCCCCCCCTTCTCCGTAATCTTTTGATATTTTCTTGCGCCGAAATCGATAAAACAACTCCTTGAAAGCATCACTTACAGCCGCTTTTATCTTTAAGTACAATCCAATGGTGACTCTTATAACTGACTTCAGCACTGTGTGCGGGCGTACATTGCATTATAAAGTTAACGCAGCGTTGCCACTCCTAGATGGATTCACCTATATCTAGGTATTTTTCATTCAAAATTCAGAGTGGCAACACTGAGTTAACGTAACTAACAAGTGAATTAAGCTGATGCACTGACAATAGAAATATTCAGACCTTTGCACTATCCAGAGCACTAGATTCATCATTTACTATTCTTCAACTCCCCAAGGAGCGTAAGTCCTCAACAAACTTACGCCACGTCCTTCTGAAACATGTTGAGTTCTAGTTATGAGCTCTAGTATCTCCAGCTTGGCTGGCATTTAAAGGGTGGAGCTATATAGTGAAATGCTATTTTCATTATTAATCACGTGATTTCAATGAAAATGCACAGACTTAACCTACACCAATCATAGATAAGCATAATTAAGAGTCTGATAGTATTGTATAGCTTGTTGACAACCCAGCATTGCAGACTAAGCTTGGAGAAGTCACATGAGTCCCAGGCATAATTCTTTGGCTTTGACTTGGTTGACTGCATGCAGGAGGATCTCACTATGGACCCAGTGATAGGCATGGGGAGCTGGGAAGTGGCTCTGTGTATGACGTGACAATTCATGGGGAGAGTCCAAAACCAGAGCAAAGTATTGTAGCTCTGCATAGTTGGAGAGCCACCTTGGATGGCGGGCAAAGCACTTTATACCACGTGCTTCTTACTCCTACCTTGGGATCAGATGTGACGAACCTTTAAATGTAAGCCAAGCTGGAGAAACTGGAGCTCATGACTTCAACCCAGCACATTTCGGAATGGCAGAAAAGCCACAGGAAAAGCCTTGATCTACAGTGTAGATAATACTGAGGAGTCTTCAGTTTGGAATTGGGTACAAAAGAGCGAGAAGCTCAGCAATCCTCGTTAAACAACAACAACAACATACAATTTCTTTACTGAATTTCAGTAGAGCTATATGGAAGCTTAACGATTTTTTTCTTTGTATTAACATTTATTTCTACACATCAGTTTTAATTAAGCTTATGTGTGCATTTGTTCAAAGGGGTCCGTAGTCTACAGGGGACAATCAAAGGGGTCTGTAGTCTTCACCGGAACATCAAAGGCGTCTTTAGTCTTCACCAAACAAGCTAAGGTGTCCGTAAGCTTCAGTGGACAATTAAAGGTGTTCGTAGCCTTTAACGGACATGCAAAGGTGGCCGTAAACTTCACCGCCCTATCAAAGGTGTCTGTAGCATTCGCCAGACAATCAAAGGGGTCCGTAGCCATCATCAGACAATCAAGGAGCTCCACAGTCTTCATTGAACGATCCAAGGGGTACATGGCGTTTCATTGGACAAGCAAGTGTCCACAGCCTTCATTGGCCAATCAGAGCGGTCCACAAGCTTTCAGTGGACAATCAAAGGGGTCCATAGTCTTTATTGGAGATCAAAGAGGTCCATAGCCTTGATTAAGCAATCAAATGAGTCCATTCTGGACAATTAAAGGGACCCAAGACACAAAAGTGGCTAAGAACCCCTGTTCTAGATGAGGCGTGATCCTATTCTTCCCGTCTCACAAGCGACACCCTAGAAAACATAACGAGGCGGAAATTAATGCACCCACATTGTTGCTGACATTTTTATTGCTTGTTGCTTCTACAGGATGGCGTAGCCGGCTCCACGCCCAACCCTCTTTAACCGCCTTTTACGAACTGCTTGGTAGGTTACAGTGATTCTACTCTTTGCTCCGAAAAAGGGATAGCAGACTTAGAACCAGACGAGCGAAAGTGGAACGAGAAATACGAAGCAGACGCTAGAGATGGATAGGACACACATGAAAGAAACCTGTTGACAGCATATACAAGGCAGTGCTTGTTCTAGAAAAACCTGTAGCAGGGGAAATAGAGGAGTTCTAAAAACATACAAATGGAGATGAGAACTCGAAACAGACATGAAAATACATTGAACGGATAGCACCGAGTAAGAACGGATAGCACCGAGCAAGAACGGATAGCACCGAGTAAGAACGGATAGCACCGAGCAAGAACGGATAGCACCGAGCAAGAACGGATAGCACCGAGTAAGAACGGATAGCACCGAGTAAGAACGGATAGCACCGAGTAAGAACGGATAGCACCGAGTAAGAACGGATAGCACCGAGCAAGAACGGATAGCACCGAGCAAGAACGGATAGCACCGAGTAAGAACGGATAGCACCGAGTAAGAACGGATAGCACCGAGTAAGAAAACGTGAGGCCTATTTGTTGGAGTTCTCTTCTACATAGAGAGCAAAAACGTAATAAGTGAAGAATTTTATACCTAAATGAACACAGTTACTAAACAGACGTGTGAATTAGGCACGTATAATACGCACAGGCAACAATTAAAGCAGTATCACGGATTCAGTACACGGACTCACGTGCCTAATTGACGCTGACATTTCTGGCAGATCGGCATAATTTGGACGTGAATGAACTTTCGTGGACAAAGAAAATCTTTCCCAGTGTTTACATTTTATTTATTTACGAGCACGTATAGGCGTCAAAACTATGGTTGGATAAAAATGAAAGCCAACCCTGTTAACTTTCAGATTTGCAGCAAATTTAGAAGACTGACAAGTTGGAATAGGTAAATAGAATGTAATTTGACTAATCACACAGCAGCTCTTTAATTACAAAATGTTTTTGTAAATATACGGTTATCATTACAATTGTTGCCTTAAAAGCCTGTGTCCTGAATATATGGGGAGCCGCGGTAGCACAGTGGTTAGTGCACTGGTTTCCAAGCTCGGTGGGCCATGGTTCGATCCCCAGTTGAGGTGGGATTTTTTTAGACCGCAAACGGCTCCGGGTTCGACCCAGCCTCATGAATTTGGGTACCAGAGCAACTCTGGGAAGGTTAAGGCGGCCGGCGTGATGCTGATCACATCACCCCTAGTGTGCCGATGGTCAAGAAAATATGGGCCTAACACCATATTCCCAATATGCCTCAATGGGCGTGTAACGGGATCCTTTACCTTTTTTTTACCTGAATATGTGCTTTAAGATTGTCTGGGTTCCTTCCTCGCGAGAGCGCTACATAACTGGCCATGAACAAAGACGGATGCTGGTAAATATACATCTACATCAGTGGTTCTTAAACGGTGTAGAGTATACACGGCAGCCCCTAGTCTAGGGGTTGCAACCCAGGGTACTAAGAGAAATAAAGGGAGACAACAATAAAAAATGCCCCTTGTAGTTCCCGGGGGATCTCTGAGGATACAAAGAAAGAATATAGCTTCTGCAAGTCATAACAGGCTACTATGGTGGCTGTGCACGGAGTTGGAATCCTTATTTTATAAAAAGTTTTTACTGTACAGGGTGGGTCAAAAGTCAAGCCCAAAGACAATTTTTTTTATACTATACACGGCTTGAAGAACGTACCATGTTCAGCGATGAAGTAGTGTCTCACCTTAATGGTACAGTCAACAGACATAATGCACTATATTGGGCCACTGAAAACCCACACAGGGTAACGGAAGGACGTGTGCAAAGTAATTAATGAATTATGGTATGATGCAGCTCTTTAGGGGGTAAGATTTTACAAGAAACATTTCCAGGCAAATGGATTGGACAACCTGGGCTCTTTGAATTGTCACCTATGTCTCCAGACATAACTTCTATAAATTGTTTTTTACGGGTGTGACGAAATCAGCCGTGTAATTTGTATAACTTTCATTCTCTCCGGAAGCATCTCTACATTTCTTTATTTTTCTCACCCATCGTCCTATTGTTTGGCATATTTTATGCCCTAAATTCTTTTACTGTGACCACTCCCCAGACGTATTTACGTTCCGCCAGGTGAACTGTGGTATTATCGTAACAATACCTGGTCATTATTACCGGTCAGCGGTAATACGTTTATCTCTTTGAATCGCCGGCCACTTTTGATAGGAGACGATCCTCGTTTGACACAATATTGCCTCGTACGAGGATGAATAGGAAACCAATATTGTCCGTCTGAGAAATCAGTCTGGGGGATTCACACACACAGGTGAAAATAGATTATCGCATCCGCTGGCCTCTGTCTGTATCATTATTACAGATAAACCTCTCTGTGTAGACAATCTTGACGGAAGGCATTTAGACAGGTAATCAGTGCACAGATTTGTTTGTTTGTAATATTTTAAAACATGCGGGGGAGATTATGAATTTAAACACACCAACCCAGATAGTGCTAAAGAGCTTACCATTGGTTTGATTTGAGAGCCGGATTTGGTTCTCATTGGCAAGTTTGCCGGGAAGTACAATCTGGGATTTTGAACTGAGAGTGAGAGATATAATCTAGCGAAACCAGAGACACAGTTCAGAGACTGCATCATATCGTCAAATGAGCAAACTCTCAGAAGCCAGTGAGACATCGGACTTAGAATTCCATAATTATAAGTGACAGATCGAGTATTTGGGCAACTTTGGAACTTACAAGTAAACCCGCATATTTAAATACAGGACTGGAAACTTAAGGGACCAAGACTTTAAATATCAAGACTGGAGACCGAGGAATTGGATCACCCGTCATAAGAGAATATTTCCAGACCACGTGATTCGCAGAACACCCGTCATAAAAGGAATCAAAATATTTCCAGACCAAGTGATTCACAGAACACACGTCATAAGAGGAATTTCTCAGGCCAAGTGATTCGAGAGCATATAACCTAAATTGCTCGTGTCCATTCTAGCATGTGCGAGGAGATTGTAGATTCCCAAATTTTTGGGGTAAGTGTACCATTTATTTCACAAATGTGAATTTGACATGTTTCTTGCTTAATATATGAGGCTGGCAACCTCAACATATGAAAATAGTTTATTCATGAACCACTACAGCAAGGGCTGGTGATTGTTTCTGGCTAATCGTGCGGAAAACCAACAGCAACGGTGACCCCAGACTCCGACTGGAGCAGTAATGAGTGATGAATATATCACATGTGCCTGAAGTGTATAGTATAACTGTGTGAGAGATAAGTCACTTGTTAATGTTAGTTCAGGCACAAATCATTGTTCGCGCTGTCCAAGCAAATATTTTCTCAGTTAATACCCAGAAAAATATTGGTGATTTATATTCATCATTCCTGAGTTACGCTTTGTATACTCAAGAATTTAATTGAGAGATTAACAAGGGTGGATGGACAGCAAGCCACAAATTTACTTTGCAGACGCATTTGTCTTTCTATTTTGTCTTAAAAGTTCGTAGTTACAAGCTATCAGACAGTTTGAAGTACTAACGTTACTACGCCGCTAGTGTGAGAGAAGAGCATCAACACTGACCACCTACATTGGGCGAGTTATGTGGAGAAGTGCACTGTCACGAGTGGGTTATGTAAGAGTCTGTCTGACGAGAACCAAGTCTGTGTGATTGTCGTGAAGTGGTCTGTTTCACAACATGTCATTCTGAGTTACTCTGACCCAAATCGCGCGACATACTTTGTGAGAACTGCATGATACACGGACCAATCAGAAGGTAACTTTATGCAGTGTTTACTAAAGCATTAGACAGTCAAAATGGCCAGTCCTATTTTGTGCAAACCAGTTGAGATTGGAATTTAACTACAGCTTTAGGAAAGAAGTACTACCTGGAAGAGGTCACTAGTGCAATACTGGGAATGTTGCTCTACACGTCTGTGCAGAGACTTCCACGAATAGTACTATAGGAAGGGAGAAATCTCTGGTTGAATGCATCGAGACCTCAGGTTAGTCCATAATTTTGCTGTTTAGAGTACGCATAGAATAAAATGCACTTAGGAAAGTAAAAGACACTTAGATAGGAAGTTAAAGGATAATTCAGAACGTGTTTTAAGCCTTAGATGAATAAAATCGCTCCAGGAATAACGTAGATAAATGAAATCTTAGTTTTCCTGATTTGTACACATAGGCAGATTTTACATACATTTTGGAACGCAAAACACACGGTGGGTAGTAAACTCCCTCTGGCGTCTGGCTTTGGGATATATATAGAACGTGCCCTAAATAGAAAAGCAGGCTATAAGAATTCACAAATACAGTGAGCATCAGCGTGTTAATGCAGATTGCCTTTGCCGTTTGTATCTGAAGAGCAGACTAATAGATACCCATTAACAGCTCGACTGTATGTGCCTGAGAGTAAGAAAGAATATATATATGTGTATAAATATATGTAGTTCTATTGATTAATTACAGTGTGCGTTAGGAAATGTGCAGATGTGTTTTGAACCATTGTGTAATTTCTGGAGGCAAAACAATGCCAAGATATATATTCAAATAACACTAGTCAACAACCAAAATGTACCAGAAATGAAAATAGCTGATCTTAACTAATTTTGGTGTGCTGAAAACGAAAATGACATTAAAAAATGTTGATTGGCTCTAGTTTTCAAGATATATGCTACTAGTTTATTTAATTACGGTAAATTTATATATATATGACGCAACTGTTGTGGGCGATTGCATAATTTTTTCTAATGACCAATAAAAATGTTACTAGAAGTTGATGATGCAATCCTACCTATGATTACATCACCTTTGTGTATAAATACCTTATCTCTGATAAAATTTTGCCATTAGTTAGTGCATTTGTCCTTATCAAAAGTATCGTAGTTAGAAATGCCAGAAGGCGTACAGTTTGTATTTTCGCTGCAGAATAGGAGATCAAGATAAGAGCTGGGTGCCACACATATGCTGCAATACATGTGCAGCACATCTTAAACTGTGGTTGACTGGCAATAGGCAAGCTATGCCTTTTGCAGTCCCAATGATTTGGAGAGAGCCCACTGATCATCTCAACAACTGTTACTTTTGCATGGTCCCTCCAATTGGGAAAGGCATATCAAAGAAGAAAAAATGGACTCTGGAATATCCAAACATCCCCTCTGCAATACTTCCGGTACCACATGGCGATGACCTACCAGTTCCCAAAGTGCCAGAATCCTTTTCAGCTGCTTCCACTGATGAAGAGGACATTGGTGGTCCTGAATCATCAACCTCAAGTGACACAGATTTTGAGCAAACTACATCCACTAACCCAAGGTGAACTGAATGATCTTGTAAGAGATCTGAATTTACCGAAGAACAAGGCGGAGCTTTTGGGTTCCAGATTGCAACAGTGGAATCTCCTGGCAGAAGACGTTACAATTTCTGTGTATAGGAACCGACAGAAGCCGCTTATTACATTCTTTTTCAAAGAGGGTGACCTTTCTGCGTGCCACAACATTTCTGGTTTAATGGCAGCCCTCAACATCAATTACATATCGGAAGAGTGGAGGCTTTTCATTGATTCATCCAAGACAAGTCTTAAAGCTGTTTTGTTGAATAATGGTAATGTGTTACCGTCAATTCCAGTTGGTCACGCAGTTCATATGAAAGAAACTTATGAAAACATTAAGCAGCTTTTGAAGTGTATAAACTACGATCATCATCATTGGTCACTTTGCGGTGACTTAAAAGTGGTCGCTCTTTTGCTTGGACTACAGGGTGGATACACCAAGTACTGTTGCTTTCTCTGTGAGTGGGATAGCCGTGCACGAAGTGACCATTACATCAGAAGACATTGGCCAATCAGGCAGTCATTGCAGCCTGCAGTAAGAACGTTGAGAACCCAGCAGTTGTCGACACCAGCAAGATTTTGTTGCCACCCTTGCACATTAAGCTGGGTCTCATGAAAAAATTTGTCAAGGCAATGGAGAAAACAGATGAGGCTTTCAAATACCTCATCAGAAAATTTCCAAGACTGAGTGAAGCTAAAATAAGAGAGGGAGTATTTGTTGGTCCGCAAATTCGAAAACTTCTTCATGATGACGAGTTTCTTTGCGTGTTGCATGGCAAGGAAAAAGCAGCATGGCTAGCATTTAAGTCAGTGGTGGACAATTTTCTTGGAAACAACAGATCTGATAATTACAATGAAATTGTAGAAAATCTCCTTCAGAAGTATAAGAGTCTTGGCTGCAACATGTCTTTGAAAATTCATTTTCTGGATTCTCATCTGGATTTCTTTACGTCAAACTGTGGAGCGGTCAGTGATGAGCATGGTGAACGATTTCACCAGGACATTGCTGCTATGGAGACAAGGTATCAAGGCAATTGGAGCCCTTCAATGCTTGTTGATTACTGTTGGACTGTGACAAGAGACACCTCATCGATTGACTACAAGAAGCAAGCAAAGATAGCTCGAACAGCGACTGAATAATGACGGAATGGGTTCAAATGTGCCTTTTTAAAGCATGATATGTGAACTTTAAATAATGTTTTTATTTTTTCTATCATTTTATGTTAAAATATCAATTAATTGAGTATGTAACCACAATTTTTATAATGCTAAAGTAGAAAGACTAGCTGTTTAGCCCAGAGAAGTAAACAAGCATACATTATTTGTATTACTGTAATGTAAATTCATCATTTAAAAAAAAACCAGAGCCAATTGGTGAATTTCATTATGATATTTGAAATCAGCATGTCAAAATCAATAAGAAATGGTACATTTAATTTCTGGTACAAAAAACTTTTGAAAATTTATTGACTAGTGTAATTGAGAATGGTGGCAAAAGTGTGTCTGTAGGTTTAGAAAAGCATTTAAAGAATTATTTCTTGATGGAATGGACCACACATCAGGAACGTAAGGAAGGATGAAAGCGATTGTTTTACTGGATTGTTTAAGCTTTTACTTAGCATTGTATACAAGACTTAATCATTGTATGGAGGCGGATCATAGACAAATGGCTCTAACTAAGAATTTAGAGGAAAATTGTAATCACAGTGAATTTTGGTTGTTACTGTTATAATATGTCCTGTGCATCAGCTAGCATACTGTCTGAAACTGTCTATCATCCCCAACCTTTGTGATAGTGGGATAGTGATGGACAATATAGGGGTTACATCTAATATGTTTCAGGTTATATCCTGTCAACCCAACTACTCATAAAAGAGTCAGCCACTACTGAAGTTACTACTGGTGCAAGTGCCTTTTGAGTTCAGAGGGCCAGTCATCAAGTACCTACCGCCTGGAGGAAGTTCAACTAATTTTTCCTTCCAGGACAAGAGTGGAACCAGCTTCATTCGAACAGATGAGTTGCAAAACAAGGCAACTGTAGAGTATCCGAGTCACACCACAATAATAGACAATACTAGTTCATGATGAACAATTTTTGGGCATAGATATAGCCAGTGATATCCTAACATTCAATGACAGTGAAATAAAAGTGTTAGTAAGATATAGAAATTCGTCAAGCAGAGATAGTTAACCAAAGAGAGAACTTTCAACAACTTTATTGACTCTTGATACCTTTGAACTATTATCTAATGTTTTATTTATTTACTGTTGTAATTGAATTTGATTTACTTGAAAGCTTTTCAAACAGAAAAGAAAAACTGTAAAAATAAATTGTAAATATTTACCAGCAGACTTACTTAAATTATTTAAGTTAAGTTTAAGTTCTTGTTGGTGGATAATTTAGTTAATACCCCTAGCAGAGCTAATACTATAATCAGAGGAGGATCTGGAGAGGGGCCCATAGGAACTTAGAGTAATATATTACCATCTTCTCTAGGGACTTATACAGCTTGATCCTACCTTTGATATCTATACACCCTTACTCTTTTCAGAGAAGGGGGTATTACTTATAAGACCAGACTCTTATCTGGCACTATCCTGGTATCACTTGATACAACTGTGTGTCCAGGATATCTTATAATTTCAATAATCATCAACTCTCTCGTGACAGTGATGTCAGAGACAAGACGAAATCTGAGAGATCTGAGATGATAGATAAGAAATGGTGTTGATAGTGGATAGTGTGACTTATAGTTATCGAGGGTGAGAACCTATACTGACTCTCCCCTCGCCACTCAGTGACCTTTTATTCAACTACTGCCACACTGCCTCTTGCTCTACTTAGGAGATAAGGTTGTATTACACTACAGTGTATCCACATACAACAGTACGAGTACAAGTTAAAGAGTACAGGTACAGATAGGAAAGGAAATCTGATCCGTAACGAAATATATATTTTATTAACAACCGTCAAAAAACTATGGTAATATACGCATGAAATCTATCACGACAACAAAAAAACTCAATAATATGCAGGTATCAAATGTACGAGACACTCAACCCAAAGGTTAGTAGAAAAAATTATTGGGAATACTCCCGAAAAAACCCATTGTGTCCATGCTCTCACAATTTTGGGGTGGATATAAATGTAATAATCCTTTGCTCGAAAAACCTGAAATATAGAACTGTACCTACACAAACACAATCCCGCTGACTTGTCCCTGTCAGCAACACTGCTAATCACTTCACTCGATACTTATGTACACAGGTTCTTACACAATCTACTCTCCCCTCAATTAATTTGAGTGCACTCTACACCAAAATCCTTCTTCGTTGGCACGCGTGCATTGATGCTTCACTGGGATCACAGTTAGCCGTTGGAGAAATGTTCACAATCTCTTCTCCGGATTAATGGCTGATTTAATCTGTGAATTGACTGCACTCAGCTGTAAATCCAGGAAATCAGGGGTTGCGATGGCAACACTCAAGATAAAACAAATGATGAGGCAAAAATCCACCTTTTGTGTAATAGCTCACTACTACTGTTGCGGTCCTCACTGATAAGGGACGACGTAGTTTGGTAAAGAGGACTGGTGTAAACGGAGCATGGGCGCTCCTCTTATTAGGTGTTGGGCGAAGTATTTATACTCCAAGCAAAGGACATTCATCAGTGTGCCCGTAATAGTGTGACGAAATAGGCACGCATGTAGTTACGTGCAACCCAGCTGTGAATGGGTCGATGAATTGTGCGACCCTTCTTCCAGAAAGGTAATTAGGCTTAAGGCTTCAGCGTAGGGCCTGAACCGGGGTTAGCTGTAAAGAAAACACAAACAACTCATATATCATCATGCTAAATAAGTCATAAACATTACCTCACGTCACAACAATAAACAGGTCTTAACTAGATACAGGAAAAACATACACGCCTCCCCTTCTATTAATCTGATCAAGGCTGAACTGTGCTGCAGTTTTATCTTACTCTCACCCTCTTACCATCCTACCAGCCATAAGTGCAGGGCCGGCTTATGGTAGTTGTTGCATAACACTACAAAGCCCGGTTACCGGCATCTAATGCTGGAATGGTTTCAGGCATATTTAAATACTTCCCTCCCTCTCCCTCTTAGCCAGACGTGACCTTAAAATCAGTCAGGTCCGCTAACCCATCTTCCTCTACACAATTCGCTGACCAGTCTAAACTGGTAATGGGGGCGTTCGACACATTTAAACATTACATACAGCATATGACGACAAATAGAAGTATGCGCTAGTTAAGTATACAAATTGCATTTAAGATACCCATTAATACCCAAGTATGCACTTAGATGCAAATTATATGTTGCGAAGGAAAATTATGTACACAAACTGCCACTGAGGCAAACAAAGATTACATTTGCTCAGGTTAAACTTTTGTGTGTGTTAAAGATTTCTTAACTTGATTATCCATAGGTGAAGGAAACCTATTATACTTTTGATGCCCTACATCAGGAGTAAAATTCTCTACCCAGTAGGTTTTTATATAGAAACAACACACAAATCCCAAAAAAACTGGCTATAGCTTTAGATCTCTGGTAGAATGATTGCTGTAATTACCACAGTTTAAAAAAACCTTTATGAAGGCTTGCTCTGACTTATCACATATCCCCAGCACAAAATGTATACTAAGTACCAATTTCTAAACTTGCTTACCGCAACTGTCAGAATATCCCACTCTTATAATCAAAAGCAGGCAAGCTGGTGTTAAGTCTGCTACTATCTTCTGGCAAGAATTTTAGGAGTGAAGCAATGAGAGACAGACAAGACTGCCTATATATAGTGAGAATTTGCCACAGGTGTTCAGCGTGGTTTGAACACCTGCACAGGGGGGCAGAAAAATAACACGTAATAGTTAGTTACCCAGAGACTTCTCTAGGAGACCTGCTACAAAAAATTTGGCGCAACAGGGAGAAGAGGGTTACGCTAGTGGATCCCAGACTTTCCTGGTCATCAAAGCACAGGGAACCTTTTGTGACCGTCCCCTCACAACACAGATGTCTCGGGCAAATTCGCTCCCTCGCCGGCCTGCTACGTAACATGACGGAACTCTCTAGGAACAGTTTCCCGTGTCAAAGACCCGGGACTTTTTGAGGCTAAACTGTCAAACTGAGTGTCGGGCTTTTGACTCGTTGTCAAACAACCTCTAAAAAAGATGCCGCCGTCCACGACAGTGAGTCAGAGACCCGTCAATTATCTCCTACCTACATTACAGAAACAGAGGAGTGAACCTATCAGCTTCCAGAATGACAAGTCAATTACCCCACTGGTATCTACACAAACGAAAAGAAGTGAAATGGGCGTGACAAAAATCAGAGAAATTAGGAGGGATGAAAGTTCAGTCTAAGTGGCCAGAATTTATAATCCATGTTGCCACATGCACTCATCGCCAAAAAGAAGTGAAGGAAACCACGGCGACAGAACTAACCTAGACCAGTTAAGTCCTGATTAAAAGGCATCAGCAAAACGGACTTTTATCAATCCCCTATTAAGTCTCTAAGAAGACGCTTTCATCTACAATTTAACCAATCTTTCCATATTTATTTTAACCTGTTCAAGACTAATTCACTATTAAATTTGTTACATGTTATTTTAAAACTAAACAAACATAGTTGATTCAGTTATAAAAATGTATGAGAACAAATGTAAGAGCACGACTAATATATATTTTTGGGGTAGTTGCTAAGATAGCATTAGATTTGAATTTGTACTTGATATGATTTGGAAGGATCAAGTTATAGAATATGAAGGGATGTATAGGAGCGGATTAAACCAGATGATGTTTATTACTGATATGTTAATATTAATTCTATATCATTGAATTGATGTTACTTGATATGACTGTATAACCTTGACACCTGATGACTGACTTGTCTGACTTATGAGCTAGTCAGTTACACTTAATTGAAATGTTAATATTAATGCTATATCACTGAAATGATGTCCTTACTTACTATGATTGTATAACGGTGACATCTGATGACTGACTGGTCTGACATCTGTGCTAGTCAGCTACAAGTCTAGCCAGATACTAGCCAAGGCTGATATGTTGCAGGTTCCATGAAATAACTCAAACCAGACTGTCCAGTATCAGAAGCCGGTGCAGTTCCTCCGAGGCAATCCCACAAAAGTGCAGGACCCCAAAAAGTGAACTTCAACTGATCATTGGCATCCCTACTGTTGGGCCTACCAAGTCTGATATCAGCAAAGGACAGTTTCAGCAGTATCAAGTTGGAAAGATAAGTGTCCTGTTTGACACTGACCACCTATACATGTGAAACAGCCAATAGTTGAAAACAATAAGTAACCATACATAAACTCAGTCAACTGATGACAGTTATCCTTAAATTCAAAGGACTAATAACAGTGATTTCAGTAACTTTATTATTTAAGATCTTGAAGTCTAAACAGAAAATAATAGTAATTGTGTGAATAATTTTATATATATATGTGTATACTCTTTTCCAACTAGTAGAAATAGAATATTAGTGTAATTATTAAACTATTTTAACTGTACCTGAGGATTTATTCACTTTTTCCATTTTGTGGGTTCAGTGAATGTACATTTTACTTATCCCCTAGCATATAAGTAATCATAAGATAGTCACAGGGAGGAGACACCTTAAATCCTGGTACTACTTCTTACCAACTGGGCCAGGGTTTTCACAGTCTGACTATTGTTATGATAACAATACACCAGTGCTTATTTCTAAGACTGGGGTATTACTTGTAAGGTCAGAACTCTTTACTGGCATACTCTTACATAATAAATAAATTTAAATAACCTCCATGTCATTGCGAGGCTGGGGGGTCAGTGGACTTTCCTTCCAACCCGGTCAGGAGCTTCGCTCCTTCCCATCCACACGGGATTTATGTGCAGGAGCCGTTCAGATTATTCAGTCAAATTTCCGGTCGTAAAGATTTCTTCAAACGCCGACGGCCGGGTTTGAACCATGAACACCTGGTCGCCAGTACAACGTCGTAGCCATTACACCAGCGCGGCTCCCAATATATATATATATATATATATATATATATATATATATATATATATATATATATATATATATATATATATATATATATATATATACATACATTTAGACATATATTTACCTCTAAACAGAGCTTTACTATTATAAGACGAAATTCGCTGAATTAACTCAGCTGGGGGCTTGAACGGGTTAAAAACCATTGCTTAAATCCTTCACAAAAGGCGACGGATCAAATATAAGTTAACAATTGTTCAGCCGAATGCAACATTGTTCTTGACTTCTTAAAATATCTTGTTCTTCTTCTTCTTGCGATCGCATCTTTGATGATTACACCGTCAGACGAGTTCTCATGATGAATTCGACTGTTGTTTGAAGTTCCTCTTTAACTCCATATAGCTTTGAGTTTAGTGTTGAGTCATTGGGCCAGTATATCTTTCTTAACTGGTCATACAGAGGACAGTCCTGTACAACATGCTCAGCAGTTTGTTCGTTTAATCCACATGTGCACAGTGGTGAAGCAGACAATCGTAGCTTGTGCATGTGTTTATTCAGTTTGTTATGCTATACCCACAATGAACAATTAGGTATAAAATGGACAAATGGAAAATTCCTGGGGGACCTGGATTTCGCAGATGATGTAGCATTCTTAAGTTCAACACCAAGACAATCCCAAGAAGCAATAAATAATTTGTGTCATCTCTCGGTTAAAATAGGTCTCCAAATAAATGCCTCTAAAACTAAAGCTATGAACTTTTCTAACGAGACCTTTGATATCATCTTGAACGGGGAAAAACTACAGAAAGTTGAAAGTTTCAATTATTTAGGCAGTAAATTGACTCAGGATGGTGACACAACAAGAGAAATCCATACTAGAATTGCTTTGGCAGCTAGCGCCTTCAATAGATTATCTAACATTTGGAAATTACGATCATTGAATATACATACCAAGCTTCGTCTGTTTAATTCAAATGTTATCTCAGTGTTAACATACGGCTGTGAGAGTTGGAAAATAACAAAATCATTGGAGAACAAGCTGAATACATTCGAGAACAAATGTCTTAGAAAACTAATGAACATCAGTTGGAAAGAATTCAAGACTAATCGACAAATAAGAGAAGACTCTAGGCAGAAATATGTCTCCGACTATATAAGGAAAAGACGATGGTCATATATCGGTCATGTCCTACGAATGCAAAACAACAGAATACAATTACAGGCGCTCACTTGGGTTCCTGAGGGTAAGAGGAAAAAAGGAAGACCAAAAGAAACACTCAGAAGAACAATAATAAGAGAAGGAAGAACGTTGGGCCTAAATAATGTGCAAGAGCTAAGAGGAGTGGCGTCACAACGAACAACCTGGAGAGCACTGGTTTCTGCCTTATGCGCCGTGTTTGGTGCTTAAAGAATTTATTATTATTATTATTATTATGCCCTGTCCTGAGTCGAAAAATAGTTATCTGTCCCTGCCGGTCGAGAGTGTGATAGTCGTCTTTGGGTTGGTTCTGTTCTCTTCTGATAGTCTGGATAGCTCTCTTTTTCTCAAAGTATGCGACTTCATTATCTTCTTGTTCACATTCTCCTCCCTTTTTTGCAAGTTTATCTGCCTTTTCATTTCCGGGTACACCACAATGAGATGGTACCCACTGAAGTATGGTTCTCTTTTTGACAGCTACCTTGTTTAGTTCATTTCTCAGATGCGGGAGTTTACCACCCTTGAGAGCTTGCAGGACAGACAGTGCATCTGTGAGGATGACTACCTGGTGGCAGTCAGAGTTGGTGTTATAAATCATATTTGCAGCTTGCTCTAGAGCTTGAACCTCAGCTGTATAGTTGGAACAGAATTTACCAGTGGGAATGTGCCTAGTCTCATAGTGGTTGTCAGGATATGAGATAAAGATACCGGCACCTCCATTCCTAACAGCATTAGTTGCTGATCCATCTGTATAGGCATGTATCCATGATTGATCGGGATAGGTTTCTTGGATCATACTCAATGTAGCAGTTCCTTTTTGCAGATCATTATACTCACATCCACTTGTGAGACCACTGACTGATGTATTAATTTGGAGGGCACTGCTGGCCTGCTCCCATGGTACAGGGTATAGGGTGGGCTTCAGTGGTGTTGTCTTCATGGATAGGTCTTCTTGATGCTGTCTTATAAGTCTTTTCCCCCGATGCACAAAGCTGCTACGCTTTAGACGTCCGAATGCCAGATCATCTAGTCTTGCCTTCATTGGGTGCATTGGCATACTGTTGTACTTTTCCATCTGGATCATGTCTTTTGTGTCTCTTCTATGGGACAATGTCTGTAATCCAGCAACCTTCTGCATCTCTGTTATTGGTGTAGTTTTCATGGCTCCTGTAATGAGCCTGAGAGCTTGATTTTGCACCTTGTCCAAAGACTGCAGATGTGAGTTAGCAGCTGATGACCATGCTGCTGAGCTAAACTCTAAGTGTGGTCTTATTACTCCCTTATAAATCTTCTTTAGATTTCGTTCATTTGCTCCCCAGTTGGTACCTGCTAATTTTCTGAGTATGCCTAGTCGTCTTCGGGCCTTTCCTTCTGCATTTTCAATATGCTTATTCCATGTAAGCCTTTGGTCAAATGTCACCCCAAGATAGGTGGGGTAGCTTTCTTCCTTGATCACGGTTGTCCCTAGGTGTATGTTAGCTGATTTGTCCTTGGGGGCGAGGGAGAACAGTGTTGTGGAGGTTTTGTCTGTGTTTATTGTGATAAGCCATTTCTCTGCCCATGACACTAGCATGTCTGCTGCCCGCTGCATTCTATAATTTGCTGTGGTGACATTTTCATCAGCGCACCAGAGTACTAGGTCATCTGCATATAAGGCAGCTTTCACTCCTGCAGGGAGATCTTTCACCAGGTCATTGATGTAAACAAGGAAGAGTGTTGGGGAAATTACTCCTCCTTGAGGTACCCCCTGATGGAGCAACACTTTTCTGCTCTGCAGACCGTCAAGAGTGACTCTAGTTCTCCTGTTATGCAAGTATGACTGGATCCATTTCATCATGTTGCCTTGGATTCCACTTCTCCTAAGTTTTGCAATAAGGCCATCTTTCCACACCTTGTCAAAGGCCTGCTTGAAGTCGACCCAGATCGTTAGGACCTTTTTCTTCTCCTGGAAGGCATCTTCTATTGCTTGAGACAAGTAAGTAACTTGGTCTTCTCTACTGTAGCATTCTCTAAATCCAGCTTGTTCCGGCACCAGGATCTGCTCAGACTCTAAATACCATTTCAATCTGTGGTTGACTATTCGCATCATAGTCTTCCCAACACAGCTTGTGAGACTGATTGGCCGGTAACTTGCAGCCTCGGTCTTACATTTCCCTTTCTTTAGTATGGGTATTGTGATGGCTTCTCTCCATACTTGGGGTACCGTTCCTTTCAACCAGCTGTGGTTGAATATCTCAAGCAGTTTTGTCTTTGCTGCTGAGCTCAGATTTACTAGCATTTCGTTGCTGATTTTGTCTGGGCCGGGTGACTTTTGAAACTTAAGCTTGGAAATAGCCTTCTGTAGTTCTCCTAGTGTGATGGGTTCCCTCATTGGGGCAGGAGTATCTGTCTGTCCCATGGTTGCCAGTATTTCTTTTCTTATCTCTCTCTGATGACCTATGTTAATGGGTAAGTTGCTTTCTGAACTGTATCTTCTAGCAAACAAGTCTGCAGCTTGTTTTCCTCTGAAAAGTTTGCCACCTTCATCCAATGTGATAGTCTCCCTAGGTGAGGAACGCTCTTCATTTAGAGACTTGACTAATCTCCAAAGTTTCCTGCCGTCTTTCTCAAGGTTCAGCGATGCCGTTTTAGTTCTCCAGCTTTTCCGTTTTTCTTCTAGCTTTGTTCTCTGAAACTCTGCTACAGCCTTTTTCCATTTGTTGTGAGTTTCAAGTGAAGGCTGAGACTCTGCGTCCTTTCTAGCCCTGTCCATAGCTTCCTGACGTTCTTGGAGTGTGGTGGACCAGTATGGTATGTAGTTACGCCGGCATCCTTTGGGAATGGTTTCTTTTGCAGCTTGTAGTATGCATCTGTTGAAGTCTTTTACCACTTCATTAATGTCTCTGTTCTGTACCTTGAGGGTAGACAGCAGCGTGTTCACCTGATGCCTGAATAAATCTGTTACGTGCAGTCTTTGATATCTTACAATATTATACATTGGTATTCTTGTTATCTTCGCAAATATTTTGAAAGCAAAATAGTGCTTAAGGGAAAGTCATTATTGTGTTACTTCCCTTGAAAGTTGTGTCGGCTCTTTCGATCAAACTCCGCGGATAAATCCATTTTACTGCGATTTATTCGTTGTTTGGGTAATAATAGATTGTTCTTGCTTCAGAATATCTATGGCCTGAATTTATGTGTATTGTTTGTCTGAGTAGGACGAGTCTGTCTTATATCTGTATATCTTTACATATCTAAGTCAAACTATATGTTCTGTTGTCTCTAGAGAGGTCGAAGGCTATTCGGCGGATGTGTCGCTAGAGAGTGGTGTGATTTGGCTTCGTCCTGAGAGGGACTGTGTGTTTTCCATGTCGGCCTGTCGCCGGGGAAAAAGTGATCTCAGTATTTGTGGGGAAGGTGATAGTCGTCTAAACCTATCGTGTATGCTTTACCCCAGTGTTTAGTCGTATTGCCAAGGAATGGCAGTTTCATATTTCCTATACCAAGGTAATCAAAGATACTCTTATGAACTCTCGATCGAAGCCACCATTTTCGATAGTTACGATTTGAATGTCTAAGAGAATATATTTGACTCGATGAAAACGACTTCGATTCCTAGCAGCACTATATCCTGTAGATTGCAGTCAATTGTTCATGATCAAATCTACAGAGCAATGAAATGTTTTATGAATGACTAACTTTAGGACATATTCATTATCTGTATCCAAACGTGAGTGACAGCTCACGAGTGAAGCCATCTTGGAACCAAAACATGTAGTGACTTTCAAGAAGAGAAAAGGGATGCCCGTATTATCGCTTGATCAGTCCAGAGATCACTGCTACACATGAGAACCCATTGCTAGCGGTTCAATATTATTATATGGAAAAATATGTGCTGAACATTATGTTGAAGAATCGTCGCTAGACGAGATTAGGTTTAGAAGCCATCTGAAATATTGTTTATAAGCTGACGTGCTCAGTCAGTGAAGTCAGATGATATATGTATGGGCGATACTGAGTGCTTGGCTACTGACAGTCCATTATACAATTATTCTACATGAGTGCCCATGTAACATTGCAAGACCATTTATCCACTGTACTATGATGTATTATGGCAACCTGTGATTTGTCACTATCTGTGCTGTCGAGTGTGTACGTCCAATTAAACTTTAGAAAAGGTACACAGTCGTTGGTGTCGATGACTTCCAGCCATACATGAGTGTGAGAAAAGAACATTTTTTGTCAACACCACGAACCTTTATTATCATTCGCACATTATACACTCAATCCATGTCTACACACCACTGCGTAGGTCAAGTTGACATTCCATACACTACAGTGGAGCAAACAACACCATAGAGATCTTATCAACTGATGATGATGATGATGTCTGCTTCCATCCACTTATATCTATCTTTTGGTGGATATCATTAACGGGAATATAAAAAACCAACGTTATCAACTTTATCAACTGGTGGACCAGCTTTCTGGGTTTGACCTCGCAGAAGTTCAGAAGTCAACAGATTACCGATACCAGACCGTTTCCTGTGGCTGATACGACACACTTGCAGTATTGGTTTGCTCTTTGTCAACACTTCGTCACGTGACCTGTCAGGTGAATGCAGTATGTAGGTCAGCGTTGTTGACATTTTTTACATTAGACATTATAGAGTTTCACAGAACAGTTGGATCAATTCTTCTCAATGTTAACAGGAAGACAGTATGAGTGAACTAAGAAGTCCTATTTTCATCGATGGATCTTCTTGTTTTCCATATATGAACTTTAATATTTAAGGCCAGAATGTTTAATTGAATAAAGTGGCAGTTTGTTTGTTTTCATAAAAATAACTTTGCCATTACTGTAAGACTGAGCCTATTTTGCAACACATACTATCATACACATAATTTATATATATTTATGTTTGCATGTTATTTGTTTGTATAGTATGTTAGTTTCTATGTCAGCGGGTTGTGTTTAAGGTTGGGCGGCGTCCTCACAACAGAATATCCCACGTCATAGAGGGTCCGTTGTGGGCGTTTTCTATAGGTGCAATTTTCTTGATTGAAAATTTGCTGCGACAACTGTTGCTTTTGTGTTAGCTGTGAAGTCTGTAATTATTGTTATTTTTGTAATATTTCTTTGTTCTTTAGTTTTGTTTTGATTTGTTTGTAATTTGTTGGTCTAACCTTTTCTATCTTTCAGTTCTATTCACAATTTATATTCATATATTGTGACGTCATTTGTGTTGTTATTCTTTGCAGATTCAGTGATTATTTTCATTGATTTCCCTATTTGATTTATTTTGATTTCTGCAAACGTTCTTGTATTGTCAGTCCTATTTGTACTTTATGTATTCTGTTGGTTGACATATGTTTTATATAGGTATATTTCATAAGACACAATTGCCTGTGCACTGCACTTGGATTATGGTATAAACCAGTACCTGATTATTATTACTATTATACAAGACCTTATTAAAGGCTTGTGACCCACAGATATTGGGATAGTATACTGATTAATCAAGTCATTGAGAACTTGTGGTATTATTATTGATTCAGGTGATTAGTATTATTGTTAGACATCATGGCTACATTAGAATACTTCATTACACAAGGGAAAGCCCTTGATAAGACTGGTCAACAATTAGAACAATGGGCAGTTGCTCAATATGACAAAGCATTAGCTGCAGAAGAGAGAAGAGCTATGGCAGAAGAGAAAAGATTAGCTGCAGAAGAAAGAAAAGCTATGGCGGAAGAGAAAAGATTAGAAAGAGAAGCTGAGGCTGCTGCTGAACAAAAGAAATTGCAGATGCAGGTAGAGGAAAGGAGATTTGAAGCTGAACAAAAAAAATTGGAAAGAGAAGCTGCGGCTGAACAAAAAAGATTAGACAGTGAAGCTGAACAAAAAAGATTAGACAGGGAAGCTGAACAAAAAAGATTAGACAGGGAAGCTGAACAAAAAAGATTAGACAGGGAAGCTGAACAAAAAAGATTAGACAGAGAGGCTGAAGAAAAAAAAGCAATAAGAGAACATGAATTTGAGTTGGAGAAATTAAGATTGACAAGTATGAGTAATGTTAATCAGGCATCTAGTGGTAATGATAAACCTTCTACTTACAAGGTTAAGGTTCCACCGTTCAATCAGTCCAGTGACGATATTACATTCTGGCTGGATAGATTTGAACGTTCTTGTCGTACACATAATGTGGATAAATCACAATACGCTAATCAATTATCAGAAAACTTGAAAGGTGAATCTTTGACTAGATTATGCCTTGTAGGAGAAGCAGATAAGGATAATTATGATGTCATTAGGGCGGCTTTGATAAAAAAATATCAGCTAAGTGAGGAAGGCTATCGCCTTTTATTTAAAACGATGGTACCTGAGACGGGTGTAGAATTCTCAGAATTCACTGCAAAGGCACGTCTCACAGTTGATCGTTGGATTGAGCTTTCCAAAACAGAAAAAACGTATGAAGGACTTATGGATTTGTTGCTCAGAGATAAGATTATGTCATGTGTGAACAAACCTTTCCTTGAATTTATACATGAGCGTAAACCTAAATCTCTAAAAGAAATGGAAGAATATTGTTCCCAATATGTCACTGCACACCCCGACGTGACTTTTGGCAACACTAAGATTAAGGAGAGTATGCCAGTTGCTTCAGCAACACCATACAATCCCAATTATTCACACAGATTTCAGGGACCTCAAAACAGATTTGATAAAAAAGGTAACCATAATAGTTATCAAAACCAAGGTAACCAATCATTTCAGGGTTCTTCTTCAAAGAACTGGAGACGACCTGATAGCTCTCGACACAGGGGTGGTCATAATTATAGGAATTTCCGTAGAGGAAGTAATTATAGAAACTATCAGGGTTATCCGTCTTGGAGTCAACAAGATCATAATTACAGAGATACTCATTATAATGAATATGATAATGGTAACCAAGGGAACTATGACTCAAACCCAAATAGGGGTTACAATAGAGGTAACAATAACTACAGAGGTGATAATAACCGAGGTAGATCTCAAAACAAAAGACATAAACCACATTTTCAGGCAAACTCTGCACAACAAGAGTCCCATGAAGCCTATAAACAGAGTAAAGATAATAATGATGCTAGTAATATGGCATGTGCCGCTTTTGATTTTGGGAGAGCATCTCAGTGCCCCCAATGCAAAACGTTATTTGAGCCAACCACAGTGTCTACTTTAAGCTGTGGCCATCCTCTTCCTGCTCTTCCAGCATCAGTCGCGCATGATGGAAGAGGTTCTCTTGTCTTACATAAGGGTTTAGTGAATAACAATCCAGTCTCTGTGCTATTTGATTCTGGATGCACCACAATTGGTGTTAGGCAGTCACTCGTAGATCCTTCCCGTGCCACTGGACAAGTAGTCAAATGTGTAACATTTGGCGGCACATTAGAGAAATACTCTACTGCTATCATTAGGATTGCTACTCCTTTCTTTACAGGAGATGTACACGCATGTCTTCTTCCGAATCCGATCGCTGACCTCATCATCGGTCGCATTCATGGAGTCAAGGAATGCACTCCGCAACAAATTTCCACGTGGGAAAGGCAAAACATGCAGATTGCTAACGCTGTAGTCACTAGAGCTCAGGCTCTTAATATGCCTCAAACTTCATCTATTGAAGATAATGAAGTGCATAACCAAGATAATCCCTTGGTAATTTCTCGTGACTCGTTTATAAAACAGCAAGAAGATGATCCCACTCTGAAGAAATTCTTCATTCTTGCAACTAAAGGTGATCCGAATAAAGACACAAGTCGTAAATCGTGGATTACAAAGAAGAATGGCGTACTTGTACGTATGGTTCAAGACTCCATTACGTCAAGTCATTCTCAAATCCTGGTTCCCAAGAATTTGAGAGTTAAAATTTTGCAGCACGCTCACGACTCTCAGTGTGCTGGACACATGGGTTTTTCCCGTACTAAGTCAAGAGTCCTTGCGGCTTTCTTTTGGCCATTGGTAAACAAGGACATACGTATTTATTGTCGATCTTGTAAAGTATGTCAGGAAGTTAAATCCAAAGGTCCACGGCATGCTGCACCCATTCAGGCGGCGGACATTCCTATTCGGCCGTTTCAAAAAATGGCCATAGACATTATTGGTCCATTTAAGATCAAGTCTGCCAGAGGACATCAGTTTATCTTGACGTGTGTTGATATGTGCACACGTTGGCCAGAGGCTATTCCTCTGAAGAGCATTACTACTGCTGATATTGCAGATGCTCTTTGGCTTATATTTTCTCGTCTGGGGTTCCCCGGAGAGATATTGTCAGACCATGGCACCCAACTAATATCAGATACCATGTCTCAAGTAATGTCTACTCTGCAGATAGATAGATCTTTAAGTAGTATCTACCATCCAATGTCTAATGGTATGGTCGAACGCCTTAATAGAACACTTAAAAACTTACTGGGGAAGATAACTGAGGATCATCCTCAAGACTGGGACAGAGTTTTACCTGCGGCCCTCTTCGCTTACAGAGAGGTACCCAATGAACATACGGGATTTTCTCCCTTTGAACTCGTCTTTGGCGCGCGTCCGCGTGGCCCTATGTCGTTGCTTCACGATCTCATAACATCTGACAATATTGACGATGACACAAAGTCATCCTACGAATATGTCATCGCGTTGAGACAAAAAATTATCGAAGCATGCAAATTAGCAACTTCTTCTTCTGAATTTGCGAAACAGAAGGCAAGGCAATTTGCCAATAAGAAGAGATGCTTACGACAACTTTGTCCTGGTGACAAAGCATTTGTATTACTACCTTGTAGGGAAAACAGATTACTTATTTCTTGGAAAGGTCCGTACGATATAATATCGAAAATTTCCGATGTCGACTATATTGTCGATATTGATGGGAAGCATAAAACCTTCCACATCAATATGCTTACTGAATTCCATGAACGTCCGGATTATTTGCAACCCATTTTCCAAGCAACGGACAATTCTCCAGTACAACATGGTCATTACTCATCACTGTCCGTGATACAGGATGAGGAAACAAGTTTTTCAGATGTAAATCTTCCTCTTCCAATGATCCCACTTCATTCCAGTGAATCATGGAAGAACGTTACTGTCTCTCCTGATTTGTCTCTAGGAGAACAGCGACAAGTTTCAACTATGTTGCAAACATTTCAGGATGTACTCACTGACATCCCTGGACAAACGAATGTCATTCAACATGACATTGTTCTAACTGACCATACTCCTATTAGGGTTAGACCTTATCCTATACCTATACATTTTCAAGCACAGGTCGAGAAAGAGTTGGATGAGATGATAGATTTGAAAATAATCGAACCATCCACCTCTGCATATTCTTCGCCGATGGTTATTGTGCGTAAAAAAGACAATAACATACGTCTTTGCGTTGACTATCGAAAATTGAATCAAGTAACTAAGTTCGATGCCGAACCTATGCCTTTACTGGAAGAGCTACTTACTCGACTCTCCAAATCTCATTTTTTTTCACTAAACTTGATTTGTCTAAAGGATATTGGCAAGTTCCTTTATCTGAACGCGCCAAACCTCTCACGGCTTTTTCAACACCTAGAGGTTTGTTCCAATGGAATTTTATGCCTTTCGGTCTTATGAACGCACCAGCTACATTCGTACGCATGATGCGCCGAATCCTATCTTATCGGTCAGATGTCATTGCATATCTAGACGACATCTGTCTTTTCAGCGATACTTGGGAAGATCACTATTCAGGGTTAGATGAATTGCTGTCTACTTTGCGTGAGCACAACCTGACAGCGAAACCCTCTAAAGCCTATATTGGTTTTAGCGAAATTTCTTTCCTAGGCCACCGAGTTGGTCATGGTTTCCTAAAGACAGAGGACCATAATACTAGTAAGATACTTAACATCTCAATCCCTAAGACTAAAAAACAGGTGAGAAGTCTGTTAGGTCTTATTCAATTTTATGGCAGATTCATTCAGAATCTATCCTCTATCATGGCACCTCTCTCAACACTTCTAAAGAAAGGTTCGCCTAATGTGGTCCACTGGTCTCAGGAATGCCAATGCTCTCTGGATAAGATTAAAACATTGTTTTCAACACCACCTATTTTAGTGCTACCTACTAAAGATAAGACATTCGTTCTTCGTAGTGACGCTTCATCCACTGGGATTGGAGCGGCACTAATGCAAGAGTACTCTGGAACTCTGCATCCTGTAATGTATATTTCCAGAAAACTTAATGCGGCAGAAAGGAATTATTCGGTTTTAGACCGTGAGCTATTAGCTATGGTTTGGTCGATCCTCAAACTACAGAGATTCCTTCTAGGCGCACATTTCATAGTAGAAACCGACCAAAAAGCTCTTACTGCTATACAGAGTAAGAATTTGAAGAGCTCGAGGTCTACTCGATATGCAATTGCTCTTCAACCTTTTCATTTCTCTGTGCGAGCTATTCGTGGATCAGATAATGTGATGGCAGACATTCTGTCAAGATGCCCACATGATTCCACATAACTATTAGGGCTTAGACTTCTTGATATGTCTAGTTCTATAGTAGTTCCTTTTCTATATCATGATAGATACACATTTGTAATTTAATAATATAATGATTGTATCACTACATAGCGGTTCATTGATGTTTATTCACCGCTGTGCTTTGATGATTTTTTTTCTTCATAAATCATAAATTTAAGATATCTAATACGAAATGATGATATGATTTTTTTTAGGCATTGTGTAATTGCCAGAATTGTATTATACTTTGATGACACCTTCCTGGAAAAATATACTTGTAGAGAAATAATTTCTCTCAGTTTATGAGACACATTCTCACCAGTCGCTCCATAAGTCGACTTAGCCTCATATTAGGCGTTATAGGTATTCCTGATATTTTCATCTGCGCATTATTCATGCGTTGTGAGCCTATTGTACGTTGCTCCTAGATGTATTTCAAAAAGGAAAAAAAAAAATGTTCCATTTTTTTTTTTTCCCAGGAGGTGTGGTAAGACTGTTACGTGCAGTCTTTGATATCTTACAATATTATACATTGGTATTCTTGTTATCTTCGCAAATATTTTGAAAGCAAAATAGTGCTTAAGGGAAAGTCATTATTGTGTTACTTCCCTTGAAAGTTGTGTCGGCTCTTTCGATCAAACTCCGCGGATAAATCCATTTTACTGCGATTTATTCGTTGTTTGGGTAATAATAGATTGTTCTTGCTTCAGAATATCTATGGCCTGAATTTATGTGTATTGTTTGTCTGAGTAGGACGAGTCTGTCTTATATCTGTATATCTTTACATATCTAAGTCGAACTATATGTTCTGTTGTCTCTAGAGAGGTCGAAGGCTATTCGGCGGATGTGTCGCTAGAGAGTGGTGTGATTTGGCTTCGTCCTGAGAGGGACTGTGTGTTTTCCATGTCGGCCTGTCGCCGGGGAAAAAGTGATCTCAGTATTTGTGGGGAAGGTGATAGTCGTCTAAACCTATCGTGTATGCTTTACCCCAGTGTTTAGTCGTATTGCCAAGGAATGGCAGTTTCATATTTCCTATACCAAGGTAATCAAAGATACTCTTATGAACTCTCGATCGAAGCCACCATTTTCGATAGTTACGATTTGAATGTCTAAGAGAATATATTTGACTCGATGAAAACGACTTCGATTCCTAGCAGCACTATATCCTGTAGATTGCAGTCAATTGTTCATGATCAAATCTACAGAGCAATGAAATGTTTTATGAATGACTAACTTTAGGACAGATTCATTATCTGTATCCAAACGTGAGTGACAGCTCACGAGTGAAGCCATCTTGGAACCAAAACATGTAGTGACTTTCAAGAAGAGAAAAGGGATGCCCGTATTATCGCTTGATCAGTCCAGAGATCACTGCTACACATGAGAACCCATTGCTAGCGGTTCAATATTATTATATGGAAAAATATGTGCTGAACATTATGTTGAAGAATCGTCGCTAGACGAGATTAGGTTTAGAAGCCATCTGAAATATTGTTTATAAGCTGACGTGCTCAGTCAGTGAAGTCAGATGATATATGTATGGGCGATACTGAGTGCTTGGCTACTGACAGTCCATTATACAATTATTCTACATGAGTGCCCATGTAACATTGCAAGACCATTTGTCCACTGTACTATGATGTATTATGGCAACCTGTGATTTGTCACTATCTGTGCTGTCGAGTGTGTACGTCCAATTAAACTTTAGAAAAGGTACACAGTCGTTGGTGTCGATGACTTCCAGCCATACATGAGTGTGAGAAAAGAACATTTTTTGTCAACACCACGAACCTTTATTATCATTCGCACATTATACACTCAATCCATGTCTACACACCACTGCGTAGGTCAAGTTGACATTCCATACACTACAGTGGAGCAAACAACACCATAGAGATCTTATCAACTGATGATGATGATGATGTCTGCTTCCATCCACTTATATCTATCTTTTGGTGGATATCATTAACGGGAATAAAAATCCAACGTTATCACCTTTATCAAAATCCCAGTTGGCTTTTTTGTAGTTCCATCTTGTAATGGCTGGGCCTGTACTGAGAGTTGCACTCTGGACAGTAAGAAAGATTGGGCGATGGTCGCTTCCCCCTAGTTGGTCTCCTACTTCTCTACTAATAGATCCCGCTATATCTGGTGTGGAGAAGGCAAGATCTGGTGTTGAAGTTGTGTGCCATCCTCTGGAGTAGAAGGTAGGAGTATCTGTGGCTTTATTGACTAGGATTAGGGAGTGATCATCTTGCCAAGTTTCAACCTCTTCACCTCTGTGATCCAGATGGTTATAGCCCCAGCTCTGGGAGTGGCTATTAAAGTCTCCAACTGCTATAAAGTTGGTGGCTGGTACCTGTATAGAGCTGAGACTCAGGGGTTTGTTGTTCGGACAGTAATAGTTCAGGAGTTCTATTTCCATCTTGTCTACCTTTATCTGCAACAGCTGATATTCTGCTCCATCCACGTAGGTTTTCCTTTCGTGTGCAGGAATGTTATTCCTTACAAGAGTAAGTACTCCTCCTTTTCGTCTATCTTTTCTGTCGGATCTGAAGCATTGATATCCCCTTATTTTAAAGGTTTGATCTGCTTTCAAGTGAGTCTCTTGGATACAGCAAACACTGACTTGCTTCTCATACAAAATGTTTTCCAGCTCTGTCTTTTTGCTGTATCCAGCCTGCTTGCTGTTCACTCCCTCTGCATTCCAGTGCATCATGACAAGTGGCACTCTGGGTTTCTCTTTTTCTGTTTTGTTTTGTAGTTCTCCTCCGCCGTCTGCTGACTCCACAAGACGGTCTAGAGGGTCCTCCAGTAGCTGAGGGTGGGCTCTGTCGAGGCTCAGAGCCCGGCACTGCACCTGCCTGGTGGAGCTCCACAGGGCGAGCACCAGTACGAGATTTATTTGACGGTGTACTCTCCATAGAAAAAAAAAGCGAGTTGCGTGATACTGTGGTTTCCGGTGCGCCTTCTGGCCCAGTATCTACGACTTTAGCACCTGTTCAACGGGAGAGTGGGCTCATCCCTAATCTGTTTATGTTCCCAGTAGTAGACTATTCGCAAGCAGCCTGGGGGTGTCACTGCTCTGCGCGGACCTTGTTTACCGAGGCGGCGTCCGAGCTCGTATGGTGAAAATATGGTTGCGTTATCTTCAAAATAGCCCTGTCTTTCCCATGGCTTTTCTGCCATCCTGCAACTTTGAGTTAGGGAGTTCTGAGCTCCAGTCTCTTTCCCAGGCATTTTATCCTGGCCTGGCACGCATACAAAGGACCCCACTTCTGGTTCTAAGTTAGCAGTTGGGGATAGGTGGGGTAGCACACTGTGCATTCTCCGTCATCCAGGGGGCTCTCCAACTATGCAGAGCTTGCACAATGCTGTGCTCTGGTTCTGGGCTCTCCCAAGGAATCCTCACGTCCTGCACAGAGCCACTTCCAGATACCCACCACCTGCCAACCCTCCATTGTAGAAATCTCCTGCATGCGGCCATCCAGTCAAGAGCCAGTATTAAGTCTGGTGCCCAAGTGATCCCCCCAAGCTCAGTGTGCAATGCTGGGTTCTCATCATGCTGCAACAGAGGGGGGATTGTGATGCTCAGCCATCTCTCTCAACTCTGCACCGATAAGTGACATCGGGGACTTAACTGTGCTTCAGTACTGGGAGGCCCCGTTTCCGGGTACACCACACACAGCCAATTGAGGCAACGGTCGCCGTGGGCGAAAAATATCTTGTGAATTCTCCCTTAAGGTAGGAGCCACGGTAGCGCAGTGCTTAGTGCACTGGCTTCCTAGCTCGGTGGTCCATGGTTCAATCCCCAGTTGAGGTGGGATTTTTTAAACCGCAAACTGTTCCGGTGTTGATCCAGCCTCATTAATTGGGTACCAGAGCAACTCTTTGAAGGTTAAAGCGGCCGGCGTGATGCTAATCACATCACCCCTAGTGTGCCGATGGCCGTTGCGGTCTTTAAAAAATCCCATCTCAATTGGGAATCGAACCATGGACAATCGAAAGCCAGTGCACTAACCCCTGCTCTACCGCGGCTTCACATATACTATTGGTGCTCAGCAAATGTCGAATGGTATAAATGCTAACTGTTTCTGTACTGTGCTGATTGTATTCTCACCGGATACCTTCCCCTATACCAGGTTGGTGCTGGTGTTGGGTCAATTTGTGTGTTGTGTTGTTCGTCGTTTGTACCTCCGTGGATGGACGATCTGTTGGTTGTGGGCGACTATCGTGGCCGCGCTTCCTCTGGATTAACTTCTGCCTGGGCGCTTTGAGACCTGTCGGCATATAACACCACCTGTTCAAGACTTTTGGCCCCGTGCTCCGCCAGGAACCGTCTCGTGTCAGGGGTGAGCGAGTCCTTGAACTGCTCCACGACAACCACTTTTATCATAAGATTCATCGAAGATGCTAAGGACCCCCAGTTCTCCAGGTAAGTTTCTAGCCTGGTAGCAAATTGTCTAAACGGTTCATCGTTCTGTCTCTTAGCTTCACGAAGTTTACTACGAAAGGTTTCTGCATCTATCTGAAAACGCTGAAGGAAAGCCTTCTTCAACATGTCGTATTTGTTCTGTTCTTCCGTGGGTATTTTGAGAAACACATCATAAGCAGATCCCCTCAGACTCTTGGATAGCTTCATGTTGTATCTCTCCCTCTCCAAGCCATATGTAGCTGCTAAGGATTCAAACCTAGAGAGATAGATGACTATTTCCTCTGAAACCTCAGAATAGACATGTAATTGGAAGGAGACTGCACTAGGTGCCACCCCATGAGAGATGTTTCCCCATCGCTACCTTGATTACTGCCAGTGCTAGAACTAGGTACCACAAAGTGATTTTTGTTTGCACAGAAACACCAGAGAAAACAATGCAGTTTGGAAGCTCTTGGAAAACCATGAAATTGGGTACTTAATTTTTTAAAATCGGACAAAAAATAAAAATGTTACGGCATTTTAAAAAGTGTATGTACTTTCGCAAAGTTAAAAAAGTTACATCACACCAACTTCAGAGTGCTACCGTTTTCTTAAATATAATCTTAGAACCTTCTCTGATAAACAGCATACAGTCTGCAATACACTGATCACATAAAGAAAACTATAGGGCTATATCATGAATAATTATCAATATATTTTAGACCAAATATTGCAAATCATTACCAAAAAATGTAGTATTTTGCATGAACATCATTTTTCACATCATCATATTTCAAAAAATATAAAAGGTACAAGCTTTAAATTTGTACATATTAATCTGCATACTACACAAATACAACCCAATTTTTTTCAGAGGATTTGAACATCTGTTTGTTCTTGTATAATTTTTTTAAATATGTCCAGAGGCCAATTTGTCGCAGGGGAAGAAAAAAATGTAAAAATTAAGATTTATTTTTTTATTTTTTTAAATACTGTCCATATTTCAATTAAAAAATCATTTGTAGGCAATAATTAACAACATGTAAACAATAATTAACAATATCTAAACGCTATTTTGTGATAAAACAACTGGTTACTAGCATTAAAAAATGTTTTTTATACCATCGTAGTATGAGTCGTATGCAACAGTAAAATTCCAGAAGTGAGTTTTCTTTACATGTATAGAGCATTAAACATACCATTATTATATCATACATGTAGTGCATTGAAAATCACGACGAACCTTAAAACTTGAAAAGTGTACAGCCTGCTTAAATTAAAATGTTTATTAATATTAACATGAATACTATTTAAAGTGCATTTCATGAAAGCTGTTTATACCCGGTACTAACATATTTATGTTCGAGGTAAGACTATCAACTAGTGCCTGCTAGTCCGGACATTTCAGTACACCGTCAGCTACTAAGTTATGGTATTTTTCCGGTTTCCTAGCCTTGTCTCAATACGTCGACCATTGGCGTTTGGTTTTCCGATATCATTCGCTTTAAGATCATTATTCACCCTATTATGTTGCAAAATAAACCTTCATTTAATTACCAATTAATCAAAACATGCATTTTTTATTCAAATTGGTAACTTTCTTAGCTTTTCAAGCTCTTGAAAAAATTAGATTGTTGTGCGAATGTCTGAAGCGGTGATAACAATTCAATCCACGTTGTTACATAAAAACTGTGCGATCGTGTTAAATTGCTAAATAATTTAATACTATTGTAAATTTTACATTTGAAGTTCAAAACATTGTTAATAAGTGATATACTTACGTATAGTCAACCTCAAATCAGAAGATGTGATGATGTTTGCACATGAGCCAATAAAAGTGGTGTCTCAATCTTGATGACATCGGGAGTTATGACGGCCGATGGAACAGCCTCGCTGTCTATTTTTCGCTAAATTTCTAGGCCTAGCTTGAGCGATACAGGTCTTACTCAAAGTCAATTAGCTCCACCAGCAAATATCAGAAGTCTTTAAAATTTCACACGAATAAAGGAAAATGGCTCCCAAATCTTCTCATATATTGCAAACAATTATAACAACATTTAAAATGTCACATCTTGTAAAATTTCAACTTCACTTTGAGAAATCGACGTCTTCCACGTTGTTTTCTACAGCTTGCAATATACCAAATTAAAGATATGCATCTTCCCATCATAATGGTGAAAATAGTATGCAAATCAGACGTTTGCTGGTCAAGCGAAACCCGTTTGAATGAAGCGGGGTGAGGCAAAAACGCCGAGAGTTGGCCGCGCGCCCGGGCAAACTACGCGTAACGTTGCTGTTAGTTTTTATTAGTAAAAAAATACTTCAATAACTTTTATTATTCGGGAATTAATACATTTCAAAAGAGAAGAGGATAAATCATCATGAGAACTCGTCTGACGGTGTAATCATCAAAGATGCGATCGCAAGAAGAAGAAGAAGAAGAAGAGGATAATGAGTATCGTGATATAAATTTTATTACAATCCGCTTAATAGCAAAGGGACAGCGACGACTTAAACTTGACGAATTTTCCTCAGTTTTCTCAACTTTCGTGCGTTGTCAATGCCAACCAAAAAAGCGGCCGGTTTGGGGTACCTACTAGAACTAGACTCTATCCTTCTTCCTTCGATCTCTTAATTATTTCAATCTAATGGCTCGTTCCTTCCTTTCTTGGAATGCCTTCTCCGTTTCTCTCTCTTTGGCTTCGTGTTTCCGTTGCTTTTCAGCCTTCTGCTCTTCCTGTTATGCTTTGGCTTTTTCGTACTCTCTGGCCATCCTTCTCTTTTCCCTTTCAGCCGCTTTCTCCTGTTCAGTTTTAACCGAACTAAGCACAAAATCTGTCACAGTTTGACCGGTCATGCCCAGTTCCTTCGCAACATTCTGATAAAAAGTGTGGACATTTTGGGACTCTGCCATTCTGAGCAAAATGTTTTTACAAAGCTACACAAAAGTACAATAGCTACTTAACTAGTCTTCTTCTTCTTCTTGCGATCGCATCTTTGATGATTACACCGTCAGACGAGTTCTCATGATGAATTCGACTGTTGTTTGAAGTTCCTCTTTAACTCCATATAGCTTTGAGTTTAGTGTTGAGTCATTGGGCCAGTATATCTTTCTTAACTGGTCATACAGAGGACAGTCCTGTAGAACATGCTCAGCAGTTTGTTCGTTTAATCCACATGTGCACAGTGGTGAAGCAGACAATCGTAGCTTGTGCATGTGTTTATTCAGTTTGTTATGCCCTGTCCTGAGTCGAAAAATAGTTGTCTGTCCCTGCCGGTCGAGAGTGTGATAGTCGTCTTTGGGTTGGTTCTGTTCTCTTCTGATAGTCTGGATAGCTCTCTTTTTCTCAAAGTATGTGACTTCATTATCTTCTTGTTCACATTCTCCTCCCTTTTTTTGCAAGTTTATCTGCCTTTTCATTTCCGGGTACACCACAATGAGATGGTACCCACTGAAGTATGGTTCTCTTTTTGGCAGCTACCTTGTTTAGTTCATTTCTCAGATGCGGGAGTTTACCACCCTTGAGAGCTTGCAGGACAGACAGTGCATCTGTGAGGATGACTACCTGGTGGCAGTCAGAGTTGGTGTTATAAATCATATTTGCAGCTTGCTCTAGAGCTTGAACCTCAGTTGTATAGTTGGAACAGAATTTACCAGTGGGAATGTGCCTAGTCTCATAGTGGTTGTCAGGATATGAGATAAAGATACCGGCACCTCCATTCCTAACAGCATTAGTTGCTGATCCATCTGTATAGGCAGGTATCCATGATTGATCGGGATAGCTTTCTTGGATCATACTCAATGTAGCAGTTCGTTTTTGCAGATCATTATACTCACATCCACTTGTGAGACCACTGACTGTTGTATTAATTTGGAGGGCACTGCTGGCCTGCTCCCATGGTACAGGGTATAGGGTGGGCTTCAGTGGTGTTGTCTTCATGGATAGGTCTTCTTGATGCTGTCTTATAAGTCTTTTCCCCCGATGCACAAAGCTGCTACGCTTTAGACGTCCCAATGCCAGATCATCTAGTCTTGCCTTCATTGGGTGCATTGGCATACTGTTGTACTTTTCCATCTGGATCATGGTTTTTGTGTCTCTTCTATGGGACAATGTCTGTAATCCAGCAACCTTCTGCATCTCTGTTATTGGTGTAGTTTTCATGGCTCCTGTAATGAGCCTGAGAGCTTGATTTTGCACCTTGTCCAAAGACTGCAGATGTGAGTTAGCAGCTGATGACCATGCTGCTGAGCTAAACTCTAAGTGTGGTCTTATTACTCCATTATAAATCTTCTTTAGATTTCGTTCATTTGCTCCCCAGTTGGTACCTGCTAATTTTCTGAGTATGCCTAGTCGTCTTCGGGCCTTTCCTTCTGCATTTTCAATATGCTTATTCCATGTAAGCCTTTGGTCAAATGTCACCCCAAGATAGGTGGGGTAGCTTTCTTCCTTGATCACGGTTGTTCCTAGGTGTATGTTAGCTGATTTGTCCTTGGGGGCGAGGGAGAACAGTGTTGTGGAGGTTTTGTCTGTGTTTATTGTGATAAGCCATTTCTCTGCCCATGACACTAGCATGTCTGCTGCCCGCTGCATTCTATAATTTGCTGTGGTGACATTTTCATCAGCGCACCAGAGTACTAGGTCATCTGCATATAAGGCAGCTTTAACTCCTGCAGGGAGATCTTTCACCAGGTCATTGATGTAAACAAGGAAGAGTGTTGGGGAAATTACTCCTCCTTGAGGTACCCCCTGATGGAGCAACACTTTTCTGCTCTGCAGACCGTCAAGAGTGACTCTAGTTCTCCTGTTATGCAAGTATGACTGGATCCATTTCATCATGTTGCCTTGGATTCCACTTCTCCTAAGTTTTGCAATGAGGCCATCTTTCCACACCTTGTCAAAGGCCTGCTTGAAGTCGACCCAGATCGTTAGGACCTTTTTCTTCTCCTGGAAGGCATCTTCTATTGCTTGAGACAAGTAAGTAACTTGGTCTTCTATACTGTAGCATTCTCTAAATCCAGCTTGTTCCGGCACCAGGATCTGCTCAGACTCTAAATACCATTTCAATCTGTGGTTGACTATTCGCTCCATAGTCTTCCCAACACAGCTTGTGAGACTGATTGGCCGGTAACTTGCAGCCTCGGTCTTACATTTCCCTTTCTTTAGTATGGGTATTGTGATGGCTTCTCTCCATACTTGGGGTACCGTTCCTTTCAACCAGCTGTGGTTGAATATCTCAAGCAGTTTTGTCTTTGCTGCTGAGCTCAGATTTACTAGCATTTCGTTGCTGATTTTGTCTGGGCCGGGTGACTTTTGAAACTTAAGCTTGGAAATAGCCTTCTGTAGTTCTCCTAGTGTGATGGGTTCCCTCATTGGGGCAGGAGTATCTGTCTGTCCCATGGTTGCCAGTATTTCTTTTCTTATCTCTCTCTGATGGTCTATGTTAATGGGTAAGTTGCTTTCTGAACTGTATCTTCTAGCAAACAAGTCTGCAGCTTGTTTTCCTCTGAAAAGTTTGCCACCTTCATCCAATGTGATAGTCTGCCTTGGTGAGGAATGCTCTTCATTTAGAGACTTGACTAATCTCCAAAGTTTCCTGCCGTCTTTCTCAAGGTTCAGCGATGCCGTTTTAGTTCTCCAGCTTTTCCGTTTTTCTTCTAGCTTTGTTCTCTGAAACTCTGCTACAGCCTTTTTCCATTTGTTGTGAGTTTCAAGTGAAGGCTGAGACTCTGCGTCCTTTCTAGCCCTGTCCATATCTTCCTGACGTTCTTGGAGTGTGCTGGACCAGTATGGTATGTAGTTACGCCGGCATCCTTTAGGAATGGTTTCTTTTGCAGCTTGTAGTATGCATCTGTTGAAGTCTTTTACCACTTCATTAATGTCTCTGTTCTGTACCTTGAGGGTAGACAGCAGCGTGTTCACCTGATGCCTGAATAAACCCCAGTTGGCTTTTTTGTATTTCCATCTTGTAATGGCTGGGCCTGTACTGAGAGTTGCACTCTGGACAGTAAGAAAGATTGGGCGATGGTCGCTTCCCCCTAGTTGGTCTCCTACTTCTCTACTAATAGATCCAGCTATATCTGGTGTGGAGAAGGCAAGATCTGGTGTTGAGGTTGTGTGCCATCCTCTGGAGTAGAAGGTAGGAGTATCTGTGGCATTATTGACTAGGATTAGGGAGTGATCATCTTGCCAAGTTTCAACCTCTTCACCTCTGATCCAGATGGTTATAGCCCCAGCTCTGGGAGTGGCTATTAAAGTCTCCAACTGCTATAAAGTTGGTGGCTGGTACCTGTATAGAGCTGAGACTCAGGGGTTTGTTGTTCGGACAGTAATAGTTCAGGAGTTCTATTTCCATCTTGTCTACCTTTATCTGCAGCAGCTGATATTCTGCTCCATCCATGAAGGTTTTCCTTTCGTGTGCAGGAATTTTATTCCTTACAAGAGTAAGTACTCCTCCTTTTCGTCTATCTTGTCTGTCGGATCTGAAGCATTGATATCCCCTTATTTTAAAGGTTTGATCTGCTTTCAAGTGAGTCTCTTGGATACAGCAAACACTGACTTGCTTCTCATACAAGATGTTTTCCAGCTCTGTCTTTTTGCTGTATCCAGCCTGCTTGCTGTTCACTCCCTCTGCATTCCAGTGCATCATGACAAGTGGCACTCTGGGTTTCTCTTTTTCTGTTTTGTTTTGGTCAGTAGTTCTCCTCCGCCGTCTGTTGACTCCACAAGACGGTCTAGAGGGTCCTCCAGTAGCTGAGGGTGGGCTCTGTCGAGGCTCAGAGCCCGGCACTGCACCTGCCTGGTGGAGCTCCACAGGGCGAGCACCAGAACGAGATTTATTTGACGGTGTACTCTCCATAGAAAAAAAAAAGCGAGTTGCATGATACTGTGGTTTCCGGTGCGCCTTCTGGCCCAGTATCTACGACTTTAGCACCTGTTCAACGGGAGAGTGGGCTCATCCCTAATCTGTTTATGTTCCCAGTAGTAGACTATTCGCAAGCAGCCTGGGGGTGTCACTGCTCTGCGCGGACCTTGTTTACCGAGGCGGCGTCCGAGCTCGTATGGTGAAAATATGGTTGCGTTATCTTCAAAATAGCCCTGTCTTTCCCGTGGCTTTTCTGCCATCCTGCAACTTTGAGTTAGGGAGTTCTGAGCTCCAGTCTCTTTCCCAGGCATTTTATCCTGGCCTGGCACGCATACAGAGGACCCCACTTCTGGTTCTAAGTTAGCAGTTGGGGATAGGTGGGGTAGCACACTGTGCATTCCCCGTCATCCAGGGGGCTCTCCAACTATGCAGAGCTTGCACAATGCTGTGCTCTGGTTCGGGGCTCTCCCAAGGAATCCTCACGTCCTGCACAGAGCCACTTCCCGATACCCACCACCTGCCAACCCTCCATTGTAGAAATCTCCTGCATGCGGCCATCCAGTCAAGAGCCAGTATTAAGTCTGGTGCCCAAGTGATCCCCCCCAAGCTCAGTGTGCAATGCTGGGTTCTCATCATGCTGCAACACAGGAGGGATTGTGATGCTCAGCCATCTCTCTCAATTCTGCACCGATAAGTGACATCGGGGACTTAACTTTGCCTCAGTACTGGGAGGCCCCGTTTCCGGGTACACCACACACAGCCAATTGAGGCAACGGTCGCCATGGGCGTGATAGACGACAAACAGTGAAGAATGAGGCAAGAAAGCATTTAACCCATGAAGTGGGGGTGGATTGGTGCAGACCAGAGCATGTACCACTCGCCGGTGGGTTCTGCATCTACACCTATAGGGTTCCACCCACTCCTCAGCCCATTTAGTCTGGCCCCTCACCCAGGACCTGTCCGGCTTGGGTGACCCTGCCAGGAGTAAAACTCCCGCCGGCATAGCTCCCGGGATCATTGAGGCGCTCAAGCTCTCCAACCACGGCAAGGTAGGCTTACATGTGGAGAGACTTAACTAGTAAATTCAAAATTACAAAACTGAATTAGCCACACCAGTTGAAACCAGGTTCTATAATCCGGGATGAGGTCCGCAATTTGATTTATCACACTTGCGTGACCGAGTTCAATCCCGGAGCGAGTTGCCCAATTTGTCACAGAACTGCCTCCCCTGCTTTGCAGTAGTGGTCCAACAATGGCCAAAACTCAAGAGTATCTAATATGGGTCTTCAAATGTGTCTACCTTCGCACAAGATTACTCATGGCAGAGCTGTAGATAGAAGGATAATGATGCTTCTATCTCACGGGAGTATTCATAAGATATTGCAGAACAATGCTGCGTTGGGCAGGGCAATTGTTAACTTACATCTGATCCGCCGTCTTTTATGAAGAATTAAGCAATTATTAATTTCAGCTCCTTCAAGCCCCCACCCTGATTTACTCAGTGGAATTCTTTTTATTAAAAAAAAAAAAAAAAAAACCCCTGTTTAGAGTGCATTTAGTAAATTGACTGAGACAAACATGCAGTACATTCACAATGATTAAATCGACGTTAAATTTGTATATTTACAAATAACAGATTTAATAATCAACTTTGTTTTAACAGTTTTAAATAAATGGAATAATCTTTAACAGAAAATACTCATCATCGTGTGATGGTACGTTTTTTTAGGTAAGAATTCACTTGGCAGCTTTTAGGTTTGACTAAGCTGCATATTGTAGTTTCTTCTCCAGCTGTGGTTTTGGGTTCTGTGCAGATAGGTCACTGGAGTTCTCGCGTCTCTGGTCAAGATTAAAGGCACAGCACGATCCAAGTAAGATCAGGGCAGTAACTGCAAAGCTGGTCCTGCGTCTCTAAGACCCTCTGATGATGGTGTCTAGTTTGACATCAGTCCACTTCTACCCGCACTTTGTTCCAGAGATTAGTACCCCCGCTGGTAGCACCAACAAGCCAATATTGGATCTCAGACTGTTTGCTCAGAGGCATCTTATTCTTACACGTGTTCTTAGGGGTCGTTATTTTAACAACGAATTCCGACTTTGACTGTGCTTTAGATTTCTCACATTCCCGGTGTCCTTGTTAAATGGTAGAGTTTATTCTGGGCTCTGAAGTCCTCAAAATTGCTCAAACAATAGTCCGGTTCCGATATAAGAATCTTGATTCTAACTTCTGGCAGTCTGGTGGTCGTCTTGGCAAGCGATTCTCAGTGAACTAGACTTGAAAAAAGCCAGGTTATACTTATATTGCCTGTCTTCCCTTGCATTTGTTTGTTACGCTGTTAATCAGAGGACCAATCGTTTCAAACATTCGTGTTTTGTGGGGTAATTTCAAAATTATTTCCGCCTGAAATAATGTGTGTGATGCAAAAAGTCACCTCTTCCATATATGGAAATAAAACATCCGATGACTTGTATGCAAACTCATAAACACATATGTAAACTCATTCAACAATGTGTTTCAGATGTAACTTACTTTCCTCTGACACAGGTGGACCGGAAATGATTATGTCATTCATGTGCGCTGATAAATAAATTATCTCCCTGTAGTGGCTATCACAGTTTCAGCGTATTACCATCTTGGCGAAGAACGCACCCTGGCCTTATCAGCGATTAAGCAAATACGCTGGGCGATTTTAGTGTTAATCTGTAGTCTGATGTCGGCCACACCCGAGATTAACCAACATGATTGTCGATTAATTATTAACCCAGCCGTTCCTTGCAAAGCAGGGAGGAACGGGTAACCAAACAGACTTGACGACTTAACACTGAGAGGAGTATAAGAATGTTTGTAAATACAAAATAACTGCTACATAGCAGAGAAAGGAGAAGGTGGCGACCCGGAAATTCCAGGTAATCAGTCCTCACTGCAATTGGAAATGAGTACTGTCATTGTGGAGAAGAGATCGCCCCCAATCCATCTTGTGACAGCCCTGCACATCCATCCCTGCTAGGTTTACCTTTGATACCTAATTCCAGCATTGTTGATTGGGAAGGGAGCGAAGCTCCTGACCGGGTTTTCATGGAAAGTCCATGTTTACGACCCCTGAATAACCTGAACGGCTCCTGCACATAAATCCCGTGTGGATGGGAAGGAGCGAAGCTCCTGACCGGGTTGGAAGGAAAGTCCACTGACCCCCCAGCCTCGCAATGACATGTCATTGGGCCAAAAGAGCTGGAAAGCTCGAGTGCCGCTGGTTAGAAAAAAAAATGTCCTGATTATGTCCCCATTCAAAAAAATTGAGAATAGCTGGACTATGAAGGTCAGGAACTGTTTGATATTTGCCAGACATTTAAACTTATCGGCTTCTCTTTTCATTTTGTGAGTTGGGTTTTGAAATCGTTTCACAGACAGCCCTTCTTCAACAGAGAATGCTCACGAGTTTCCGTGTTCTGCGCTGTGAGAACAGCTGAGTCGTAGATCATTTACTAGTAGTAGATGTCTGTATGGAATCCTGCATCTGTGATTCAAACCCTCAATCAAGACTTTGCTTGGAGAGCCATTTGTTTTTTTAAGCTTGGCAGGAGTTCCAGTCAAATCGCCTCTCGACTCAGCTCTATATGCTTCAATGTTACTTCGGGAAGAGTTTCTTCTTCTTCGTTCATCCTGAAAAGGACGTTGGTTGCGTTGTGTCCCTTTACAGCAAAGCTGCGATATTTGCGCCTTTCAGCACGGCATTTTTAAGACCGAGTTTGCCTTCCCTCTTCGATCCCTACTCACTCAGCCAGACTGCAGTGATGCAGCCTGTTTCCAGGACCACCACTATGGGTCGCTAACTCCATTCCTCACTGTTGTCTTCACTAGAGACTGCTCACGAGTTTCCGTGTTCTAGTTCCGAGAAGGGGAAGCATTCTAAGCTAATCAGAATGCTCTTATTGTCAGACTAGAGCAAGAGTTCACTTGCTCTTTGCAGGGGTTGTTTCTCTAGCAATATGTTATACATAATGCTGTTGCATGTCCCTTATTAGTCACCTTGTACGACATGCCTAAGGTAGCAACATGCCTATTCTTTTTTTTGTCTCATAAGGACTCGGGACCAACAATGAAACTGACTCAACAGGCAGCCTCTCCAGTAATCGAAGGAAAACAACTCTTGGAAATTTTAAGAAAATTTATTTTGTGGATTACGTCCCTTGTCTTGTCTTAAAAGTTCCAGGCGTTGATGTTTCGATGTAACCGTCTAAAACAAAAATGATAATATTAATAATAATAACGATTTTAATTATGATGTGCTCTGTTGTATACACATTAGCAGATACTGCCAAGGTGGCGTCAAGTGTTAGAGACTTCACCATACTATAGGTCCAGCATCAATAGGTGGGGTGACCAGTTCCCTTCCTGCCTTTTCCTTCCCTAACTCGGTACCCATTTACAGCTGCGTTGACTGAAACACGGTACCGTGATTCGAACTAGGCACCTTTGCTACGAGAGACCAACATCCTAACCACTCAATCGGACGCCACACAATAACGTAATAAGAACCAAAAAAAAAACCCACACACACAACAAAACTCCACATGAATGTGAACAAAAATGCTAACAACAGTGTTAGTAACACTTTGCCAAAACACTGGTATGGATATCTTAAATAAATAAAGATGGGAAACAAGAGGCCTGTAAACAGTAAATAAATAAATATTAGACATAAAGGTATGTTTCAGGCATTTGTGGGAAACAAGTATTTGCAGTGTCGCTGGAGAATCGAACACCAGCTAGCTACGCAAGCGAGTCAGACTATCCTCCCTGAAAACTATGCCCCATTTATAAAAGTGCTACGTGGATAGAGATCATTGCAATATTGGACACTTACCAGGAAATGCTTCAAGTGGTGCCTAGTGATAGTGTGATTCGTTTCCATAGCTTGGCGATGTTGGCATTCTCCGGCGAGCCTCTCACATCTGTTGTCTAGTTTTGTACTTTTTATTTCTCACGAGTGTCTGAAACATACCTTTACGTGTACAATTAGGTACCACAAAGTGATTTTTCTTTGCACAGAAACACCAGAGAAAACAATGTAGTTTTGAAGCCCTTGGTAAATCATGAAATTTGGTACTTTATTTTTTAAAATAGGACGACAAATAAAAAAGTTAGGGCATTTTAAAAAGTGTGGGGACTTCGCAACATTGAAAAAGTTACATCACACCAACTTCAGAACACTGCCGTCTTCTTAAATATAATCTTACAACTTTCTCTGACAAACAGCATATACTGATATAGTCTGGAATATACTGATCACACAAAGAAAACTATAGGGCTACATCATGAATAATTATCAATATATTTGAGACCAAAAATTGCAAATCTGCAAAACACATTACCGAAAAATATAGTTTGTTGAATGAAAGTCAATATTCACATCATATTTCAAAAAGTATAAAAGGTACAAGCTTTAAATTTGTACATATTAATCTGCATACTACACAAATATATCTCAATTTTTTTCAGAGGATTTAAACATCTATTTGTTCTTGTATAATTTTTTAAAATGTGTCCAGAGGCCAATTTGTCGCAGGGGAAGAAAAACATGTGAAAATGAAGAAAAAATTTTTTGTTAAGATACTGTCCATATTTCATTTAAAAAAATTTGTAGGCAATAATTAACATCTAAACAATAATTAGCAACATCTAAACGCTATATTTTTTTTAAAACAACTGGTTATTAGCATTTAAAAAGACATTTTTTAACTGGAGAAGAATGATCATGGTGCACTTTCCCTGCGAGAGGGCAATGACGCCTCAAAACCTAAATGCTTCAGAAGTCCAAAATACAATTCTTTGATATTTCCTGATAGTTTAATGTCTTTATCATTCAATATTAATGTCCTTATCATTCAATATTAATTATCTGTATCTTACCTCTACACCTCACGGTAGAAGGGGAACGACTAAGTAAGTATCTTAACTGAGCCTTCAGATTTCTAAGGGCATTTCATCCTTTACAAATTTTATCCACATCCTGCTTTGTGGTGCACAGACCCCCTTGGCTTATGATTGTGTTATATAACTCTATCTTCTTCTCTGCATTTTTAATATCTTTCTCTTTTTTCCTCCTATTGCTGTCAGTTATTCGCTGTTTAATTTTTTCTTTGACTGCCCTCTCTGACTCTTTACTCCGTTTTTTCCATTCCAGTCTATGTTTTGGGTTCTTCGTCATCACTCTTGCATTCTCTACTTTTATTTTATCTGCTCCTTCCTCTTCTCCATTTCACTTTTTATCTGTTTGTAGTGTGTTACTTTGTGGTCTGTAGCTTTATGAGAAAAAAAAAAACTACAAGCAGTCTACCTCAAGCCATGTTGCATTCCCATCCTCCTTCAGATAACAAAGTTGTGCAAGGACCTTGTTTTGTCAGATTGACAGCTGGCACCTTTGGACGGCAACCCTTCCCAGTCATTAAAAATGGTTTTTGATAGCATCGTAGTAGGAGTCATCTGGAACAATAAAATTCCAGAAGTTTTTTTTTTTTTACATGTATAGAGAATTAGTAATTACATGTACCGGTACTATTACTATTAATGCCCTGTTCTTGTTCAGAGTTTCTTTTTGATTTTTTTCATATTATTTGGAATTGAAAACAATATGTATCCTAATTATAACCCATCAGAGGTTGAACGGGATATTTTTCATCCTTAATTTAATATATATATCTTCTTTTCAGGGAATTTTAAGACTATCAACTAGTGTTTGCTAGACCAGACATTTCAGTACAGCATCAGCTACTTTAATTATGACATTGTCCAGTTTCCTAGCCTTGACTCGATATGTCGGCATATCATTGCAATATCATTCCCTTTTGAGATCATAATTCACCCTATTATGTTGCAAAAGAAACCTTCATTTAATTACCAATTAATCAAAACGTGCATTTTTTATTCAAATTGGTAACTTTCTTAGCTTTTCAAGCTCTTGAAAAAATTAGATTGATGTGTGAATGTTTAAGTGGTGATAACAATTCAATCCACGTTGATACATAAAAACTGTGCGATCGTGTTAAATAATATTAAAACTATTGTAAATTTTACATTTGAATTACGTATAGTCAACCTCAAATCAGAAGATGTGATGTTTGAACATGAGCCAAAATAAGTGGCGTCCTGATCTTGAACGACATCGGGAGTTATCACGGCCAATGGAACAGCCTCGCTCTCTATCCTTCGCTAAAATTCTAGGCCTAACTTGAGCGATACAGAACTTACTCAAAGTCAATTCTCTCGACCGCCAAATATCAGAAGTCTTTAAAATTCCACACGAATAAAGGAAAATGGCTCCCAAATCTTCTCATACATTGCAAACAATTATAACACTATTTAAAATGTCAAATTTGGTAAAATTTCAACTTCACTTCGAGATATCGACGTTTTACACTTTATTTTCTAGTTTGCAATATTGTAGTGGGGTTGATGGTATTGTATGATGTTGATATTACTAAATGTAATTGTATGAGGCCAGCTGTGAAGGCTCCTGAGATAAAATGTAGTTGAGAATTGTCAGAAGGCCTTTCTTGCTACCACTACGACCTCACACTTAATTTTTTTTAATGAATGTGGCTACGTAAAGTGTCTAGGGTTATGATATGTAGTGTGGTGTAATAGGTTATAGATATACCCACAGATATTTAACAAGACTAATAATATTAATAAATGTTAAAATACACTGAACTAACTCACGTGTGTAAAATTTTTTGATAGAATTATATTACATTTATTTTGTTCTGGATCAATTTTTTAGGTTGACCAGAACTTAAAAGGATTTAGAGATTATGAAAGAAATGCATGGAATATTATATCATAAATGCAATAGTGTACATATATATGTACTATACCAGTTAGTTTTATTAAAATGTTCTAGTAGTCATCTACTTGGGAGGATAGTTAATGTTTGTGCTGTTGGGGTGGCCTCATCACACCTGTCTATATTGACTACACAGTGTCCAGAAAATGGTGGGAATTTTTATGGGGATATTAGTAGTAACTACACAGCGTTGGTGAATGTCCAGCAGACCAGAGGCTCACTCATCTTGTAGTTGTAGCTCTGGTGCTGAAATCAGGTGGTCCCACCTCTCCGTGCTGGCGGGCAATAATGGTGGTCTCTGTCACAAGTACTGCACAGATACACTCGAGTAAAGTCACCAACTGAATAGACACTGCTTTGTTGACAACAGAAACTCACAGCTCTGCAATCAAAGTATGGGCCATGTGTCAAAATCTATTCTCTACCCACGTCTGGACACAACACTGACACAACAACCACATCATACAGACAGGTCAGATCTCTCTGACCAAACAGCACATTTACCATGGTGGGTTTACATCAGATAGATCCTCCCAGACTATAGATTCTGAAAAATATTTATTAGTTTTCTGCCCTAAAAGAGGATAGGTAGTATGTTTCATTATTCTCAACACTTGATCTGTCTTGCCTAACTCTTGCTGGAGTTTATGTACATTGTTGGTCCCTAGACCCTGACTTGGGCGGGGGGTCTAGAGCAAATCCCTACTTGTTTGTAAGGCTAGATTTCGATATGGCAGTATCAAATCACTCGAACATGAAACAATATTCAAAATATATAAGGAAATAATTTCAATCTTACCAGATTATGAATAAATAACACAGAATTGCTAGCAAAACTCAGCTGAGCTGCTGGCTATAGTATGGCGTCCCTAAACTTCTTACACTTTCTTTCATATGGAAATCACCACACTTTAAAATCTGTGTCTATCACTGAACAATTATTGAAGAATGGCCCCAAATGCGCTCTGAGCGCTAATAATATGATTGTCTGTGGCCAATCACTGCCTAGGTTTATTTTAAATTCAAATTTCCTACCATAAAGTCATTTCAGTCATGCTTCAGTCAAGTATGGATGGTTATCTGTTAGTCTGTCCGTCTCTACTTGTGTTTCTACAAAAATGTACTCGATTTTTGAACCAACCTTTCTCTCCCCTCCAAAATTTTGTCGTTAAAAGTTATTTTTAGACACAGCCACCACAATATCCCTTCTCTTCCATACTACGTAGATTTGAACACCTGCGTCTCAAGGTCGTGTTTTTTTGTACAATTAGCGACACTTTTAGATTCAATACAGTCTGTCGATGTGAATAACACTGTCTTTTGTCATTATCTTCAATATTATCTATCCGTCTGTAAAATTAAGAACATATTTGTTCACTGCTCAGAATAGGCCATCCGGCCAGCTAATTTTTATATTCCTAACATTAATATTAAGAAAAAAATACTTTTAAATTTTTGTAATATTTTGAACATCTGCGTTTAGCCGCTGAATTCAAATCAAGGGCTTGGTATCGCAAAAGCGTCCATTCCGTACCTCGTGTCAATTTGGGGAACGTGAATTTTTACTTTCCTCCATCCCCCCCAATTGCGTCTCCTTAGCCTTTCTAGTCTCACGCAATCTTTCCAGTCATATTTTTTCCTTTTTATCCGCCGTTCCCCGCCTGTCTAGCAAGTCAATTTTTATGGAGGGTGATGACCCGCGGTCTGGGCGATCATGTACATCAGCAGCCTACGCATTAGGTTTTTTTATCCTTATATGTTATCCTTGGAGGTATTTTACCGTTGTATCTCTGTCAATTTCACTACACATCTCCCCACTTGAAAACATGCCTATGGCAAGTTCCAAAACCAGCGATACACATAGGTAAAATTGCTCCTCACGTCTGCCACTACTCTAATTTTGATCACAGGGGTGCCGACTGAGGAAATCTGCACCGACATTCAATTTGCCTGGGATATATTGGATACTAAACTGATAAGGTTGAAGCAATAAAGACCACCTCAGCAATCTTGCGTTTTCATGCTTAGCCTGAGACAAGAACACGAGAGGCTGATGGTCCGTCTCCACCACAAAAGTCCTACCATACAGATAGATTTGAAACTTCTTTATTGCCCATATTAACGCTAAACATTCTTTTTCGCTTGTGGAGTATCCTTGTTCCGCCTTATTCAATTTGCGGCTTGCATAAGCGACTGGTTTCAGTTCCCCATCAGGTGAAGATGATCTTTGCAACAAAGCCCCTCCGAGTCCTACATTACTTGCATCGGTTCTTAAGACAAAGTCCTGTGTCAAATCAGGCAGTTTGAGAATAGGCTTGCTAGTGAGTTTTTCCTTTAACTCTTGGAACGCTAGTTCACATTGTGCAGTCCAAATAATTTTATCTGGAAGTCCCTTGCGAGTCAGATCAGTCAGAGGAGCACATATAGCGTTAAAATTTTTGATGTATTTCTGATAAAATCCGCATAACGACACGAATGATCGCACGTCTTTTTTTGTTTGTGGCCTAGGTGCTCTCTGCAGTTTTTCCAAATTCTTAGGATCAGGGGTCATATTACCCTGATACACAGTGTGTCCCAAGAATTCCAACTCTTTGCATCCAATACAACATTTTGTTGGCCTAGCAGTTAAGTTCGCCTCCCGAAGTCTATCAAACAACATCTCCAGAGCTACAATGTGTCCTTCAAATGTCTCTGTGGCGACGAGAATATCATCCATGAAATTCGTGATACACGGGTTATTCAGGGGATCCAACAATTTGCGCATCATCCTTGAAAACACACTCGGAGCATTTTTCAGTCCGAATGGTAGCATATTGAATTCATAATGTCCATCCGAAGTGCTAAAAGCCAAATAAGGTCTCACTTCAGGCTTCACTGGGATCTGGTAATAGCCTTTACTAAGATCCACCTTTGAAAAGTATTTTGCCTTGTTCAGTCTGGCAAATAACTGTTTTGTGTCTGGTAATGGATCCACTTGTCCTTCTGTGACAGCATTCAGTTTCCTGTAATCTATGCACAGTCTGTGTTCCCCAGACGGTTTTCTCAACAAAACGACACTAGAACTAAAAGATGATTCACTGTGCGAAATAATCCCCTCCTTCAACAAATACTCTATTTCTTCCTTCAATGCCTTCTCCTTCGCGAACGGAATAGAATAGGCTCTCATACAGATTGGGTTTGAGTCTACCAGTTTCATGTCATACTGTAGCAAATTTGTATGGCCTGGTTTATCTGTTAATACATCTGTATGTTCCTCCAGAACCTTTTGAACTCTCTCCCTCTGGTTTTTAGTCAGGTGCTTACTGACTTTTACCTGTGCTGCTGTTTCACAAGGATGTAATGGGTATTCATGTGAGGTGAGTGGTTCTTTTTGCATCTGGGTTGCAATAGCTAAGGTCAATAAGGGGGTGCTTTCCTGGAGTGGTCTGTCCAGATACTTCTTTAACAGGTTTACATGATAAACTTTTTCCTTCCCCTTTTTGTCAATTTTATAGTTTGTTCTAGACACCTTCTCTAGAACCGTATATGGACCTTGCCAACCAATTTGTAATTTATTCTGGCTTCCGGGTAGTAGAAGCAGCACCTTCTCTCCGACTGCCAGTTCCCTGTCCTTTGCCTTCCTATTAAAATATGCTGCATGTTTCTTCCTGGCTTGCTTCAAATTATCATTTGCCAGTTTCCATCCAGCTTTCAAACGAGTGGTCAGTTCGTTCACGTATTGATACGATGAGGTAACAGTCTCTTCCACCTTCTCATCTGTCCAGGTCCTTAATAAAGCTTCTAAAGGACCTTTTATTGGCCTCCCAAATAGCAGAGTTGCGGGAGCCATCCCGGTTGAACTGTGTGGTACCTCCCGGTAAGCAAACAATGCGGCGGGCAGGAATTGATCCCACAGATCCGGTTTTTCGTGTGCCAGCTTTCTCAGGATAGAAATGAGAGTCCCGTTGAACCTCTCTACCTGGCCGTTCCCTTGTGGATGGTACGGACTACAATGAAAGTGTCTGGCTTGAAATAGCTTAAAAACTTCTTCCGTTAGTTTCCCCTTGAACTGAGAACCATTATCCGTCAAGATTTGATGCGGGAATCCTAATCGGGTAAATATTGTAAGTAGTGCCTCTGCTACATGTTTTGAATCAATTGATGGCAGGGCTACCGCCTCTCCCCACATAGAACAAGTGTCCACCAGAGTAAGGATGTAACTGTTCCTCCTCTTGGTCCGAGTGAGAGGTCCTACAATATCCACTGCAACCCTCTCAAAAGGTGTTCCCACTATGGGCATTTCCTCTAGAGTTGCAGGAGCAGTCCAGTGCTTTGGAGCTACCCTTTGACATTCTGGGCAGGATTTGACATATCTTTTTATATCCTCCGTTATCCCTGGCCAGAAGTAATGACAAGCTATACGCTGTCCTGTGGCGCTGATCCCCATGTGACCACTGAAGGGAATCGCATGCCCGAGTTCCATCATTTTATCTCTATATGAAGTGGGAAGAACCAGCTGGTTGTGACCATTTGTTCCAGTTCCGGCCTTCCTGTATAAGAGTTTGTTCTTCATGAAATATTCCCCCTTGCTCGGAGGTGTGTGGCATTTGGGCAATTTTTTAAAACAGGGCTTGAGTGTCCTATCCTCAGCCTGCGCCTTCCTCATCTCCTCTGGATGAGCATTTATAGGTTCACCTTCTTCCTCCTTCTTCTGTGACCTGGTCTGCACTGTCGCCATGATCACCGGTTTCTCGGGATTCCCCAAGAAGACGTATCTACACCCCAATATCAGAGGGTAGATTGGGTCATCTATCACTGCTGCTCTGATTTCTCCTTCCACATAGCGAGTTTTCACCGTTATCCTTGCGATGGGAAGTGTCATGAGTGGTATGTCCTTAGTCGCCCCTTGTATTTCCACTGTTTCTGTGGTATACTGACTTGGGTCCACTAGGCTAGACTTCACAACTGAATCATAATCCAAACCTGTATCATAAAGGCACCTTATGGTGACCCCATTACAAATAACATCCTCACAAACTGGGGGGTGATAAGGTTCCTGTTGTCCATTAGGATTACCCTTTAATCTTCGCGTCCCCGACTTCATTGCAGCAATGTTTGAAGGTTTCCTTCTACAAAATTCGGTGTTATGGTTATCCTTCTTGCACCATTTAAACCATCTTTTTCCTTGGTTCAACGGTTTTCTTTCATTGAACTTTTGGTCATTGAACTGTGAGTTTCTGTCGCGATAGTCATTTCTTGGCTGCTCAAAGTTTGTCCTACCTTTATTTCCCTGCTCTCTATTATCAAATTTATTAAATTGCTGTGGAGCTTTAAAATTGTCTATGTGCTTCTTCTTAGCACCACTTACCTCTGCCTGGGCTGCCTGATACCTCTCAGCAACATTTAAAATTTCCCCCAACTTCTCTGCACCTTGTTCCATGAGAAATTTTCTCATGTCTGGAGCCATGGACTCTCTCAATTGCTCAATCATGATCATTTCCTTAAGATCTTGGGTCTTCCCCAGAGCCGTCCATTTCTCCAAATAGGTTTCTAGTCTAGCAGAGAATTGGTGGTATGTCTCCCCAGACAACAGTTTGGCATTTCTAAATTTCTTACGATAAAATTCACCATTCTTCTCGTACCTTAATAACAAAGCCTGCTTTAACATGTCATAATTGTCTTGGTCTTCCCTGTTCATTTTGGCAAATACTTCATAAGAAGTACCTCTCAATCCCTGTGATAGCTTTAAGCTCCACCTCTCTCTCTCTAACCCATATGTAGTAGCTAATAACTCAAAACGTCCTAGGTACCCCTCTATGTCATCGTCTTTTTCAACAAAATGGTCTAAATGAAACCCCATAGCGGAGTTTGAGGCTCCCAGACTGGGCGTAGCATCTGAGGCAAAAGGGCTGGCACCATTTTCAGGAGCCTGGCCTTGTAATTCCAGCTCCCTTAGTCGTAATTCGTGCTCCCTTTGCAACCTTCTATCTTCTGCCTCCCTTTCGGCAGTCAACCTTTTTTCTTCTGCCTCCCTTTACTGTCGTTTTTCTTCTGCCTCCCTTTGCTGTCGTTTTTCTTCTGCCTCAATCTGCAGCCTCTTAATTTCTCTATCAGCCTCAATTTGTAACCTCTTCTCTTCAGCTAACCTTTCAGCCTCTAATTTTCTTTCAGCCTCTTTTTCTAATCTCCTTTCTTCCCGTTCAATATATTTATCACATTCAGCCGTTACATATTGAATTAAAATTTGACCATCCATTCCCATCTCCTTCGCGGTGAGCACAGCAGCTGATCTAAATTTTGCCAGCTGCGCCATACTTTTTAGACAATATAATAATATACAAGCTAAATCTATAACCAGTAAATACACTAAGTACTTCTTATGACTATAGTCTAACTAATTCTAACTAACCAGTTAACTAATTAATTATTACTGGCTGTGAAGATTCACCAACTTTTATCTGCAGGGACACTTAATTTTAAAGGAAATTTTACAATTTATTTCCCTACTTTTATTTCTCCCACCAGGAGATCCTAATATTACTGTTGGGCTAATTATCCCTGGACAAGACCCCAATATATGTAGTGCGGTTGATGGTATTGTATGATGTTGATATTACTAAATGTAATTGTATGAGGCCAGCTGTGAAGGCTCCTGAGATAAAATGTAGTTGAGAATTGTCAGGCCTTTCTTGCTACCACTACGACCTCACACTTAATTTTTTTTAATGAATGTGGCTACGTAAAGTGTCTAGGGTTATGATATGTAGTGTGGTGTAATAGGTTATAGATATACCCACAGATATTTAACAAGACTAATAATATTAATAAATGTTAAAATACACTGAACTAACTCACGTGTGTAAAATTTTTTGATAGAATTATATTACATTTATTTTGTTCTGGATCAATTTTTTAGGTTGACCAGAACTTAAAAGGATTTAGAGATTATGAAAGAAATGCATGGAATATTATATCATAAATGCAATAGTGTACATATATATGTACTATACCAGTTAGTTTTATTAAAATGTTCTAGTAGTCATCTACTTGGGAGGATAGTTAATGTTTGTGCTGTTGGGGTGGCTTCATCACACCTGTCTATATTGACTACACAGTGTCCAGAAAATGGTGGGAATTTTTATGGGGATATTAGTAACTACACAGCGTTGGTGAATGTCCAGCAGACCAGAGGCTCACTCATCTTGTAGTTGTAGCTCTGGTGCTGAAATCAGGTGGTCCCACCTCTCCGTGCTGGCGGGCAATAATGGTGGTCTCTGTCACAAGTACTGCACAGATACACTCGAGTAAAGTCACCAACTGAATAGACACTGCTTTGTTGACAACAGAAACTCACAGCTCTGCAATCAAAGTATGGGCCATGTGTCAAAATCTATTCTCTACCCACGTCTGGACACAACACTGACACAACAACCACATCATACAGACAGGTCAGATCTCTCTGACCAAACAGCACATTTACCATGGTGGGTTTACATCAGATAGATCCTCCCAGACTATAGATTCTGAAAAATATTTATTAGTTTTCTGCCCTAAAAGAGGATAGGTAGTATGTTTCATTATTCTCAACACTTGATCTGTCTTGCCTAACTCTTGCTGGAGTTTATGTACATTGTTGGTCCTTAGACCCTGACTTGGGCGGGGGGTCTAGAGCAAATCCCTACTTGTTTGTAAGGCTAGATTTCGATATGGCAGTATCAAATCACTCGAACATGAAACAATATTCAAAATATATAAGGAAATAATTTCAATCTTACCAGATTATGAATAAATAACACAGAATTGCTAGCAAAACTCAGCTGAGCTGCTGGCTATAGTATGGCGTCCCTAAACTTCTTACACTTTCTTTCATATGGAAATCACCACACTTTAAAATCTGTGTCTATCACTGAACAATTATTGAAGAATGGCCCCAAATGCGCTCTGAGCGCTAATAATATGATTGTCTGTGGCCAATCACTGCCTAGGTTTATTTTAAATTCAAATTTCCTACCATAAAGTCATTTCAGTCATGCTTCAGTCAAGTATGGATGGTTATCTGTTAGTCTGTCCGTCTCTACTTGTGTTTCTACAAAAATGTACTCGATTTTTTGAACCAACCTTTCTCTCCCCTCCAAAATTTTGTCGTTAAAAGTTATTTTTAGACACAGCCACCACAATATCCCTTCTCTTCCATACTATGTAGATTTGAACACCTGCGTCTCAAGGTCGTGTTTTTTTGTACAATTAGCGACACTTTTAGATTCAATACAGTCTGTCGATGATGTGAATAACACTGTCTTTTGTCATTATCTTCAATATTATCTATCCGTCTGTAAAATTAAGAACATATTTGTTCACTGCTCAGAATAGGCCATCCGGCCAGCTAATTTTTATATTCCTAACATTAATATTAAGAAAAAATTACTTTTTAATTTTTGTAATATTTCGAACATCTGCGTTTAGCCGCTGAATTCAAATCAAGGGCTTGGTATCGCAAAAGCGTCCATTCCGTACCTCGTGTCAATTTGGGGAACGTGAATTTTTACTTTCCTCCATCCCCCCCAATTGCGTCTCCTTAGCCTTTCTAGTCTCACGCAATCTTTCCAGTCATATTTTTTCCTTTTTATCCGCCGTTCCCCGCCTGTCTAGCAAGTCAATTTTTATGGAGGGTGATGACCCGCGGTCTGGGCGATCATGTACATCAGCAGCCTACGCATTAGGTTTTTTTATCCTTATGTTATCCTTGGAGGTATTTTACCGTTGTATCTCTGTCAATTTCACTACAAATATATGAAACTAAAGATACACTTTTCCCCCTAAAAGTTGTGAAAACAGTGTGCAAATTGGTTGTTTGGCGGTCGAGAGACCCTTATTTGAATGAAGCGGGGGTGAGACGAAAACGTTCGGAGACGCAGCGCGCCGGGGCAAACTATGCGTAACGTTTCTGTTCGTTTTTATTAGTAAAAAAAAATACTTTAATAGTTTTTATTTTTTTTAATTATACACTTCAAAAGAGAAGTAGATAAAGAGTATTGTGATATAAAAATTTTTTATTACAATCCACTTAACAGCAAAGGGACAGTGACGACTTAAACTTGACGAATTTCCCTCAGTTTTCTCCACTTTCGTCCGTTTTCAACAGCTCGAAGCGGGCACTTTGTGGTACCTAGTACAATATTAATTTACTGGTATGAATATCTTTTTTAAGATACTGATCATGAAAAGGTGCGTCCGATTGACAAGAGCGGTTACAGCGCTGGTCTCTCGTGGTGTATGTGCCAGGTTCAAATCACAGAACTGACATGCTCCAGTTAACCCAGCTCTAAATGACATTGCTCTTTGGGTAATTTCCTATCTTTCGTACCTTTTTGCTCCGTAGTGAATATATGTAGTTAAGTGTTGTTTCGTAGCGCTTAGGGTTAGGATTAGTGTTAGCCATAATACTAACCCTAATTCTAACTGCTACGAAACAACACTTAACTACATATATTCACTGTGGACCAAAAAGGTACGAAAGATAGGAAATTACCGCTCTTTGAGTTAGGGAAGGAAAAGGCACCGAGGAAGGTACTGGTAACCCGCACCTCTCGATGCTGGACCTAGTAGTATGGTGAAGTCTCCAACACTTGACGCCACCTTGGCAGTATCTGCTTTTACCATGAAAAGATGGATGGACATGCACATTATTTCAAATGGTATGCAAGTTAGTCTCCACTGTACAATGTAGCGACTTTTCCGAACCTACCAGAAAATGCACCATGAAATGCTTTAAGAGCGCCCATTGAAGGTGCATTGGATATGGATAATGGAGAGATACTGAGGGCAATTAATGATCGCCTATTAGAGAATGACACTGTAATCGATGAATCATGAAGGTTAAGATTGCTGGAATTTGGCATCAAACGTAAGACCAGCACGGATGGACGTACAAGAGGACGCATTTGGTGTGTATACAACCAGCATGCATGTGTTTTGAACTATGAAAAATGTTCACGTGATTGAAAGATAGAGACAAACACGAGATGATGAATACGTTGGTGCTGGACAAAACAGACAGTGAGGAAAATAGGTGACAGCTGTGTCTACTTTCCAGTACATGCATATGCCAAGTCAAGTGCTCTAGAAGTGTCAACATGGGTTTAACACCACGAGGCCCATTTTCCTGTAGTAACATACTAATAATATTAATAGCGCTGATCTCTCACTGCAAAGGTGCTAGTTTCAATTCACGGTACCAACACACTTCAGTCTACCCAGCTGTAAATGGGTACATGAACAGTCAAGGAAGGGAACTGGTCACCCCACCTCTTGATGCTGGACCTACTATGGTCAAGTCTCTAACATTTCCACTCCCCTACGGCAGTAAGTAAGAAAGCAGAACACACAAACAGTGAAGAAAGTAGAACACACAAACAGTGAAGAAAGTAGAACACACAAACAGTGAAGAAAGTAGAACACACAAACAGTGAAGAAAGCGGAACACAGAGACAGTGAAACACACAAACAGTACAGAAAGTGGAAAGTAAAACACACACACACAGTACAGAAAGTGGAACGTTAAACACACACACACAGTACAGAAAGTGGAACGTTAAACACACACACAGTACAGAAAGTGAAACACACACACACAGTACAGAAAGTGGAAGTGAAACACACACACAGTACAGAAAGTGGAAAGTGAAACACACACAGTGAAGAAAGTGGAACAGAACAAAGTGAGGACACAAAAAAACCTTTACTTAAAAAACAATAACTTGAGAAATAAAAACACAACGAGGGTCATTTCCGCCAGTGAGCCAGAGATGTGGTGCACTCCTTTATTCTTCCTGCACGTGCGGACAGATGTTTGTCACAATTATCTCTACTACAACTCAGTACAGAAACATAATTGAAGAGGGGAAAAAAAACAGTAAAGAAACACTTATACTATTGCTGGAAAAAAAAATGTGACCACTGATGAATACATCTACTACTACCTGTTTTAGTTAGTTACAATAAGAAGTTTCTCTCAAGCAAATTCAGCCTAACAATACAGTTCTATAAACCCTATCTATGAGGGAAATACGGCAGCAAGCGGCTGTCCCAATCATCTATTAAGAGTTGACATGAAGATATTGTGCCACAAATACATTAATATGACAATACTATAAATCTCATAAAAACAAATTTCATTCGCCTTCGTACAATTAAAATTTGAAAAGTTAAAAACACAAAGTGAGATCTACAAGCCAAATTTGAAACAATGTACCAGGCACAATATTAATTTTATACGCAATGATCTGTAGATGATGGCTTTTTAAATGACTGCTGATCACTTTCCTTTTCCTTCACATCCTATTGAGGTTGGCAGACCGGTAGTAAAGACTGGAGGTGGAGGGGAGGCAATTGCTCCAAAAGCTAAACTAGATCCTCTCAAATTGACTTCTAGCACATCAAGCAGGACTGGCAGCAGCAAGCCACTTCCAGCCCCACCTGAAAGCGCATATTATATTCCAGGCTGGTTCAACTGTTTTTTTTTTAAATGCAGCCTTTAAAACATGGATGTTACAGTAATTTGCCACAAGTGTAGACATTCCAGGAACAGTTGAATCAATCTGACAGAAATAATAAGCCGGTCCCAGAGTAGCTTGAGAAATGATCTTGTCCGTCAAGAAGCAGGAATGCAACAACAATGAATGCACACAAATGTGTTAAAAATCTAGGTTGGTTTCAAACAACATGCAGCATTAGTTAAAAAAAATTCCCACCATGTTGCAGTACAAACTAAATATGCAAATGAGCACATTGCAGCAAACCAATGACCGCGATGGAAATGATTATGATATAGCGAGATATGACAACAATGGAATGTCTATAGAAGTAAATGTTGGGAACAAAAGTTTTTAAAAAACCTCAAAGGGAATTGACAAACAATAAAAGGGACCTTGGCAAAATGGATTGAAATTGCATTCCTGCTTCACTATGATCAAATAGATGTCCTAGATATGTCTGTAATAAAAGCTTACAATTAACTGGACCTGTTCTGATAACTGTCTAGATCTTATTTCCTTTAACAAAAAATACGTAGACATGATCTGAATGAATGACGCTTCGTTCCTTTTGACCAAAGTGCACCTCACTGTTCTGAGGCAACATCCAGCTCAGAAAGACCCTTTGGACCTGCTCACATGCAATTTGAGTGAGCATGCTAAGATACAATAATTGTCAAAGCACAGCCCAAGGGGAGTTCTACTTTCGAAGCTGCTTGTCTCTCACTGACCAGAGGTACACCAGGCCAACCTGTTGTGTCCACATTTCTCTTTTTCCGGACTTTCTTCCACAGTGGCTTGTCTAGCTTTGCACTTGCTGCCTTTGGATTTTGAGGGGTTCTCATGTCCCCACAAAGTTCTAGTCATTTATACACCCAGTCACCCACATGCATTCTTCTCATTTTGTAGTTATGCATCAGCCACACTGGTAAACATTCACACATGTCCAGACTAGAAACTAGACCTCACACTTGTTTTCCCGTCTGCCTTCCTTTCTCACATAAATGCCGTTGAACCTGCCTGAAACAAAAAGATGTCAAAACAGCAACCATTAAAATACAAGCTTCGCTAAATAACTAAAATATTAAAAACAGATAGGTATGTACATAATTCACTGGATAATTCCTATTGTGTGTTCTACAATCTATAATTTTGAATGAACACCAAAAACAGATTTTAAGGAAAACTGAGCATGAACATTTTAATTTATTTTTCATAAATAAATCATCAGTGCGGACAAAAGAGAATTAAAAAATACACAAGTTCTGTATGTAATACTTTTGCCTATATTGCCTGGGAGAGATTATATAAAATCTGTTCGCTGAAGCTGAAAAATGGTAGAAACCTGGCACAGTCCTAAAGAAACATGGCTCCGTGTACAATCCTAATATGATATCCTACACACGCTAACACTGTCCTGAGGAAGCACCAGACATTCCCAGCTAAGTATCACATTTGTTAATGTCTGGGAAATAAAATGCTTTAAAAATGATAGCTCTTAAAAGAAAAATCACTTTTGAGTGCCTTGTGAATGTAGATGATCAAGTTTCTCTGTGGCCCCCCCCCCCCTGTTTATCAACTGTATTTTTCCTTCAATCTTGCCTGCTGTCACGATGTAATTTAGCTCTCCTCAAAACACACCCAAAGAATATGGATTAATTCCTTCTAATGGGTGCAATAAGCTGCTAAAGAGCAACCAGCTCAGCAGCCCTAGTTAATCAATCTGCATGGCCTCTTTCAGAACATTATTAACTTTAGCTGCGCATAGTGTTCATTTAATTAATAACATTCCTCTGTAAAAATAAATGTGACCCCCAAAAATGTTTCTGCTGCTTACCGTCAATGAATCAATTCTAAATGACAGGACCGCCTACACGCAGAACAGACCAAGATTTGTTGCACAGAAAGCTTTCATTTACTGAAGACTATTTCAGCTTCTGCTATTCTGTCCTGAATCTTCCATTTGAGGTTATTATAATACATGCTGGGATTTTTATCTATGAACTTGTTTCAAAAGTGTAAAATTTACTGTAATGGTGTTGTCTGGAGAATGCTTCTGTCGCCATTAAAGTGAGAAATGATATAGAAATGCAATTTTCATAGATAATTGCAGGATTTCAACTATAATACACAGTCCTAACAAGGAATAAAACTAAAGGTTGTCCCATAGCAGAACTGCCGTAGTGGAGTGAAGAGTTAGCGACTTAACCATACTGTCCAACGTTATGAGGTGCAGTGACCCAGTTCCCATCCTCACTGCTTTTGCCTTCCCTAACTCGACAGAAGGATGTTAAAACAAAGATAAGTTCGGATTTCGCATAGAATAGTACCTGAGAAAAATAGTGATGAGCACTGCTTATCATCGCCTGTTGAATCCAACTGGGCCTCCATAATTGTTGTTGCCTCCGTAGCTATTGCCACCAAAACCTACCAATGAAATCAACACGTTGCACATCAAGAACTGACAGATCCTATTTTTAATAATGAACTGCAAATAAAGCATGTCAGTACTTAATGGCATTTATACTGCAAAATCTGAAAAATTTTCCTTTTCCTATTTTATGTTACATCGTTTTTGAACAACCAGTGCCACTCTCAAATCTGATGAAGCAGATCACCATCATCAGCAGCTGTTACCTCCAGCACTGGATCTCAAACGCTTTCTATCATGATGATACACTGGCAGACTCTTTCCTACAATCTTCATATGGTATCTTTCCAATTATAGCGACATCTTCCTCTTGCACATTTTACCGTGGAGACTTCCTTACAATATAATCTTCACCAAGATGTCTATTTATATGGCAAAAAATACTTTAGCTTTCATCGATTCTATTTTCATTCCGAACCATTCTACTCACCTCTATTTTTTTCTCAAATATATCCATATGCCTCAATTCTTTCTTACAACTGCTGTCCATGTTTCCAATATAATACAGAGCATAAACTCCACAATGGCAGATATTTTAGTTACACAGAAAGACTACTAGGTCCAGTTATATTATGTGGTATGAACAGTTATCTTCCTTGCTGCCCCTCTCTTCCCTAACTAAAGATCCAGAGTCAGGTACCAATTACTGGAGCAAGAAGATAATAAGTTTTGAACCCGGTAACTTGCGAGACAAAAGCTTTGTTAAAAAACACACAACTGGTATCTGACACTTCAACAAGACAAATAAGGTGCAGAAACATATAACCCTATAAGTCCTGAAGATATCAAGGAAGATGGGACCCAACATTTTTTGTTACAGCGTGACTTGGCAATGCTACTCTATTGACTGCTATCCATACTTTAAAAAAAAAAACATGGGATGAACCCTTGGGAAACCAACCTCAAACAACCAGTATAATCAGGACATGCACTGAAATGGACCCACCAGGGGAAGAGCAAAGAAGTCACAAAGACCTTAGAGAAGAAGAGTTGAATGCATAAGTCAAAAATGGGATCTCAATGACAAGAACTGAATAAAAAAAGATGGCACAAAGTAAAAAATAATGCGGAATGAATATATTGTCTGAACTGTAGTATACACACCAAAATTAAAACAAGCCAGTCGCTGCACTATTAACAAATGTACAAGTAAAAATACTCTACACCTTTATAAAAGTTTTAAAAAAAATTCCTACGTGGATTTCCTTGATTGGCTTGTGGACCATAGCTGCCATAATCACTGTATCCGCCTTGCCATGCTGGGCCATAGCCACCGCCAAAGTTTGGCCCGTAGCCACCACCATACCCTCCTGCAGAGATACAAACCAAAATAAACTATTACAAAAATCCTGGGTGACTGACTGTACTACATTTGGACCAAGAGTTGCCAGCTTTATTACTGTCAGTAATCCTTTAGGCAAGTATGGTTTAGAAACTTTCAGTAACTATTTTCTCAACGATGGTGGCTTTAGCCAATACAACTATGCACTAAGTGACGATTGTTTAACTCTGACTCCAGAACAACGCTCAGAGTGTTGCAAAATTGTAACTGACGTGCCACCGTAACGCTCAGAGCGTTGTTTTTAGTTTATCACGAATAAACCCCAAAAAGTGTCCGTTTACTGCCGTTCATATTTTAAAACTCGTAGAATGACTCCTCTACTATTTAAACAAATAATTTGAGTGCAGTTAAGCATCACATGTGCGTGTTGATGATATCACAATTTGTGTGACGATTCGCGTGCTTGCGTTTTTCGTTGTTATTGCTACAGAAATATGTCACGCTTTATATTTTTTAAGTCTCCCAAGCAAATAATTGTGTCAAACTTCTTAGAAACATTGCTGACATTGTTTGGTAGTCACAGTTTGTCAAATAACAGAAAAGCTAGACACATTAGATTTAATTGATGAGTTGGCGGTCCTATTCTGGTCGATCGAAAAGCAGCAAAACTAGACTTACAGTAACATCTACTCACTAGTCCTAGGTAAAGATAAAGATACTATTAAAAGATTAAACAAATGTAAAAAGTTTTTCTTAATTTGTTAGAAAATTACGTAATGCAATATTGCATAATTTATTTTATTCTTATAAGGGACCACAGTAAAGACTGGTGTGAATAACACTAAATGTGACCATGATCAATGTTTTTTTTGTTTCGTTAATGGATTACCTTGATGTTTGAAGACTAAAAAATAAGTTTTATTGTCCAACAGTAATTTGTCTTTGGTAAGCTCGTATTCTACAGTTAACTTTTTAGTGTTTTTCAAAATTTCATGCAAAATGTTTTAAGTGTATCGAACGTACTTGTGTTAATACTACCAAAGACACTACATATTATAATTCTCTATCTATTTCCCCACAGTTTGGTATATAATAAGTACATGTTCACAGAAAAGATTAACATAAAATTTACACTAAAATGGTGGGAAAAAATTACGGAGTCAAGGAGTTAAATTATTGCAATTTATTACAGTGAGGTGATGGCATCATTCGGATGGACATGAGCAGTGTGCCTATTATAATTTTTCTTTTCTGTTGTCTTGAGCGCTTTCGTTTTTGATTACATGCGCCACCAATTCACCGGCCACGGGTTAATGTCCAAATGCTGTCATGTACTGCTCTCTGTTGGGCCAAACAACAGAGGGAATTAATGATCTTAAACATTATGTCAAATACCTAAATTCTTATTAAAAATTTTTTTTAAAAAGTATTAAAATGTGTGTATTCATTTTCCCCCTCAAATAGGCACATTTCAAATCTAGTGAAATCTTTTGTTAGCCAAAATTCAGGGCTAGAATTTATTTAATTATATTCTCACCTAGAAAACTGTATATCCCTTTCTCAGCGTCCCTGGTAAAATCTACTCTAGAATCCTATAGCAGGGACTCCGACGCCTAGCTGAGCCACAATTGGATGAGGTCCAGTGGCGATTCTGAGCTAACCGAAGTACTCAAGACCTCATCTTCACACTCAGACAGCTGAATGAAAAGGCCCTTGAGTATAAGAGTGAGATCCATCTTTGTTTCATAGATCTGGAAAAGGCATTTGACAGGGGTCCCCTGGAGCAAACTTTGGGACTGTTTGGCAAGGAAGAACATTCCAGCACCTCTGATTCATGCTATACAGAGCTTCTACAAGTCTTGCAGAAATTATGTGAGGACAGCAAACCATAAGTCAGAAGAGTTCAGGACCACCATAGGTGTAAGACAAGGTGATATCCTGTCACCTTATCTTTCATACTCCTCATAGACGATGTCATCAAGGCATGTAAGGAGAGAACAAGTAAGTATTCAGTGGGGTACTGGAAGATGAAACAGGTATGTATTTCAGAGCTGGCATTTGCTGATGATGTTGCCCTGATTGCTAAATCAGAGGCACATCTCCAATCCAACCTGCAAGTCTGGAAGGAAGAGCTAGAGAGGAGAGGGATGGTCATAAGCAGCTCTAAAACAAAATCCATGGTGATATCACGAGAAGAAAGAAGACATCGGATTAAGCTGGGACAACAGGTCCTGGAGCAGGTCGACCACTTTAAATACCTCAGAGCTATTATAGACCGAAAGGGAGGCATCAAAGAAGAGTTGGCCACTCGAAAAGCAGCAGATGGGAGACTTTTTCAGGCCATAAATTGAGGATTACTCAGCAAGAGAGAGGTTGGTAAGAAAACGGAAGATGGCTGTATACCACTCCACCTATGTCCCAGTCTTGACATATGGATGCGAGTCATGGGCAATGACTACAACCCACAAAAGCCAGATCCAAACCTCAGAAATGAGGTATCTGAGGAAAGTGGTTGAACTAACAAGAAGAGACATGGTCTGCAACCAGACGATACGTCAAGGCCTAAAATCCCACCCCCTGCAGACCCAAGTAGAAGTCCCAACTAAGATGGTTTGGCCATGTCTGCAGAATGGGAGAAGATCGGCTACCACGACAAGCATTGGAAACAAAGAGCCAGGGATCCAGACCCCCAGAGTTCGCTTGGATGACAACATTAGACAATCTTTGAAGGACTAGAATGGAACCAGGCCAGGAGGAAGACAGCCGATAGGATAGTCTGGCGATCTCTTCCAAACCTCTACACCTCACGGTATAAGGGGAACGACTAAGTAAGTATATTCTCACCTAGAAAACTGTACAAAAGGTATCAGGGAGCCTATTTAAGGAAAAAAAAACGATGTTAGCTTATACCTGGTTACTTTTAATAACCCACAAATGAAATGCCACGATTCAGTTTTTAATTTCAGAACAGGAATTCCTAGATTTCTATAAATTTATACAGAATGTTCCCATGGTCACAGTTGGGTTTAAAGCTTTTTGAAATTAGCAATAATTTATTTGTGAGACCAGAACAACCCAAAATTCCAGTGATGGATTTTTTCCTTTTTCTTCAAATTTCAATGACCTGCAAATTTATGCCCATCAGGAATTTCAATAGAAATAAGAGATGTACAGGTCCTAGGAGACAAACGAAAAAAATAAAAAAGACTAAACAAAAACTACATGACAGGAAGGCTAGAAGGAACTACTAAAGGTAATGAATAAATAAAATGCATTACATTTCCATGTGTCGCTTTGTGTCAGTGACTTTCAATAATCTCTCTCAGACATATCAGAAATTTAGTAAACGTACAAAATTATTCAATTTATAATAAAAATAGTTGTAACAAACCACCGTTCTAGATTTGAGAAATATCGCCACATTTTAAAGCTTCAGGGAGCTGCGGTAGCGCATTGGTTAGTGCACTGGCTTTCTAGCTCGGTGGTCCATGGTTCGATCCCCAGTTGAGGTGGGATTTTTGATGAATTGGGTACCAGAGCAACTCTGGGAAGGTTAAGGTGGCCGGCGTGATGCTGACCACATCACTCCTAGTGTGCCGATGGTCAAGAAAATATGGGCCTAACACCATATTCCCAATATGCCTCAATGGGCATGTAACGGGATCCTTTACCGTTACAGCTTCATGTTGGCACATATATCCACTCCACAATGGAAAATCTATTAGCATACTCCCTAAGTATTAAGTTTATACATGTTCATGGCAAGACTCTTGAATACATAATTTCAGTTACATTATTTTCATATTAACCAAAACGTACCACTATATCCTCCTGTTCCTCCGAATCCAAAGTCACCTCGACCTGGAAAAACAATACAAACATAATTGCTGGTTTTCTCTTGCACAATCTAGTGCCACAAAAAAACAAAGATGGATATCTACATAAAAAGAAGTCCTTTGAATAGTCAATAAATAAAGATAATTAACAGGCACTCGGACAGAAAGGATAATACCAGACAACAGAAAAGAAATGCAAGTGATAGGCTTCTGTCCAACGAGTGCCTGTTAATTACCTATAGTTATTTACTATCTACATAATATGACAACTGATACTTTCTTAGCACTATAAAATACATGTAAATTGCCTTCATGGCAATACTCATGCTATTTCACTCAAGCTGACCTGCACACAAATCAAATATGGTGGGTAGCAGCTAAATCAGCCTTAGCCCAAATAGGCACCAACTGAGGTGTGACAACGAGTACCACTGTATAATGAACAATATCTTTAATGAAATCATCCAGAGGTAACATACAAGATAATGGATATCATGACGTGCTGGAGAAGAGCAACAGAACTGATGAAAAGCATACAATTTTTGTTAGATAAGTGGAGTGACACGATTGCCTTGAACTTTAAAAACCAAATTATAATACTTTTATAAGCTTGGATGTTTTGTTAAAAATACAAACCTCCTCTTCCCATGGGCATTCCCATCCCCATACCAGGCATGCGGCCACCCCGTGGATCCATTTCTCCTTTGGCAAAGGCCTTCTTTACTTCCACTTTCCTTGAGTTTAGGCTCACCCTTTTTCTTACTGAAAAATAAAAATTAATTCTTACAGAACTCATATCGTAAGGACAAGACATAAATCAACACAAAAGACATTAATGTAAACCGAACAAACAACTGGACAAAAAATACAGAGGGAACAGAATATAATAGTAATGAAAACTACACACATACACACAAAAAAAAGAAATATGTGACCACATACAAGAAAGAATAAAGGTAGCATTACTACTAAAAAACGATAACTTACAAACACACTTGTCCACAGAGTCATAGTCTTCAAACGTGACAAAGCAAAAGCCCTTGCTTTTGCCCGTAGCTTTATCATTGATGAGCTCAATTTCCTTGATTTCACCAAACTGTGAGAAGACATCTCTGACCATGTCCTCTGTGGTATCATCTTTCAATCCACCCACAAACATTTTGTTCACAGTCTGCTGGTTGTTTATACTTGGGTCCTAGGAGTGACAACGTTTACTTATGTGAATTATTTCAATCTTTGATATCTTTTTCACATTATCAGTTCTTAAACGCATTTAAGGATGATCAAATTTCAGTTCAGAAAGCCACAAGAACACAAAAAATAAAAAGTCCCATAGCAGATACTACCACAGGGAAGTGTGTTAACAGGGCTTCACCACACTAGGTCCGGCTATACAAGCTAGGCGTGACCAGTTCCCTTCCTCACTGCCTTTGCCTTCCCCAGCTCAAGAGCAGCCAGGTACTCTTCTACAGCTGGGTAGACAGGAGCAGAACGCTACCATGTTTACACCCCAGATGTTTGCTGCCGAAAGGCCAGCCCTCTAACCGCTTAGCCAATCGGGCGCTCAACAAAAAAGAATATGAATAACATTTAAAACCAAGGTAAATACTATGTGGCCATTACGAGAAATTACTATTCTAGAGATGAATAAAACAAAGATATACCATAATTAAAGAGAGTAGAGGTGGGTGACAAACACATAAAAGGCTATGGTAAAAATGCATGCGGCGGACAATTATAAACCAAGCATCCAGCAACAAACTTACATCTCTTGGCATTGCCCGTTTTGTTTCTACATCTCTGTCATCGATTTTGTGAGGTCTAGCTTTCTGAACACTGTCAACACTTTCAGTGTCCTTGTACTTGATAAAACCAAAACCCCTGGATCTGGAATCAAACAAGTTATATTAATGCATGTATGAATGTAAGGTGAAGTAAAACCAGCAATTTATAAGCACATCTGATTTTGAGAAAATGCACACATCATCTAATTTGGTTAAAAATAAAGAGTGTGATGCTTATACAGCTGGCCAAAGTGTCACATAATTTACAAATCCTAATTTATTATAATAAATTACAAGTTTAATAAAAATAAAAATCTGGTTAACAGATAAATTCTGCATGTGAAAGTTATTCCAGGAACATCCAATTTTTTAAAAAGTAGATCATCATGACTCCAGCGTTGCCCTACCATTAGCACTGGGTCCATTCGCAGTGAATAACTGACTGTTCTTCTCTTCTTCTTCTTGCGATCGCATCTTTGATGATTACACCGTCAGACGAGTTCTCATGATGAATTCGACTGTTGTTTGAAGTTCCTCTTTAACTCCATATAGCTTTGAATTTAGTGTTGAGTCATTGGGCCAGTATATCTTTCTTAACTGGTCATACAGAGGACAGTCCTGTAGAACATGCTCAGCAGTATGTTCGTTTAATCCACATGTGCACAGTGGTGAAGCAGACAATCGTAACTTGTGCATGTGTTTATTCAGTTTGTTATGCCCTGTCCTGAGTCGAAAAATAGTTATCTGTCCCTGCCGGTCGAGAGTGTGATAGTCGTCTTTGGGTTGGTTCTGTTCTCTTCTTATAGTCTGGATAGCTCTCTTTTTCTCAAAGTATGTGACTTCATTATCTTCTTGTTCACATTCTCCTCCCTTTTTTGCAAGTTTATCTGCCTTTTCATTTCCGGGTACACCACAATGAGATGGTACCCACTGAAGTATGGTTCTCTTTTTGGCAGCTACCTTGTTTAGTTCATTTCTCAGATGCGGGAGTTTACCACCCTTGAGAGCTTGCAGGACAGACAGTGCATCTGTGAGGATGACTACCTGGTGGCAGTCAGAGTTGGTGTTATAAATCATATTTGCAGCTTGCTCTAGAGCTTGAACCTCAGCTGTATAGTTGGAACAGAATTTACCAGTGGGAATGTGCCTAGTCTCATAGTGGTTGTCAGGATATGAGATAAAGATACCGGCACCTCCATTCCTAACAGCATTAGTTGCTGATCCATCTGTATAGGCATGTATCCATGATTGATCGGGATAGCTTTCTTGGATCATACTCAATGTAGCAGTTCGTTTTTGCAGATCATTATACTCACATCCACTTGTGAGACCACTGACTGTTGTATTAATTTGGAGGGCACTGCTGGCCTGCTCCCATGGTACAGGGTATAGGGTGGGCTTCAGTGGTGTTGTCTTCATGGATAGGTCTTCTTGATGCTGTCTTATAAGTCTTTTCCCCCGATGCACAAAGCTGCTACGCTTTAGACGTCCCAATGCCAGATCATCTAGTCTTGCCTTCATTGGGTGCATTGGCATACTGTTGTACTTTTCCATCTGGATCATGGTTTTTGTGTCTCTTCTATGGGACAATGTCTGTAATCCAGCAACCTTCTGCATCTCTGTTATTGGTGTAGTTTTCATGGCTCCTGTAATGAGCCTGAGAGCTTGATTTTGCACCTTGTCCAAAGACTGCAGATGTGAGTTAGCAGCTGATGACCATGCTGCTGAGCTAAACTCTAAGTGTGGTCTTATTACTCCATTATAAATCTTCTTTAGATTTCGTTCATTTGCTCCCCAGTTGGTACCTGCTAATTTTCTGAGTATGCCTAGTCGTCTTCGGGCCTTTCCTTCTGCATTTTCAATATGCTTATTCCATGTAAGCCTTTGGTCAAATGTCACCCCAAGATAGGTGGGGTAGCTTTCTTCCTTGATCACGGTTGTCCCTAGGTGTATGTTAGCTGATTTGTCCTTGGGGGCGAGGGAGAACAGTGTTGTGGAGGTTTTGTCTGTGTTTATTGTGATAAGCCATTTCTCTGCCCATGACACTAGCATGTCTGCTGCCCGCTGCATTCTATAATTTGCTGCGGTGACATTTTCATCAGCGCACCAGAGTACTAGGTCATCTGCATATAAGGCAGCTTTAACTCCTGCAGGGAGATCTTTCACCAGGTCATTGATGTAAACAAGGAAGAGTGTTGGGGAAATTACTCCTCCTTGAGGTACCCCCTGATGGAGCAACACTTTTCTGCTCTGCAGACCGTCAAGAGTGACTCTAGTTCTCCTGTTATGCAAGTATGACTGGATCCATTTCATCATGTTGCCTTGGATTCCACTTCTCCTAAGTTTTGCAATGAGGCCATCTTTCCACACCTTGTCAAAGGCCTGCTTGAAGTCGACCCAGATCGTTAGGACCTTTTTCTTCTCCTGGAAGGCATCTTCTATTGCTTGAGACAAGTAAGTAACTTGGTCTTCTATACTGTAGCATTCTCTAAATCCAGCTTGTTCCGGCACCAGGATCTGCTCAGACTCTAAATACCATTTCAATCTGTGGTTGACTATTCGCTCCATAGTCTTCCCAACACAGCTTGTGAGACTGATTGGCCGGTAACTTGCAGCCTCGGTCTTACATTTCCCTTTCTTTAGTATGGGTATTGTGATGGCTTCTCTCCATACTTGGGGTACCGTTCCTTTCAACCAGCTGTGGTTGAATATCTCAAGCAGTTTTGTCTTTGCTGCTGAGCTCAGATTTACTAGCATTTCGTTGCTGATTTTGTCTGGGCCGGGTGACTTTTGAAACTTAAGCTTGGAAATAGCCTTCTGTAGTTCTCCTAGTGTGATGGGTTCCCTCATTGGGGCAGGAGTATCTGTCTGTCCCATGGTTGCCAGTATTTCTTTTCTTATCTCTCTCTGATGGTCTATGTTAATGGGTAAGTTGCTTTCTGAACTGTATCTTCTAGCAAACAAGTCTGCAGCTTGTTTTCCTCTGAAAAGTTTGCCACCTTCATCCAATGTGATAGTCTGCCTTGGTGAGGAATGCTCTTCATTTAGAGACTTGACTAATCTCCAAAGTTTCCTGCCGTCTTTCTCAAGGTTCAGCGATGCTGTTTTAGTTCTCCAGCTTTTCCGCTTTTCTTCTAGCTTTGTTCTCTGAAACTCTGCTACAGCCTTTTTTCCATTTGTTGTGAGTTTCAAGTGAAGGCTGAGACTCTGCGTCCTTTCTAGCCTTGTCCATAGCTTCCTGACGTTCTTGGAGTGTGCTGGACCAGTATGGTATGTAGTTACGCCGGCATCCTTTGGGAATGGTTTCTTTTGCAGCTTGTAGTATGCATCTGTTGAAGTCTTTTACCACTTCATTAATGTCTCTGTTCTGTACCTTGAGGGTAGACAGCAGCGTGTTCACCTGATGCCTGAATAAACCCCAGTTGGCTTTTTTGTAGTTCCATCTTGTAATGGCTGGGCCTGTACTGAGAGTTGCACTCTGGACAGTAAGAAAGATTGGGCGATGGTCGCTTCCCCCTAGTTGGTCTCCTACTTCTCTACTAATAGATCCAGCTATATCTGGTGTGGAGAAGGCAAGATCTGGTGTTGAGGTTGTGTGCCATCCTCTGGAGTAGAAGGTAGGAGTATCTGTGGCATTATTGACTAGGATTAGGGAGTGATCATCTTGCCAAGTTTCAACCTCTTCACCTCTGTGATCCAGATGGTTATAGCCCCAGCTCTGGGAGTGGCTATTAAAGTCTCCAACTGCTATAAAGTTGGTGGCTGGTACCTGTATAGAGCTGAGACTCAGGGGTTTGTTGTTCGGACAGTAATAGTTCAGGAGTTCTATTTCCATCTTGTCTACCTTTATCTGCAGCAGCTGATATTCTGCTCCATCCATGAAGGTTTTCCTTTCGTGTGCAGGAATGTTATTCCTTACAAGAGTAAGTACTCCTCCTTTTCGTCTATCTTGTCTGTCGGATCTGAAGCATTGATATCCCCTTATTTTAAAGGTTTGATCTGCTTTCAAGTGAGTCTCTTGGATACAGCAAACACTGACTTGCTTCTCATACAAGATGTTTTCCAGCTCTGTCTTTTTGCTGTATCCAGCCTGCTTGCTGTTCACTCCCTCTGCATTCCAGTGCATCATGACAAGTGGCACTCTGGGTTTCTCTTTTTCTGTTTTGTTTTGGTCAGTAGTTCTCCTCCGCCGTCTGTTGACTCCATAAGACGGTCTAGAGGGTCCTCCAGTAGCTGAGGGTGGGCTCTGTCGAGGCTCAGAGCCCGGCACTGCACCTGCCTGGTGGAGCTCCACAGGGCGAGCACCAGAACGAGATTTATTTGACGGTGTACTCTCCATAGAAAAAAAAAAGCGAGTTGCATGATACTGTGGTTTCCGGTGCGCCTTCTGGCCCAGTATCTACGACTTTAGCACCTGTTCAACGGGAGAGTGGGCTCATCCCTAATCTGTTTATGTTCCCAGTAGTAGACTATTCGCAAGCAGCCTGGGGGTGTCACTGCTCTGCGCGGACCTTGTTTACCGAGGCGGCGTCCGAGCTCGTATGGTGAAAATATGGTTGCGTTATCTTCAAAATAGCCCTGTCTTTCCCGTGGCTTTTCTGCCATCCTGCAACTTTGAGTTAGGGAGTTCTGAGCTCCAGTCTCTTTCCCAGGCATTTTATCCTGGCCTGGCACGCATACAGAGGACCCCACTTCTGGTTCTAAGTTAGCAGTTGGGGATAGGTGGGGTAGCACACTGTGCATTCCCCGTCATCCAGGGGGCTCTCCAACTATGCAGAGCTTGCACAATGCTGTGCTCTGGTTCTGGGCTCTCCCAAGGAATCCTCACGTCCTGCACAGAGCCACTTCCCGATACCCACCACCTGCCAACCCTCCATTGTAGAAATCTCCTGCATGCGGCCATCCAGTCAAGAGCCAGTATTAAGTCTGGTGCCCAAGTGATCCCCCCAAGCTCAGTGTGCAATGCTGGGTTCTCATCATGCTGCAACACAGGAGGGATTGTGATGCTCAGCCATCTCTCTCAATTCTGCACCGATAAGTGACATCGGGGACTTAACTTTGCCTCAGTACTGGGAGGCCCCGTTTCCGGGTACACCACACACAGCCAATTGAGGCAACGGTCGCCATGGGCGTGATAGACGACAAACAGTGAAGAATGAGGCAAGAAAGCATTTAACCCATGAAGTGGGGGTGGATTGGTGCAGACCAGAGCATGTACCACTCGCCGGTGGGTTCTGCATCTACACCTATAGGGTTCCACCCACTCCTCAGCCCATTTAGTCTGGCCCCTCACCCAGGACCTGTCCGGCTTGGGTGACCCTGCCAGGAGTAAAACTCCCGCCGGCATAGCTCCCGGGATCATTGAGGCGCTCAAGCTCTCCAACCACGGCAAGGTAGGCTTACATGTGGAGAGTAACTGACTGTATTAGATCATGTTAAACATGATAGATGGAAAACAGCAATCAATGTGGTACGTTGAGGCTTTCACGTGTCAAATGAAGAAATTACCTTTTTGTATTTGGGTCACGCATCACAATGCAGTCAACAATTTCACCCCACTTAGAAAAATACTGTTTCAGGCTGCTTTCGTCAGTGTCAAAGCTAAGACCTCCAATAAAAAGCTTGCGGAACTGTTCAGAGTTGGGATCAGGGTCCCCATCCCCACCTCCGTATCGGTTTGGACCTCCCCTGAATCCACCAGTTGGTGGGCCTCCGTAACCTCTTTGTTGGTACTGAAAGAGTAAATTATTTTGCAATGTGAAGAAAACTAAAGTAGTACCTACTTCTTCCCCAAATTAAAGAAAATCAATGTTACACAATCACTATGTTTTAGGGATGTTTTACAGTAAAAAAACAAGTAGGCTACTGCTTTGTTGGTCGTCATTTGCCTAGTTTAGTTTGTAACAGTCAATGTGCCTCAATAGTCACTGGATTGCTTGTGAACAGTCATGCATATTTCCCATTAGCAATAATGGCATCTATAATCAAGAGATGACTTTCAAAGGAGGTAATAAGCTGCCAAATTTCAAGTGATTTAGATAATATCAGAGGTTGTGAAGAGGTCAGTGCAACAAACTGATGTGACTGGAAAATGCCAGTTACCTCTGACCAAACTGATCTACAAGAATCTCTCTTTATGCATCAACTTCATAACTGTTAATTATTTCTTTACTTTCTTGTATCTGTTCACTTCATGCATTCTTAATCTGGTTTTTTAAAACAATAAATGTCATTAACAAAGCTATTAGGTTTACATTTACAGCTGCATCAAGAATCAACCACACACCTGAGTTTCCCATGGAGAATAGGTAGACCTATTTAATTTTATACTTAGCGTGTCATATGCCATCTGCTCAAGTTTTTTTTCCATGTCTTCTTTGTTTTATTTATTTGGGTCTGTCCCCAATTCCATTCTCCATGTTTTTTTAAGACCTTTTAGTCTTGAGATTCCTTAATGTGAATCCTAACAAACCCTAATGTCTAACCTACTGTTCCACCAATACTTCTCCAGTCTCTTTCCATACTGGTGAACCTGTCACACCATATTAATCCTACTCTTCTGTGCAAGCACCCATTTTGAAAGTCTAATTCGTGGTGGTTGTTCTTATTCGTGTTTCAGTTACCCAATGAGACAGACTGTTGACATCTGAGTAGACAATTCTGATTTCTGTGCTAAATTTGTTTACTTCAATGTCCCTATACGTTTCGATGCTACATATCCCAGCTCTTTTTGCCTTTTGTATTCTTATATCACAATGCTTTCTCAAACTTTATGTATGCTACTGTGAAGATATGTCATGAGTCTTCATTTTCAATACACTATTCTCATAACACTGGTTACAGGATAAAATCTGCACAATCTAGATTGTCGAGTACACAGAATTCCATTTTTGGTTGCCATTGCCATCTAAGCCTGCAGCTATTCCCTCTTTAAAAAAAATTATTCCTTCCTTATTTGGTGTCTCTGTTGACTTAGTATCAAAAGCATTTTTGGAACTCGTCATGACAGGATTTACGTGAAATAGTGAAAGGAGTGAAAGTGACAGATTCCGTGAGAGAATCAAGGGCTATTCTATTAAGAATGCTTGATATCTGCAGACACATCAAAGAACACTATTCTCACGATCAGGGTAGTTCACGCTTGTGAATATTTAGTAGAAAGGTAATATCTCTCTGAGTTAAATAAAGACAGAGGATTGGTACTCTAGTCACACTTATATCCCCTTCTCTGATTGATTTCATTGTTATTTCATTTACAATTATTTTTGGCTCGAGCCCCCAGGTAAAAGATAAAAGAATTTATGTTATCAAACTTATTACCACATTGAAGACAACAACCATACATCTGACAAGTTACAAAGTAAAGCAGACACGGTTGGTTTAGTTCTTCAAATATAAAATAGAATTTTCAAAAGAATTATAGTTACACTGGTATTATTGCACCTTTAGTGTTTCATTAGGCAAGTTTCATCATTTGGTTTCAATGTTTGTGAAGTTGTATGTTTCGCTTCTCAATAGAGGTTTGTTGCTCAGCTTTTGGGAGATTTGTTGGACTTCTGGGGTTGATGTTGGCGTTTTTTTACTCAATGGGTTGCCTCAGCTGTGGTCTGTGCTATCACTGCAGTCTCGTAATTCAGCATATTTGCTTGGTACTGCATAAGGATTTTCAGTCTTCACCATTAGGACTTTCTTCAACGAATTCCTTACTGCTTTGGTTCTTGGTGGCTTTAGTTCTTCAATGACTTGAATCCTAATTAAATGTTGCCCATCCAGTTAGTACACAGTGTGAAACTTTCCTGTATGACCGGGCGCCAGTCTTGATTCTTTGTTGAGTGCCAAACAGTGTAAGTTTCGGACATTTAACAGGTTGTCCTGTTCCCTCCTCCAATCATCACGTGTTTGGTGGGCAGGTTTCAAAATGTCAAAAGTGTTCCTATCCTCCAATAAGCAGGCTTTGGTCCAGAGAGGCAGATTTAATTTAAAAAATAGGCTGTCCTTTATCTGGGCGTCACTGTCTGTTGCATAGATTCTCAGAATTGTCAACTTTGCCCGTTCAGAAACTTTATGGTGGGTAATGAAAATGACTGGTTTCTTTACTTGCCCGAATAATTAAACGGGTGTATATCACTAGGCGTACTGGCCACCGACTGCTTTGTCGGTTGGTGGCTAAGGATGGAAGAAGAAGAAGAATATCACCTCTTAGTCGGTGAGTCTTATCAATTATGCTATCTGTGAGAGGTATTAGATGACTCTTGACGCCAAGTGTTAACCTTACTTGGCGGTTAGGATTCAACATCTAGTTGCCGAAAAGTCTGTAGTCGGCTGTTCTCAGGTCTAACCTAACTTAACACTCTTCAAACCGGATATATAAAAAAATCGTTTCAATCGGAACGATGACTTTTGAAGTAAAAAACGCATTTATTTTTTAATTTTGACTTCAAATCTATGTTTTATATTAAGAATACATGTTAAAAATTATATTTGTGCTAAAAAATATACAGCTTTCACTTATTTTGACTTTGAAATTACACGCAGAAAAACGTAAACACCGAATTTGTCTGTCCGCCATTTTGGATTTTTTTCGATCAACTCGACTTAACAGGTCGTAAACAAAATGCAGTCTGAAAATGACTACTATGCATCTAGTGATGTAGATTCCTGTTTTGATGATTATTCAGAGGACTTGGAAACGTCTGATGAGTTAGATGGCTGATAAGGTTGATAATGTTGGATTTTTATTCCCGTTAATGATATCCACCAAAAGATAGATATAAGTGGATGGAAGCAGACATCATCATCATCATCAGTTGATAAGATCTCTATGGTGTTGTTTGCTCCACTGTAGTGTATGGAATGTCAACTTGACCTACGCAGTGGTGTGTAGACATGGATTGAGTGTACAATGTGCGAATGACGATAAGGGTTCGTGTTGTTGACAAATGTTCTTTTCTCACACTCATGTATGACTGGAAGTCATCGACACCAACGACTGTGTACCTTTTCTAAAGTTTAATTGGACGTACACACTCGACAGCACAGATAGTGACAAATCACAGGTTGGCATAATACATCATAGTACAGTGGATAACTGGTCTTGCAATGTTATGTTTCATGGGCACTCATGTAGATTAATATTATAATGGGCTGTCAGTAGCCAAGCCCTCAGCATCGCCCATACATATAAATCATCTGACTTCACTGACTGAGCACGTCAGCTTATAAACAATATTTCAGATGGCTTCTAAACCTAATCTCGTCTAGCGACGATTCTTCAACATAATGTTCAGCACATATTTTCCCCATATAATAATATTGAACCGCTGATAAAGGGTTCTCATGTGTAGCAGTGATCTCTGGACTAAACAAGCGATAATACGGGCATCCCCTTTTCTCTTCTTGAAAGTCACTACATGTTTGGATCCAAGATGGCTTCACTCGTGAGCTGTCACTCACGTTTGCATACAGATAATGCATCTGTCCTAAAGTTAGTCATTCATAAAACATTTCATTGCTCTGTAGATTTGATCATGAACAATTGACTGCAATCTACAGGATATAGTGCTGCTAGGAATCGAAGTCGTTTTCATCGAGTCAAATATATTCTCTTAGACATTCAAATCGTAACTATCGAAAATGGTGGCTTCGATCGAGAGTTCATAAGAGTGTCTTTGATTACCTTGGTATAGGAATTATGAAACTGCCATTCCTTGGCAATATGACTAAACACTGGGGTAAAGCATACACGATAGGTTTAGACAACTATCACCTTCCCCACAAATACTGAGATCACTTTTTCCCCGGCGACAGGCCGACATGGAAAACACACAGTCCCTATCAGGACGAAGCCAAATCACACCACACTCTAGCGACACATCCGCCGAATAGCCTTCGACCTCTCTAGAGACAACAGAACATATAGTTCGACTTAGATATGTAAAGATATACAGATATAAGACAGACTCGTCCTACTCAGACAAACAATACACATAAATTCAGGCCATAGATATTCTGAAGCAAGAACAATCTATTATTACCCAAACAACGAATAAATCGCAGTAAAATGGATTTATCCGCGGAGTTTGATCGAAAGAGCCGACACAACTTTCAAGGGAAGTAACACAATAATGACTTTCCCTTAAGCACCATTTTGCTTTCAAAATATTTGCGAAGATAACAAGAATACCAATGTATAATATTGTAAGATATCAAAGACTGCACGTAACAATGGCGAAAATACAGCTCAGAACAACTCAGATCACCAGCCGTATATGTAAAGGTAATGTTACTTCGTTAACGAAATGACAGCTGATTTTGAAAAGTAGTAAAACAGTCGTTTTAGTGGGCTATTGTAGTCAGTATAGCTGCTTTCTGTTTGTTTTTGAAAAAAAGAAACAAATATTTCACCTTTCAAACAGTTAACAAAGAACTCATGGCACCAGGAAATAAATATAAAGTGGATCTGACGTAACTTCTGAATCAGCTGATTTTTCTGACCTCATTCGCCCTGTATCTCTGCTTTTAAAAATTATTATTTACATCATATGACTTTATGATTGACAGTATTCCTTTGTACTGAAAATGTAACGTGTGTCAATTTTCCTGTGTACACTAAACTGTAACTTTGAATTCTATTGTTGATCCGTAAAAATTAATTTTAAATTGTTCTTGCAGATGTTTTGGTTATGATGGACTTGATGAAGGCCCACCTTCCAACCCTCCACCTTTTTCGCCTAAGAGGGTTCCAGTCTGCAACTGTCAGAGGTAAGCACCAGAGAAAATACAAAGCAGTTTTTTAAAACCATTGACTTCTTCAAACTGTAATTTTATGAAAGAATATAAGAAAATATATATAAGAAAAGGGTGTTTTCTTTTTGACAATATATTAGAGACAAGCCAACAAAATGGGGGATGAAATTATGGGTTCTTGCTGATGCTGTTAGTGGATATACTCTGATGTTTATTTAGGTATGATCACTGCAAATGGACCATTTGGTTTAGCTTATACTGTAGTTAGTTATGAAAGTAGTGGACAAGAGTGACCAGCCAATTAACAAGTACAATGTTTTGAGAAAGACCAATAAATATTAGATAACTCTTTTTTTCATTTTCTGGATATTGCCCCATTGCTATGGTTAGATGCTTACATTTTATTTCAAGACTAGCAGAAAAAACACCCAGATGTGGAAGACCAGCTAGATATGGTCAGCTAGATTTTACAGAAGAATTAATCCGGAATTGGGGAACATAAGTTTGTTTGATGCACTACTCGCTTCAAAGCCACCAGTTTTTTCTCGGCACACCATGGACCCCAAGTGTACAGAGACAAAAAGAAGTTGTAAGCTTTGATATCAGATTGTAATGATTGAAAGAAAAATAAAAAGTTAAATGTCAAGTTTGTGATATTTTTTTAAAATGTTTTCATGCAGGTAGGAATTGTCTGTCAGAATACAAGCCTTAGTAGGATATATAAAGATGTGTTGAGTCTTTATTATGTCACCCTCATAACTGATTTTACTTATGTGTTAGTGATCATACAGTGTTACACTAGAAGTATGTCTACTGAAGTCATATTTCATTATTTTAGCTAAGATGTTGCAGCTACCTAAAATAACTGTAATGTATTCAGTGGAAGATTAAAAAAAAAAATTTTTGTGTGAAAAGCATAGTTATGTAACATTTCAAAAATCTGCATAATTTTATTATTTAATGTTGAATTGTTTTGGAAATGTAACATATAATGCAGAAATGGTCAGACTACAATAAAATATGACTTGTTAATTGTTCTGATAAAAAACTCACATCAATATAAATTTTTTAAATATTAACTTTACATCTAAATATGGTAGTCTGTTCAATTACAAACAATTTGATGTATAACACTCTTGGGTAGACTTCAAATTATAATGTATCAAGGAACATTAGAAGTCAGATATGTCAGAGTATGAGAAAATGATACAAAATATCAGGTCTGAAGAGAGTTAATATGCATGGCGAACGACTAGAAAGGTGTTGACAGTATGTTCTGGCAACAGTACATGGCGCGCTATTTTGCTACTCCACGAAGACAGTGTAATACCAAAGGGCATTTGAATACAGAAAGTAGCATTGAATGAGTAAGAACTGCACTACTATAAGACAAGGAAGAAATCTGTATGGAAAATTGACAGTCATAGGAAAAAGACAGATGAAACAAATGGACAAAATTTGGTTCCATCACATATCTGCCCATTTAAGGTACGTCATGTATCAGCTTTCGGACATTGGTTTTTGATGTCTTCGCAGTCTTATTCTTTCTGTTCCTCGTTTTCCTTTGTCAATCTGTATTTTGATGATACGCTTATAGATATCCATTTCCACGTCATAAAGACGGTGAAGGTTTTCAAACATGCCTGCCCATCCAACCTTCATTATCTCAAGCTGCTTCTTGTTGACCGTCTCCTGTATATTGTTTCCTTGCAAAGCGCTTGCTTTAGAGTTTTGGCTCCAGCAAAAAAGGAGTTTATTCATCTTTGGTCTAACAGGTGGGGTAGCACTTTTCACATCCAACCTTTTCTTGGTGACCTTGTACGACCTGCGTAAGCAAGCGGTAGTCTTATTCTTCCTTTCTGTTATCAGAAATTCCTGACTACTACACAAGGTAATATACCGACAGTAGTTACACCACCAGAATTCATGAATGGTTTTACAGTCGAAGCCTGTGAGTGGTTCTCACAATCGCTCTTCTCACACTTCTGTATATCCAGATGAGTGCAAGGTTCCAACTTAGAAATCGCCTGATAAACGAGAAAAGATGAAACATGAAGATGAAATAATATCAATAGTAGGCCTACTGCCATGGTGTTTGAGATCTTGAAATGTGTAAATGTTACGATGGACAAAGAAATGACTTTCAAAATAAATGATTTGTAGGCTACCTGTTTGATCTTTCATGTCACCCTCTTACTTTCACATGGTTGAAATGAACAGTGAGACGTATTCTTCAATGCCATCCAAATAAGTCACCTATGCTGTTTGGGTTAGGTTTAAGACTCCTAAATCTAACCCGTAAACACTACTGCGACTCAAATTCTTTTATAAGGTTTTATCCAATAAACATCACACTGTGATTTTCAACCCACAACGCAACCAACGTCCTTTTCAGGAGGAATGAGGAAGAAGATTTCAACCTTTTCACATCTCCCTCTTGTTTATGACACCACCTAATAATCATGGCATATGTCCCAATCCTATATAGGCTATTAATTTATTTGCAAAAATCATTAATAAAGAGATCAATAGATAATTGTTAGAATGAGACCCAAATACATGTTCAACAAATTAAACTTCAGGCATAGGCCTACATGTTCACATGCAGAAGACAAACAGCAACTTTTGGTTGAAATGAAGCACTGTTTGATAGGGCCTTAAAAAAGAATTCAGAGATGTAGTAATAAGGAGTAGGCCTAAGGGCAACTTACTGGGATGACATAATAAAAGGCGGCACTGTGCTTCATTTCAACCCAACCTTCTTTAGGCCTACATGAGACAGAATGGTCTCCAACCAATACAAGAGAGAAACTATATTATGATAAAGAGTTTGACAAACTGCCAACTTTATGCGAAAAATAGATAGGCCTATGGCTGCATGAGTGAATGTAGATGACAACAAATATGAAATACAATTTCTTTTAATGTTATGCTCCAGTCACACTTACAAGACCACATGGACCGAGTCACCTTGTCACTAATGAGGACAGCATGGGGGAGATGATGGGATAGGCCTACCTATGGAGAGGTCAAATTTTACCATTTTTTTAGGTACGAGAAAATCCTATTTTTGGTAGGCTACTGCTCTTGCATGCACTTAAAACGTACATCATACGTGTAATGCCTAATAGGCCTATAACTTTCACAATAATATGCATACGAAAAACAGGTTTCAAACAATGCACCATGCTGCACTAACTCCAGTAGGCAGGCAAGTACCACTGCAGGAGGCACGCTTTCACTCTGAAGCGTTTAAAGAAAGAAATTTATAGATTAACGACGGGTAGGTCCTACGGTTGAAATGCATAAAAAGCATAACACCTTCTAATAAACAATGTATCTGCTGCCACATATTCCACTATATTTCAAATGGAATAATCGCATGTGAAAAAAAAAATCCTAGGAAGGTCACATTGTACTCGGATTGACCTCCCTGATACGCATCCCAGACTCAAAATGGCGATGACCCCAATGAAACCACGCGTTGTACAGCAGCTTTCACAATATGATTAAAAATATTTTCAAGATTAAAAGACGCAAACATCTGCATATCAAACTAAACTTAAGAACAAATCCTAACTACTATATAAACAAATTAAGGAATACTTACTCCTGGCATGGTATTTTTTGGTAAAGAAAAAAGTTATTCAAAACAGAGCGTCCTAGCAAAATGACGCCAGTTAAGCAAGAGAATTCGAAATTACTGCGCACTCCTAGAACCAGCAAGTTAAAGCGCCCACTCTAGGAATATGCATTGCCTGATTTTTGTATGTGCTCTCAATTTTATTTTTTTATGATTTTTCTGTGAAGCCTTGAAGCTTGCAAAATTTACTGCATAAGAATAATTTCTAAAATTAGGAAAAAGTAAAATGCAAATAGCAACTATATTTTTAAATATGCATTTATTCCAGTGGAGGACCCTGTCTGCTGATGCTTCCACCATGGCACCCCTACGACCCATGACGGGTTATGGGTTGAGATGAGATGATGATGATTTATTTTGGACTATAAATCTGAAAGCACATAGGCTATAGTGTTAAAATAGTTCAATAATTATAAAATAATGATGTTTAATATTCTTGTAAAAATCCTTTTTTTTCGTTGTAAGTTCAAGTCTTGTTAATGGTATCCGAATGAGACCCAATACATATTATTTTTAGTATTTAATTAAAATTTATTTTTGCAAATAAATTTGTTAATATAGTATCCGCATTTTACACATTCACTGAATTATGAAATCCGTTATTTAATATATTCAGTAAATCTCCCCCCCCCCCCTAAAAAAAATTGTTTAATGCGCATACAATATAAATGAGCATAATATTTTATTATATATCCTATGTTTTGTTTCTACACATGGGTTGAAAAGATCATCTTTTATTTTACGCTGTGGAAAATATTATAACATATTCCTCATCATCATCAGCTGCCATCTCCACAACGAAGGTTGGCTGTAAAGGTTCTACAACGTTTTCTGTCTCTTGTCTTGGTGGTGCACTCTGATAGACTTTCCTGTCCATCTCTTGATGTTATCTTCCCACTTATAGCGCTGTCTTCCCCTTGCACGTTTGCCTTCAACTCTCCCTTCTATTATGGTCTTCTGCAAGGTGTTATGCCTTTTTATGTGGCCAAAGTATTTTAGCTGCCGAACTTTGACCTCCCTCATTAGTTCTCTTTTCATACCTAGATTTTCTAGGACCTCCTTATTTGTTTTCGTCTCTTTCCATGAGATACGCCCCATTCTTCTATATATCCACATTTCAAGAGCCTCAATTCTTTCTTCCAAATGCTTATACATCGTCCATGTTTCTGCCCCATACAGAAATGCAGAATATATATAACACTTTATGATTCTCAGTTTTAATTTGTGAGATAACTGTTTAGATGTCAGTATATGTTTCATGTTGTTGAATGTAGCCTTGGCCATTCCTATTCTCTTCTTGATTTCTGTTTCACATCTGCCATCTTCTATTATTATAAGACCAAGATATACGTAGCTCTTGACTGTTCCAGGGTTTTCCCATTTACGCTTATCTTTAATGTGGGTTTATCGTCTGTTTTGCTAATTATCATAGTTTTTGTTTTCTCAATATTAATGTCGAGTCCATATTCATGACTTATACTGTTCACTTGCTTCACTAGTTCTTGTAACTCATGTTCGCGTTCAGCTAACAACACGGTATCATCTGCATATCTAAGGTTGTTTATTAACCTTCCACTGATGTTTAGTCCTGGTATTTCCTATATCTGTTTGAAAATTTTTTCGGTGTATAAATTAAATAGGCAGGGGGACAGTACACAACCTTGTCTGACACCTCTTTTTATGTCTATGTATGGTGAATAATTCCTTCCAGATCTTACTGTGGCAGTTTGCTCCCAATAAAGGTTACTGAGTATTCTTATATCTTTTCCATCAATACCTATGTCTTCGAGGCATTCAATTATTTTTTCATGATGGACTCTGTCAAAAGCCTTCTTATAGTCAATGAAGCCCATGTACATACTATTCCTAGAATCCTTTAAAAAAAAGCGTGGTCCTATTATTATATTTACACTGAACTCAAACATGTATGCTCTGCCACCCATTAGCTTAACGCTGCCACCCATTAGCTTAACGCTGCCACCCATTAGCTTTCCCCTGGCATATTTATGGCTACCATCTTCAACTCTTCTTCATTGCCCCCTATGTAAACCAAATGTGTCACGTGTTATTTCACCTGTCCTCGATCACTTCAAACAAAATCTGTATTTTGCTGTTAAAACAATAAGCTCACTAACAATTTTCTGTTACACCCCTTATCTTCTTGATCCGTGCCTTTTCAATACAAACGTGTGTCAGTCGGTTATATTCTGACGTTTTCTTTCTGGGCTATTTAGGTTTCCAGATAATTCCTGATGTTACTGTTATTTTTATAGTACAATTCAGAGACAGTATCACATGGCATGTTGATCTGCAAATGTTCCCGTCGTGCGCTTGCCCTCTTGTATTAGTCGACTATTTGTGTATGCATGTTGTTTTTTCTTTTGTATCCTTAATATCCTAATAATAAGTGTAGTTTCTTTAGCATGCTCAGGAACTGTTCCTGTTATAGGTTGTGGGCACGGTGTAACAGTTTAACCCTTGAATTATTCTTTGTATACTGATTTGGCCATCAAAAGCTCTAGATATAACAACCAGATAATACCATTCTTAATAAAATTGAGAATTTCGTCGTTTGTAGTTCTTTATGCTATAGTACCTTCTTCATGTTTCGTTATATTGTGGAATTTGTCCTTGTGATAAATTGCTTCAATAGCTTTTGAAGCTCCCGTGGGGGCGATTGTAATTCTTTATTTAATTTTTTTGATAAATCGACTTGCAATTTAATCTCACCACATTCTTGGTAAATATGAGTGGTCAGGGGAAATAAGGAAATCTTGGCTGATAAAAATGTTCAGTGTGGGAATTTGACCGATATTGAAACATGAAGTTTCGTAGTGTTCTCGCGAGATTTAAGGTGTTTGCATATTGCCTCTTCCTTCCTTCAATTTAGGCTTGTTCACTTATTTATTGAATTGATTTTTTTTATCTTCTGTAAACGAAATTGATTAGCAATGATATAAAAATAATTTATTTTTATGTTAAACATAAAAAATGCCAAGAACGCTGTTGGCGAACTTCTTTGCAGTTTTGCCTGCATTCTACGGCGGTGATAACGCATGTTTGTGTACTTTCCGGTGTCGGTACAATCGATTCACGAGCTACTTTCTTCTTTGTAAGAATCATCATCATCTCAACCCGTAACCCGTCATGGGTCGTAGCGGTGCCATGGTGGAAGCATCAGCAGACAGAGTCCTCCACTGCTCTCTATCCTCAGCAGCTAGCGCTCTGGTATAGGGCACAAACAGCCGTGAGCAATGCGTACAAGTGTGGAAAAACCGTGCCCTGTCCATTCTTTGATGTTATCAGCCCAGGATTTTCTTTGCCTTCCTCTTCTCCGTTTACCTTCGACTGTTCCCTGGAGGATCGTTTTCGACACATTTATGCAAAATAGAACCAACTGTTGCTTCACTATTCTGGGCCATTATGGTTTTAGAGTTTACTGCGCTTAGCTGTACTTGTCATGCATTTCTACGAATCGTTTATACCCAGTTTTGTCTGCCCGTTTCTTGCAGGTATAGTTTTGCGCCGCCGGTCCACATCAAGCTTCCTGACTGTAGTGCATCTTTTTAATGCTTTCTTTGTCAATGTTTTGTACCTATTAAAATTGTTAGCATATCTCAGTCAAATAGCTTCATGCAAACTATTTTATCTGCTCACCATTACACTTTGGTTCATTTAAAGATTTGGAAATGTTGTTACATTTTTTAATTTAAATCCTGCAGTGAAGTCTGTGTTTACTTATATGCACCATTCAGACTTTTCTTTTACTTCACATTCTTTTAATTTAATCTACCATTGCCGTGGAGTGTTGTGGGGTGCTGAACTTTTTGCTCTTGAGCCACGTGTCTGGCATCAGCTGATGTGAGCCCATGTTACGATGGAATTTTTGCAATAGTTTAATCCATCTGCTTCTTTTATACATACACATTGGCAGCAAGGTTGGCACAGTTGGAGGGACGAAGTAAAAGTCCGAAAATCCGGTCTGCTCGGGGATTAGGTCAGTCCGAATTTTCGGATTTTACAGGATTCTCGGGCAGTATTTTTAAAATTCAAATTTAAGGAATAATAATGAAGAGATGAACAGACAAATGTTGTTGGTTACTGTGCCATTAACAATTACAGAATGCTTCATTTATCAAAATGGGTATACGAGGGGCGTTCAGAAAGTAATGCACCACATCGTTTTTCCCAGGAGCTGTTTATTCAAAAAGCATGAAATTTATACACAATATACATGATATGTCATGTAAACATCGGTATTATTCAACATAATCCCCATCAACTTGAACGGCTTTATGCCAGCGCGAAACAAGTGCATGTATTCCTAGCCCGTACCAGATTTTGTCTTGATCATGTAGCCATTTCTTTGCTGCATGAATCACTCCATCATCTTCAAACCTTGTCCCACGGAGTGCATCTTTAAGTGGACCAAACAGATGACAATCAGAGGGTGCCAAATCGGGACTATAGGGTGGATGGGGTAGTACAGTCCAACCCAATTTGGTGATTGCTTCCCGTGTTGCCAGACTTGTGTGAGGTCGCGCATTGTCGTGAAAGAGAAGCAGGTCTGCTGGATTCTTGTGCGGCCAAACTCTGCAAAAACGTTGATTGAGTTTTTTCAATGTCTTAATGTAAGCTTGCGAATTGATTGTCTCTCCTCTTGACATAACGTCCACAAGAATCACACCTTCAATGTCCCAAAAGACAGTGATCATGACCTTTCCAGCTGAAGGAATTGTCTTGAATTTCTTTCTTCGTGGTGATTGCGGATGATGCCACTCCATTGACTGTCTTTTTGTCTCAGGTTCAAAATGATGTGCCCAGGTTTCGTCACCTGTAACGATCTTAGCCAAAAAGTTCTCTCCATCAGCATTGAAACGCTCCAACAATTCAGAAGACATTGCTTTCCTTTGCAATCGGTGGTCATTTGTGAGACTTCGAGAAACCCATCTTGCGCAAACCTTAGAAAATCCGAGAGTTTTTATAACTGCATTTGCACTACCAATGCTGACTGACAGCTGTAAGGCCAATTGTTGAGTAGTGATTCCGCCTATCAGTAAGAATAATGCCCTCAGCGCATTTCAACATTTCTGCGTTGGTGGCGTGGCAGGACGTCCACAGCGCGGCCGATCAAGGAGCTCCGTATCTCCACTTCCTGATTCTTTGATTCTCTGAACCCAGCGACTGACTGAACTCCTGTCGACACAAAACTTCCATACACATCACATAGACGCTTGTGAATGTTCACAACAGTTTCCTTTTCTGCAACGAGAAATTCTATCACAATTCGCTGCTTATAACGCAAGCTGCTAACACGCTTCATTTCAACGGTTTAGGGCAGCCGTATAATTTGGCCGGTTGCGGTGCAATTTGGTGCACACAATTGGCACATGCCATATTTGAAGTGTGCAAAATTTCATGCGTCTATCTTCATTATTAGCTGAGAAAAACGATGTGGTGCATTACTTTCTGAACGCCCCTCGTATTTATTTATTCGTCCATTTATATTGCATTTGCTACACTGCTTGAGGATGGAACACTTACATCCGTGTTGTCACTTGTTGCGGCTGTGCATCTGTAGCGATCACGCACGCGCATGTGCTCTCACACAAAAAAGCCCGGACATTTAAAAAAAAAACTGAGCTTTTAAAAAGTCCGGATTCTCGGGTGGTCCGGATTTTGGGACTTTTACTGTACCGGTACCATGCTATCAAAACAAGAAAACGAAAGGCTAAAGCAGCTTTCATTGCACTCGGAAATGTATGGAGATCAAAATAAATCAGGTCCAACACATACAAAAATCAGAATGTTCATTTCAAATGCTCACTTTCAGTCCTACTGTATGGCTGTGAATCATGGAGAAAAACTAAAACCAAGAAGATACAGACAAGTACCAGACAAGTGCCAGTGGAACAAGATATAAGAAGAAGAATCTGGAGATGGATAGACAGTGAGAAAACCTGCTGATAGCATTACCAGACATTCCTTATTCTGGAATCACCGGATGTAGAGGGAGAACAAATAACACGCGGAGAAGAGAACTGGTTAAAGAGGACGAAGACGACATAGAAAGACCTTGAGCTGATGGCACGTGACAGGAAAAGTTTATTGAAGGATTATGTTCCGTGGGGCGCTGAAGGATGATGATGATGATGATCTGCTTCTTGGTTTTTTCTTGTGCTCTAAAACCAGATCTTCAACGGTTGTATATGCGTTATGGTAACTAATCGGGCTCTATTCTCGTGTGAAGGCTAAACCATTTTATTCTCTCTCTCTCTCTCTCTCTCTCTCTCTCTCTCTATATATATATATATATATATATATATATATATATATATATATATATATATATATATATATATATATATATAATATATATATATATATATATATATATATATATATATATATATATATATATATATAACGAATCTCTGGAAGTAACATTTTCTTATTTGTCGTATTACTTTAGATGTTCCAGGAATAAATCTGTTTACATAATTCCGTTTATGCTCCAATGTAGACTTCTCAGCAATAGGATAACCATTGTCGTCTTGCTTGTCCCAGACACAACAGTACCATTTCTTTTACGTGTGACCCAACCAGCATTCATGACTACCGCAGCGGTTACGTGGGATCAACCATGCCAACCTTCACCTGAGCTCAGCAATCCTTTTTTCGTCCTCTTTCTACCTCTTACGACGTGAATGTGTAGTTGAGCTATCATTACAGTTTAGAGCAGTGTTTCTCAACCTTTTTGTCCTCGCGGCACACTTTTCAATTTGCTAAAAATTTGCGGCACATCTATATGACACCGCGCCAGAATAAAAAAATTACAGTGATATATACTAATTTGTGGGTACTTTAGAATAAAGAAAACTCTCATTTCTTTTTTTTCTTTTTTTTTTTCGTACGCCCGCTAATACTCGAGGCGAAATCTCTGGTTATTTTTTTTTTAATGTCTAACCTGACATTGATTTTTACGTGAGTATCCTATTTTCTTGTACAGAGACAAGTGTCCCTCGCCATTCAGGCAGATACTCGCCGTTTTCGGAGGTACCCATTAGAGCTGGGTCGGCTCAGGAGCCGCCAGACCCTGGTCAACGACACTTCTTCAAATGTCCTCGCCAGGTCTCGAGTTAATCCAGTCCAAATCCCGGTCGACGAAAAATCCTCAAATGCCGTCGCCCGGGTTTGATCCTGAATCACCCGGTCGCCAGAGCGGTGTTGTAACCACTACGCTAGCGCGGCTCCCATTTCTATTTTATTTTAATTGTTTAAAATAATTGGAACATATATTTGACCCCAAAAAAATATATTTTTACACAAACCTGATAGTCCTAATGCGATACTTGGACTTGATGCTTTTGCGTAATTTCATGGATATTGGGGCGTATTTGGGATAAGCAAACTCTTATTTCATCTTCACACACAGAAGTCTTTTTTTTTTTTTTGCATTTAATGCTTGTAAGTGTTGAAAATCCCCTCACATAAATATGACGTAGAAAACTGCATCAAAATATTTAAAGCTCGTTTAGCAATAATACAATACTCGTCTTTAACAGAAATCCAGAATGCGTTCAGGGGTATCTCAGAGTGTTTCATTTTTAGACTGCGATCAGTTGAAATAGAAGCTCTGTTCTTCTTCTATTATTGTAAAATCCAAGTCAGATGAAACTGGCACAAATGGATTTCTTGCCCAGTCGAATCTCTCTGCAGTCAGAGAAAGTAATATTGGATATTTTGCTCAAATGTTTCCAAATGCTCCATGATGAGGGTAGCAATGTCTTTTAAACTGTTTTTGGGTACCAGTGGAAACATATCACCCTCCTTTGCTCTATTTAACCAGATTAATATAATTTTTTTTTAAATGACAGTAGCTTATCAGTAGATGTAAGGATGTTTTCATTTCGTCCTTGCATACTGATATTCACACTGTTTAGGAGCCTGAATATTTCTGTCATGTGCTAACTTGGCACACCAAGGTTCAGTGCTGAGGTTTTCATAAAATGTTATGTTTCCTTCTGACTGAGAAAAAAAAAAAATTCATTATGTTACTTAGTTCATACACCCGAGCTAACTCTCTTACTCTTGATAACCATCTCACTTCTGTGTGTAAAATTAAACATTCATACTGCGAATCCATAGCTTTACAAAACTGTTTAAAGAGTCGGGTCTTTAGAGGCCTTGACTTCACAAAATTGACCATTAGGACAGCCTGGTCTAATACTTACTTACTTACTTAGTCGTTCCCCTTCTACCGTGAGGTGTAGAGGTTCGGGAGAGAGAGCGCCAGACTATCCTATCGGCTGTCTTCCTCCTGGCCTGGTTCCATTCTAGTCCTCGGTCCTTCAAAGATTGTCTAATGTTGTCCTCGAAGTGGACTCTGGGTCGTCCTGGGGGTCTGGAACCCTGGCTCTTTGTTTCCCATGCTTGTCGTGGTAGCCGATCTTCTCCCATTCTAATACAGACATTAATTCTCTCCCCAATGTCTTTCCAACAAGGGCTTACCTATGCAGAAAGCAATGAGTAGAAATCATGTTAGGATTTTGCTCTCTTACAAGTGCGACAAAACCTTTGATAGACCCCATCATAGATGGGGCGCCATCTATGCAAACACCCACACATGACTTCCAGGAGAGATCATATTTTTTTTAGGTAAGCAGTCAAGGTATGAAACATATCTTGACCTCTCGTGCTATTTACAAGTTCTCCGCAGCATAAAAATTGGTTAATAATTTCATTTCCAGGGTCAAAGTGAACAAATGCTAACAGTTGTGCTTTGCCACTTATGTCTGTAGATTCGTCAACTTGTAGCGCAAAGTCTGATTGTTGAAACATGTTCCTCAATGTTACTGTGGTGAATTAGTTGTTCTTATTGGTTACAATATTATAGTAATGGTATCTGGTATGGGGTCAGCTATGCAAGTCCCTGAGGTTTATTAAATACAAATAAGTTTACAGGGTACTTGTCTGCTTCCACCACGACCTCACCCGATTATATATCTTCCCCTACTGAAGTGTATTGGTGTGTGTAGGTTGTCTAGCAAGTGTCTAGGGTATATGCAATGTGATGAAGTGTATGAACAGGACAACAACTACACCTATCACTAATAAACAATGATTAAACAAGTCACTGGGTAAAGTTTGGAATGTAACTTATTTTTTTATAATTTATTTTCCTGTATCTAGTTATTCTTCTGACACAGGACTAATCAACTCAACATGATAATGAAATTATTTACAACCAATTATTTTACAACTGTCCTTGAGTCGATGTTATCCCACAATTACTTATATGTTTCAAGCTGGGAAAATGTCAAGTATTTCTTGCTCCTAGAAAAGGGTACAAGTTTATTGAACGTTTTTGTTCCTCACTGTCTGATACTCTAGTGAAAACTGAGAGAGTGGAGTGTTTGTGATATCAATTTCCCAGACAAGTCTTATCTGAGGTCTCTGGAACCAGGCTGGTTGAAGTATGTATAAAACGCCAGCATCCACTGCCAAGACACGCTTCTGCTTCTATAGGTGAATCACTGTGTAGGCACTCAGTAGTTAGGCCTCACTGCATACTTTAAGGACAGGTGTTAGGTCACCTGGGCTCACTTTCACTCGTAGATGAAACTCTGGAACAATACAAATGTGTCCCACTCAGCATCTAATAATCTCTCTCTTTCATTATTCTAACATGGCAATATCATCAGACATTGTAGTGAAATTGACAGAGATACAACGGTAAAATTCCTCCAAGGATAACATTTAAGGATAAAAACATAATGCGTAGGCTGCTGATGTACATGATCGCCTAGACCGCGGGTCATCATCCCCCATAAAAATTGACTTGCTAGACCGGAGGGGAACGGAGTATCAAAAGGGAAAAAAAATATGACTGGAAAGGCTAAAGAGACGCAATTGGGGGGGGGGGGGGAAATGGATGAAAGTAAAAAAATTCAAGTCCCCCAAATTGACACGAGGTACGGAATTGGACGTTTTGCGATACCAAGCGCTTGATTTGAATTTGAGCGGAAGAACGCAGATGTCTGAAAAAAATTACAAAAAAAATTAAAAAGTAAATTTTTCTTAATATTAATGTTAGGAATATAAAAATTAGCTGGCCAGATGGCCTATTCTGAGCAGTGAACTAATATGGTCTTAATTTTTCAGACGGATAGATAATATTGAAAATAATGACAAAAGACAGTGTAGTTCACATCATCGACAGACTGAATTGAATCTAAAAAGTGTGGTTATTTGCACACAAAAACACGACCTTGGACACAAGTGTTCAAATTTACTTGGCATAGAAGTGAAGGGACATTGGTGGTAGCTGTGTCTAAATATAACTTTTTACAACAAAAATTTGAAGGGGAGAGAACGGTTGGGTCAAAAATCGAGCACAATTTTGTAGAAACACAAGTAGAGACGGACAGACTAACAGATAACCATCCATACGTGACTGAAGCTTGACTGAAATGACTTTAGTGAGGAAATTTGAAATTAAAAATAAACCTCGGCAGTGATTGGCCACAGACAATCATATCATTAGCGCTCTGAGCGCATTTAGGGTCATTCTTCAATAATTGTTCA